>CAJQZJ010032563.1:11802295-11829061 GCA_907164525.1 Lophiomys imhausi
GAGACACCATGAAAAGACATGAAACGTGAAGTATAGGAATAGATGAGGGAGAATAATCACAGGACAATAACATAGACCAGCTTGTCAACAAGACCATAGAAGAAAAATCGCCCAAACTACAGAAAGGCTACACATACAGATACAAGAAGCACAGAGAACAGCAAATAGACAAGGCCAGAAAAAGTCATATATAGTTAAAACAGTAAGTACACAGAACAAAGAAACAGTATTAACAAATGCAAGAGAAACACACACACACACACACACACAAACACAGACACACACACATACAAAGGTAAATCATATCAGAATAACAGCTGTCTTCTTAATGGACACTTTGAAAACAAGATGAGCCTGGAACAATGCATTGTGAGTCCTAAAAGACAATGATAACAACCTAGATTTATATACCCAAAACTATCTGCCTTGGTTAAAGGAGAAAAAAAAAACTTCCTATAAAATAAACATTCTTAAAAATTATACCCAAGAGTGCAAACGCAAACTTAATGAAGTCACAGAAATCAGAGTTTCATTTCTAAAAGAAGAATGAGCATAGCCAAGAGACTGCAGAAAGAAAAATAAAGTTATAACTACTAAACACAAGGTGCTACTAAGAATACCATACCAAAACTCAACAACACAAGGATCGTAATGAACACATACCTTTCAATAACTTTAAATATTAACAACCTCAATTCTCTAATGAACACACAGGCTCGATTAGTGGATCAAGAAACAAAAATCAACTATCTGTTGCCTACAAGAAAACATCTGTAACTTACAGATAGGCCTTGAAGTAAAAGTATAACCGTAAATTTTATTACATTATATTTATCAGTATCTAAACACCTATTACCTAAGAAACAACCCTAACCGTTTTGAACAGATATCAAGCCATGGATCCTGAGGGCAACGGGTCAGCTGTCTGCAGGCAACAATGACTCAGTGGACATCTGACTCTGACATTGTTATGGAAATTTCACTTCATCTTGGCTCAATTTCCTCTAGGCCTAATACCGCCACTGTCCACTGCCTAGTACAGTCTGCTTGCCTCAGCCTCTCACCTTGGGGTCAGCTTCCTCAGTCAGATGAGACACTTCTACGGTCCCTATAGCCCGACCATTGAACTAGCTGAACCCCTCAAGCCAGCGACTACACCACAAGGCCTAGTCCTTGGCTTCAAGGGCTTGTCAGGGTCTATTCACTCACCTAGACCTTTGCTACACACTCATGTGGCAGGTGTTACTCTCCTGCCCGTTTTCAAAATCTCTCACTGTTCAGTGAGACTTCAGAGATTGAATGTAAGAGCACCTTGCACCACAGGCTGGTTCTGTTCTTAAGGCTACGGTCACCATACTTCCTCACCACCTGTCAGTTTCTTACCGCCTCAGGGCTAGTATACTTGTGTGGCCTCAGGAATGGTTATCACAACTCCTCTTTAAGTCTTGCCTTTTCTGTCAGCATGGCCTGGCGTTGTCTCTCATGCAGGGCCAGAGCTGACCATATTTGCACAGTTCCTCCTGAGGTCCACTTTTCAGACAGAAGGGCCTTGGCTCTCACACAGGTGTACATCCATTTCGCACTTTCCTCTCTCATGCTTGGGCTGTCTTACAGAGGGAGGGGGCTCAGGCTCCACCCCATGTCCTTAAACATGGTGGTGTTCCTCACAGACTCTGGCCACGCTCTTCTGCAGAGTACTGCTCTCCTCAGTCTCTGGGGGCCCCGGGCTGTTGGTGTGCCCCAGCTGAGATCGCTGCTGCTTCTGTCTGCGGGCGCTGCCAACACCCCACAGGGCCGGTAGACACTGCTCTCCACATCTCACAGAACCAAAACTGCCTCCGTTCAATCTAGGCTCCACCCATCTAGAGTCCCAGCAATGCTAAGCCGAAAACCCTTTCCAGTTTCCCAGACTTTCACTCTTATGCCCAGAACCATGTGCAGTCTGCTAGCTGTCAGGCTGATCTGCGTGCCCTTTAAGACTGTCCTTCAGAAGCCCCCACACATTCACTACAAAAAAGAACATTCCAAGGGACTAGAAATCAGTCAAGTGTCACTATTCTAACAACTGACAAAATAGACATCAAACTAAGACTTATCAGAAGAATTAAAGAACAACACTTTATTCTAATCAAGAGAGCAATTAACTACAAAGGCACTATATTCTAAACACATATGCACCAAACTCTGGGGTGTCCAATTTCATTTTTTTAAACTACTACTGATATTAAAGACACAGATTAACATCAACTCATTAATAGTAGGTGATTTCATGCAATAGACAGGTTAACTCAATAAAAAGTAAACAGAAACATCAAAATTAGATGACATCATACATCAAACGTACGCAACAAATATCTATGGAATATTCCACCCAAACACACCCCCAAATATATATTCTACTAAGCATCACATGGAAGCTACTCTAAAACAGACTATTTCCTAGGACACAAAACAAATCTTAAGAATTCAGAAAGAGGAGGGGGATCCAAGATGGAGGTGGCCTGTGCAGACGTATTTTGATTTCGGGGTTAACAGTCACAGGGCGGCGAGTGTTGCAGGACGCTGTACAAACGGCTCGACCCCTTCTAAATCTCACCCAACCACCCAGGGTCCCTGGGCAGGACGCTCTTTCCCACGCTAGGACACACAAGGAAGCCGCTGGACCCAGGAATCGGGGTCCCCCATCTCCCACCAGGAGAGACTCGGGGTAAGTTCCAATTTAATACCCAGCGGGCGGATCCAGATCACACGCAGAGATAATCCCCACCCTGCTGGGCACCCCCAGGTCTCGCACAGACGATCCAGCTATCTGGCGAAAGGTTGCAACCCTTGGAAGTGAGCACAGCTCGGCTGCAAAGTGCCTTCAGACTGCAGATCGCAACCCACTGCTGTGACGTCAATGGCCAGTTTCCAAGCTGCAGGAGCGACAAGGCCATTGGGGGTGAAGGGCAGATTTACCCACCACAGGAACCAACCCTGGGCAAACTGTGAGATATTTGAAACTGTCATATATCGGACTTTTGTACTAGTACTGGCCCTTCCGGCGGGGAACCAGAGCTTACTTGTACACAGCTCCACCACCTGGAATAGTTAGGTCTCCACCTAGGAGGCGGGGCTGAATGACTCACCTTATAGGAGTGGAGTAAGGCAACTCGAATCCTACACCAAAGCGCCCCCTTTGGACCCAAGTCCAGAAGACAGCTAAAAATTTCCACATGGCCAGAGACCCCAGACCAAAAAAAAAAAAAAGCGAAATGACTCCAACAAAAGAAACCAACGCTATTCCACCCATCCCGAACCACCTCACCACAGCTGAAACACATGAAAACGATGACAATTATACATTATGGAAAGTGATAGAGTCCCTTCAAGAAGAACTTAAATCTATAAAGGAATTCAAAGAAGCCACAATTTTACAAGTCAAAACAACGAATAACACCACTAAAGAGCTCCAAGCCAAGGTGACTCAGCTTGAACAGGAAAAGGACAGAGTAATGAAAGATTTCCAGGCAAAAACAAGCAAACTGGAGAAGGAAATATACAAAATGAACAATACCATTCAAGACATGAAAATAGAAATGCTGGAGAAGGAAATATACAAAATGAACAATACCATTCAAGACATGAACATAGAAATGGAAACAATAAAGAAAACACAGTCAGAGTTAAAAGAGGAAATGGAGAATCAAGAGAAGAGAACAGGAACTACAGATGTGAGTATGAAAAATAGGATGCAAGAGATGGAAGACAGGATCTCAGGCATGGAAGATTCGATGGAAGAAATCAGTACAACATCCAAAGAAAATGAGAAAGCTAAAAAAATCTCTCACCCACAACATCCAAGAAAGCAAGGACTCAATGAAAAGACGGAACCTAAGAATTATAGGCATAGAGGAAAAGAGAAGACTCCCGACTCCATGGTCCAGGAAATATCTTCAACAAAATCATAGAAGAAAACTTCCCAAACCTAAAGAAAGAGATGCCAGTAAAAATCCAAGAGGCTTACAGAACATCAAACAGATTAGATGAGAAAAGAAACTCCTCTCGCCACATAATAATAGAAAATGCAAATGTAGAGAACAAAGAAAGGATATTAAAAGCTGTAAGAGAAAAAGGCCAAGTCACATACAATGGCAGACTCATAAGAATCAAACCTGACTTCTCCTCAGAAACTTTAAAAGCTAGAAGGGCCTGGACAGATGTCCTACAAGCCCTGAGAGAACATAGGTGCCCAGCCAGACTACTCTACCCAGCAAAACTCTCTATCAACATAGATGGAAAAAACAAGATATTCCATGACAAAATCAAATTCAAACAATATCTCCCCACAAACCCAGCCCTACAGAAGATCCTAGAAGGAAAATTCCAACACAGAGAAGATAACTACACCCATGAAAACACAGGAAATAGAAACCTCCACAGCAACTAAACAAAAGGAAACACAAGACAACCAGATACACCAATATAATTGGAAATAACAACAGCTGGTCACTAATATCCATCAACATCAATGGACTCAACTCGCCAATAAAAACACACAGACTTACAGACTGGATCCGTAAACAAGACCCATCTTTTTTGCTGTATACAAGAAACACATTTCACTATTGAAGATAAACACTATCTCAGAGTAAAGGGCTAGGAAAAGGTTTTCCAAGCAAATGGACCCATGAAACAAGCTGGAGTAGCCACCCTAATATCAAACAAAATAGACTTCCAATTGAAGTTAATAAAAAAAGACAGAGAAGGGCATTACAT
Organism: Lophiomys imhausi; assembly: GCA_907164525.1. Classification (NCBI taxonomy): domain Eukaryota; kingdom Metazoa; phylum Chordata; class Mammalia; order Rodentia; family Muridae; genus Lophiomys; species Lophiomys imhausi. Next base: position 11,807,054 of record CAJQZJ010032563.1, read on the forward strand.
ACTCATTAAAGCAAATACTCATCAAGAGGACATCCCAATATTGAACATCTCTGCCCTAAATACAAAGGCGCCTACATTTGTAAAAGAAACTCTTCTAAAACTTAAATCATACATCAATCCCCACACATTAATAATGGGAGACTTCAACACCCCACTCACAACTATGGACAGATCATCAAGAGAGAAGCCAAACAGAGAAATAATGAGTCTAACAGAGATCATGAACCAAATGGACCTAACAGATCTCTACAGAACGTTTCACCCAAACACAAAAGAATACACCTTCTTCTCAGCACCTCATGGAACCTTCTCCGAAATTGACCATATAGTTGGACACAAAGATAGTCTCAACAGACATAAGAAAATTGAAATTTTCTTGTATCTTATCAGACCACCATGGAATAAAGCTGGACTTCAATAGCAAAAGAATCAACAGAAAGTCTACACTCACATGGAAATTGAACAACTCTTTACTAGATGACCACTGGGTCAGGGAAGAAATAAAGAAGGAAATCAAAGACTTCTTAAAATCCAACGAAAATGAAGACACAACATACCCAAACCTATGGGACACAATGAAAGCTGTGCTATGAGGAAAGTTCATAGACTAAGTGCCTTCAAAAAGAAAATTGTGACAGCTCATATTAGCGAATTAACAGCTAAACTGGGTGAATTGGAAAAAAAAGAAGCAAACACTCCCAAGAGGAGCAGAAGTCAGGAGATCATCAAACTTAGGGCCGAAATCAACAACTTAGAAACAAAAAGAACTATACAAAGAATCAACGAAACCAAGAGTTGGTTCTTCAAGAAAATCAACAAAATAGACAGACCCTTAGCCAAATTAACTAAAAGACAGAGGGAGAAAACACAAATCAACAAAATCAGAAATGAAAAGGGAGAAATAACAACAGACATTGAGGAGATCCAGAGAATATTTGGGTCCTACTTTAAAAATTTATACTCCACCAAATTTGAAAACTTAACTGAAATGGACAATTTTCTTGATAGATTCCACCTACCAAAGCTAAATCAATATCAGATAAACAGATTAAACAGCCCTATAACCCATAAGGAAATAGTAACAGTCATTAAAAATCTCCCAACCAAAAAAAGCCCAGGGCCAGATGGCTTTAGCACGGAACTCTACCGGACCTTCAAAGAGGAGCTAACACCAATACTTTTCAAACTCTTTCACAAAATAGAATCTGAAAGAACATTGCCAAACTCATTCTATGAGGCCACAGTCACCCTGATTCCTGAACCACACAAAGACCCAACAAAGAAAGAGAACTTCAGACCAATCTCCCTCATGAACATAGATGCAAAAATACTTAATAAAATACTAGCAAACCGAATTCAAGAACACATCAAAAGTATCATAAACCATGATCAAGTATGCTTCATCCCAGGAATGCAGGGATGGTTCAACATACGAAAGTCTATCAACGTCATTCACCATATAAACAAGATGAAAGAAAAAAACCACATGATAATCTTGCTAGATGCAGAAAAAGCATTTGACAAAATCCAACACCCCTTCATGCTAAAAGTTCTGGAGAGAACGGGCATACAAGGGCTGTATCTAGAAATAATAAAGGCACTATACAGCAGGCCAGTGGCCAACATCAAATTAAATGGAGAGAAACTTGAAGCATTTCCTCTAAACTCAGGGACAAGACAAGGATGTCCACTTTCACCATATCTCTTCAATAAAGTACTTGAAGTTCTTGCTAGAGCAATAAGACAACTAAAGGAGATCAGAGGGATAAACACTGGAAACAAAGAAGTCAACATATCCCTATTTGCAGATGATATGATAGTATACATAAGCGACCCCAAAAATTCCACCAGAGAACTCTTACAGCTGATAAACACCATTAGCAAAGTGGCTGGATACAAAATTAATTCAAAAAAATCAGAAGCCCTTCTATATACAACAAACAAATGAGCTGAGAAAGAAATCAGGGAAACAACCTCCTTCACAATAGCCACAAACAACATAAAATACCTGGGGGTAACTCTAACCAAACAAGTAAAGGACCTGTACAACAAGAACTGCAAGCCCTTGATGAAAGAAATGGAAGAGGCCTTTAGAAGATGGAAAGATCTCCCATGCTCATGGATAGGTAGGATCAACATAATAAAAATGGCCATCCTACCAAAAGCAATATATAGATTCAATGCAATTCCTATCAAAATACCAACACAATTTTTTATAGACTTGGAAAGAGCTATTCTCGATTTCATAAGGAACAACAAAAAGCCCAGAATAGCTAAATCAATCCTGTACAATAAAAAACATCTGGAGGTATCACCATCCCAGATTTCAAGCTGTACTACAGAGCAATAGCTGTAAAAACAGCATGGTATTGGTATAGAAACAGACCAGTAGATCAATGGAATCGAATTGAAGATCCAGAAATAGACCCACACACTTATGGCCACCTAATTTTTGACAAAGAAGCCAAAAGTGCACAATGGAAGAAGGACAGCATCTTCAACAAATGGTGCTGGTCCAACTGGATGTTCACTTGTAAAAGAATGAAATTAGACACATACTTATCACCTTGTACAAAACTTAAGTCCAAGTGGATCAAAGACCTTAATATAAGGCCGGTCACACTAAATCTACTAGAAAAAAAAGTGGGAGAAACCCTCGAACTCATTGGCACAGGCGATAACTTCCTGAACAGAACACCAACAGCTCAGGACCTGAGATCAATGATCAATAAATGGGACCTCATGAAACTGAAAAGTTTCTGTAAGGAAAAAGACACTGTCATTCGAACAAAATGGCAGCCTACAGACTGGGAGAAAATCTTCACCAACCCCACATCTGACAGAGGGCTAATATCCAAAATTTACAAAGAACTCAAGAAATTAAATGCCAAGAAACCAAATAATCCAATCAAAAAATGGGGGACAGAGATAAATAGAGAATTCACAAAGGAGGAATCCCTAATGGCTGAGAGACACCTGAAGAAATGCTCAACATCCTTAATCATCAGAGAAATGCAACTCAAGACGACCATGAGATTCCACCTAACACCTGTTAGAATGGCTAGGATCAAAAACTCAAATGACAGCACATGCTGGCGAGGGTGTGGAGAAAGGGGTACCCTACTCCATTGCTGGTGGGAGCGCAGGCTTGTGCAACCACTATGGAGGTCAGTCTGGCGATATCTTAGAAAACTTGGAATAGCTTTGCCTCAGGACCCAGCCATACCACTTATGGGTATACACCCAAATGCCTCTTCATGGAATTATAAGGAAGTTTCCTCATCTATGTTTATAGCAGCCTTATTTGTAATAGCTAGAAACTGGAAACAACCCAGATGTCCCTCAACCGAAGAATGGGTTAAAAAAACTGTGGTACATCTACACAATGGAATACTATTCAGCTATCAGGAACAATGAAATTATGCAATTTGCAGACAAATGGATGGAACTAGAAAAGCTCATCCTGAGTGAGCTAACCCAGACTCAGAAGGACGCATATGGGATCTATTCACTTATAATAGGATTTTAGCTATATAGTAGAAGGTATCGATACAACAACTAACATACCAAAGGGAACTTGGACATAGACTTTTTATTTTTAATTTTTATTTTTTATATATTTTAATGTATTTTTTCTATTTTTTAGTCTTTTTTATCTAATTGTCTGCTTACTGGTTTGCTTGTTTGTTTGTTTGTTTAGTAGTACTCTCTCCCAGGCAATGAGACTCTTTTCACTGATGGTACTGCTTCATAGACCCCAATGAATGAGGAGGCTCTTCGCCCTCATGCAACCTCTCAACTGAGATGAGGGACTGTTATATAAGGACACCCCACCCCAGAGAAATGGGATGGAAGGGTTAGGAGGTAAAGAAAAAAAATGAAATGTGATGTTTCAGCCTTTTACTACTAATTGTCATAAACTGTTTAGGATAATTAAGAAATGCAAACTAATGGTTATGCAAGCCGGTCATTCTGTTAGGTACTATGACAGCCTATTATAGTTATTTTCTAAGCTAATCAGAAATAAAGCTGCTACAAGACAAGCAACATCTGCTTACCCTAATATAAGAGATAGATAGGGCCTCTTCAAAAACCTCAAGAGATCTGCAGAATATGGCATTCAAAGATGTTTTCGTAACTTTAGATTTTTTTATATCAAGACATATCAACTCCTGACAGCACCCCCTATTCTCCTCCAAGTAGAAGATGAGCATTGAAGAATTTCCAGTGGGAGATGATTGAATTAGTCGCAAGACTATCTCTTGGTAGGAAAAGCCCCTTGCTCCAACTGTAGACAGAATGCTGTCCAAAAAGGACAAAATCTGGAAGCAGGTAAGTCGACAGCCTAGCTCTGCCAAGACAGGGTAGGCAAGTCCTTCATAACCCCTGCTCTACAATCAATGTCTGTCAGAGAAACGGGCCCACATGACTGAAGATCGATGCTGTAATGTATGGAGAGAAAATGGGAACTGTCCAGGCAGCCACAGGTATGTCATTTCTTAGTTTTGGAAGCTGCAGGCCCTGTACTTCCTATAAAATCAGATATATTTATCCCTCTCAGGTCTCTGAGGTGGCTGATGAACAGATAGCTAGAGCCTCATAATTAAATTTTGAGTGGTTTAGGAGTCAAGAGAGTGTTATAGATCTAAGAAGGTGCTTTTAAAATTGTGTTGCAAGTTAGTATGAATGTTGAGTTAGATATAGAACTTTAAACTCATGGAGATGGTTAGATAGTAGAAGGTTAAAGTCAGGTGCCAAATACATATGGACTGTACATTGGGAATGTACGCTAAGCCATATAACCCTCATAACTGTGGCCTAATTACCTCTGTTGTTTTATATTGTATTTTTATTATAAGAGAAAGAGCCATTTGTTGTACTGAAAGGGGAAACTGTAGGGGGAAATAAGATATACCTTAAACTTTAAAAAAAAAAGGGAAGAGGATGGGGGGTTGAGAGTGGGAGGGTGGGACTGGAGGGGGGAATAGGGAGAGGACTGCGATTGAGATGTAACTTGATGTAACTTGAAGAAATAAAAATAAAGGAAAAAATAAAATTAAATTAAAAAAAAGAATTCAGAAAGATTGAAGTAACTCTGTTTATCCTATCTGACCACAAATAAATAAGACAAAGTTAACAGAAAACAAATCTCTAGAAAGGATACAAACTCATGAAGATTATGCAACACATTACTCAATGATGACTGTGCCAAAAATAAATCAAGAAATTAATTTGTAAAATTTACTGACTAAATGAAAATGGAAATACAGCATAACCAAATCTCTGTATGACATTTAAAAACCATCTTCTGAGGAAAATGCATAGCTCCAATTGCTTACATTATGGAATCAGATAGAACACAAATAAACGACTTAATGGTGCAACTCAAAATTTTGGAGGGACACAAACAATTCAAACCTACTAGAAGACAAGAAATAATAACATCAGAGACAAAATTAGTGAAGCAAAGAAGCAAAGAAAACAGCACAAAGAATCAACTAATCTAGAGTTGGTTCTTTGAAAATGATAAGTAAGATCAACAGACCAATTGCCTAACTAATCAAAAGAAAGGACCAAAATTAACAGAATCAGAAATGAATAGGGAAACATTACAATCAATATCAAAGAAATTCAGAAAATTACAAGGGAATACTTTAAAAACCATTAAGTTAGAAAAACTAAGGAAAATGGGTGAGTTTCTGTATTCAACCAAACCACCATAATTTTTAACTGCCAAAACCTAGAAGGTAAAAGAGGACCACAGTCAGGATGGAGTGGGCAATATAGGGGGATAACAAGAGCTTTTGATGGGGAAATGGGGAAAATGAGAGAGAACTTTAATTAGGGAAATGCAGAGAAATTTAATTAAATACAGAAGGGGTGGGTAAAATAAAGTAATATGTCTGAAAAAAGTTATAAGGAATCATTGTATATTTAAAAATATATATAATACATAGAAGTGTGTACATATACACATACATATATACAGTTTAAACAAAATCTTATCTGGGCTGACAGTACTGCTCCCCAAAAGCAATTAGCTAACAAAAGTCAACACCAGGAATGAGAAGCCTCCTTTTGAGTTGTTGGTCAGGGTTGTCAAGAGACTCCCAAAACGTTACCTACTATTGCTGCTGCCCTTGGTTGCCTCCCAGAGATGAAGGAAGGTGAGTGAGTACCTATTGCTGCAGACACCAATTACTTCCAACTCAGGACTCAGAACCTGAGCTGGATCTGATCAGAAAGACTCTTGCCTGAGAAGAAGCTTTCATGGTACCAGAAGATGCCAAACAAGCTTCCAAGGGAGAGAAGCAGCAACCAATGGTCCCTACCAAACCATGAAGCCTGTGAACTCCAACAATTACCTGGATACCACAGTAATGCTAAGGATGTAAAAGTGACACATGTACCTTCATGGTAAGCAACAGCTCTCTACTTGGTCTTAAGGCCTGTTCAATAAGAGGAAGCCAGGCCTGGTACTAGAAACCTAGCCAACTACCCACAGCTAGTAAAACCATGCACAAGCCCTAACTACAATCTAAATAGTTACCCATATTTCCACAGCTAAATACAGTTCTCATCTCTTATCAAAAATAAAAACAAAAACTTTTGGCAACAGAGACCATTACAGTAAACCACAATTAATCAAAATGCAAAGAACAGGAACTATGTGATGCCTAGTCCCATTGATACACCTACAACACAGTTCTTTCACCTACGGCCCAGGGATCATTGTGGAAAGGAAACATAACACTGTAAGAGTCGGAGGAACAGGAAGTTTGCTTTAAGATTTCATCTAGTAATGTCAGAGAAATCTGACATTACTAGATGAAATCTTAAAAGCAAAGTCTTATCAACATACCTGCCTAAAGAAGACCTGAACAATGATGGCCCCAAATGGACAGGCTAATATGGGAAAAGGGAAAGCCTCAACCCTAGACAAAGACCTCCAGAAAACTGGAGGATGCTGAATGTAAGAGAAATAGTCTTCCCCAGGGAAGAGGCTCTCAACTGGTTATCCAATACCAACTGGTCAGCCCTAAGGTCATGTATAGGCAGGTAACATCACGCATACTGAGCAGGTTAATTTATGCATTCAAGCATTTATATGCATGTATCTGTACATATATTACATAAAAAAGAGGTCATAATTTTTAGAGCAAAGGGAGGAGTACAGGAAGTGTTGAATGGAAGAAGGGGAAAATGTAATTACATTTCAAAAATGTTTTTATTAAAAATAGATTAAGCAGAGATGGAGGCAAGGGAATTGGGGGGAGGAGGCTACAGAGCATGGGTTAATAAAAATGAAGGATCCATGAAAAAATTATGGAAACCCACTGATTCAGAAGCTAATTTCAGAATACAATTTAAAAAAATAAAAGAGTTAAACATAATTACTCTGCATGGATAGACAATGCTGCTCCCAGAAGACATGGGTTATTAAGGAAAAATTACAGTACAAGTCATGGAATAGTTCCCTACAAGACACTAGTTACAGAGGTTTAGGGCGTCTCCTAAAACAGCAAACTACTTCCATTGTTCTTGTTTACCCATCATAAGTACATAGAAAGACACTAATGCTGAAGATACCACACACTTTGTTACAGAACACAGAGAAATCAATTTCAAAATGACCAGGAAACACTCCCTGCTGTCTATCTTCCCACAGTGCTAGAAAGTGCTATTCAATCAGCTGGGGGAGAAAAAGACATCAATGGTCTTACCCAGAGAAAGACCCAGCATGTTGTAATACCAACCTGCCAGGCAATACGGGCCTACTGCTGTATGTAATGGTGGCATGACTGTTACAGGGTAATCAACAATTTTTATTGGGATTTGAGGCTTGCTCCACAGAAGGGAATTTCATTCCTGATACTGTAATTCCAATCTGCAGTCAGTATACATGTTGTCGTGCTGTTACATACCCTACCACATATTTATAGTTATATTCCTGTTACATATCCTACCACATACTTATAGTTATAGTCATAGACCTAGACGGCTCCCCGCCCTGGACAGCAAGCTTCTTTATACAATGGGCAACAGTGTGTGCAGACGCATAGCCAGCCAAAGTTCAGAGGACAGGAGGCTGAGTGTCCAGTCTGCAGTGAGGGGTCTATATCAACAACGTCAGGGGAGATTAGGCAGAAAGAACGCGCAAGGCAGGGACAAGGGGGAGTGCTGCACGGTGCTTTCTTCTGGGCAGGGCATGATTAGCACAGTCATGCATTACAGAAGCTCCGGTTCCCTGCATAGGACCTGCACAAGAACAGAGCAGCCAAAACTCCCGCACAGATGACTAATTGATCCCCAGGCTAGCCCCTTACTAAGGAACTAATAACATTTGGGGGAAGAAGGATAACCATTTTTTAAGATGTGGCCACTGATAGGTTCCCCATGACTTACTGGGTGCACCCACACCTATTCACGTATGCACAGTATTAACTGAACATAGTGGGTTATTAAAAGGAACAAAAAGACAAGGTTGGAAAGGAAGTATGCCAAAAGACATGAGGAAAGTTAGAGGAGAAAAATGGACAGTAGATATGATCATATTTCATTGTGTACATGTATAAAATCCTCAAAAAAAACTTAAAGAAGGATGAAACAACCACTGGCACCAATTATGCAAAACAATACACGTGTAAAACTGGTAACCACTAAGGTTAATAGAAATTATAAAATATTTATTGATATTTATAATCACACTTCAGGTAAATGAATGCATGATATAAATACATTCATACTGAAAATGATTACTCAAATTTTATACAAAGGTAATTTTAAAATTCCAAATGGGTTATTTGTAGAGGGGTGTGTGCCTGTGTGTGTCTGTCCCTGTATCTATGCACATACAATGGGGGAGTACCACAGCCGGTCACTTTGCTCAAAAGTATCCAGTTAGCACACCTCCAGGGAAGAGGTTGGAGAACTGAAGCTCTAGTACATGCTGAGCATACGCTCTATCTATCACAGAATGACACCCTTAGCTCAGTTATACCTATTTTGTAGTGGTGGGGGCTTTTCATTCTTTTATTAATGCTTTATTTGAATGAAATTTTAGGGAAAAAAATAGGTAAATGGTTGCCAAAGCAAATTAGTCACTAAGAAGTATTTAATTCTGTATTGACTTTATCAAAATAAGTAATTGTTGCCTTCAAAACTAATACACATCATTAAAATCTCTAAATCTGAATTCTTAATTGTATTTTAAGCTTAAATTCCTCTACATAATTTTCTAAAAAGAAGACAAATGTTGAAACAAAAATGATAGGTTTATCTTACAAATTAAGGAAACTGAACCTTTCTGCAATTGTAACATGGTACCACTAGTCAGTGCTACAACACTTTGTTAGTCACACTGAAATCCATTCATTGCATATTGGTACTACACTTAATTTCCTGCCTGTCCCCACCCTGCCAAAGTAAATGAAATTTCTTTTAAAGATACAGTAACAGCCAAATATAAATAATCAAGCTGCAATGGCTATTCTTGGTTGTCAATTTGATAACATCTGGAATAAACTAAAACACAAAAGGCTGGGCACAGCTGTGAGGGATTTTTTTTCTTATTAATTAAATCCTTTGAAGTAGGGAGACCCACTTCTAATCTGGATCTTTAAGGTAGTAAGATAAACCTTTAATTCAGATCTTCTAAATTGGGAAGACCCACCTTTAATCTGGGCCACACCTTCTGCTGGTAGCCTATAAAAAGGACATGGAAGAAGGAAGTTCTTTCTTTGGCTTATTCTCGCTCTCCCTAGCAAGTCCATTCCTTCACTGACATTGGAGGCTACTTCCTTGGGATTCCAGTACATACTGAAGACCAGCTGAAACAAGCAGCCTTGTGGATTAAACAGCTAATGGATTCTTAAACCTTCCACCAGAAGACAGCCATTGTTGGCCTGTAAGCTATTCTAATAAATCCCATTTATATATTTTCATCCAGAACCATGACTAATACACAAGCCAAAGGAGCTGAAATAGTATCATTATCCTATATTTAAAAATGTTGTGTAACTTAGAACTATTTCCCAATGCATATGAACAATTAAAAGATGCAAACATACTATCAGCTGGCAGTTTTCCATACTTTAGGAGAACGTATAAGTTGTCATGCAAAACCTTTACCAAAGCAGTCATTTGTACAACAAAGAAATATTATGATCTCAAAATTGGGGGAGAACAAGTTTTCTTAAAATACAAAGCACATTCTCCCAGAAATTGTCACTAAAAATAGAGAGCAGAGCATGACACTTTCCAAAAAGAAGATATTGTGAAAAGAAGGGGATAAACATAATTATAAGAAGACTAACAGCTGGTGAAGATGTTGCTTTTTAAGGGGGAGTGCAAACCTAGAGGCAGTGAGTTAATGGGACACGGTGATGTGGACACAGTGATGTGACATCACCACAGTTCGGGGAGGAGAAACTTAAAGACAGAGGTGAAAGTTCAAAGCATAATGCTTTATTTACTTAATTCTCAGACTCAGACTAGTTATTCTTTAAAACTTAAGATATCCTCCAGGGTTTCCTACAAATTACTGCTCGGAGCCATGGACTGCTCTTTACATTTGCTTCTGCCAAGTGTGCCCCTCGCTGCTGAGCAAGAGGGCCATAACATCACTAATGCCATATGGTCATCTGGCCTACTCCAAAAGTATGCTAGTCAGCGCACAGGGGAGACCTACTGTTATAAGAAGGGGGAGCTACACTGCATCCCTGCACAGCATTGAAGAGCATAGCCTCGTAACTAAGTTTTCAGCGTGTTTGCATTGTGATTCCCCTCAAGTTTAAGTTCAAAGCTGAATCACAGGACTTTACTCAACAATTTTTTCACACAACCTTACCTAAGCCACTAAGGACATCTCCTTATTTTCCCAGTTTGCCCCAGGCCAAAATCTTAGAATAAAGTACTGTTCCTTTTACATGTCACATGGATTGCACTAGGAAGTTCTTCTTAACTTTTAAGAACGTATTTACAGGAATGACATCACTACACTGCCACAGTGTATCTAGCCAACCATCATCAAGCACATAAACTATCACGATAAGTTCATAGCTACTCACTCAGCTTTCGACTTTTCCTCACTAATGTCTTTCAACAAAACTATCAAAGTAAGCCTTTTCTTAATGTTTCAAAGTGTAAGTGAGTTCATGCTCAATCAGAACATTTTAATGTTTTCTACTCCACTCAGAATAAATGTCCAAGTCTTTACAATGAGGCAGAAGGCCTTTAGCTCTCACCCTATAGCATTCTTGGCAACTGATCTCTCCTCCTCTGTCTTGTGACTACTTGTTCTTCCCAGGCTGAATTCCACTGCTCTTATAAATATGCTCTGGCCAAAGGATGTCTGCACTCCTACTTCCTCAGTTTGTGGGATATACAATTTTAACTCACTTATCTCTTTTAAGCTTAACTGTCTCTTTTAAAAGCCAAACAAATTAAAATTCCAGAATCACTTAAAATTAAATGTTACCATTTTCACTTTCCCCAGGTCACTTACATATTCCAATATTTATTTCAATTATATCTCAATCTTTAACTAGAATATATTTTCTAGAAAGGTATGCAATATGCACCTATTTTAATTCACTGCCATCTCTCCAGAACCTTAACATCAATGAGTAGATGAACTACAGAGAGATATATATGTAACACCAGTGAGTGGATGAACTAATATGTGAATTGTAGATATATAATGAGTGGATGAATTAATATGTGAACTGTAGATATGTAACACCAGTGAGTAGATGAACTAGTATGTGAACTGTAGATACATAATGAGTGGATGAGCTAGTATATCAACTACAGATATATAACACCAATGAGTATATGAACTAATATATGATCTATAAACATATAACAGCTACATACTGCTTTCCTTAAAATATATTTGCTTTGCAAAGTTCTAAATTTCAGTTTCATAATTGTCTTAACATTTAATACTCCCCAAATTCCAATATTATTACAAAATATATTGTTCTGATAAAGATGATTTAATAAAATTAGAAGTTCAAAAAATATGTTTTAATACATTGAACAGGATAGGTTTTCAACAAATAGCATTGAACCACTGGGAATCTACCTACAAAAACAATAAGGTTTTAATAAATCATACACAAAAATTAACCCATGGCCAAAAAACCTTATTGTAAAACCTAAAATCATGCAATTATTAAAAGAAAAATAGGAGTAAAATTTTGACTGCTTTAGAAAATCATGTCTTAGAAATAACAAAATAAGCAAGCAAAAGAAAAATTAGGTATATTGGACTTAATCAGATTTAAAATTTTGGTGTACCAAAGGAAAAACAATCAAATTTTTTTTAAATTGTAAGTTATATATCTGATGAGCATCTAGTGTCCAAAACACATATATAATGCTTACCTTTGAACATAAAAATAAAGCAAATTACTAAATGAATAAGAGACCTAATCGTTTTTCCACGGAACATACCAACAAGTACGTGAAGTGATGCTGAATGTCACATGTCATTAAAAAGACACAAACAAAAAGAGCTGAGAGCGACGGTGCACACCTGTAATCCCAACACTGAGTGGATAGAAGTTAGGCTTTTCGAATGAGGCTACACAGAAAACTTTGTCAATAAACGAAAACAATGAGGTACCACTTCACACCTCTTAGGATTGATACAAACCAGACACAAAAGGCCAGACACCATGTAAATAAATGTATATGAAATGTCCAAAATTGAAAAATGCATAAACAAAAAGTAGCATGATGTTTACCAGAGTGTGAGGGAGTGACTGCTAGTGAGAGAGGGGGTCTGGGAACAGATGAGAAATGTTCTGGATTACATAATGGTGACGGCTGAGCAACATACTTAAATTAATGGACTAAAAACCACTAACTTGTAGACTTTACTGTCATGCAAACTGTATGCTAGCTTACAAATAAAAAAATACTCCTCTGGAAAAGGTTTTCTGTAGAACTTTCAGACTCAGATGGCCTCCATCCAATCTGGAGTTTCTCCAAAATATTCTAGGCCAAAAATCTGAATGCAGTACAATTTCTTTAGCTGAAATTTGCTCCCAAAAATACAGTGAAAGTTTCAGAAATCACAAAGATGGTAAGCCAGAAATGTTTTTAATTAAATAATAGGCTAGTTGGGAGAGGCAAATGAAGCCAGGCCATGGTGGAATTTCCTCAGCCATCCCCCTCAGGTGTGGAGACCAGGACACAAAGCTACTACTGACTCGATGGAACCCATGTGTCTCCCCTTTGCCTAAGCTTACTTCTCTGATCATGAAATGGTCCCAAGGAAGAAAAGTTCACGAGTGTGCTGGTTTGTTTAGAAATTGTTGCAGGTGTCACGGGGTGGGGGAGCTGAAGAAGTGTGAGGACATTGCCACAGCAACTGCTAGAGATTTACACCTGAAATCACCAACTTCCCAGGAATCATTAATTCACGCCATAAAAAAATTATTCCATAAATTTAAGAGGTAAACAAGAAAAGCCTTACAGACCTTTGTGTGAAGTGAATAAATTTTATGCAAGATAAACAAAATGAGTTCATCCCAAGCACATTCATCTTTAAGTTAAAATAAAATAAAAGCTAATGCTTAAATAACAAAATCCTAGACAATTAACATCAAGAAGGTAAGGATGATGAAATGTTAAGAAATTTAATTCAACATTTTAAAGAATAAAAGAGAAAACATGGTTATCTCAATCAATGAAGAAAGAGCAGTTACTAAAATTCAATACCACTGTAGAAAATTAGAAATACAAGTGAGTGTCTTCAACTCGGGAATTGAAATATAAATAAAAAAATTATTTCTTTACAATCATAAAGTTTATTTTTCAAAAATAAATTTGGCATGCATAAACAGACAAGTACATCAATAGAAGGGAGAGGGGACTCCGAAACACATCCATGCAGCTATCTCCCAATTTTGACAAGCTCAGCAAAAACACACTTTGCAGAAAAGAACAGTTTCAGCAACTGGGCCCTGGAGAACTGTATCTACATGTGAAGAATTAAAACTTCATTCTTATTTTTTGTCATTTACAAAATCAGTTCAGAATGGAGCAAAGACCTTCACAGTAACCCTGAAACCCTGAGACTAACCAGGAAAGATTAGGGCACAGCAAGCATTTTCTGAAAAGATTCCAATGGCTCAGGAAACAATTTCAAAACTCAACAAATGGATTATATGAAATGATTTAGCTTCTGCACAGCAAATAATCAGTAGAATGGAGAGAATTTTACATAATAAGAGAAAATCTGTCAGCCTTATGTCTCACAGGAATTAATATTTAGAATCTGTAAGATACTCCAAAAACTAAACACCACAAATAAACCATATCATCTGATTAATAAACAGGCAAATCAACTGATTAGACAGTTTACAAAAGGAAAGACACAAATAGCCAATAAATAGTTGAAGTATGTTGGACATTTTTAGCCATCAGAGAAACATAAATTAAAACTTCACTGAGAGTCCATCTCACACAGTCAAGAAAATACATAACAATTGTTGGTGAGAATGTGGGAAAAGAGGGACCCTTGAATGCCGTGGTGACACAGCCATTACAGAAATCAGTATGGAGGTTCCTCACAAAGCTAGCAATCCCAGATGACAGAGATATACCACTCCTGGATATATATGCAAAGGATTGTATGTCAGAATACTACAGAGACTGTTGCACATACATGTTTAATGCAACACTAATTCCTAACAGCCAAGATATGAAACCAGCCTAGATGTCCATTAATAGATATATGAATAAAGTGAGTGCAGTAGATATACAAAATATAGTTTTATTCCGGCATGTCCATTAATAGATATATGATGAGTGCAGTAGATATACACAATATAGTTTTATTCTGGCATAAGGAATAAAAGTATGTCATTTGCAAAAAAAATGGGTGGAACTGGAGATCATTATGTTAAATGCATAAAGACAAATACTGCATATGTTCGCTCAAATGTAGAAATTAAATATTTGTGTGTGTGTGTGAGAGAGAGAGAGATACAAAAGGGGGGCTGGAGTGATACCTTAGTCAGTAAAGTGCTTGCTGCAGAGCCATGAGTTTAAATCCCAGCACTCCTGTAAGAAGTCAAGCATGGTAAAGGGAATCTGTCATCCCAGGCAAAGACAGGTGGAGCCCTGGATCTTGATAAGTCAGGTAGCCTAACCAATCAGTGAGCTCTAGATTC
The DNA here is from genome assembly GCA_907164525.1 of Lophiomys imhausi. Classification (NCBI taxonomy): domain Eukaryota; kingdom Metazoa; phylum Chordata; class Mammalia; order Rodentia; family Muridae; genus Lophiomys; species Lophiomys imhausi. Next base: position 11,822,242 of record CAJQZJ010032563.1, read on the forward strand.
AGAGATCTTGTTTCTTGGAAGGGAGGGAGGGAAGGAGGGAGGAACAGTGTGAATGTGTGAACATGAGCAAGTACAATTGTATATAGATAAATGTCACTGAAATCCACCATTGTTAGTAACCTACCAAAGGACTAATTTAAAAATCACAAAACCATATTTGACAGAGGTTTAAAAAGCAGAGCAACTGAGAGAGCAGCAAACTGAGAGGCAAATGAGAAAAATACACGGTTTTTTTTTGGCTTTAAATAAAGATGTTTAATTTTTTAAATTTATTTATTTATTGCTTCAGGTTACATCTCCATCATAGTGTCCTCTTTCCACCCTTCCCAGTCCCGCCCTCCCACTCTCTGCCCCCTAACCCTTCCATCCACTCCTCTGGAGTGGAGTGTCCCTACATAACAGTCCCTCGCCCCAGTTCACCAGTCATATGAGGGCCAAGAGTCTCCTCATACACTGGAGGCCTACAAGGCAGTACCACCATGGAAAAGTGTCTCCATGACAGGAGAGAAAACAAACAAACAAACAAAAAGTCTATGTCCATGTTCCCTTTGGTGTGTTGGTTGAAGTATAGATATCCTGTACTATGTAGCTAAAATCTGACTGTAAGTGAATAGATGCCATATGCATCCTTATGAGTCTGGGCTAGCTCATTCAGGATGAGCTTCTCTAGTTCCATCCATTTGGTTGCAAATTGCATAATTTCATTGTTTCTGATAGCTGAGTAGTATTCCATTGTGTAGATGTACCACAGTTTTTTAATCCATTCTTCGGTTGAGGGACATCTGGGTTGTTTCCAGTTTCTAGCTATTACAAATAAGGCTGCTATGAACATAGATGAGGCAACTTCCTTGTGATTTGGTGAGGAGTCATTTGGATGTATGCCCAGAAGTGGTATGGCTTGGTCCGGAGGCAGAGCTGTTCCAAGTTTTCTAAGATATGGCCAGACTGACCTCCACAGTGGTTGCACAAGCCTGCACTCCCACCAGCAGTGGAGTAGGGTTCCCCTTTCCCCACACCCTCGCCAGCATGTACTGTCATTTGAGCTTTTGATCTTAGCCATTCTGACAGGTGTGAGATGGAATCTTAAAGTCATCTTGAGTTGCATTTCTCTGATGATTAAGGATGCTGAGCATTTCTTCAAGTGTCTCTCGGCCTTTAGGAATTCCTCCTCTGTGAATTCTCTGTTTAGCTCCGTCCCCCATTTTTTAATTGGATTATCTGGTTTCTTGGCATTTAATTTCTTGAGTTCTTTGTAAATTTTGGATATTAGCCCTTTGTCAGATGTGAGGTTGGTGAAATTTTTTCCCAATCTGTGGGCTGCCATTTTGTTCGAATGATAGTGTCTTTTGCCTTACAGAAGCTTTTCAGTTTCATGAGGTCCCATTTATTGATTGTTGGTCCTAGGTCCTGAGCTGTTGGTGTTCTGTTCAGGAAGTTGTCACCGGTGCCAATGATTTCGAGGGTTTTTCCCACTTTTTCTTCTAGTAGATTTAGTGTGACCGGGCTTATGTTAAGATCTTTGGTCCACTTGGACTTAAGTTTTGTACAAGGTGATAAGTATGGGTCTAATTTCATTCTTTTACAAGTGGACATCCAGTTGGACCAGCACCATTTGTTGAAGATGCTGTCCTTTATCCACTGTGCGGTTTTGGCTTCTTTGTCAAAAATTTGGTGACCATAGGTGTGTGGGTTCATTTCTGGGTCTTCAATTCGATTCCATTGATCCACTGGTCTATTTCTATACCAGTACCATGCTGTTTTTATTACTATTGTTCTGTAGTACAGCTTGAAATCTGGGATGGTGATACCTCCAGATTTTTTTTTTTTTTTTATACAGGATTGATTTAGCTATTCTGGGTTTTTTGTTGTTCCACATGAAATTGAGAATAGCTTTTTCCAGGTCTATAAAGAATTGTGTTGGTATTTTGATAGGAATTGCATTGAATCTGTATATTGCTTTTGGTAGGATGGCCATTTTTATTATGTTGATCCTACCTATCTATGAGCATGGGAGATCTTTCCATCTTCTAAAGACGTCTTCCATTTCTTTCTTCAAGGGCTTGAAGTTCTTGTTGTACAGGTCCTTTATTGCTTTGTTTGATTTACCCCCAGGTATTTTATATTGTTTGTGGCTATTGTGAAGGGAGTTGTTTCCCTGATTTCTTTCTCAGCCCATTTATTTTTTGTATAAAGAAGGGCTTCTGATTTTTTTTTTAATTAATTTTGTATCCAGCCACCTTGCTGAAGGTGTTTATCAGCTGTAAGAGTTCTCTGGTGGAATTTTTGGAGTCGCTTCTGTATACTATCATATCGCCTGCAAATAGGGATAATTTGACTTCTTTGCTTCCAATTTGTTATTTATAAGGAACAACAGAGAAGACTTTAACCTCTACATGGAACACTGCTAAACGTCTTAAGTAGGTAAGTTGCAAACAAACTATAATGCCAATTTTTGACCCCAATAATACAGTGTTACAGCTTTTAAAGAATATAATCTGCATGTATGCCATGATTTTCTTAACCTAGTTTCTAAATTCATTTGTATTTGTTTTTTAAAAATGGGGAATATCTTGGAAAGAAAGAAACAATGTGGTAGTTCCCTATTAATAATGTATAGATTTGTAGATTATATATTGGTATAAATGAACTTGTATCAACAGCTAAAACCAACACTTGTTTATTAAATGTGCAGGAGGGATACTACAGTTTAACACACTTATGACTAAACCACAGTACTGTTTTTTTAAAACTTGACAAGATCCTATCTCAGACAGCAAAGATGCTGTAAAATGTAGTTTTAGAGTACAGATTAATTCAGATTATAATTTTAACTAGTATGCTTCATAAATTACTGATAAAGTAGACTGTCGGAACAGGATCCAAAAATGGAGTTGTGTGAGGAAAATTCTGAGTGCTTATGAGAGAACTCCAAGAAAACAAGTCTTGTGAGGTTAGTTTCTTCAAAAACACAGAATTGTTCTTGGAATATGAGTTTGTGCCCCTTCCCAGGTGTAGTGGATAGGAGTGACTTTATTTCGAATTATTCATTACAACTGGCTATTGTTATTTGTTTATATGGCTCTATAGAAAAAATATGGTTTTCTCATGTGTGGCTTGTCCTTGTGAGTGTACACTTTATTCATGTGATTTCTCTTAACTCTCGAGTATAAATTGTCTGATGCTCTGAATAAAGTTGGCTATTTCATGAGACTTCAATCTACCTTATTTATTGGCTCCACTCTCCCAGGTCCCACCTCCAACTAGAGAAGTAAACAGCCTGTTTGTGGTATACAATTTTAAAATAAACTAATGCTATTTATCAATTTGCCATCTGTGAAAAATTATATGAGCATATGAAAGCATGCAAGAAAATGCCTCAGGGGAAGTAACCCTTGACTAGGCAGAATACACAGCTAGAGTGTCCTTCTGTTTTCTGCTGTAAAGAAACTATTGTCTAGCAACACGATGAAACCTTCAACTTGAAGCTTCTTTTATCTGCAAAATAAACTCCAAAGAAAGCTTCTACTTACTAATACTATGAGTAGAAAACAAAGCGTTAGGAACTTACAAGCAGTTATTCAAGACTACTTCGAAATGTTTTACAAATTAGTATCACCCATTTTTGAATCCAGGAAATTTTACACAAGATTATTATGAATGTACTATAAATGAATAGCAAAAAGATGCTAGCTCGTAAGTCCATTGATGTGATTTTTATTAAAGCAGGTAAAAAGCAACAGTGGACTTTATAGAGTTTATAAAACTCCAGGTGGTATGTTTACATTATGGTGGAAATTGTAGTAGATTCATCATCTATACAGATTTCCAGTCACTACCAATAATATTGCTCTACTCACAGCTGGTGGAGGAGACAGGTACAAAGAGAGGAGAATCTCCAGGACTTACTGGCTAGCCAGCAAGCCAAAATGGTGAGCTCCACCTTCAGTGAGAAATCCTGTCTCAAAAAATAAGACAGAAAGCAACAGAGGAAGACACGAGACATCAACCTCTGGCCTCCACATGTATATACAGACAGGCAAGCACACATAAATATGCATAAAACACACACACCCACACACACAGCAAGTGATCAAATACTAACATTTATTTAAATTGGAAAGCAATATGAGACTTCCATTAACCAATTTTTTTTTCGCTGATTAGGTTTAACAACTAGATTATCATTGCATATTAACTACTATGTTCCATTTCTCTACAAATTGAAATCAAGGTAAGCAGTTCTAAGATATTAAAAATAGGTAAGCATATGAGAATACAAAAATAATTTTGTCAGTATAAACTGTAATTGGCAGAATACTAAAGTTAACATTTTCCAAATCCTTCTTATGATATTGGCTTAAGCAAGGTATTTCTAAGTTAAAGAGAAACAAGAATAGTCATCTGATAATTATCAGTATTGCCTTTTTGGTATAATTCCCAGAAACTGACAGAATGAATCACTAACTCAGTAATAAATTCTGCAAATCTAATGTTTTAGGTTCTTTGCTTTCAGCAAATTGAAGGGAAACCTAAATTAGTGGTCAACAGATATATAATTTAAGACAATTTTTGATGATAGACTACCACACTTTTGTCACATAACTTGGGAAAGATCCAAAGAATTGAGTGAATGGTTATAACTGAGCTTCTATTCAAATGGCCCCATTACTGTTAAAAATTCCTCAGCAAATGCATCTATTAGAATAAAAGAGAACTGATGTTAACCTCTATCAAGTAACGCTTATCAAGAGATTTATGAGCAACTTTGAAAAATAATGAATCTCCTTTTTCCTTGAGAAATGAGTTTCTAGTAAAATTGTCTTAAATTTAGTAATTTCAATTAAAATTTGTAGTTGTTATTTTAATAAATTGTGTATTAGTCATTATTATAACATAATTCAATCCAGTAGAAAAACTTTAGTGTTTAAACCCTCTAGTCACTGGAATTATTTGAATGTCTCATTTCAGATTATATATATTTTTGTTGTGACTATTAGATTTTTTTAATTTTTAATATACAAATATATCTGTATTTAGATATCTGCAAATTACTACCAAGAACTTACTATATGTGGAACAAATACTGTGAAAAACATGAGGACTAATGCTCTCACCAGAAGTCACAGACTATCAAACAAAAAGCCCCGTGACAGGCCTGAGATACCTACCTCCATCTTGTGAGGTGGCTCAGAGGCAATTCGGGCAATTGGTTGACTAACAGAATGTGTGGGTAAGTTCTTCTACTGTTTTTTTCTATTTATTTATTCCATTGCTGAAGGTACCATACACTCTTGTCACAGGACTTGGAGAAATCAAGCTACTACAGACCTGAAGCTTCCTTCCTGATGACTAACTTCCATAGTGTCAGAAAGTGCTGTAGGTTGCCAGGTAAAATCAGTTATCAACATTCCTGCTTAGCTGTAAATATTGTAAACTATAATAATGACCACCCTAGCCAAGTAAACCCAGCAATGCAACCGTGGAATTAACATACTGGGGTTAACCAATATCTGATTGGAATAAAGGCCCACTCAACAGGAGGGAAATCATACCTGGTACTCAAAACCTAGAAAAAGAACTCATGACTAGAGAGGCTAGGTCACAAGCTCTAGAGGAGAATTACTTTACTATCATTCTGCTAAGACGACACTGTATACAGCTGCCTTCTAAATACTCATTCTTTTAAGCACAGATCAATACAGCTCTCACATCTCTTCAGAGATGCTCCAACCACAACTGAGAAAACTGCAGACCACAAGTCACTGTACAGTGCACGTCCCCAAATGGGACAGCCATAAGGACCAGCAAACCGACATCCCAGGGGACATCGGCACAGCAGTCTATGTGTTGATATGAATATAAAGGTTGTAAAAGTACTCATTAAAACAGTGGCAATGCTTAAGAATGTTAATAATAGAAATACATATTTTTCATAAAAGTGATTTTATTTACTTCCGTTTAGTTTTGTTTGTTTGCTTGTTTTTTCAATATACACCCTAGAGAACCAGAGCTAGAGGACCAGAAAACCACTGTGAAAATATTTTCTGGACAGGACAGGGATGTTGCACCTGTGAACTCTCAACAGCTATGGTTGCCTACACAAGATCTCCATAACATCACACCAGACAACATTCCAGAATGGATGAGGGAGGGTTCACAATACTTCACCTTCAGTTGAGGAGCTACAGGCTCCTGAAATAGAAAAAAAGAAGCTTTGTTTTAGGGCTGAGGCCACTGATAGGCTGCCCATGTCCTACTGGTCAACCCTTACTCATATGCATATGGCAAAATTAACTAGACTTTGAAGACTGTGCATGCGTGTGAGTGTGTGTTTATGAAATAAAGATAGTAGTAAAAACATACAAAATACTGAAGAAGTGCTCATAAAAACATTTCAGGCATTCTGGGAAAGGAATATCTAACTGGTTTTAGAAGAACCTATGTGAGTTCATTATATGGAAAAAATGAAGGAGACTCTAAATGGAATAAACATGATATGGAAAGAAAAACAAGCATTAAATACAATGTTTTCTTCTTAATAAAAGATGTAATTCAAAAATAATTTGAAAAGTAGAGACTGGAGAAATGTCTTAGTCAGTTAAATCCTTGCCACTCAAGCATAAAGCCTGAGTTAAATTTCTAGAACCCACACAAACAGTCACGTGGCACCATGCTCTGGAATCTGAACTCTTCAAAAAGCAGGCTAGGGCTTGCTGTCTAGCTGGAGTGATAAGATCCAGGTTTAATGAGAAACCCTTTCTAGACAGATGATAGATAGATAGATAGATAGATAGATAGATAGATAGATAGATAGATAGAT
>CAJQZJ010032563.1:11830113-11846793 GCA_907164525.1 Lophiomys imhausi
ACTTAAGGAGAGTGATGGATAAACAGGTAGTAGGACCACCACCTGACCACTGTGTCAGACTTAAGGAGAGTGATGGATAAACAGGTAGTAGACTACCACCTGACCACTGTGTCAGACTTAAGGAGAGTGATCGATAAACAGGTAGTAGTACCACCACCTGACCACTGTGTCAGACTTAAGGAGAGTGCTATGCTTTGCTACTGGAAATATGATCCCTGGGACACAGAAAAAGAAATGCTTTAGAAAAGTAAATACTGACAAGTGAGGAAAGAGCAATAAAGAAAGAATTGTGACAATGTCCTCCTGACTATTCACTTTTATTTTCTAAGTTCTCCTAAGATCCAATAATTTCACAAAAGATCAGGACACTGCTATAAACCACGAAGCAATCACCAGGACTGATGCAGCTAGCCTAGCGAAGTCCTTCGAAATGTCTGACACTGCTTTTAGATTGTGAATAATAAGCTTTGAGAAGGATGTAGAGAAAGCCCTTAAACACTGTTGATGGGGACATAAACTAATGCAAACCTTATGACAAATGACAAGGGACTTCCTCAAAAACAATTAAAGATCTATGATATGATGGAACAACTATACTCTTGCATTTACTGCAGCACTATTCAGGAAAGTGAAAAGACAGAATCAACTTAGGTACATATCAATGAATAAATGGATACATAAGATATGTTTATAAATCTATAACAAACACATGCAATGGAATCTGTATACAATAAGAAAGAACAAAATTTTATCACATCTGACAACATAAATGAGTGTGGTGTGCATTACATTACACAAAATAAGCCATAAAAAGTAAGATATGTATCACATGACCTTACTAATGTGAAATCTCAAAAAACTAATTTCATAGAAGGATAGAGTAGGATGGTGGTTACCAGAGAGAAGAAAAGATATTGGGCACAGATTATACATTAATTTGGACAACAGGTGACAAGTGTCTGAACAGGGAAACATACATAGTAACAAAATACAAGGAAGTGGATTGCTTACATCTGCATACTAGGGGTAAAAAGCAGGCAGAGGAGGCAGCAAAGAAGGCCTGTTAAATTATGGAGTTTTCTCTTGAGAGATTAAAATATTCCAAAATTGATGATGGAAATGACTGCAATTTTGGGAACATACTGAAACTACTGGATTATATAATTAAAATGGGTGAGTTTTATGAGTTATGTTTTAATAAAGTTGTCTAAATTTTTAAGCAAAGAGAGTCCCACTGAAACACATTATAATCAATTCTCAAAAGTCCAACACAGAACTTTGAAAGCAGAATGACTCACCACATACAAGCACATTCATTGACACTATCAGAGGATCTCTCTTGAAACTTTGCAAGTCTCAGTGATACAGAGTGCTGATGTTTTAGAGTACAGCTAAAAATGACCCTTACATCCAAAAGATCTGTCCTTCAAAACTGAAAGAGAGATTTTTAAAAAAAAAGAGATGAAGAATTTATCACTATACCTTTCTTGGAAAAAAAAACTCTAAAGGAAGATTCAAAAATTGCAAAGAGAGGATCCTCAGATGTGAGTCTATGAAAACAAGGAAAATATAAAGGGAGCATAGGTTAGGGGTGGCGAAGTTGGGCTTGAGAGGGGAATAGCAAGAGTCAGGTGATATGAAGAGAGAAAAGGAAAACTAGGTGTGTGTGTGTGTGTGTGTGTGTGTGTGTGTGTGTGTGTGTGTGTGTAAAAGCTAACCCAGACTCAGAAGGATGCATATGGCATCTATTCACTTATAGTAGGATTTTAGCTATATAGTAGAGGATATCGATACTACAACTAACACACCAAAGGGAACATGGAAATAGACTATTTTTTTATTTTTTTCTCTATTTTTTATTCTTTTTTATCTGTTTGTCTGCTTATTTGTTTGTTTGTTTTTTAGTTCTCTCTCCCGGGCAATGAAACACTTTTCACTGGTGGTACTGCCTCGTAGACCCCCAATGAATGAGGAGGCTCTTGGTCCTCATACAACCTCTCAACTGAGATGAGGGACTGTTATATAGGGATACCCCACCCCAGAAAAATGGGATGGAAGTGTTAGGGAGTAAAGGAAAAAAAATGAAATGTGAAGTTTCGGCCTTTTGCTACTAATTGTCATAAACTGTTTAGGATAATTAAGAAATGCAAACTAATTGTCATGAAAGCCGGTCATTTTGTTAGGTACTATGACAGTCTATTATAGTTATTTTCTAAGCTAATCAGAAATAAAGCTGCTAAGAGACAAGCAACATCTGCTTACCCTAATATAAGAGAGAGATAGGGCCTCTTCAAAAACCTCAAGAGATCTGCAGAATATGGCATTCAAAGATGTTTTCGTAACTTTAGATTTTTTGATATCAAGACATGTCAACTCCTGACAGCACCCCCTATTCTACTCCAAGTAGAAGATGAGCATCGAAGAATCTCCAGTGGGAGATGATTGAATTAGGCGCAAGACTATCTCTTGGTGGGAAAAGCCCCTTGCTCCAACTGTAGACAGAATGCTGTCCAAAAAGGACAAAACTTGGAAGCAGGTAAGTCGACAGCCTAGCTCTGCCAAGACAGGGTAGGCAAGTCCTTCATAACCCCTGCTCTACAATCAATGTCTGTCAGAGAAACGGGGCCAAACGACTGAAGATGGATGCTGTAATGTAGGGAGAGAAGATGGGAACTGTCCAGGCAACCACTGGTATGTCATTTCTTAGTTTTGGAAGCTGCAGGCCCTGTACTTCCTATAAAATCAGATATATTTATCCCTCTCAGGTCTCTGAGGTGGTTGAAGAATAGATAGCTAGTGTCTCATAATTAAATTTTGAGTTGTTTAGGAGTCAAGAGAGTGTTATAGATCTAAGAAGATGCCTTTAAAATTGTGTTGCAAGTTAGTATGAATGTTGAATTAGATATAGAACTTTAAACTCATGGAGATGGTTAGATAGTAGAAGGTTAAAGTCAGGTGCCAAATACATATGGACTGGACATTGGGAATGTACGCTAAGCCATATAACCCTCATAACTGTGGCCTAATTACCTCTGTTGTTTTGTATTGTATCTATTATTATAAAAGAAAGAGCCATTTGTTGGACTGAAAGGGGGAGCTGTAGGGGGAAATAAGATATACCTTAAAGTTAAAAAAAAGGGAAGAAGATGGGGGGTTGAGGGTGGGAGGGTGGGACTGGAGTGGGGAGTAGGGAGGGGATTGCAATTGAGATGTAACTTGAAGAAATAAAAAATAAAGATAGATAAATAAATAAATAAATAAATAAATAAATAAATAAATAAAAGCCGTTTGGGCTGACAAAACCCCCCACAAGAACCATAAACTAATAAAAACTCCAATACTAGGCATGAGAAAAAAACTTCAGAAATGGTTGGTTAGGGTAATCCAAGTGATTCCTATAACAATACAGACTATTAATGTACCCCTTGGTTGCCTCATCAGAGGTGAGACTGAACCCCTATTGCTGATGATACCTCACACTAAGGACTCAAGAATCAGTTGATTTGAGTTGGATCTGCATGAAAGACTCCTTCCTGTTATGTAGTCTCCATAGTACTACAAAACACTATGTGGTAGCCAACTGCTGTTTAATTGGACTTGGGGTACACTCATTGGGAGGGAAATGACTAGTCATTAAATAATTTTATTTAAAAGTTTAACAAAAAGGACTGAATCACATTTAAAATGTTCTGCACATTTAAATTTTTAAAAAAGGAAACAATTAGCAGAGTAAAGATATAGCTCTTAGAGTAGAAAAAAAATTTACCAGCCATTCACTTGATAGAGAATATTCAAAATATAAGGAATTGTTTAAATAAACACCAAAAGCTCCACAAATAATCCAATCAACAAGTAAATAAATAGTTCTTATAAGAAAAAAATATAAATGATTAATAAGTATATAAAACATTTAATATTTTTAGCCATCAGGGAAATACAAATGAAAAGTACACTTAGGCTTCAACTCAACCCTGTCAGAATGGCTATCATCAAAAAAAATAAAACATCTGCCCCTAAAGACATTGCTGATGTGGCTGCTCTGTCACATGTGCATTAGTAGTTGGCAGAGAGGAGAGAGGTTATGTCTACCTTCAGTGCTCTGACCTATGAACATCTGAATGAATAGTAGCCTAACATCCCCAAGAAAAAAAGCAAACCAGAGACCAGCACCACTTCAGCGCCATGGAGTCTGGAAGAGAACCTACCTTGTGTTGACCACCAGTCCAGCAGCAGGCAAACACCATATGGGCTCCCAGGATAGGAAGCCAGTCAGAGACTATGGGAGCCCTGCCTGGCCCTGGAAAAGGGAGTTGTGGGTGAGCCAGATCTGAGGGTGTGAGTGTGGGAGAGCCAGCCCCGCTTTTTGTCTGCTTTGTGGTAGTGGTGGCAAGGGAGAGATCATCTCCCCGCCCTTTAGCCCTCACCACCAGTGGCCAACAGGAGATCTACCCTCAATGTGGTTACAAGAACAAGAGAGCTGTCCCTGCCCCTCACATGCTGCAGCACTAAAGAGAGGAGGCCCTACACCTTGCCTGAGCATTACACTATAGCTGTCCCTGGATGTGAGGGTTGCAGATGAGCAAGCCCTGAGGGAGTGAGTGTGGGAGAGCTAGCCCTGCCTTTTGTCTGCTTTGCAGTGGTGTTGGAGAGGGGGAGATTCCCTTTACTCTCTTGCCTTCACCACAGGTAGCAGCAGGCGGGAGAGTTGGACCTAATAGTGTCATGAAAGAAGGAAAACCAGCCGGTCCAACTGTTTACCTGCTGCTACACTTGGGAAGAGCAGACCCGGCAAATGGGGGTTGCAGGCCCAGACCAGGGCTTTGAGTTGGCCCACCCCAACATACACTGCATGGATAAACTGAGTGCCACAGACCCAAAACTACAGGATCTCCATGACACAAGACAATAACAGCATATCTGAAAGCAGTCCCAGTAAGGTTCCAGAATTGACAAAGTAGCAGAAGCCAGAAGTCTCATGCCAGACCAAGGAGTCATCATAATAAACATTTGCAAACAAAACGTGTCCCCCAAAGGGAATATTGTGGGACACACTAAGACTACATACACTAAAGCTTCCAAAGTGAGTTTTTTCCCTTGGGAAAGGTTTCAAGGGTGGAAGGTATGTCTGAGGGGAGATGGGAAATGAGAGGGAACAGGGTGCATGAGGTGAAATTCACAAAACAAAAAAACAAAAAAAAATTATATATATATATATATATATAAAGGAAAAAAAGAAAAATAAAGTCTGTTAGCACCAGTATTTCTCTCTTTAGTTTTTGTCTGGATGACCTATCCATTGGTAAGGATGGGGCATTAAAGTCTCCCACTGTAAGGGTTGATGTGAAATTTAAACTTTGGTGCATTCCCTTTACAATGTAGGTGTCCTAGCATTTGGGGAACAGATGTTAATAATTGAAAGATCATCTTGGTGGATCTTTCCTTTGATGAGTATAAAGTGTCCTTCCCTGTCTCTTTTGGTAAATTTTGGTTTGAAGTCTATTTTGTTAGATATTAGGTTGGCTACACCAGCCAATCCTTTACCCTGTGGTAATATCTATCTTTGATGTTGAAGGGTATTTCTTGTATGCAGCAAAAGGATAGATCACATTTTTGCATTCATTCTGTTAGCCTGTGTCTTTTTATTGGAAACTTGAATCCATTGATATTGAGAGAGATTAATGACCAGTGATTGTTAATTCCTGTTATTTTGATGGTAGTGGTCACAGTGGAAAGAGAGAGACAGACAGAGACAAGTTCCCTTCTTTTGTTTTGCTGGTGAATAGGTAGTGATTCCTCAGGAACTGTGTAAAAGTCAGAGAACAACAAAATGTACAGTCAGTGTGCTCTCACAAAATTGAGTACACAGTTAGTGCTATTATTAAATATAATTAGTCAAGTCTCCATCTTCCTACGAACTCTATCATTTCAAATCAGTTCCAATTAATTAACTTTTATTTGTAAAATTCAGGCGAATCCCCTTAACTTTGACTCTCGTGAAACAGAATACATTCACAGTTAAGAAAACTCCAGTCTCTCGCATTAGCATATTCATACTAATTTGCTGTTAGCAGCCGAGGGTAGCCTATGCAAATATGTACCTCCAAAGATATTATAAGTGCAAAAGCAAAACTATAAACATGCTTATCAGGGGGACATGTTTCTAAAAAATAAAGGGGGGGGGGAGTTTTTATTCCACTTCTGTATTTCTGAAAATCAGCTCATTGAGATGTTTCTGTAGTTCTTTGATACATATCGTTTCTACTAGTATTCCAGCTAGAAATGTTTTGGTAAATAAGAAACAAAACAGGGAGCTGGTAAGACAGGGTTTGAAAAACACTTGCCACTGAGCCTGATGATCTAATCTGAGTTCAATTAAACTCACATAAAGGTGGGAGTAGAGAACCAACTCCACAAAGTTGTCCTCTGACCTTGAACTCCAGATATGTGTCAGGGCAGGCATGTGTCCCCACATACACACATCATGCCTATATGATTAGATATAATCATAATCAATTATATCTAATTTTAAGAGAAACAGAATAAGGACAAAGTATTTTTCTCTGTTTGTACAAAGTTTCCTCATAGCCTTGAGTCAATGTCTAGTATGATTAATCGTGATTGTCAACTTGCTCGTGGAGAAATGCCTGCAGAATTAGTAAAGCACACTTCTGGATGCATCCACCACAGTGCTTCTACGGAGCCCAACCTGGGAGAACATAACTACCGGGGATGACCTCCCCTGACAGTGACAGTACCACTCAGTGGTCTGGAACACAGGTGCACAGAAATACAAACAGAGAAATGCAGTCAGCTCATGCATGCTCACCTCTGAGCAAGTCTCTGGTGCCGCTCTGGACATCATACTCCAGCTTCCTTAGTCTCACAGCACAGACTACCAACATTCAAAGAGCCTCAAGGTCTTCAGGCTCAGACTGGAAGTGCATCATTTCCCCACTCCCACCCCAACAGTTGTGAGGCTTCCAGCTTCTAGAACTGAGCAGCTAACAGGCACTCTGCCTTTCCGCCATACCAGAAGACACTATTGAACTATCTAGCCTCCATCATGAAAGCCAGTCCAATAAACTCACTGGTTCTGGTCCTAAAGAACAGTGGCTCAAATATAGCCTAATGACTCCAATTCTCTTGGCCTTTCTTTCATCGTAGCAAATGACAAATCATGTCAAGACATCACGTGTGCATTAAAAGGTAGTGTTGACTATTGTGCTGTATATCGTGACTTGCATGAACCTTCAGAATTTTCGTTATATCATGTACTAGAACTGCATCATACACCATTTCCAAGGATAGCTAAGAAAGTTTTGTGGGTTTTAACTCTGTCTAAATAGGGAGTACAAGAAAAACGTAAATTGAAACTATACATTGGGACCCACTAAGCAAGGAGCACATCAGTTCAATCAGTTCAGTTCATTCTTTCAACTACTCAACATTTCAAACCTTTTTTTTTTAGGTTTTTTTTGAGACAGGGTTTCTCTGTGTATCCTTCACTGTCCTGGACTTCACTTTGTAGACCAGGCTGGCCTTGAACTCACAGATACCCGCCTGCCTCTGCCTCCCAAGTACTGGGAATAAAGACATGCACGACCACGCTCGGCTCAACCATATTTTTTATGTAACATATTTGCCTCTTCCCTACAGAAGGCAATTCTAAAGCCTCATCGAGCTAATTATAAAAGCTAACTCCAAACCAACATCTTTCAAAGAAAGCAAGTCTCATCACGGTTTCTGCTGTGTGAATCATTGTGAACCACTGACCTATATACTAAAAGACTTAATAAGCAACAAAGGAAAAGTTGACTTCAGTAACAACTCACATTCAAAAGCACAGGATTAGAAACGTACAATGACAACTGTCCACAGTACACAGCGATGCTATAGGAGTGACTTTGTGTCTTTGTTCAGCCTCTCTAGCCACCCTAATTCACTCATTCAAGAAGCCCTTTCATCACCGGCGTTCATATTCCGAACTCTATCCTTAAGGAGAATAACCTTTGCCCATTATTATTTTTGCCTTTATGGACCCTGGTATGGACACATGCATGCTTTGGGGGAACTGTACAGCTTCTGTCCACTGCTAGTATTCATTTACTGCCAATGGGAGTATGAGGGCTTATATATTCCCTTAGAGGCTGAACACATAATATTTGATATCAAGGTTAGTTGCTTTAGCCATTACATACATGTGGTTTTTCAATTTAAATTAATTAAAATTGAATTTACTCATCAATTTATCAGTAAAACCTTTTTCTCGAGTGTTTAACAGCTACTTGTGAATACACCTATCGTGTTACAGTCATAAAATGGCCTGTCCAGCTTTCTGTGCACGTTCCAAATCCACACAAGCTAATACAGTTTATCTGCTAGTCACCCCTAACTAACTATACACAGATAACTATGAAATTTTGCCAGCACATGAAAGCCAGGTTTTCATAATTAAATTTCCTGTTTCTGGGATAAAAGCTATGATATAATAAATCAATAAACCAACCAGATAGTAGTTAGGCCATTATGTATCCTACATTAACTCCAAACACAAAAGTCACCATAGAGATTCTAACAATCATTAACTGCATGGATTGCCGATTTGTGGGTAAGCTGTGGTAGCAAGTTGATGGAGGAAAGGTCAAAGGTTCACTAAGAACCACCCTGAACCAAGGATGATGCACAGTGTGTGCATTAACGGACTTGCTAATCTTCAAACAGATTGTACACGTTCCTAGGATTCCTACAGGATTTTAAGAAGAAAAGGAAATAATTATAATGTCCTTTATTCTACTCTAACATTTCATTGAAATTCATATTCAGTATTTGCCAGAAGATGCACTGTCCCCAACTGAAGGGAGCAAAAAAATTCCAGGTGGTTTTAAAAAGATGGTACTGCTTAGAAGACTCCAACTACTCTGAATGTGTACCTCTGAAATGGGAAAATTGAACCGTCTCACGGCTGCCTTTGCCTCATCAACGTTATCAGAATAGCAAGACACGTATCTTTATGTGCAGCGTCATCAGCTCTAGAGCCGATCTAAATGAACTTCAGACATTCCTGGGCAGACATCACACTATGAAAACCTAGACTGTGCGTTACTAACTCCTGAAACAAATTACTGAGATAAACGAAAATAAATATCTATGATAAACTACAAGAGAATTATTTCAGTGAGCCCATTTTCAATGGGATTGCAATTCATTATTACAGACACTGGGGACTGGAGAGATTGCTCAGTGGTTAAGAGCACTAGCTACTCTTCCTAAGGACCCGGTTCAAATCCCAGCACCCACATGGCAGTTAGAAACTGTCTGTAATGGCCAGGCATGATGATACATGTCTTTAATCCCAGCACTCGGGAGGCAGAGGCAGGTGGATCTCTGTGAGTTCAAGGCCAGTGTGGTCTACAGAATGAGTTCCAAGATACCAGAGCTACACAGAGAAACCCTGTCTTGAAAAACCAAAAAATAAAATAAAATACAGGCATTGACTCTAGGCATTAAGTTGCAAAAGCCATAAAACCTGGACAACAGAATTCAGGAAAACATGTGAGGTAGAGGAAGGCTTATCATAATACAGAATGCTGTGAGATCAGAGCAAAAGTATTAAATTATAATAACTCAGGCCTCTATAAAAAAAATCAGGATTATCATCTCTAAAACAATGAAATGCAAGTTGTTTTTCAGTAAAATCAGCATGCTTAAAAATTCTATACTATTTAGAACTATCATGCAATGTAACTAACAAAATATTTAGAAGAATAAAATTAAATACAGCTATAAAATTAAATTGGCAATAACGATAAGAGAAAGTATATTAGACAGAAAGAAAAAGACTCTAACCACTTTGTCCTCCTGGTGTGAATATCCACGAAAGCAAGTTTAAAAAGACAGAAAAGACAAAACAAAAAAAGAAATAATTAATTCCATTCTTAAATAAGAGCAGCTTTTAAGAGTTTCTTAGTGAAACAGAAGTACAAAAAATGCTTATACATTGACTTAATTCTAAAATTTCAACTTCATATTTAGGAAGGAAATTTTCCCATTTATTTCATTAAATTCAAGTAAAAGCATGCTAAATATTAGAATATATGGAGATATAAACAAAATAATTTCCATAAGAGCTATTAAACACCTAAATATTACAAAAAAGAAAATGCCCTTTTCACAATTAAACCTTAAATCAATACTGAACTCAAAGAAAAAAAAACATTGAAAAACTGTTTAGAAATAAAGCTGTTTCAAATAGAAATGGTAAAATATGCCATTATGGTTCAGTTCATCAACTATTATCAACAGTAGACAAAATGAAGTATTATATGAACTATGCATGTTTACTTCACAAATTGTTTTTAACTTAGATTTCTTCTAAATTTTACATAAATGAAAAGAAAAACTAAATAGACTCATTAATAATAAAATACTACTTATTATAATTGGCAATTGTGGATCATAGTCCCAATATTTTAACTGTAGAACAAAACAAATAAGTCACATATAGTCAAGAGAACCTTTATTTCCTCTTATATACTGCCAGAAAGATCAATGTTGACCTGTACCTTGCTGCTTTTTCTACTCTCTGTAGTTAAACTACCATCATTTTCTCCTTCATTCTGGCCTTTTCTAATCAATTGAAAGGCCACGCTTTCATTCTACCATAATATTCTCTTAGGCCTGGCCTCTTTAAAATAAATAAATAAATAAATTCTGCCTCAACTTGAACTTTATGTTAGTTTGAATTGTCATCTTCAAAAAAAAAGATTTCTTGCAAAGTGCTGATATATAGGAAGGAGCTTTACCAATAATATATATGTATGTATATGTATATTCTACATATATTTACAGAGCTCAATAAAATAGAATTGAGGACCTAGATCTAAGTCCATTAACTATAGTTACCTGATAGTTTTTAAAGATGCCAAAGCTATACATTGCAGAAAAGACAGTAACTTCAACAAATGGTTCTAGTCAATTGGACTTCAATGTGATAAAAAATGAAAGTAGATCTCTATCCCCCACCCTGCATAAAACTCAACTCCAATGGACCAAGGACCTCAACATAAGAACTGATACCCTGAAACTGCTACAGTAAAAAAGTAGGACACACACATCAACTTATATGCACTCACAGGAAGGGCCTTATGAATAAGAATCCAATAGCACAGGAAGTAAGACCAACATTCAACAAATGGAAACTCACTTCTAGAAAGTTTCTGTACAGCAAAGGAAAGTGTGAAGTTAGGGAATGGATAGCCCATAAAAATGGAAGAAATCTTTGCCAGCCACTCATCTGACAGAATGGTGCCTAAAATATACAAAGGACTAGAATAAAGAAGAAAATATACACCTGTCCTTTTAAAAAATGGGTTATAGAAATGAATTGAAAATTCTCAAAAGAAGAAATACAAATTTGCTAGGAAACACATTTTTAAAGCTGCTCAACATCCTTAGCCATGACGATTAAAAATATTTCAAGATTCCATATCACCCCAATGAAAATGGCCATTACCAGGAAGAAATGCTGGTGTGGAAGTGACAAAGAAAGAAACAAACAAACCCCTAGAGACTATTCGTAGGAATATAAATGTAAACTAATACAGCAACTTTGGACAAAGCCCAGGTGATCCTCAAAAACTATAAATACAACTGCTATATGGTCAGCTATACCGGTCCTGAGCACATATGTTCAAAGGACATCATATCCTACTATGAAGACACTTGCACATCCATGTTCATAGCCGCTCTATTCACAATGGCTATTCACAACAGAACCAACGAAATGACCATCAACAAATGAATGGATATGCAAAAGACAGTGCATATACACACTGAAATATTACTCATTAGTGAATAAAAGTGAAATGAATAGAACTGAAAAAAATATGTACATACTGAGTAAGATAACTAAGACCCAAAAAGACAAACACAGTTGCCCTCTCTCATATGCAGATACCAGCTTCAAATTTTCTGTTTAACTTGCAGCATATACAGAACCCAAAAACTAGATCTTGGCACACTACAGCTTCCACAAAGAGATTTCTTTTCTTTTGGGGGGAAGGATGCAAGGGTGGAGGGTAGATATGAAAGGACAGAGACATGAGTGAGGTTGGGGTGCAGGAAGTGAAATTCACAAAGAATCAATAAAAAGTTAAATAATAAAAAGGAGGATCTTAGGGGATGGGATACATTAGGGGATAAGAAATAGTAACTGATAGCTAAAATGAAAGTAGAGAGGTAGAATATCTCAAGTAGAAAGGCTTAAGCAGGTAGAGGTGCCAGGGCATGGAGAAAATAGAGGAGAGGGAGCTAGCCTAAAGAAAGAGCATGTTGAAAGACATATGGATGCCTATGACCTCACAACCAAATTAAAAAGCATAGTTGGATGGTTAGTAGACTACATTTAGCATTCAAGAAAAGTGGGGAGTACTGGAGTTTAAATGATTAAGAAGAGTCAGTGCATAGGGAAAAGGAGGTGGGGGGTAAAACAAAACTAAGGCTGCATTTTAATTAAAAAGCTTCATGAAATGCACTAGTTAGCAAGTTAATTCCAAAATATAACCTTAAATTTTTATTCAGGAGTTCAAACACAATTATCCTGTATAGGTGGATCATGCAACTCTCAGAAGCCTTGATTTATTAAATGAAAATCACAATTCAAGACATAGTATACTTCTCTACAAGTTATTGTTCAGAGAAGCTCCAAAGTCTCCAGAGCAAAACAGCCTGTTGCTATTGCCCTTGTTTACCCAACTCAACCTACATGCTAAGATTCTTTTGCTGAAGACACAACACAGAATGGCTGTAGAACACAGAAAAAGCAATCTCAAACTAACCAGGAAACTTCATGGATGTTGGCTAGCTCTCCTAGTGCCAGAAGGCGCTACACAGCTACTAGGGAAGAAAATATATGAATGGGCTAATGCAGATCTGCACCTGCATACTCTAACACCAACTTACTCGGTTAAGTGACCCCAGGGAGTAAGTAACAGCTCTTGGGTTAGATCTGAGGATTACTCTGTAGGAAGAAATGGCATGCCTGGTAGTGTAATATCAGTCAAAAGCCTATGTCTTGGGAAGGGGGGTGGGGTCATAGGCTCTAGGACAGAACCTGCTATTCTTATTTTGCTAAATATCCATGTCATCAAATTGCCTTCTAAACCTCTTTATACCTGGAGACTTGGACTGCTCTCAACCCTTGTCAAAGAATCTTTTTGCAATGAATAGCAGTCAACAGAGGTACACAAAACTTATTGTCAGTATGCTGAGAATAAGAGACTGGGTGTTGAACCTTAAATGGAACATCCTTATCAGTAACAACCAACACCACTACCAAAGCTCGGGGAGCATTGTGGAGTAGGAGGCAGAAAGAATTACCAACTGGAAGATGGGAGAAGAGCACTTTGAAAGACAGTCTTCTACTTGCACAAGAACTACACAATCAATGGAGCCAAAATTCTTACAAAGATAAGGGAGGTAATCTCTAAGTCTCATCCCTTACTGAAGAGTTATTGACAGTTGAGAACTATTGGGGGAGGCAGAGTCTTTTTATTTAATGTGTCCCACTAGTATATTTTCCTATCCTCTAGCAGATGGTTCCACACCTTTTATTTTTTGAGAAGGCCTGATTGTGGGTCATTTAAGGGGAGGTATGGAGGACAGGGATAGATAGATAATCAAGATTCATTGTAAAAATGTACAAAATTCTCCAGGATAAAAAAATTATTATAAAAAAATTAAAACTACATGTTTAAAAATATGTATCCCAAAATAGCATGCCTATGATATGTACACCAATATTTCTCTTCCATTCATTCACTCAACAGTTAATACATTGACCTATGACGTAGCAAGTACATAGAAACACACACAGCAGTCAAAGTGAATTAAAGAGATGCAATCAGTTCACAATAAAATTTGAGAATACTAGATTAGAGATCTGTATAATCCAGTGTGTCACAAAGGAGTAAGTAGTTGATTCACACGAAATTCCCAAAGAAGGATCATGAAGGAGATAATGCATATGTTGACAAAAACAAGTAATTGTTCATCAAGTAGGTACGGGTTTAGAGTGAGATCCAGGGAGAAGAAACTTCCAGGATAGCAGCAGGATGAGCCCAGGCACAGCAGACTCGGACGGCAAGAGCTCAAGAGAAGTACTGGTTCTATGGCTTGTGAGGACAGAGAGAGCCAAGTGAGGCTCCTAAAGTTACTGGTGGTGGAGTAGACCAGGAGGAAGGCCCTGTATGCCATAGAAACTTAAGTCACTCAAGAGATGAGGGATCACGATCACCATGTGTGTTTGAGAAGCCAAGACAGACCAGCTAGGAGGCTTGATATACTCTCCAGTTAAAATTAATGTTTAAGTGTTTATAAACATTTCAGGTGTATTATACACTGATGCAATTGAATATGTGTTCATCAAACCTTGGCACTTCACACTTAGCTCGCTCAACACACAGAAATGTTCACCATACAATCTACACGGCAAATCAGCCCATCATCAAGCCACCAGCCACATCCTGCTCCTAAACACCATCCTGTTCATTGCTTAACTAAATAACTAGCATTGTGACTTACATGGAAATTCAACTTCTTTCCACATTTTGATTCTACAAACCATGGATGATGCACTAGCATCCCATCAAATATTAAGTTTATATAATTATATAAATTTGCTTTGCCCATTCTTCAAATTTCTATAAGCAATAGTTTTTTAAAATAGTAGTCTCTTCAACAGCTTCATATTATAATTCGTGTGAGAATGGTAAAAAAAAAAAAAACAACAAATCTTAACTCACTATATGCACAACATATAATAAAAAGAATTAATGAAGTTTCTAGATTATTTAAGCAGTAGCTTACTTAGCTTTACTTCATTTAGTAGAAATGCATTTATCAGGTTTTTCAAGAATTGTATGAGTAAGATAGCACAAATCTCAATGTCATAAGATAATTAAACTCAGAAGAAACCTTAAAAGCCATTTAGATTAATTTCCTATTTTACAGACTATAAAAAAGGAACTATAAGATGATGTGCCCCATTTTAATTTCTCCCATTTAAACTAATCAATGTAATTATGAAATTTTTCATAGTTAGAATAATCAAGTAGATGGAAATTAATTATACACATGGCAATCAATTTTTCCTACCAAAAGACTTGCAAATGACCAGAGAACAGATTAAGTGTCTGGGCAGTGCTCCGCCATAAATGTGGCAACTCACACTCCCTCTCCCAGACTGAGAAATGTGAGGAAGTGAAGGTGTTACCAGTGTAAGAGCCAAAGGTCGGGGAGAGCTGGAGTGAAACGTCTTCTGAACATGACAAGACACTCACCAACTCATAGCAGCTGCGGTGGTCTGTACAAGACCTACGCAAGACTGGTCTAGTAAATATTCCAGCAAGAAGTGAGGAAGAACCCAGAAGTTCCTACCCCTTACTGAAGAGCTCCTGACCTTTGATGGCTGTTAGGAGAGACAAAGCCATTTTTAAGGGTGTGGCTGTGGCCCCTTGTAATGTATCTTGCTCCATTGGAGTGTCTTACACTATGTGCATATGGGTAATACTAAGTAGACACAGTGGGTTATTTTAAAGAATGAAAGAGAGGAAAAAGGATAGAAGGAATTGGGACTGGAGAGAGTTGGAGGAGAGAGGGGATAAAAATGACAAAATACATATGCCTGTATGAAATCTCAAATAATAAATTTTAAATATTGTATTTTTTAAAGGTGATTAAAATTAGGCAACAAAGGGCAATATTAGTAAAAGACAGTATATGAGATAAGCTGTACACTAAACCTCAGGTCTACTACTGTTCAAGATTTCTATACAGCAGGACCGTAAGAGGCAGTATAGCTAGAGCCTGAAGACAGAAGATGAGAGGCTGGTGAGGAAATTTTGCAGATATTTTCAATTTAAGGAAAATGAAAAAACATTTAATTAGAATTTGAGGGAAGCCACTAAAAGAGTACTTGCAAGAAATTAGGAGCATGTGATTCTTATATCAAAGGGAAAAAAAGTATTAAAACCTCACTTTCCCCTTACGAAACTACAAAATTCAACCAAAGGAAACAGAAGAATAAGAATCAAAGCATAATTTAGCAACAGTGAAAAGTCAATTAAAAAGTTGGTTCCTTAGATCAAGAAAATTATTAAATATGTAGCCAAATTCAACAGAAAAAAGACTCAAATTACCAAAATCAGAAATGATGTGGCATCACCACTTATCCTATGAATAGTTTAAAAATAATGGAATATTTAGAAGACTTTTTTTTACATCAGTGGGTTTAATAATGTATGTGAAACTGAACAAATTCCTTGGGTGATATAATTATGAAATCTTATTCACAGATACAAAAAAAACTATGAATCAACTAAAAAACTGAAAGTATAGTTTTTTAAAAGTATAATTTAAAACCTTCCCAATGAATAAAACTTAATTCCCAGATAACTTTACAGATAAAATCTAACAAATATTTTTAATAATTAAAATAATCAGATGGACTCCTGTCGTGGAGTGACACAAGCAGGGCCATTGCTCTGCATGTGGATCAGACATCTAAAAGTGAAATGATATCAGCTCTAAACAAACTCTCCCATGACATTACAGAGGGTGAAGATATCAGCTCTAAACAAACTGTCCCATGACATTAAAGAGGGTGAAGATATCAGCTCTATA
>CAJQZJ010032563.1:11856082-11872593 GCA_907164525.1 Lophiomys imhausi
TGCTGTCCTTCTTCCATTGTGCGGTTTTGGCTTCTTTGTCAAAGATTCGTTGGCCATAGGTGTGTGGGTCCATGTTTGGGTCTTCAATTCGATTCCAGTAATCCCCTGGTCTGTTTCTATACCAGTACCATGCTGTTTTTATTACTGTTGCTCTGTAGTACAGCTTGAAGTCTGGGATGGTGATACCATCCCAGATGGTGATAATAAATCTGGGATTGATTTAGCTATTCTGGGCTTTTTGTTGTTCCATATGAAGTTGAGAATAGCTTTTTCCAGGTCTATAAAGAATTGTGTTGGTATTTTGATAGGAATTGCATTAAATCTATATATTGCTTTTGGTAGGATAACCATTTTTATTATGTTGATCTTACCTATCCATGAGCATGGGAGATCTTTCCATCTTCTAAAGGCCTCTTCCATTTCTTTCTTCAAGGGCTTGAAGTTCTTGTTATATAGGTCCTTTACATGCTTGGTTAGGGTTATCCCCAGGTATTTTATGTTGTTTGTGGCTATTGTGAAAGGGGTTGTTTCCCTTATTTCTTTCTCGGTATATTTGTTTGTTGTATAAAGAAGGGCTTCTGATTTTTTTGAGTTAATTTTGTATCCAGCCACCTTGCTGAAGTTGTTTATCAGCTGTAAGAGTTCTTTGGTGGAGTTTTTGGGGCCGCTTATGTATACTAACATATCATCTGTGAATAGGGATAATTTGACGTCTTCATTTCCAATTTTTATCCCTTTGATCTCCTTTAGTTGTCTTATTGCTCTAGCAAGGACTTCAAGTACTATATTGAAGAGATATGGTGAAAGTGGACATCCTTGTCTTGTCCCTGAGTTTAGAGGAAATGCTTCAAGCTTCTCTCCATTTAATTTGATGTTGGCTACTGGCTTGCTGTATATTGCCTTTATTATTTCTAGGTATGGTCCTTGTATGCCCGTTCTCTCCAGAACTTTTAGCATGAAGGGGTGTTGGATTTTGTCAAATGCTTTTTCTGCACCTAGCGAGATTATCATGTGGTTTTTTCCTTTCATCTTGTTTATGTGGTGAATTACATTGATAGACTTTCGTATATTGAACCATCCCTGCATTCCAGGGATGAAGCCTACTTGATCATGGTGTATGATACTTTTGATGTGTTCTTGAATTCGGTTTGCTAGTATTTTATTAAGTATTTTTGCATCTATGTTCATGAGGGAGATTGGTCTGAAGTTCTCTTTCTTTGTTGGGTCTTTGTGTGGTTTAGGAATCAGAATGACAGTGGCCTCATAGAATGAGTTTGGCAGTGATCTTTCTGTTTCTATGTGGTGGAAGAGTTTGAAAAGTAATGGTGTTAGTTCATCTCTGAAGGTCCTGTAGAATTCCGTGCTAAAGCCATCTGGCCCTGGGCTTTTTTTGGTTGGGAGATTATTCATGACTGTTTCTATTTCCTTGGGTGTTATTGGGCTGTTTAAGCTGTTAATCTGATTTTGATTTAGTTTTGGTAGGTGGAATTTATCGAGGAAATTGTCCATTTCGCTTAGGTTTTCAAATTTAGTGGAATATAGATTTTTAAAGTAATGCCCGAATATTTTCTGGATCTCCTCAATGTCTGTTGTTATTTCTCCCTTTTCATTTCTGATTTCGTTGATTTTTGCCTTTTAGTTAATTTGGCTAGGGGTCTGTCTATTTTGTTGATTTTCTCAAAGAACCAACTCTTGGTTTCATTGATTCTTTGTATAGTTCTTTTTGATTCTAAGTTGTTGATTTCAGCCCTAAGTTTGATGATTTCCTGCCTTCTGCTCTTCTTGGGAGTGTTTGTTTCTTTTTTTTTCCAATTCACCCAGCTTAGCTGTTAGTTCACTAATATGAGCTGTCACAATTTTCTTTTTGAAAGCACTTAGTGCTATGAACTTTCCTCGTAGCACAGCTTTCAATGTATCCCATAGGTTTGGGTATGTTGTGTCTTCATTGTCGTTGGATTTTAAGAAGTCTTTGATTTCCTTTTTTATTTCTTCCCTGACCCAGTGGTCATCCAGTAAGGAGCTGTTCAATTTCCATGTGTGTGTGGGCTTTCTGTTGATTCTTTTGCTGTTGAAGACCAGCTTTATTCCATGGTGGTCTGATAAGATACAAGGTGTTATTGCAGTTTTCTTGTATCTATTGAGACTATCCTTGTGACCAACTATGTGGTCGATTTTGGAGAAGGTTCCGTGGGGTGCTGAGAGAAAGGTGTATTCCTTTGTGTTTGGGTGAAACGTTCTGTAGATATCTGTTAGGTCCATTTGTTTCATGATCTCTGTTAGACTCAATATTTTTCTGTTTGTCTTCTGTCTTCATGATCTGTCCATTGTTGTGAGTGGGGTGTTGAAGTGTCCCACTACTAATGTGTTGTGATCGACGTGCGCTTTAAGTTTTAGAAGTGTTTCTTTTACGAAAGTAGGTGCCTTTGTATTTGGGGCATAGATGTTCAGTATTGAGATTTCCTCTTGATGAATATTCCCTTTAATGAGTATATAGTGCCCTTCTTTGTCTTTCTTCATTAACTTCAGTTGGAGTCTGTTTTGTTTGATATTAGGATGGCTACTCCAGCTTGCTTCCTGGGTCCATTTGCTTGGAAAACCTTTTCCCAGCCCTTTACTCTGAGGCAGTTTCTATCTTTCGTAGTTAGATGTGTCTCTTGTATACAGTATAATAAGTTAGATGTGTCTCTTGCTTGCGGATCCAGTCTGTAAACCTATGTCTTTTTATTGGGGAGTTGAGTCCATTGATGTTGATGGATATTAGTGACCTGGGGTTGTTATTTCCCATTAGTTTGGTATAGGTGGTGGTCCTGTGTCTCTTTTGGTTTAGTTGCTGAGGGGTTTTCTATTCCCTTTGTTTTCTTGGGTGGAGTTTTCTTCTCTGGGTTGGGATTTTCCTTCTAGGATTTTCTGTAGGGCTGGGTTTGTGGGTAGATATTGTTTAAATTTGATTTTGTCATGGAATGTCTTGTTTTCTCCATCTATGTTGATAGAGAGTTTTGCTGGGTAAAGTAGTCTGGCTGGGTACCTATGATCTCTCAGGACTTGTAGTATATCTGACCAGGCCCTTCTATCTTTTAAAGTTTCTGAGGAGAAGTCAGGTGTACTTCTGATGGGTCTGCCATTGTATGTGACTTGACCTTTTCCTCTTAGAGCTTTTAATATTCTTTCTTTGTTCTGTACGTTTGGAGTTTCAATTATTATGTGGCGAGAGGAGTTTCTTTTCTGGTCTAATCTGTTTGGTGTTTTGTAAGCCTCTTGGATTTTTATTGGCATCTCTTTTTTCAGGTTTGGGAAGTTTTCCTCTATGATTTTGTTGAAGATATTTCCTGGACCTTGGAATCAGGAGTCTTCTCTTTCCTCTATACCTATAATTCTTAGGTTCCGTCTTTTCATTGAGTCCTTGATTTCTTGGATGTTGTGGGTGAGAGATTTTTTAGCCTTCTCATTTTCTTTGGATGTTGTACTGATTTCTTCCATCGAATCTTCCATGCCTGAGATCCTGTCTTCCATCTCTTGCATCCTATTGTTGATACTCACATCCGTAGTTCCTGTTCTCTTCCCTTGGTTCTCCACTTCCTCTTTTAACTCTGACTGTGTTTTCTTTATTGTTTCTATTTCTATTTTCATGTCTTGTATGGTTTTGTTCGTTTTGTACATTTCCTTCTCCAGCTTGCTTGTTTTTGTATGAAAATCTTTCATAGCTTTGTCCTTTTCCTGTTCAAGCTCTGTCACCTTGGCTTGGAGCTCTTTAATGGTGTTCCTTGTTTTGAGTTGTAGAATTGTGGCTTCTTTGAATTCCTTCATAGATTTAAGTTCTTCTTGCAGGGACTCTATCACTTTCCATAATGCAGAATTGTCAACGTTTTCATGCATTTCTGTTGGTGTGAGGTCATCTGAATTGGATGAGCTAGGATAATTCTGCTTTGTTGGAGTCATATTTCCTTGATTTCTATTTTTTTTTGACCTTTGGCCATTGGGTGCATTTAGCTGTCTGTTCTTGTCGTTTTCTGTGCTTGGATCCACAGTCGATGCTTTGGTGCAGGGGACGAGTTACTTGGCTATCTGTCGTTGCTTACAGGGGGATTTCAGGGTCACTGTGGTTTTAATCGTCTGAGGCACTGTGAGCTGGTGCAGCCTATTCCTAGGTTGTGAATAGTAGACCGGAATTGTTTCAATGCTCCCAATTCAGACTTCTCTATGTTGCACTCTGAGTTATCAGCCTGTAATGGTTCTGATGGTATGAACCTGTTTGTCCAGGCACAGATTCTGTGGGCTTTGTTTGTCGTCACGGAGGCTGACAGGGTCTGGCTCCACACCTAATATGTCTGGATTTTCCAAAGTACAGCCGTGGACCCGATTTCTGGTTTCTCACTAGGCTTCTCGCCACAGGCCTGGCCTCTGAGTCTGATTCCCTCTTTGTCTGCGTATCCGCGGCTCTCCCTCGCCGTGGGTGCACAGAGCCCCGGATCCCCCGGCCGCCTGAGTGGACCTCTCTCCCCCCAGCTCATCTGTGGGTGTGCGGATCCCTGGCCCAGCCCACGCCTGACTCTCTCCCCTGTTGTCCTGCTGTGGGTTCGCGGGGATTTGGCCCTGCCAGCTGGGCTCCCTCCCCAGCTGCGCTGCCGTGAGTGTGTGGGATTCAGCCCCTCCCGCCCGCCTTTGTGTTCCCGGTTTCCCGCGCTCTCTCGGAACCTCCCGCCCTCCACTTCACAAGCGGCTGCGGACCAACCGCTGAGCCCCCTGTTTGTTCCTTGCTAAGACTTCCACTATCTTGCAAAATTTTTTAAGTGGGTATAAGTTCTACCTGAGGTGTGGGGAGTCCAATAGGCTAGTGAACTATTGCCAATTGGGCTCTGATTCTGCCTGCTGTGAGTTGGGATCGATCTTAACAGGCGCCTCTCCAAATGGGAGTTCCCGAATCCCGGGTTTAGTGGCTTCCGTGTCTGCGAGAGATGGGGAGAGAGCCTTACCCTGGGACTTTTAACAGTCCCTTGGGAGCTGTGAGTGTTCCCGGGAGGGTCTAGCCCCTCCGGTTTTTGCACAGTGCCCAATAACTCTGTGTTTTTTATGGCTCTTTTTTCCCCCGCGTTCAAAATGCGTCAATGTAGGTCGCTGCCATCTTCCTTCTAGATCCTGTTTTCAAATCCGGGGGAATTTAGATTGTTATTATTGACAGTTGTTATTGAAGTGTTCATTAATTCCTGTTATTTTGTTGTGTGTGTGTGTTTTTAAGAACTTTTTTGGTAAATTGTTCTGGAATTATTTCTTGTGTCCTGTCATTTTGGCTGTAGTTAACTTTCTCTTTAGGCTAAAGTATTCCTTCTAGTGTTTTCTTGGAGCTGGATCTGTGGATATGAATTATTCAAATTTAATATTATCATGAAATAATTTTTCTCCTATTATGATTGTTTTTTCCTTTTTTGTTTTGTTTTTCAAGATAGGGTTTCTCTGTGTAACAGCCCTGGCTGTCTTGGAACTCAGTTTGTAAACCAGGCTGGTCTTGAACTCACAGAGATCCACCTACTTCTGTCTCTCTAGTGTTGGGATTGAAGGCATACATCATTACCACACCAACCTGGCAGGATTGATATCTTTGCTGTCTTAGTCACCATTCTATTGCTGTTAAGAGACACCATGACCAAGGCCACTCTTATAAGAGAAAGCATTTAGATGGGGGTGTAGTTTTAGTTTTAGAGATTTAGTCCATTATCACCATGGTGGGAAGTATGGCAGCAGACATGGCAGGCACAGTGCTGGAGAAGGAGTTAATAGCTACATCCTGATTCACATGTTGAGAGAGAGAGAGAGAGAGAGAGAGAGAGAGAGAGAGAGAGAGAGAGAGATGGGGGCATGGAGGAGGGCATACAGACAGACACTGGGCTTGGCATGGGCTTTTGAAATCTCAAAGCCAGTCCCCAGTGACACACTTATTCCAATAAGGACACTCTTCCTAATCCTTTCAAAAAGTAACATTCCTTGGTGACTATACATTCAAATGTATGAGCCTATGGGGGCCATTCTTATTTAAGCCACTATAACTGGGTATAGTAGTCTGGGCTGTATATGTTGGTTTTCAGAGTTTGTAGAACATTGGCCTAGGCCCATCTGAGTTTCCATTGAAAAGTCAGGTGTTATTATTATGGGCCTGCTTTTATATGTGACTTGATCTTTTTTCTTTTAGCATTTAATATCCATGTTTTTGCTCTGTACATTTAATGTTTTTTTAAAGATTTATTTATTTTGCATATATATGAGAACTCTATCTGCATGTACCCCTGCATGCCAGAAGAGGGCATCAGATTTCATTATAGATGGTTGTGAACCACCATGTGGTTGCTGGGAATTGAACTCTGGACCTCTGGAAGAGCAGACAGTGCTCTTAACCCCTGAGCCATCTCTCCATCCCCACATTTAATGGTTTTGATTATTATGTGTCTGAAGGAGTTTCTTTTCTGGTTCTGTCTATTTGATATGTTGCTTTCCTCTTGTACATTGATAGGCACATTGAAACCATACTTTTTAATTATTAATGCTTATTTATTAATAACTATATTCACTTATAAGAAATACACTTACTTAACTACTATTCCTATAAATTCCTACAACCCCTATGACCTAACCACTAAACCTATTGATAACTATAACCACTATTTTCATAACCTTTTGGAAGTATATAGTCTCTGAGGCAGGTCCTCAGTCGTCAGGAACACAGTCTCTGTGGTAGACCCTTTAATGCACTTAGCAATCCTTTTTCTGGAATATCTCAGATGCAGGTTCATCAGGGTAAATTGGCTATGGCAGTCTCACCTTAAGTGAGGCTTGAGGCTTTCTTCTCTCTGGGAGACGGCATCAGCAACTCTGCTCAGTCCTTAAAGCCAGCCACAGTTCTGTTCAGGCCACTGTTTGGACAGGTCACACCCCTCTAGGCAAAAGCTGAGCCACAGGGTTTAGTCCTTGGCTTTTTGCTGTCTTGCTGAGGCTTTCTCTGCTCACCAGCTTCCTTCTGCCTCAGGGAGATCTGGCCATCAGTTCACCAGCACTTTCTCCATCAGGACTTGCTAGCATTGGCTCTCTAGCATGGAGCCCCTTAGCATACCCTCTCCTGGGCTCATCCACTTGTCCTTAAATAGGATTGCTACTTGTTCCACCTGCTTCAGCTTAATTTGGGCTCTGCCCACTTAGCAGTTGAAAACAATGCCAGGTCATAAAGCCTTTCCTTGTTTCACCTGGCTTCAACCTTGTTTTTCAGTCCATAGAGACTCCCCTCATTTCACGTGACTTCATCCATAAGTTGATAAGCTAATTGCTCACAGTGAAGTTGATCTTCATGCCCCGGATTAAGAGACTGTATCAGAAACCTAGATATTTACTAAATCTAATTTATATTAATCTAACTCCCTACAGCACATCATTCTTTAGATTTAGGAAATTTTCTTTTATTAGTTTGTTAAAAATATTTTCTGTGCCCCTGACCTGGGTTTCTTCTCTATCCTGTATATTTATAGGTTTGTTTTGTTTTCTTTTTTTTTTATAATCTCCTAGATTTCCTGGATGTTTTGTGTCTCGATTTTTAAAAATTTTTAACTTTTGGGTGATTGATCAATTTCATATACCTTGTCTTCAAGATCTGAAATTCTCTTTTCTAATTAATTCAATCTGTTGGTGAGAGTTTCAACTAGCTTTTTGGTGATTTCCCAAATCTTTGATAATATGTCTTGAACATACACATAATTGGTATTTTGAAGGCTTTGTCTTGTGCTTCAACTAAATTGCTTTTCTCAGCAATTTTACAATATAATATTTTACATATTGTGCTGGTTGTTCATGTTCATGTTTGTGTTTTTGGGATGGGATCTAGACATCTGGAGTTATGATGTTTTTGGTATTTCCTCATTATCTTTCCTTGTTTGGTGGGTGTTTGGGCCTTTGTCAGTTTGTGTGGACCAGATGAATGAATGATAGTTGATTTTTAGTCTTGGGGCCACTTTGGGTTTCAGGGTTTAGACTGTGTTCCCAGATTGGTGTAGTAGATAGGGTGGCTGATGTTGTAGTTGGAGCTCTGGGTTCAGACTTGAATTAGTGCCATATAGGTGCAGTGGGAGGGCTGGGTGGTAGGCCTGCAGACAGGATAAGTGGACTGACCCTGTATATCTCTAAGTAGGGTTCTGTTTTGCTACATATGTCCCAGGTCTTGGAACTCAATGATTGGAGTCCGCTGATAGAGTTGAAGTGGTGGAATGGAGAAACTAGCTTTGGGAATTCTTACCAGAAATTCTCAATGAAACTCTGGGCTTTTACTACAAGGAGTCCCAGATTGGTGCAGTGCAAAGGGTGTATGGTAGGTGAGCAAGCTGGGGAGAGGGGAATAACTCTGGGGGAAATCTCTTAAATAGAGGTTGGAGTTGGGCTTCATGTGGCTGATATCTTGGACCCAGTCTGGTCATTAAACATAGACAAACATTTCTCTTTCTATATATCCATATGATATATATGTTATATGTATACACATAAATATTCATATATACATACACACATACACACACATAGGCTATATTGTTAGCCTCATTCCAATGAAATATCTGATTCATTTGAGATCACTTTGTGAAGTATTTTCACAGTGACTTACTGGTTTATCTAATGTTCCATCAAAAATTGAGGGTAGCTGTATGATAATATAGGAAATAATCCTTAGCCTGGAATTAGAGACATTCTCTTCTAAGCTGCTTTTCTAGCTTCTGCTTTTCTGTTTTTTTTATAAATTATTTCCAGATGTATATGTTATTTCTAATATAAATTCTTTAACTTCCTGAATTTCATCTGCTTTTATACTTTGGATATGAAATACTCCAGGTGGAAATTTATTCCTCAGTTGATGCCTACCATACCTACTTTCTAAGAACAGGATGTTTAGAGACTAAAAGAAGTTCCTTTCCTGTAAAGTCATGCTAATATTATTCACAGTTAATACCTGTCTTCTAGAGCCAGTTTTTCTTTTTTTTTTTTTTTTTCTTTTTTTTTTTTTTATAAATACTTTATTTTTTTTTTCTTCAAGTTACATCTCAGTAACAAACCCCTCCCTATTCCCCCTTCCCAACCCGCCCTTCCACCCTCTTCCCTCCAGAGGTTTCCCCTTTCAGTCCAACAGCTGGTTCCTTCTCTTATAACAGTAAGTATTATACAAAACAATAGATATAATTATGCCACGTTTATGAGATTAAATTGGCCCAGTATACCTTCCCAATGTTCAGTTTATACCTATTTGGCCCCTGACTTTAACATTCTACTATCTACCCACCTCCATGAGTTTAAAGGTCTATATGTGACTCAACATTCATACTATCTTTCAACACACTTTTAAGAGTATCTTCTTAGATCTATAACACACTCTTGATTCCTAAACAGTTCAAAATTTAACTATAAGATTCTATCTGTCTATTCTTCAACCACCTCAGAGACCTGAGAGGGATAAATATATTTGCTTATATAGGAAGTGCAGAGCCTGCAGCTTCCAAAACTAAGAAAGAACATACCAGTAACTGCCTGGACAGTTCCCATTTTCTCTCCATACATTCCAGCATCAATCTTCAGCCTTTGGGTCCTGTTTCTCTGACAGACATTTGTTGTAGAGCAGGGATTATGAAGGACTTACCTACCCTGTCTTGGCAGAGTTAGGCTGTCGACTTCCCTGCTACCAAGTTTTGTCCTTTTTGGACAGCAGTCTGTCTGCAGTTGGTGCAAGGGGTTTTTTCATGCCAAGAGATAGGCTTGCCACTAATTCAACCATCTTACAGTGGAGGTTCTTCGATGCTTATCTTCTACTTTGAGTAGAATAGGGAGTGCTGTCAGGCGCTGATATGTCTCGATATAAAAAAAAAAAACAGAAAATCTTGATTTAAGATAACATCTTTGAATGCCATATTGTGCAGATCTCTTGGGGTTTTTGAAGATGCCCTATCCATCTCTTGTATTTAGATAAGCAAATGTTGCTTGTCTCTTAACAACTTGATTACAGGGTAGTTTAGAGAATATCTGTGATAGACTGTCATAGTAGGTAACAAAGTGACATGTTTGCATGACTAGGAGTTTGTTTTACTTAACTATCCTAGACCGTTTTAGACGGTTGGTATCAAGAGGCCAGAGCTTCACATTTTATTTTTAAGTATCTCTAGGTATGATACCATTAGGAAGCGTTACCTTTAATTTTGTATCAATATACAAAGATCTATTCAATTGTGGTTAAATATACTCTTAATTATGTATCAATATACAAAGATCAATGCCTATGTAGCCCAGTACAATCTTAATATTACGTCCATATACAAGGGTCAATACCATTGTGGCCAACTATAATCTTAATTTTGTATCAATATACAAAGATCAATACCGATGTAATCCAATACAATCTTATTTTTGCACATTAAACAATGGTCAATACCACTTTAGCAAAATAAACTAATTTTGTATCAATATACAAAGGTATAAGGGCATATTCAATAATCTGCCCCTTCTTCTTGGTATGTCTATATCTCATTTTTCTCAAGCCTATGCACTCCTACATAGGAGAGGAAGAAGGATACAGAAAAGGAAAAGTAGGAAGTCCCTGGGGCTAACCTCCAAAACCCATTAAACAGGACCATTTATCAGCTTGTAATCTCTTCCCCTAAATATCGGAGTTTTCAGTTATCCTTCAAATAACCAAAAAGAAGGGCGGAGAAACACCTTCCCGACCCTCTGGGCATGGGACGACACTCTCTTAAAGTGGCTTCCTGCTGATTTGGGTCGTAGTAGACCTGTTTGGGGCCCGAACCCAAATGGAAAAAATGGTTAAAAATGTTAGTACACTCTTTTTATGTTCAGTCCTTCTGTTCTCAGCTGTTTAGATAACCTAAGGGGTTTGTAAGAAGAAGCTGATCTTGCAGGCTTCACTGAGGTTCCTGCCAGGGCATTGTGTAGAGCTGAACGGTCCAGGCGACATTGGATTGCCGTGGTGGTTGCAGGCCCCCGATGAAGACAGCTATTGAGGAAGTCTGCCAGGCAGAATCAACTGGGTCACTCGTCCTCCTTGGTGCCTGATTCTGCTCTCTGCTGAGGTTTCCACTGTCCAGCCGTCCCCGGGCTCCCCTAATGGACGCTTCAATTCTCCTGGAAAGATAAGAACAGAGTCCTGCCCCAATCCCAACCCTGGGACAATTGCCCTCTTTTTTTTGGGGGGGGGGGGGGGGGGGGCTAGGTAGTACTTCTCCTGAAGCAAATTTGGCCTTCCAACAACATATAAAGCGTTATAATAAGATACTCTCGCTATATTTATTGTTTGACAAAAACATTATTTATTTATTTATTATGTATACAGTATTTGCTCTACATATATGCCCGGGCAGATCTCAATGTAGATGGCTGTGAGCCACCATGTGGTTGCTGGGAATTGAACTCAGGACCTTGGGAAGAACAGCCAGTGCTCTTAACCTCTGAGCCACCTCTCCAGCCCATAATAAGATACTCTTAAAAGTGTGTTGCAAGTTAGTATGAATGTTGAGTCAGATATAGACCTTTAAACTCATGGAGATGGTTAGATAGTAGAATGTTAAAGTCAGGGGCCAAATATGTATAAACTGGACATTGGGAAGGTATACTGGGCCATTTAACTCTCATAAATGTGGCATACTTATATCTGTTGTTTTGTATAATACTTACTGTTATAGGAGAAGGAACCATCTGTTGGACTGAAAGGGGAAACTTCTGGGGGGAAGAGGGTGGAAGGGCGGGATAGGAAGGGGGAATAGGGAGGGGTTTGTGACTGAGATGTAACTTGAAGAAAAAAAAATAAAGTATTTAAAATAAATAAATAAATAAATAAATAAATAAATAAATAAATAAAAAGAAAACAGGATCTATCTTTCTACTGCCTCCAAGAAATATACCTCGCCATCAAAAACAGACACTACCTTCAGCTTCCTAAAATATACAAATGGAGTTACCAGATAATACCCCAACTTAACATCAGATGCTACCCATTTAACAGGATTGGGTTACATTTATCTGAGTTGCTGACCTCGGGGGTCCTACAGACTCCTCCCAAACAAAATAGGCTATTGCCAATGATATTGGTTACCCTCCACAACCTGGTGCTAAGACCCTATTGGTGAAGAAACCACATACTTATGTCATTAAACACGAAGAAATTGAGCTGGTGGTCAACTAGAAGCTTAACTCCTACTGACTGGAGTTCATAAAGCTAGAAAGTACTATAAACACTACTAGAGGAAAAAATTAATCACCAGTCTCACCCAGCTACAAATCTTGTGAGCCAAAACTGAACCTATCTGCAAGAGATGGCCACTGAAGCAATAGTGACACAGATGTTGGGGGAGTAACCAACACCCACCCTTTTTTATTGTATTTAAGACCCACTCCACAACATAGAACCCACACTGGCACTGCTAGAGTGGCCAAGAACCTGAGACCAGATAGATCAAGATCCCCAGGAGAAAATCTGCCATTATTACTCTGCTAAACAACCCCTAATGACATGTACCCATTGATCAGGGCATCACCTGACCTTCCTCAGAGAAACTTCCTGCTGTAAATAGTAATTAACATAGAAACCCACCACTGGGCAATGTGCAGAGAGTGACACACTTTGGAACAATTAGCCCTGAATGGGTCTATTTATCACATCCCTCCCTCGAGGCTCAAAGATCTACACAGAATAGAAGACCCAAAGATTGCCAGAACCAGAGGTAGTGAAAAGTGTTTATCAGACACAACTGGGTTGATGCATATATGAATTCAGAAACTCTAAAGCAATGCATAAGAAGTCCATAAGTTCAAGTCACACAAAAATGTCAACACAGAGAAAAGAAAGTGGCCATAAAGTCCCATCTCTAGCCAAGAAAGTATCTGCAATTGATAGCTGCTGAGGGACGGGAAAATGAGGGGTTTTTTTCCCCCAAAGGAATAACATTGGGAATGTCAACAAGATTTTCGTGCTGGCCCCTTGCTGAGGAGTAGCTGACAATCACAAAGTAGATTCCATGGAGTTCTTTGTACACTGTTTTTTTTTTTTTTTTGTCATTTTTCTTGTGTCTGTGTTGGTTTTTCTTAAGAAAAGGAAAAATGAAAAATTGGTAAAGAGGAAGAATCTGCGAGGAGATGGAGGAAAGGAAAGAATATGATCAAAATATATCATATGAAACTCTCAAAAAATAAAACAATTTTAAAAATTTTAAAGTATTTATGTCAAGAGTCACACAAACTTCTCTACTAATATTATGCTTTTCCTTTTATTTTATTTTTGAGATTATAAGTACATCCTGACTTCACTTTCCTCCCTCCAAATCCTCCCATATACCCTTCTCTGCCTTCAAATTCATGGCATTTTTTCCCACTAATCGTATTGCATACATATATGTATATGTGCATGCATATGTAGTCCTCAAGATAATGTCTTCAGCCTGTACATTACTTTTGTGCATGTTTTCAGGGCTGACCACTTAGCACTGGACAATCAGTCGGTGTGCTCTTCCCTTAGGGAGACCTCCTCTCCCAGTCCCAGCTCTCCTTAGCTGCCCATAGGTCTCTGTGTAGGTCAGGTTTCAGGGCGTGTCCCCACGCACTCGGCAGGTCCACTGGCATTGCCCTTGTTCAGCTCACATTTGGGCTGTCATGATGATGAGGCTTTACTGATGTAAGTGGGGCATGACTAAAAGACATAATCTCACAGCAAACTCTCTGGTCCTCTTTTCTCTTACATACATCCCATTAACACAAAGGCCTTGCTTCCCCAGCTTTTGTTGTTTGTTTATTTGATATTTTTGGGAGGTTTTGGGGAGGGTTAGGTTTTTTTGGTTGTTTTGTTTCACTTTTTTGGTTTTGTTTTTTGGTGGTTTTTTTCTTGGGGGCGGTTGCTTGTTTGTTTGTTTGTTTCAGAGCCCTATCTTCAAATTCATGATTCTCTTGCCTCAGCCTCCCAAGTGGTAGGATTATAAGAGTAAATCAGCATACCTAACTGCTTTTCTGCTCTAGTGCATTACGATAATATCTGAAAAGTAATTTGTAGGGAGTTAGATTAATATAAATTAGATTTAGTAAATATCTAGGTTTCTGATACAGTCTCTTAATCTGGGGCATGAAGATCAACTTGGCTGTGAGCAATTAGCTTATCAGCTTGTGGACTAAAAACAAGGATAAAGTCACATGAAAGTCACGTGAAATGAGGGGAGCCTATGGGCTAAAAACAAGGTTGAAGCCAGGTGAAACAAGGGAAGACTTTATGACCTGGCATGGTTTTCAGCTGCTTAGTGGGCAGAGCCCAAATTAAGCTGAAGCAGGTGGAACAAGGAGCGATCCTTTAAATTTAAGGACGAGTGGATGAGCCCAAGAGAAGGCGTGTTAGGGGCTCCATGCTAGAGAGCCGATGCTAGCGAGTCCGCACACTACTAGAAAGGACAACAACAAGTAGCTTGTATCTTCTGATGGAGAAAGTGCTGGTGGACTGATGGCCAGATCTCCCTGAGGCAGAAAGAAGCTGGTGAGCAGAGAAAGCCTCAGCAAGACAGCAAAAGGCTAAGAACTAAACCCTGTGGCTCAGCTTTTGCCTAGAGGGGTTTGACCTGTCTGAACAGTGGCCTAAAGGAAACTGTGGCTTTATGCGAAGGAAATAAGTTGGCCTACAGACGGCTGGGGTCTCCCAGAGAGAAGAAAGCCTCAAACCTTATTTAAGGTGAAACCACCATAGCCAAGTTACCCTGACAGAATCAACATCTGAGATATTCCAGAAAAAAGACTGCTAAGTGCATTAAAGGGTCTACCACAGAGACTGTGTTCCTGACAACTGAGGACCTGCCCCAGAGACTGTATCCTTCTAAAAGGTTAGGAAAATAGTTGTAATAGTTATCAATAGGTTTAGTGGTTAGGTCTTAGGGGTTGTAGGCATTTGTAGGGTTAGTAGTTAAGTGTTTATATTTGTTATAAGTGAATATACTTACTAATAAATAATAGCTGAATAATTTTAAAAAGCATGGTAACAGTAATTAAATTGAACTTGTTGAATTTGAGCTCCTAGAAATGCATATATAACCATTAGATATAAAGTTTTTGGAGCATTTATCCTATTAATAATATGAAATAATTCTAAAATTAGAGGCTGAAATTAAAAATAAGTAAAAATACTTTCAGCTTGTGATTATGATGAGGACAAGATTCATCTTCAATATACACATAATCCTTCTTGACTCAAAGGGAAAAGTATGTTCACAGTTTCTCTGAAATTTTCCTCCTTAGGAGATTATTTAACAAACTAGATTTTGAATCTTAAAGATGGAGATAAACAGAAAGCTTATTCTAAGACCTTTGTGGGCATGGGTACTCAACCTCCAACTGGAAAACATTGCTTTAAAAAAAGTATTAAGGAGAAAGGAAGTATTGGGGAGAAAGTATTAAGGAGAAAGGAAGTATTGGGGAGTAAAAGGCTGTTATGCCCAGCCACGTACATAAAACGTCATGTGTTTAAATGAAGATAAAGCTTTGATGACACTGTGTACATTTCTAGAGATTTCTATGACTTAATTACACTTAATCATGGTTGACACAGTTAGTGATTGTCAGAACGTGGTCCAGGAATGAAGTCGTGTGAGGAAAATTTTGAGTGCTTGTGAAAAAACAAGTCTTGCAACCTCATTTTCTTCAAAACATGAAATTGCTCTTGGGATGTGCTTTATGCTCCCCTGAGGTGTAGGAGACAGGAGTGAAATGGTTATTTTTATTTGCTCATAGGCATTTATGGAAAAACACATTTCTGCCATGTGCAACTTGTCCTTGTGATTATACACTTTATTCATGTGACTCTTCTTAACCCTCAGAGTACAAACTTCCTGATGCTCTGAATAAAGTTGGCTACTGCAGGAGACTTAAGTGTTCCTCATTTATCAGCTCCATTCACCCATGTCCCACTACCTCTGGAGCAGTGACACATGATCAGCTTGAATTACTTCATGAATGGCAGGGAAGTGACACAATATGAAT
This sequence comes from Lophiomys imhausi, assembly GCA_907164525.1. Lineage (NCBI taxonomy): Eukaryota > Metazoa > Chordata > Mammalia > Rodentia > Muridae > Lophiomys > Lophiomys imhausi. The sequence goes on from CAJQZJ010032563.1 coordinate 11,872,103, forward strand.
CATGTCTCTCCTGTGCGGCGCTTCTTGCTTGCAATTCCATTTCCCTCCTCTGGACCAGAGTCATTAAATCCACAGGTATTAAGGCATGCTCAGTAAGTGGCACATGTAGCATTATCAAATAAATCAATGAGAAAATGGAGATAAATGCCCTGACACAGCAAGCAACTTTAATGCTTGCAAGTATCTTTAATTAGCTAAAGTGTTTATTTTTACAAATAACTACAAAATGATACTGCAGAATAACTGGAAAAATAACAATGTCATCAGAATGTATAAAGCAGCACTACTAACAATAGCAAAAAGGATAGAAACAAGACAAAATACTTCAGACTAAATACATAAGTAAAATGAAACCTATTAAGATACCAAAGTACTATACAATAAAGGGACAGTGGATAGAGGTCAGGACACAAGTTACCCACCTCAAGGATGGGAGGTGGTGTCCCTGGGAAAGGAGCATGCGCTCACAGAGGGGATAGGAGGCGGTGTTC
>CAJQZJ010032563.1:11901295-11912932 GCA_907164525.1 Lophiomys imhausi
TATATACAAAAATACACACACACACACACAAGTGATTTCTTCTTCTAAGTTATAGTTCATGCCTTAACATTTAAGGTCCAAGGCCCAAAAACAATGGAGCCAAGTAAATATGGTCTCAAATCTCCAAAATCTGAGCAAAACAATCCTTATTTTGATTAAGTTCAGGTATTTGTTACAGTAACTGGAAGTTAACATAATTCTCTAAGGCTTACATGCAAGAGTCCTTTAAGTTAAGAATTATAAACTGATTTTATAGTACTAAAATCGTGACTTCAAAAAATAAGACATAAATCATATCTTATTCATCATTATATCCTTAGTGCTTGGTAAAAATGTCATATAATGAACTAAGTCTGATTAATACATTGTTGAATTCATTCATTAAATTGATAATTTGGGTTTTGATTTATAGCCTATCATCAGATTTTCACTCTTTCCTTTTGTATACTTCTTTTTATCTTTACTAAAACCTTACAATCCATAAATAGACATTACCAAAGTCTGACCAGATCTGGAGATACAGCTCAGGGGCAGAGCACTTACCGAGTATGCATAAGGCCCTGGGTCTAACCCCAAGCACATAAACAAAATAAAGGATAAGATAAATTTAAAAACAAACCTTACGAGTACACATCTTAATATACACTTACTACATCCCAGTTTGTACATTCTACATTAATCTATATTAATACTCCTTTCTTACACTTGTTCTTTACTTTATGGAGAATGTCCCTTCAATCATAAAGTACATTTTAAAAATATTTAAAATAAAATTTAAAGCTTTTTCTTTTGCAACCACTGCATTGGATCCTAAACAAGTGCCTTAGTGTGTCTTGCTGCTAGAATACAATCGGGAGAATACTTCCTAGGGATTAAAACTACAAATGGGCTATCAGGCTATTTTTTCAGTTACACTCCCAGAAAAGGTTAGACCAAACACAACTGAACTACCCAAGTAACACAGTAAGACAAACTGAAGTCAGAGGTGACACAAAATGCTGGTTTTTTCTTGGCCTTTTCTACACTTACTGCACCCTCCGTTTCTCTCCGATATAGCAGGAGAGTACCAGTACTGGAGAAAGAGACTCTCTGAACCTGTTGTTGTCACCACCTATTTGTTTGTGTCGACATAAGAAACAATTCTCGGGGTAGAGGCGGGGGAGGGCCGGACTGGGAGGGGTGGAAAGAGGACACTGTGATGGAGATGTAACCTGAAGCAATAAATAAATAATTTTTTTAAAAAATCAAAAAAAAAAGAAAGAAACAATTCTCACCTCAATGGGAATAGAGACAGTTTATTCTGGAGTGACCATGACCCAAAAATACACAATTGTTTTACCTCAAATTCCATGTTCTTATGGTAACTGCATCCTTACATCTTCGTAGTAACAGAACACAGTAAAGAAAATCCTAAGACACTTTCTAAGTACCTGGATAAAACCATCAGAGAGGTGGGTTCAGTGAAGCAGATGCCTCCTCATGACAGTCTTAGCTTCTGAGTTGGTGGAATTTAGTAGTTTACTAAGTTGTTTACATTCCAAAGGGTTCAAACCTAATAGTCACAGGGTGTTAGACCCAGAAGAAGGCAGCAGTGTCTTTATGGGATTTGTTTAATTTTATGGGTATGAGGAGTGTTTTGACTGCATGCATGTTTATATGCCATGTGAATGCAGTGCTGAGACAGAACTGAAGAGGGCACGAGATCCCCAGATCTCCTGGACTTGGGTTCCAGGGCATTGGAAGGCACTATATGTGGGTCCTGGGAACCAAACCCTGGTCTTCTCCAAAAGCAGTAAATGTTCTTAACCACTGAGCCATCACTCCAGCATCCCAACAAACACAAATTAAAGGATTCTGATAGCTTTCAATAAATTGTAATGAGGTTCTGGGCCTATTAACATTCCTGCTTTGCTATATCACTGAAGTTGTAATCAGTTAGTCAGCCTTATAAAGATTTAGTAAAAAGTGTGGCTTCTTTCCAGGAACTTTCATTCACTTTGTTGGATTGGTTTTCCTTTGGTTTGGTTTGGTTTGGTTTGGTTTGGTTTCTGTTGGAGCAGTGAGGCTCAAACCTGGAAACTTGCATAAACTGAAACACTTCTACTAATGAGCTACATTCGCAGCCTACAGTTTATTAGGAAACATCTTAGAATGTAACTTGTCTCACTGAGAATCTACTATGTAGCTAGCCTAAGTCAGCTTGAAACTCAAAATCTTCTTACAAAACTCCTGGAGTCCTGAGACACCAGGACTATAGTCACAAGTCACAATGTCCAGCTTTAGCTTTCTCCCCCAGCTTTAGCTGTTAATATAATACTACTATGAATTAATTGCTGTCCAAGTGCTGTTGGCTGCCGGAATACTGAAACCATAGACCCCACCCCCACCCCCAGGAACTGGAATCTGCTAGGAACCTTATGCTGAGGGAGGGACTTGTCCCTAAAAACTCCAGTAATAATAGTTCAATAAAATAATGCACACAGCGCACAACCCACACTGCTCTACATGTTTAGTCCCTGTGAACTTTTCTCCACAGCATTTCATCATTTATCATTCCAGTTTAAAACATTCAGAGAGTCATTACCTATGAACCCCACTCATCCTGTCATATTTAACTACTTAAAAGCCTAACCAATCACCCTTTGCTAGAACTATCATTAATCAAAATGCACCAGATTATTGTCTCACTGTTTGGCAAGAAATGAAGGTAAAGCAGTGGACCAGATGGCCCAAGCTTACCATTGCCTTCTGGAGCCTCGCCAATAGCTAATGTTGAATTCTGGCAAACCTATGCTGGTACTCAAAGCAATTCATTTGACTGTAATCAACTCAGTAATGAGGTTTAAAAACAGTATTAAAATCCTGGTGATACATTTAAACCTCACCTGCCACTTAAAGAACAAATCATCATATTTCTACACAATTCTGATATTTTCTAATGTGGGAGTAAAAACTTAGAATGTGAGTAAAGATACGGCTTTTCTGGCAATGCAGCCCTTCACTAAATAATGTAAAAATAATTGAGGACAATTGATGGGCTGCAAGCAAGCAAGGAAGAAGCATGTATACTACCAATCCACACACTCTTCCTCATAGCCTAATCTCTACGACAGCTAGTTCTCACAAAACCAGAATAAAATTGTATGATAGAGAACTCTGATATTCAGAGATGGTAAAGATGTTTGACTTCTATCCACAATTTAGAGTTGTTTCTGTTTATTCCTTTCCAAAGGTACAAAAAAAAAAGTGATGTGATAACACTAAAAACAACTACACATAACTTTACATGAAAGTTACAAATAATTTATATTTAAAGTTTCCTTTGAAAATCTTTTAGGCAGTCAGGCATGGTGGCATTTAACACCAGCACTCAGGAGGCAGGGGCAGGTGAATCTCTGTGAGTTCGAGGTCAGCCTGGTCTACAAAGCAAGTCCAGGACAGCCAGGCTCTGTTACATAGAAAAACCCTGTCTCAAAAAAACAAAACAAAACAAAAAAAAAATCTTTTAGGCAGTAGTAAAGTAAATATGTCAAATAAAAGATGAATATTTATCTTGATTGTCCAAAGTATATAAGCATGTCTTTTTTCTGCTCTGTAAAGGGGCTAACAGTAAATATTTTTTTGTTTTTCTGGATTTAAAGTCAAAATTAAGGATGTGTAATGCTAGTATTCCACAACATTTCTTTCTTTTTTTTTTCTTTTTCTTCCTTTTTAACTCCTAATCCTCCTGCTTCTGCCTTCCAAGAGCCAGGGTTACAGGCATGTGCCACCATGCACAGCTTATTCTACAAAGTTCTTACTGACAAAATTAAAGTAACTATTGAGTGTACATGTCTACCTAAAGAAACATTATCTGAGGTCATAGCACTTCACTTAACTGGAATTCAAAGCTAGTATTCAAAATCACCCAAATCAACTGCTAATGTTCATCTGTTAATCTGTAATATGAGTTAACGAACTTCACTTCAGAAATGTATTATTCACATGTAAGAAAATTAGATACCAGCTCCAATCCATTACACATATACACACACACTCACTCAGACACACAATCACACTATCTGTCATACAAACATACACTCTCTCTCTCACACACACACACATACACACACACCACACATTCACACACACACACTCTCACACACCACACATTCTCACACCCTCACACACACACATGTGTTATATATACATGGTTAGCATGTGTATGTGTACATGTGAGTGTGAATACACACTCATGTGCCTGTGGAAGGCAGAGGCCAATATCAAAGTGTCTTCTTTTATTGCCCCCCCCCAACCTTTTTGAGACAGGATCTCTCACTGAAGAGGCCAGCCATAACTCCTGGGATCCTCCTGCCTCAGCCTTCCTACCACTGAGGTTATCGGCACCTGCCGCCATGCCCAGCTAGAGGGTACTATGCAAGAACACAGGTCCTTATGCTCACACAACAAACACTTTACTGAGTGAGCTATCTCTCTAGCCCACAAAATATATTTTTCATTGATGATATCTTGTCTTAGTGAACAGCAGCACTAAATTTAAATTTTCTCTTGGCATCTGCCTTTCAGCATGCCATACCATTCCAGATTATAGTTGGGAAGTAGCTCTTCATTTACAATTAAATACACTTTAAATTTTTATAACCACTGGAATCATCATATAAAAAGGCTATTAAAATTACACTTTGAGCTTCAAGTTATATACACTAAAAGTCTGACAATGGAATCATTATTTGTTGTAACTCCTGTCAGCATAGGAAGCATGTAAGGTAGCTCGACACTGATTGCTGTGGTTAGATGTAACCGACCCCACAGGCTCTGTGTTCCCACAGTCGCTCTACGGCAGCCAGTGCTGTGTGTAAGGCTGAGGAATCTTCGGGAAGTGGAGCACTGCTGAAGGAGGGGGCACTAGGAACAGGCTTTGATGTTTTACACTTTGACCTCACTTCCTGTTCACTCTCTGCTTCCCACCTACCTTCAGGAAGTGACCAACTGACCTGTTCTTTCCTACCTGCTGCCGTGTTTTCCCGCCACGGTGAAATGTATCCCCTGGAACCGTAAGCCACAATAAACCCTCTCTAAAGAACTGCTTGTCAGTTATTTGATTATAACAATAACAAAAGTAATGAACACAATAGTAATTGTTATTTGAATGTGAAGTGACCATTCCACAGTCACAGTGAGTAAATTCCAAAAGATGACCGTTTCACAAACAAGCACATTTTGCCTATATGTGGAAGCTTTATCGATTCCACAGCAAAAGCAAGTGTGCAAAGCCATTGTGTTCCATACCCATAATTTAAGACATTTTTCACAATAATTTTTTTCCTAAGTCATTAGCCTTCTGTACAACAAAGAAAGTCATGGTACTCAATTCCTATTTTGGACTAAACTGCACACCACTGGTAATAGTCAAGTGAACAAGAGAATGAAGTTCACTGTTGGCGTTATCAGTTTAATAATGCAGGACGATTCTAATATTTTCTGCAGAGTAAATCCTCATAAACAACACAGTAAATAACTACAACTGTTAAGTTCCTTCTATTTGCACAAACTTCACAAATTTGTAAAAACTAAGATTTTCTGCTCAATACAAATTTCAGCACATCTTACCAGATTCTACCTCAAGCTATAATGAATTAATATTTCTAAAATTATTTTTAAGTGTTTTTGCCTATTATCATGCAATAATTATTCATGCTAACACCTCAAAAAAACAACAGAGAAGCAGCATTCATCAACTCAACAAGAACCATGAAAAAAAAAAAAAAAACAGTTAAAAAAACAAAAGCTATCCGCCATGATTTTTACTTAACTGCACCATTGCTCAGACTGTCCTCAACTCTGAGAAATTATTCTCACCCAAAACTTAATAGGCTCAAGCATGTTCATTTTCTCTAGGTCCAGCTTATTTCAGTTTTTTCAGTTTCATGTAATTTGATGAGCTCACCATAAGTGGATTTACTTACAAATAGGTCACTTAAAAGATTACTTTGTTTCTAGCCTTGTTTCCTTTTTTTAATTTTGAAAAAAAAAATCAATTATAAAATTGAAAATACTGTAAGAGATGCTTACCCTAGAAAGGACAATGCACATTACACTTTTTAAGTATAATTATACCATCAATAACATAATAAATCCAGTAGACTGACATCTAATTTGATAGCAAAGTAACCTATGGTCAACTGAACTTTTTTTTATATATCTGTTTATTTTATGTGTATGTGTTTCTCCAGCAATGCATATGCATGCAGGAGCACTAGGGGATCAGACGGGGTTATCAGATCTCCTGAAAACCTCCAGTCCTTCCTTTTTTTTAACTTTCATTATTTCTCTGGGGGGGGGGGGTGAGCAGGAGGAGATACACGTGCATGTCTGAGAGTCAGAGGACAATTTTGTGGAATCGGTTCTCTATGTCCACCAAGTGGGTTCCAGAGATGAAACTCAGGTCTTGTACAGCAAGATTCCTTTATCTCCTAAGCCACTTACTAACCCTCAACTGTACTTAAAAAAGCAAAACATGTGGGCTAGAGAGATGGCTCGTAGTTAAGAGCACTTGCTACTCTTGCAGGACTCCAGTTCCAGTCCCAGCACCCACGTCTGGTGGCTTATAACTGCCTGGAATGCTAACTCCAAGGAATCTGTCACCCTCCACCGATGTGCACCAGCAGCAGGCATGTAAGGGGTGCACATACACATGTGCAAGCATTCACACATACTCAAAAGTAAATTTAAATAATAATAACTCAAAATAAAAATTTAAAAACACATTCAACATCTTCCCTTCTGATGAATATTCACTGATGACTGTTACAACCCAGCATGATCATGCCACTTACAATGCCATCGAATTGTAACTGCACCATTGCTATTTATAGTGGGCCAAAGAGCTGGTCACTGTCCCAACTGCTCAATTCTGCCATTATGATGTCGAAGTGGTCATCATGTAGAAACAAATCTACATAGCTTTGTTACAATAACATTACAACTGAACATCTATTTTTCATAGGCCTTATTATTCTTTTGAGCTTTTAAAAACAATTAGAGATATAAACTATTCCTTTTTTTATTCACGTTATATCTTGATTGCAGCCCCCTCCCACCTTCCCTCCCAGTCCCACCCACTTCCCCCTTCTCCCTCCTCTCCTTCTCCTCAGATAAGGGGAGCCCCACACATATCACCTCAGCTCATCAGTCACATGAGGGCTAAGAGCTTCCTCTTGCACTGGGGCCTGACATGGCAGCCCAGCTAGGGTAAGGTGTTCCACAACAGGCAGCAGAGCCCATGACAGACACTGCCCACCCACCCCCAATTGCTAAGGGGCCTGTATGAAGACCAAGTTGCCTACCGTCTATATGTGTGTAGGGCCTATGTCTAGTCTATAAATGCTTTTTGTTTCTTCTTTTCTTGATTAGTGTTTCAGTCTCTGTAAAGCCTGGATTAGGTGATTATGTTCATCTCCATGTGGTATTCTACTCTCCTGGAGGTCTTTCTGTTCCTCCTCCCTCTCTTTTTTTTTTTTTTAATAATTTATTTTTTATTTCTTCAAGTTACATCTCAATCACAATCCCCTCTCTACTCCCCCCTCCAGTCCCACCCTTCCACCCTCCTCCCCCTCAGCCCCACCATCCTCTTCCCTTCTTTTTTTTTTTTTTTTTTTTTTAGTTTAAGGTATTTATTTTTCCCCCCAACAGCTCTCCCTTTCAGTCCAAAAAATGGTTCTTTTTCTTATAACTATAAATACAATACAAAACAACAGAAATAAATAGGCCACAATTATAAGAGTTATATGGCTTAGCATACATTCCCAATGTCCAGTCCATATGTATTTGGCACCTGACTTTAACATTCTACTATCTAACCATCTCCATGAGTTTAAAGTTCTATATCTAACTCAGCTTTCATACTAACTTGCATCACAATTTTAAAAAACATCTTCTTAGATCCAGAACACCCTCTTGATTCCTAAACAACTCAAAATTTAACTATGAGACTCTAGCTATCTATTCTTCAACCACCTCAGAGACCTGAGAGGGATAAATATATCTGATTATATAGGAAGTGCAGGGACTGCAGCTTCCAAAACTAAGAAATGACATACCAGTGGCTGTCTGGACAGTTCCCATTTTCTCTCCATACATTGCAGCATCAATCTTCAGCTATTTGGACCCGCTTCTCTGACAGACATTGATTGTAGAGCAGGAATTATGAAGGACTTACCTACCCTGTCTTGGCAGAGCTAGGCTGTCGACTTATCTGCTTCCAAGTTTTGTCCTTTTTGGACAGAAGTCTGTCTACAGTTAAAGCAAGGGGTTTTTCTTGCCAAGAGAATGGCTTACCACCAATTCAATCATCTCCCACTGGAGATTCTTCGATGCTCATCTTCTACTTGGAGTAGAATAGGGGGTGCTGTCAGTAGCTGACATGTCTCGATATCAAAAATTCTTAAGTTAAGAAAACATCTTTGAATGCCATATTCTGCAGATCTCTTGAGGTTTTTGAAGATGCCCTATCTATCTCTTATATTTAGATAAGCAAATATTGCTTGTCTCTTAGCAACTTGATTTCTGAGTAGCTTAGAAAATAACTGTGATAGACTGTCATAGTAACTAACAAAATGACATGTTTTCATGACTATTAGTTTCTGTTTCTTAATTATCCTAAACAGTTTATGTCGGTTGGTAGCGAGAGGTCAAAACTTGACATTTCATTTTTAAGTATTACTACGAACAATACCTTTAAGAAGCGTTACCCTTAATTTTGTATCAATATACAAAGATCAATACCAATGTGGCCAAATATAATCTTAATTTTGTATCAATATACAAAGATCAATACCGATGTAGCCCAATACAATCTTAATTTTACATTAATATACAAGGGTCAATACCATTGTGGCCAAATATAATCTTAATTTTGTATCAATATACAAAGATCAATACCGATGTAGCCCTACACAATCTTAATTTTGCATTAATATACAAGGATCAATACCAATTTAGCCAAATATAATATTAATTTTGTATCAGTATACAAAGGTATAAGGCTATATTCAATAATCTGTCCTTTTTTCTTGATCTTTCCTATACTATGTCTATGTCCCATTTTTCTCAAGTCTGTTCACTCCTATATAGGAGAGAAAGGAGGATACAGAAAAGCAAAAGAGAGAAGTCCCTGGGTCTAACCTCCAAAACCCATTTAACAAGACCATTTAACAGCTTGTAGTCTTTTCCCCTAAATAACAAAATTTTCTATTATCTATCAAATAACCAAAGGGGGAGAACACCCTCCCCACCTTCTGGGGATGGGACGTTGTTCTCTTAAAATGACTTCCTGCTGATTTGGGACATAGTAAACCTGTCTCCCAAAGCCCCACCTAGTGTTTGGTTGTGTGTCTCAGCATCTGTTTAGATCCCCTGCTGGATGGAGTTTCTCATAGGATAGTTATGCTAGGTTCCTTTCTCTTTGGGTCTGTGGGTTATAGGATGCTTATCCTGTACTATATGGCTAATATCCACTTATAAGTGAGTACATGCCATGTGCGTCCTTCTGAGTCTGGGTTAGCTCCCTCAGGATGAGCTTTTCTAGTTCTATCCATTTGGTTGCAAATTGCACAATCTCCTTGTTTCTGATAGCTCAGTAGCATTCCACTGTGTAAATAAACCCACACACCTACGGTCACTTGATTTTTGACAAGGAAACCAAAACTGTACAATGGAAAAAAAAAAACATCTCAACAAATGGTGCTGGTCTAACTGGATGTCAACATGCAGAAAAATGCAAATAGACCAATGTTTATCACCCTGCACAAAATTCAAGTCCATGTGGATCAAAGACCACAACATAAAATTAGACACACTAAATCTAATACAAGAGAAAGAGAGGAAAAGCCTGGATTTCATTGGCACAGGCCAACACTTCAGACCCCAATAGCTCAGGCTCTATGACCAACGATCAATAAATGGGACCTTATGAAACTGAAAAGCTTGTGTAAGGCAAAGGACACTGTCATTAGAACAAAACGGCAGCCTACAGATTGCGAAAATCCAACAGAGGTCTAATGTCCAAAGTATATAAAGAACTTAAGAAATTAAGCACCAACAAACCAAATAATCCAATCAAAAATTGGGGTACAGAGCTAAACTGAGAATTCACAAAAGAGAAATCTCTAATGGCTGAGAGGCATTCGAAGAAATGCTCCACATCCTTAGTCATCAGGAAAATGAAAATCAAAATGACTCTGAAATTCTATCTCACACCCATCAGAAAGGCTAAGATCAAAAACTGGAGTGACAGCACATGCTGGTTAGGATGTAGAGAAAGGGGAACACTCCTCCATTGCTGGTGGGAGTACAGGCTTGTACGACCACTTTGGAAATCAATCTGGTAAAATTGGGAATTTTCTTAGATATCGCCAGACCCAGCCATACACCTCTTGGGCATATATCCAAAAGACTCTCCACCAAACTACAAGGTCATTGGCTCAACTATGTTCATAGCAGTTTTATTCGTAAATTCTTAACTCACAGAGAATAAATCCATATTTGCCCTAAGGACTTTTGCAACTCCTGGCAAAAAACAATCCACAAAGGTAGAAATGAAGAGATCAAAACATCTTAGAAAGTTCTATTTCTCACTCCTAGGACTACATCTCAAACCTACTGAATCACAATTCTGTAATGTAAGAGATGTATACATGAATGAAACAGAGGGTCAGATTTGTGGACAATAAAATACCGGAAAATTAAATAAGATGATCTAACTGGGATCATAGTAAAGCTATTTCCTTCAGCTACATCTGCATAGATATGTTACCATAATTTAAAGAGTAAGAGCTAGACATGAGAAACAGAATCATACAATAATATGCATATATTATTATACTCAATTATATATTTATCCCTAAATTAATTTCAATTAATTATTGAATATTACAAAACTGTTTCTAGTCAATTCTTTTTCTTGTCATATGAAACCGAATACAGAGTCCTCTGAGATATTATTAAATAGGACAGAAAATAAATAATTAGCAATGGAAATATGAGCGCTATACACTATATTATATACTTCATATGTTTTCTTACTAAATTCTCACAAAATTTCAAGATAGTAGAATCCTAACTATAGTTTCCCAGAGTAAACAATACACAAACATATTTCAGCTATTGTATTTCTGAAATCTCCTTCAATCTGCCTTCAATTCTGAGGGATTTTTTACAGAACATAAAGTTCAGTTATTTTTGTTTTTATTCAACCTGGGTTCAGTGGCATAGACCTGTACGGTAGGCAAAGGCAGACCAATCGCTGGAGGCCAGTTGCTGGACAGCCTAGATACATAAACAAGACCTCCATCTCTTTTTCTAAAAAAATATTTTTCTTTTCCCTCATCACTTTGAAGACATCATTCCAGTATTATACCTCACAGTTTTCTGTTGAGAACAGGGCATATATTTTATGGACGATACTTTGAAAGTTGGTTTGGGGGGGGGGGGTTGCTCTAGGTAATTTGTGAGTGACTGTGAATGAGAGAGAGAGAGTTTTGCATTTATTAAGAAAAATCTACTTACAGTCTGCCTTATGCTTCGCTTTGATATTCATCAGTTTGGGGGTTAAAAAATCTCAGCCATCTTTTTTTTTAA
>CAJQZJ010032563.1:11928681-11958102 GCA_907164525.1 Lophiomys imhausi
CTCTCTACCTGTTCTCTTTGGGCAACTGAAATGAGCAAACAAATACAGCCTCCAGAGGAAATGCACCCCTGCCTTCATCTTCATTTTAACCCAATAAGACTACTTGAGGTTTCTGACCTGCAGACTGTACATTAATACATTTGGGTTCTTTCAAGCCACTAGGGAGGAATACTATATAACTTTGGAAGTTCTAGGACTTTACTAATGAATGTAACAGCATCCTTGCAATAGTTGTTGAAAGAATTTGCTGGAACATTCTCTAGAGTTGTCAATGTTTTTCCTTCATTAATTTATTTATTTTAAAAATCATAGTGTAAGCCGGGCAGTGGTGGCGCACGCCTTTAATCCCAGCACTTGGGAGGCAGAGGCAGGCGGATCTTTGCGAGTTCGAGGCCAGCCTGGTCTACAAAGTGAGTCCAGGACAGCCAGGGCTACACAGAGAAACCCTGTCTCGAAAAACCAAAAAAAAAAAATCATAGTGTATATGATATCTTAGACAATCTTTAAGAGCTTTGCAAGTATAAAATGAACTCTCAAAACAGCTTCTGAAGTGCATATTCTTATTCCCATTTTACAAATAAAAACCCTGAGGCAGTGACACTGGGATTTAGACCCTGGCTGTGAGAGTCTAGAGTCTAAGCACTTCTGCTCTTATTGACTTTTACAAGGTGAAGTGTCATGTGAGAAGAGGAAAATACATTTCAATCAAAGGGGATGGTGAGGGGCTCAGCAATCAGGAGCACTTCCTCCATAATGATGAAGACTGGATCTCTGATCTTAGTTAGCACCCATACAATAAGCCAGGCATCCTGGCAAATGCCTAAAACCCCAACTCTGAGGTGGGTAGACAGAGGGTCAATGGGTTTGCTGGCTTCCAAGCCTGGCCAACATGTGAAGCTCAGGTTCAAGGAGTGACTCTGACTCCAAGTAATAGGCAGAGAGTGACAGAGGAGACACCACGTGCCCTCTTTGGGTCTCCGGGTGCATCTACAGACACAGATATGCACATACTCATGCGCATACACTCACAGGCATAGACAAACGTACACATTAGTAAATACACAAATATCTGTCAAAGTATCCTACACTTCTACACTTCTGTCTGTGACCTGAAACCTAGTATATAATAAATACTAAATAAATATACGTCCATAATTCAATCCCTACAAGCCCACCAATATAGCCAAACTCAAAATTTAATGGGAGACAAATTCAAAATAAAAAATGAATACCAAGAGCTGCAGAAATGGCTCAGTTGTTAAGGGATTGGCTGGTCTTCTAGAAGACCCAGGTTCAATTTCCAGCACCCACATGGTGGCTCACGACCATCTATAACTCCAGTTCCAGGGGGTCAGACACACTGTTCTAGGTCATCAGACACCAAGCATGCACTCCTCAGACACTCACGGCATGCACAGACACACATACAGGCAAAACAACAATACACATGAAATAATTGTTAAGTGAAGTAGAAACACCGAAGAATGTTAAAGATTTAAAAATAGTTCCTGTGTCTCACAGAGCTGAAGCACTATGAATGTTGGCTCAGAGGAGGTAAACATGAAAAATAATCCTATTTAGACATGAATAATAATTAGAAATAAATAAGCAAATCATATTAAAGTTTCAAGACAAGGACACTGGAGATCATGAAAAGGCATATTTCAAAGATATTTGAGAAATATGACTAAAAGTTATTTAGTAATGGGTTATATTTGTGGCAGATAGGATAGAAGGAAATAAAGAGGATTCTTCCAGCACTACCAAGTCTTACTTTAAAAATCTTTAAGCTATGTGCCTGGTACTTAACTGACCATAAAAATCAATTAATTATTTAACTAAAAAGATTAAACTTTGGTCTACAAATTCAAATAACCAGATTGCTCTAAGGAAAACAAAGATTAGTAACTATATTGAATATCAGAAACATAAAATATATACAAAATGCCATATAACTTGAAAGAAGAGACTCTGTAACTTGCAAAATTATTAAAAGATTTTCATCACAGTAATGGAGCTGCACAATCAGTTAAGGAGTAAGGCTATAAGTTAACTGAGTTAAGAATATAATGACTAGCCAGGCAGTGGTGGTACACACCTTTAATCCCAGCACTTTGGAAGCAGAAACAAGTGAATCCCTGTGAGTTCGAGGCTAGCGTGGTCTACAGAAGTTGCAGGACAACCAAGGCTACTCACAGAAATCCTGCCTTGAAAAATGAAACTAAAAAACAAACAAACAGAAGAAATATAGACCCTTAATATCTAAAACTGTGATCCATTACTCGCATTCACTAATTTGTTAGTAAACAACAGGATATCAATCTAGGTCCTAACAGAAAATAAGTGCAATAATGAAACTGAGGAACAAATTGTATAAGAATATTCCACAGAGGTGAGGGCAAGGATTAAGGAAACCAACAGGGGTGGCATTAAACTGGGAAGCAATCTTCCAACCAAAAACAAAGAGAAAAGAAATTGTATGAACAAGCCACCTGTGAACTGAGTACAAAGATGAAGCTACCCAAAAACACTGGTGTAATATAGCTTCATTCTCTCTATCATTCTAATCTGCCAGTATTCCACACTGGCAGGAAGAGTTGGAACATTTGGTGATAAGATTGCATTGGTAGAGCCTTCGCTAAGATCAGTGCCCCTATTTGAAAAAGAAAAAGAAAAGGCAGCAGACAGCTACTTTGTCAGTAAGCCACATGAGATTATATCAAAATGCCACACACATACAACTAAAAAGAACTAGGCCAAACAATGAATGTACCACTGCCTTGATTTGGAACTTTCTAGAGTGCAGAAATCTGTGAAAAAAATAAATTGAAATGTATGCATTTTCCATATCTTTCAGTTGGTTATAAGACCCCAAATTTATTATGATTATACCAAAAAAAAAAAAAAAAAAAACGAAGACAGAGTATAGCTCAGTTGTTACCAGGATAAGTGGAATAGACAAATCCTTATAAGTTTTGTTCACTAATTCTATGACTGAGTTAAGACTCAACTTATACTAGACAACTAGTGAAAAGCTATCAGCCTGCAGAATAAAATTTGTATCATAAGACAGGTGCAGCTCATTTGTCAAAAGTTCCAGAGTAGCCAGATGTGGTAGCGCACACCTTTGATCCCAGCACTCAGAGGCAGAGGCACGTAGATCTCTGTGCGTTAGAGGCTAGCCTGGTCTACAGAGTGAGTCCTGGACAGCCAGAGATACACAAGAGAAATCCTGTCTCAAAAAGCAAAAAAACAAAAAAAAAAAGTTCCAGACTAGCATGCAAAAAGCTCCACGTTTGATCCCTAACACTGTATAAACCAGGTGCAAAGTCACACACCAACAATCCTAGCACTCAGGAAGTAAAGGCCGTAGGGTCAAAAGTTCAAGGTTATCCTCAGCTACATAGCAACTTTGAAGCCAATCTAGGACATAAGACTCTTCAGTAAAGAAATAAATAAATAAACAAACAAACACATATATAAATGTTAGTAACATGAAGTACTTCTGTAGCTAACTATTGCATAGTTAAGAAATGCAAAGCTTTTTCAAAGTTAAACCAAAAAGTTAGCTGGGTAAGGTGGAGCAAGCCTTTAATCCTGGCATTTGGGAGATTGCAGAAGTTGATGAATCTCTCTGTGAGTTCAAGGCCAGCCTAGTCTTCAAAATTATTTCCAAACTAGCCAGGGTTACACAGTAAAACCTTGTCTCAAAAAACAAAAACAAAGCCGGGCGGTGGTGGCACACACCTTTAATCCCAGCACTTGGGAGGCAGAGGCAGGCGGATCTTTGTGAGTTCGAGGCCAGCCTGGTCTACAAAGCGAGTCCAGGACAGCCAGAGATATTCAGAGAAACCCTGTCTCAAAAAACCAAAAAAAAAAAACAAAAAACAAAAAACAAACAAAACAAAAACAAAACAAATTCTGAGAAAATTCATATTACCCAAATTTAGAAAAATTAGAATAGACATGACAACAAAACAAGGGATGTTACTTATAATAAAAGATACCACCCCCAAAATGCAACAACATAACACCCAAAGCCTATTTCTTACTCACTAAAAGCTAATGGGAACAGAAAGGTACAGTCCCCCACCAAAACTCAGTGTCACTGAACCTATCCAAAGGCAAAGAGAGCTGACAAAGGCAGGCCAGAGCTAGGAGCCATGTTGTACACCAGCAAATTTCTGAAAGAAAATACAGATCTTTGACGAACATGAACACTTCATCATCTCCATAACAAAATTCATTTTTGACAGAAAAAAACAATAATGAATTCTTTCAGGCTAAAAGACAGCTTCTGGGTAACAAAAATATAAATGTGATAAAACAGACAGGCTTTTCATCTATGCTCCTGGGAAACAAACTATTAGAGAAATTATAATAGACTTCTCATGTGCCAACAAAACAAGATGGATGTGAACATCTCCATCTGTCAGCTGATAATACCAAAGTGTCAAACACCACTCTGATTATTCTGCTAACTACACTGCTTAGTGTATTGTTTTTTCCCACTCTTTCAAGCCCAGAAACCTTACAGAATGTATGAAACTGCCAAGCTATTTTTCCCTTCCAGGTAAACATAAGCACAGTTGGAAAGAAAAAATGTTAAAGTCTTCCTGTGCCTAATAGGAGTATTTAAAAACCTATCAAATTGTTACATAAAAATAGTAAATGTTTATAATGTATAAACTACATAAAAGTTATTAACTCCAAATACCTTTTAAAATCTTTTAGATAACACTGTTACACAAAAAAATATAAATAATGTTTTCAATATTTACATAACATACATAAAATATAAACTGCATAAAAGTTGATAACTTTCAATCTATTTTTTATATTATGTAGCTTCAATTTTTTAGGTAGCAATACTATAGATAATGTAAGTGAACTATAATATTACACCTGGGACTAAACTGTGTTAGGGAAGTTCTAATAACATTGCTTCTGATAGGCTGATTTCAATGCTGAGATCTGGTTACCACCCCTTCTGAGGCATTCTCTTGATTGGTTAATAAAAGTCGCTGGTAGCCAATTAGCTGGGCAGAAAGACTATAGGAAGGCGGGACTTCCTGAGATTAAAACAGGAACCCTGCATTTTACACAGAGGATTAGTTCATTCTACTGGGAGACATGGAAGCAGATAGACGTGTTTGAGAACGCTGGAAGGTAATCGCAGGCACATGGGGGTTTGGGATTAGGTGATCCGGGTTCACTTAGAGTAGCTAATTGAGAGTCTGCCCAGCTAAGGGCTAAGTGTTGAAACATTAAAAGGTCTTGTGTATTTAATTATTGGGGAAAGGACTGCGGCAGCTTATAGGCCCTCAGTCCAAGCAATCCAGGGCCATCAGACTCCCATCAAACTCCAGCGAATCTCCCGCCAGTTGGACTCCCGGACTCCTGTCAATCTGCGGGAAATCTCCTGCCAAGCCACCGGTAATTCTACCGGCCTAATATAACAACTTATATTACTTAAGAGAGTTTAGGTTACAGGTGGTGTAGGCCACCCTTAGTCCGGGGCTTTGCCAATTAAGGCAGGCCAGGCCCATCGGCTGATATCCTGCCAGGTCGCCCACCATTTGCTCCACTGGCCTAATCTTACAGTTTATACTTATTTATAAATACAATTGATAATTAGATTGCAGTTTCAAAACTGTCTCCCTTTCTAAAAAGTGATTTTTAAAACGTGTGTGTGTGTGCAAGTGCAGATGTAATGTAAATGCATTTAAGTTTACCTCATAAGCACGTGGTACAGGTGTAGGCCAGAAGAGGGTGTCATGCCCCCTATAACTAAAGTAACAGGTGAGTGCTATAAGCTGCTATGTGGTGCTGAGAAGCAAGCCTGAGTTCTCTGTAGGAACAGCAAGTGCTTCAAAGCAATGGGCCATCTCTCGAACTCCTGAACTGTCTCCTCCTTCTGACAATTTAATTTCTAATCATATTTCTGAAACTCATCACTATAAACTAATTAGCCTTCCTCTTCCTTTCATAATATACATTCTATGATTCTCAGAAATTCAGTAATCTAGTAAAAAGAGAAACAATTTTCATTAACCTCAACATTTCACCTCCATAGCTAATTTCCTCTTTGTGTTTTCCTGAAATGCATTCATATCTTCAAAATTCTCTCAGAAGGGCTGTATAAATATATACCTGACGGGGATTTATTCTAGTTCAGCCAAACATACAAAACAAAGACTGTGTCATAGTTTAAAATCCCCAAGAACTAAGACAAAGCCAGAGAGTGAGAAACTCCTGAGACTACCTTATCAATGGAAATAAGAAATGTTTGATAAAGAAAGATCAGTTTCCACAGATCACATAGCAGCCAGACTTGGTGCATAACTTTTATCCCAGTACTCAGGAGGCAGAAGCAGACAGATCTCTAAGTTTGAGGCCAGCCTGGTCTACCAGACAGGGCTACACAGAGAAACCCTATCTCAAAAGAAAAAAAAAAAAGAAAAGGAAAGGAAACAAAGAAAGAACAATAGAAAGGAAAAGAAAAGAAAAAATTACACAGCACAACTATCTCCAGCAGATAAGTTTTACAAGCTAGATATAGCAAAGTTCTTTCCAGTTAAGAATGGATTCACGCTGGGAGTGTTGGTGCACACCTTTAATCCCAGCACTCAGGAGGCAGAGGTAGGCAGATCTCTGTGAGTTTGAGACCAGCCTGGTCTACACGGTAAGTCGGGGACGTCCAGGGCTTGGTACACAGAGAAACCCTGTTTCAAAAAGAAAAAAAAAAAAAGAATGGATTCAGTCCCCACTGAGAAGGGGAAATACAACAGACATCAGAAATAGAGGGAGAGAGGGAACTGAGAGAGAGGGGGGATTGAAGGGATGGAGAGGGGATTGGGAGGTACAATCAAGTGGACATCTCCTGTAGCCAGGCATGATTTCCAGTGGAGGGAGGGGGACACCAACCCACCCACAAAACCCTCAACCAAAAATGTGCCCTGCCTACAAGATGTGCAGGGATCAAGATGGAACAGAGACTGAGGGAATGGCCACCTTAAGGCCCACCTCATGGGAGAGATCCATTAGAGAGAGAGTCTAGCATAACTGTCATCTGAGAGGCTTCATCAACAGATAATAGAAACAGATACAAGAGACCCAGTCAAACGTTAGATGAAACTCAGGAAGTCTTGTGGAAGAATTAGGGGAAGGATTGAGGGAGCTGGAGGGGTCAAGGATACCACAAGAAGACTTACAAACCCAACTAACCTGGGCCAATGGAGCTGAGTCAGATATAGAACTTTAAACTCATGGAGATGGTTAGATAGTAGAATGTTAAAGTCGGGGGCCAAATACATATGGACTGGAGAGTGGAAATGTATGCTAAGCCATATAACTCTCATAATTGTGGCCTATTTATTTCTGTTGTTTTGTATTGTATTTATTGTTATAAGAGAAAGAACCGTTTGTTGGACTGAAAGGGGGAGTTGTTGGGGGAAAAAGATAAACCTTAAACTTTAAAAAAAAGGGAAGTGGATGGAGGGGTTGAGGGGGAAGAGGGTGGAAGGGTGGGACTGGAGGGGGGAGTAGGGAGGGGATTGTGATTGAGATGCAACTTAAAGAAATAAAAAATAAATTATAAAAAAAAGAGAGACTGAACCACCAACCAAAGAGCATGCATGAACTAGATCTAGGCCCCCTACATATATGTAGTTGATGGGCTGCTTGGTCTTCAAGTTGGTCCCCTAACAATAAGAGCAGGGTTGTCTCTGACTCAAACTCTGTTGCCTGCCTTTGGATCCCTTTCCCCTAGCAGGGCTACCTTATCTGGCCTCAGTAGAAGAGGAGGCACTTAGTCCTGATGCGACTGGATGAGCCAGGGCAGGTTGGTACCAGGTTGGGGGGGGGGTCCCATTCTCTGAGGAGGAGAGGGGAAATAGGGGAAGTGGGCAGGAAGGTGGTACTGGGAGGAGAAGAGGGAGAGGGCTGTGATTGGGATGTAAAATGAACAAATAAATTATTGAAGAAGGAAAAAAAAAGACTGGATTCACAGAACCCTCACTAACCTTTCTCTCCACTCTTTTTCCTGATCTCCTCTTTTCTTCTTTCTCACTTCTGGTCATTTTTACTACTTTTCTATTTTCCACTCCACAAGACATAACAGGTTATATACTTACTTACCTCTCTAACTCACATTATTGGATAAACCTTAGAAAAATAGCCAGGCGTGCTAGCGCACGCCTTAATCCCAACACTCGGGAGGCAGAGGCAGCTGGATCTCTGTGAGTTCAAGGCCAGCCTGGTCTACAGAGTGAGTCCAGGACAGTCAAGGGTACACAGAGAAACCCTGTCTCAAAAAAAAAAAAAAAAAAAAACCCTTAGAAAAACTAAAACTGGGCTGGAGAGATGGCTCAGCCGTTAAAGGCTAGGCTCACAACCAAAAATATAAGAAAAACTAAAACAATAAAAGAAGGTAGCCTGCAATTGGTCCCTCAGGAAAACACTAGTCCTGAGACTACTAGTTTAGAGAAGTAACTATCAGTGACACAAGCAGGTTTATATAGCAGTCCGTTAAGCAAATCAGGTGTCTTAAGAGGCTTATCTGACTCTTCACATGAAGTTGTCAAATGCTGGAAATTTTCGTTGCTAACTTTTAAAAAAAATTACCTTGACACTCTATTGTCTAATTTTATATTTTCATCATTTATCACCTGAATTACTAAGTCTGCTAACTGGTGCCCTTGCCTCTAGTTTTACACCTCCCCATTAATCATCACTGTAAGAATGTTTTCCAACAAAATCTACTTATGTTGTGTCATTGGTTAAAATCCATTCCTACCACCATCACAATGAAACTCAAACCCAAGAATACCATGTAAGCTATTTTAAGATCTGACCCTTGGGGCTGGAGAGATGGCTCACGGGTTAAGAGCAGTGACTGCTCTTCCAGAGGACCCGGATTCAAATCCCAGCACCCACATGGCAGTTCACAGCTGTCTGTAATTGCCAGGTGTGGTGGTGCATTCCAGCACTTGGGAGGCAGAGGCAGGTGGATCTCTGTAAATTCAAGGCCAGCCTGGTCTACAAAATGAATCCAGGATGGCTAGGGATACACAAGAAAAACCCTGTCTTGAAAAACCAAAAAAAAAAAAAAGAAAATATATGACCCTTGGCATCTCTCTAATCTTCTCTAATAATTTGTCTACATGTAAACTATGTGCTCTACTGAACCACTTCTTAATGATCTCTATATGCCACGCATCTTTTACAATCGAAGAATTCTTTGGGTTATAGATACCTCTACTTGCCCAGATAACATTAACTGATCCTCTGGGACACAAGAGAAGTCATCTAGCTAGGCCTGGTTCAGAAGCTTCTCCATCTGCGTGTAACCATGTGGCACTGTGCACAGCAATTTCCTAGCACTCACTCACTGTACAAAACTTTAGTTATAGCCCCTCATTTCTCTTACAGTGAATTTCCTAAGGGTTAGCTGGTCGGGGTTAAAAGTATCTAGATACTCAGAGACCTCTGCATTTCATTAGTTATCAGAGAGTGATTAGTCCAGGAGTGACTAGAGTCTAGGAGTAAAACGTCAAGGTGTTTGAATAGGAGAAATTGGAACTCTGAAACAACACCAAAGAAACAAACTACTTAAATGATTAGTTAGTCTGAATGGTTTGTACCATGCTTATTATGTACTGAAAACACCTTTACTGTATTTTTCAAGACATTTTACATTATTTTGTCTTCATATGATATTGTTAGTCTTAGGCTCTTTGCCTGTAAAAGTCATGAACTATTTCTATTCAATGTATTTTGTGTGAGACAAGTATGGTGTTACACACCTGTTATGCCAGAACTCCTGGCACTCATGAGACAGAAGCAAAAACATCATGAGCTTGAGGCTTGCCTGGGGTACATATCAAGACTGGCTCAGAAAATAGAAACACTTGTACAAAAAAGATCTCATAACCTAAGTTTGTTCCCCAAAACTCGTAAGGTGGCAGAAAGTAACTCCCAAAAGTAGTTCTCTGACTTCCACATGTGTACTGTGACACATGTGTACCTATAGTCAGACATGCCCACACAGGCGATACATAATTAATTATGTCATACTTTTAAAGGCCTGGAGACACTATCTCTTGGTTATACAGTGTCTGCCCAGCACACACAGGGCCTATTCCCTATTATTCAACTCTGCTACACAATGGAAATTTAATAATGATCAAAAACTAATTTTGAAGCTGGGCATGGTAGCACATTCCTGTAATCCCAGCACTCAGGAGGCACAGGCGGGTGGATCTATATGAGTTCAAGGCCAGCCTGATCTACAAAGTGAGTCCAGGACAGCCAGGGCTACACAGAGAAACCCTGTCTGGAAAAAAAAAAAAAAAGTAATTTTGAAAGCAAAATATTTGTTAATTCCTAAGGTTATTACATTTTAAAGTACATAATCACGTGCTGGATGTGGTGGTGGTGCACATCTTAATCCCAGCACTCAGGAGGCAGAGGCAGGCGGATCTCTGTGAGTTCAAGGCCAACCTGGTCTACAAAGTGAGTCCAGGACAGCCAAGGATACAGAGAGAAACCCTGTCTCAAAAAAAAAAAAAAAAAAACCTGTTAAAAGTACATAGTCACAATCTTCTATTTTCTAGTGAAAGAAGACAAGCGTAGTTTAAAAACAATTGCAATAATACAAATAAATAATTACACAAGCTGCATTATATATCAGCTTCCAAGTAAACTGGGCATAAATTTTAAAATTAAATTTTATTCAGAATAAGTTTACTACTACAAAGCAATATTTTTCCTTTTAATTATTAGATTTAACATAAAGTATTTTCTAAATGAAAATGTTTATGAAAGTTTATAATCTAGCAAAGTAGACAGACCATAAATTGAGAAACAGAAGATGCTCTAATAAGATATAAAGAAGAAAACCTGGTTAAAAGCAGAGTTGGAGAAGGGTTCTCTACACATGCATGTTTGAAGATAAGGTCAGAAGGGTAAGAAAGACGCAATCATAAAGAGATTGAGCTTTCTGAGAGACAATCTGAAGATGAGCATTCTAAGGTCTAGTAACCAGGCTTCCAGAAGACCTTAATCTGGTAAGATTTTTGTTTATAATAGGAAAAAGAAAAATAAGTACATATTTGGTTCAATAATATAATGAAAAATAAATCACAAAGGATAACCACAAGATAGCCTCTAGAAATTAGTCACTTATATACACTTTGGTAAGCAGTATTTGGTACCCATATTATCTTCATTATTATCCCTTAGTTCTCAGATTTCCCAAAAATGAATATTGCTGAGAAAACTGCTTGTAAGTTCTCATGCTCCCTCTCTTCAATCCTATGCTTGCAAGTTATTTAAAACATTTTGGCTTCCTACTAGACAAAGAAATGAATCTCTTAATTTAAAAAAAAAAGATTTCACCTAGAAATGTTATTAAAACATTTTAAGCCTTAAAGAGTGTTATCTAAAATCAGCTCACAAAAATGATTAGCTACTGAATACCTACATAATCTGAAAACTCAGTCTATAATTTTCAATCCTGGTACTCGACTAGTATAAATCAGAAAACTCAGAGAGTTTAATAATTCAAGCAAGAGCTCGTTAGTCAGTGAAGTGTCAAGTAACAAATACGGTGGTCCATCACACTTGCCTCTACTGCCTCTTTATTCACACAGTATGATTGTCCCATTATTAAAATGTACTGTCAACTGGGAACTATTATTAATTGTTCCCTTGCTTTAAAATACAGAATATATATTAAAATTTCATTAGATACGTTCTTATAAAACACCAAGCAATTGTTAGAAAACATTTGAATCCTTAAAAACTAAATGTTTTCTTCTTTGCCAAAGGCACTGGATATTTACATGATGTAATGATCATCTTTATTTAAAAGTCTTTAGGATTGACTGTTTCATTTATCTGGTATGGGATGGGAAAGAGATACAGGTAGACAGACAAGCAGACAGACAAGTATTAGAATAAAGAAGACCATTCTAAGCTGATCAAAAATCCAGAAACCATGGAAGAAAAATGTCATAAATTTGAACACATTGTTAAAGTCCTGACCAGTAAAAAGGGGTGAGGAGATGAATAAGGTCATAACCTAGCTGATACATAAAGAGCTGCAAAGACAGTAAATATTGCCAACAGTAAAGAGAATACCAATGATCCTGAACAAATGAAAAAGGCTCTCATTGATAAGAAAACTTCGAGTTAAATCTATAATGGCATATTTATTACTGAAGCTCCAACCAGGAGCTTACCACACACTGATCTGGCAAGGATACAGGAGAGTCTCCTCAGTACACATGATTTATACACACTTCCCCTACGAAAATAAATTTGGCAATATTTATTGAAGTTTACTGACTCTTTGAGAGTCAGAAAGAACAAGTTTATTTCTCAGAATTAATGTCCCAAAGGCACAGTCCTCCACATTAAAACAAATTAATCAAAGTATTGTCTCTAGTGGCAAAACAGAAACAACTTAAACACCTAAAAGTACGCTATTAGTTAAAGAAATTGTAAAACGTTCAGCAAACGGGATATATTCTAGCACTTAACCAAATGCGGAAGTCTTTTCCCAGAAAGCAAAATGCAGGACATACTTGTACTTTTAGGTTTGCATACAAACGTGTATACATCTATGTGCACACATATATAAATACACCTTGCTACATATACATATATCTCTTGTGCTTCGATTATATTGCACATAGAATAAATATGCTAGTAACAGTAACTCAGATGGGTAAATAAATAGGTAAATAAGATATTTGGTAGCAAAAGTATATATTATCTATTAAATGAACAATTTTGTAAATCAACTTTAGAAATTTCTTATAAAATTCTATCATTAAAAAATATATATATACTGGGCATGGTGGCCCAGGCCTATGATTCCAGCATTCAGGAGGCAGACAGGTGGATCTCTGTGAGGTTGAGGCCAGCATGGTCTACATAGTAAGTTCCAGGGCAGCCAGGCTATGAGAGAGACCCTGTCCCAAAATAAAATAAAATAAAATTAGCCAAAAATAGTGGCACATACCTTTACTCCCAGCACTTGGGAGGCAGAGGAAGGCAGATCTGTGTGTGTTTGAAGCCAGCCTGGTCTGCATGGCAAGTTCCAAGCAAGCCAAGGCTACAAAGCAACACCCTGTCTCAATCATAAATGAATAAATTAAGATAGATACAACAAAACATTTACAACTACTCATATATGTATATAATATATACTTGTTAACTTAATCTGTCATGAATATGTTTTATTCTCTTTATTTGGGGACCAAGCAGAGAATTATATAATATACACCTCCTGAAAATCATAAATAGCTAGGTGTGGTAGCACACCTGTAATCCTAACACTCAGGATTGGAAAGACAGAAGAAGAAAGATTGTGTGTTTAAGGCCAACCTGGTCTGCACAAAACAACACTATCAAATAAAAGAAAAGGAGGGGAAAAGGGAGGAAAGTAAAAGGGGGAGAGGGAGAGACAGAAGGAGAGAGGAGAAAATGTTTATGTCCATGACCTTTTACATAAAAGACGATGTTAAGTGCATAATAAAAGTGCAATACATACTTAGTGAATATTTTTGTACTTAGCTTTAGTGGGTTTGCCTTCTTGATACTTTTTTAAACAAAAAAAAGGAGTTTTGAAATACACCAAAATAAAAACAAAAAAGATTCCTCTTTTTCCGACAGTATGAGGAACTATCTCATTTGTGCTGTAACTCAGCTCAACATCACTTACTAGGTACCTATTATGAGTTTAGGATGTTATAGAGCAAAAGCAACACAAATAGTGACTCCTCAACACCAAAAACTGAAACTGCTGCAGGAAGTCCTGGAAGGGCCTTTTGGGGGTTGATTGTTTGTTTGTTTGTTTATGTATTCAAGCAGGAGGTTAGTGGGATGTAAAAATGCACTGAAAAATACAGTACCTCGCTCACATGTGAGATAGCTTTGGTTGACAGAAGACTTCCTCGGTATGTGTATAAAGAGTTGGGCATTGTAGAAATCACTGATAATGAAGTATGAAAGGAAATTTAGTGTAGTGGCCTCAACCTGTTTTGATGGCTCACCTTCCTTATTGAAAACATCTCAGGCATGAACTTTTAATGTATGTATTTGAATAAATGCACACTTTCCCTGGACACCCTGATCCTCTTCTTCAATGCTTAACCCCCACCACACCACAAAGAGGTCGAGCTCGAGTAACGGGTGGCCCCCATTTCTTGCAGCTGCCCTTCCTAGGTGACCCTAACACAGCAGTCTTCATTTCGCAAGTTTGGAAATTATATGCACTTTGGTATTAGTTAATCCATACTAAGTATTAATGGGGCTTAGCCCTTTTTTTTTTCAAACAAGTATAGGACTATAAGTTTTAATAATTCTTCTTATATTCTAGTACATCATCTTGTGATGCCCTTGGGTATGTACATCTTACTTTGCGTAATATTTAGTATGAATACTGAAACACACAGATCACACAAAGTATTTTTATCCAGTCTTCAATTTCCTCACACATCAAACCTATTTTTAACATAATAGTTAAAAAGTAGCAGATATAAGTTTGAATTTCAGTTTACTTCTCTGTGCCTATGACCTTCTCTCAGAAAACACACTAGCATACAATTAAATGATAGCACTATTGAGAAATAAAAGACAGTTTAGTCATGAGCTGATAAATGGCCCTAAAATTTCAAGAGAAGGAATAATCACAACTATCAGTATTATTTTTCCTACATAGCACATTTACTTAACCCCCACGCCTGTGAATATATTATTTAATAGTCAAAATAACCTCTTGCTACTGTGATTCTATTACAAGGTTTATTCTCAGTTTCCATGTCTAATCTCACTTAAAAAGTATTTTAAAGAATATGTAAGACTATGTAAATAAGTACTTCAGTCTGAATCTGTATCTTTCTTTTCTTGACGTAATTTCACACATTATATGGCTATGTTTAGAAAATGTGTCCACCTAAATAATGTGAAATAAATGTACAAACATACATATTTGCAAAGCACGTAGATTAGCTTAGAGATGTATACACATATAGTTGACCTGAAAAACTCTTTAATAACATCTATCAATAAAATACACTGTTCATTTTAAGCAATTTTGGATTCAGCACTCAAACATCAACTTATATGCCCATATATTCAAACAGTAAATACAAAACTATATAAAATTAACTAGCCAATAAACACTATGACTCAATTTACTATAAATGAAAACCCATTTCCATTTAAATATGTGGGTCAAAGAAATAAAGTCATATTTTATTTGAGCATTATTTTGGCAACGCTGATTTTTAGCAACTGTATTAAGAAGTATAAATTCATATATCTCAATATAAAATTGTAATGATCAAAATCTTAGCACTAATGGTATATACATTAAAGTCGAGCTAAGTTAGGAGTATGCTCAAAAGCTTTTTTACAACTATCTCTATTATTCCATAGTTTAAGTTGATTAAATTAGTTAACTTTTTGTTTATATCATATGTCCATTAATAAGTCATACTCTCTAGTAAGTATTCAAAACTAAAACTTAGTTTTGAAGAAGCAATTCTCAATTTCAGTCAATGTGAGGAATATATTTGCTCTCTTGTTCCTTCATTATTTTGTGAGAAACTATCTTTTCTTGAGATATAATGTCTATTTGATACAAGTTTGTTACCACAGGTTATGTAAAATATATTTCATTAAACTATGAAAAATGTAGAGGTAGACAAAATGTGTTTTCATATGTGACAGAATACTGACTTCAACAACCTGTTCTCAAATTAAGTGACTGGAGGTCAGCATGTTATTTCTTTTCATGGAGGAAGTCTACAACTTTAGTTCTGTGTTTCTATAGAGACTATGAGAAAGTGTATTTTGGGACACGCAAAAGAACATATGCAGGTTAATTTTTACAGGGAGTAACTCCTGTCAAGCAAAACTGAAAAAAGAAGGACTTGGATGAATATTAAAAGGTTCATCCTTTAATGTTCATTGAGACAATGGCTTTCCCGGAGTAACTGAGACATCGAAAACCATAAAACATCTCAGAAAGCAAACCTGCAGAAACAAATCTCAGCTAGGCTGCTCAGGCGGCCAAAGGAATCCCAAAGCAAAGGGAAAACTCGGTCTGGACAGTTCCCTGGTGCTGAAGTCACACCGCCTCTAAACCGAAGCCCGGGGGCTACTTTCCCGCCGCCCACCCTAGCCGGCCAAAAGCCCCGGCTGGCCGGCCGGACTGTGAGCAAACAGGCCAGAACTTCCCAAGGTGGGAAGCAACCCAAACTGCAACGACGGCGGAAGCAGGAGTGTCCCCAGGACCCCGCGGATTCACTGGTGGCCCACGGGGAGACCAGCGGCCGCCGGGAGCCGGGTGTCAGCACCCGCCGAGGGGGAGGGGCTGGAAGATGGCGGCGGAGGCGGCGGCCGCACACCCACCCGAGACGCCGCCGCCGCGCTGAGGCGCCCGGCCCGCGCCGCCGCCGCCCGCCTGCCCGCTGGGAACCCTGGGCAGCTCGGTCCCTCTCCCGGGGGCCGGGGACCAGAGACCCCCTCACCGGCGACACCCGCACCCGGGTCCGGCCCCGGGAGCACCTGTGCACGGCCATATTGGAATCCCTTGCCCCAGCCCCTGCCTCCGCGCGGGGGCGGCGGGAAAGGAAACGGGACGCGAGGGAGCCCGGGTCCAGCCTCGTCCCCGGAGCCCAAGCAGCCCGGCGGGGGAGAGAAGCCGGCGATCCCGGGGCGCGCGGGCGGCCGCAGGGGAGCGGCCGAGGGGGGCGGGCAGGCAGGGAGGCAGGGAGGCGGGAAGATGGAGCCCCGGTCCTTACTTGAGCACGGACTGCTCCTTCTCCTCCTCTTTCTTCTGGCGGTCCATGACGGCCAGGATGATCTTCCTCTCCTCCTCCGTGAGGTGGCTTAGGTCCGGCATCTCGGGCTGCGGAGGAGGCGGAGAGGCCGCCGGGGCGGGAGCCGGGCGGCCCCGGGGCCCGAGCGGAGCCGACATGTTTGGCTGGGCCGAACCACCCTAGGGAGGCCGGAAGGCAGCTCCGGGGGCAGCGGCGGCTCGGGACCTTCAGTCCGAGGCGGCAGCCCCCCTCCCCCGAGAAAGCCAACAGGGGGAGGGGAGGAGGGGAGGGCGGGCCGAGGAGCGCGCTCGGGTGGTGGGGGGAAGAAACGCTTTCTCCTTCCCGGGGGCCAAGGGCTGGCGAGGGAGCGGGAGCGGGGAGCGGGAGGCCCCGGCGCGGAGTGCGCGCAGCGGCGGGGGAGGGCGCTGGAGTAAGGCGGCGGGGGACGGCCGAGGGTGGGGTGACCGGAGGGAGCGGGCGGGAGGGAGGCGCGCGGCCCCGGCCGGGCGCGAGTGTCCGGCGGCGGCGGAGCGCGGAGGCGCGGCCCGCGAGCCCGACCCCCTGGGGAGCCCCCAGGAAGTCGCCCCGAGCGCCCGGCCGCGGCTGGAGCTCCGAGGGGGAGTGAGGCTGCGGGTCCCGGGGCCCCGCGAGGGAGGACCCCACTCCTGGAACCGCGAGGCACCGGCTGCCGCAGGGGACCCCCGCCCCCACCCGGGCGCCCGGAGCCTGCCGACGCCGGGACGGGAGTGAGCTGGCGCGCGCGGCGGCGGCGGCGGGATCCCGCCGCCCGGGGCGAGGCGGGGAGGCTCTCAGGTGGCTGGCGCCGCAGCCCGGGGTACCCTGCGCTCCCGAGCTGGCCCGGGCGGGGTGCGGGGAGAGGGAAGACCGGAACAGGTGGGTGTCCCTGCGGCGGGCAGGCAGGCGGCGATGAGCCCGTGGAGGGACCTGGGGGAGTGGGGAGCGCAGCTGGTGTCTCGGGCTGGGGCCCCGGGCCGGAGCGCGTGCCGAAGTTCTGGGCAACTGGGTTGTGGGCGGCACCGACTACACCGGGAGGTACCGAACCGGGAGGACGCTGGAGGCGCAGGTGACAGTCGGGGTTTGCCCGAGGCGTGGGGCGAGGGTGCGATTGAAAGGGCGGAGGGAGGGAGGGACAGGATCAGCTCTCAACCCCAGAGGATCCCGGGCTGCTTGCTTGGCCCTTTCCTGCCCTTCGCTCTAGTCTAGAGAAGCGAGATTCAGAGCCTGATCTTAGAAGCTTGGAGACCGGCTCAGAGAAGGGACGGAAGAAAACCGAGTCTAGTAGGAGGGAGGTGGCCGCCACGCGCGCGGGCTTGCGGGAGGTGGGGGTGGGGGGACGAGCGCAGCCCAGACAGCTGGCTATCCCTGGGGGCGGGGCGAGCCGCTGGGGGTGATCCGGGTCACCCCCTCTTCCTCTTCCTGGCGCTCTAGACCAGAGCCTGGGCTAGCAAGGTTAGAGTGTGCGTGCGTGCGTGTGTGTACGTGCACACCCCTACCACGCCTTCCACACTCACACTGCTTAGTATGCTGGGCCAGATTATGGGCTGGTGAGTAAAACCTTCGGGGTTTGTGTTATATTTATGTGTAGTAAACTCTCTCTCCCTCTCCCCCTCCTTTGTTCCCCAGGTACCATCTGACTAGTCTCAATTTGAGAGAACTGGGAACAGGCAAAGCGGCACTTACGTGTCTCTTGGGATTTCTCAGCTGAAATGTCTATATTGTTTTTCTCCCTGTGCTTTGAAACGGGAAAGAGAAAAGTGTGCTTATGTTTTGTTTCATAATATCGTTATTACTGCTGCTGATCGCTACTAGCACTCACCTGTTTTCAAGCAGATGCATAATCCAGAATTAGCTTTCACTGCCTTGGAGCTGGGCAAACCAGATAAGATTATATGTATCCCAATTGATTTAAGTGTTTTACCGTTAAAGAATTTTTATGAATCTCTAATCGAATCTCATCATGTAGGAAATTGAAGACCAGAGATCAGAAGATTTATAAATATGGTAACTAATAGAGCTGGAACCGGAATCTAGATCAGTTTGATCCAATTCAAGACTATAGTAGTTTCCAGAGTTGACACATGAAAATTACGAGTCACTTTTTAAAATACGTGAACCAACTCTAAAGCAAATGAATCAATTTCTAGAACTAAGAGTCATGGATCTGTTTTAAAAGTAACCGATGACTACCATCTAGCAAAGGTATACATTCTAAGATAATGGTGAAGAAAGAAAACAAGACAACAAAAAAGAAAACAAGCAAAAGGAAACACTTCCTAAAGAAAAAAATGAGTCACTTAAAATTCAAATGTTAATTTTTATTAGACACATTCTCCTTTCTTGTCATTTGTGACAGTCACCAGACAGTTGGTATACATTCTAATGGCTTTAACCTAGGAAAACACCAACCACCAAAACACGGTCAATTTTCCTTTAAACGAGATGGTAAGACTATAAATAATGTTCCACCTTATTTCTGTTTCCATTTTTAAAGATACCATCCTCCAAACCCCAGCCAACATCATCACAACAGGATCAGAAACCAGAATATGCACACACTGCTGAGTCTGAAGATTCTGAGGTTAAAATAGCTTAGTTATTTCAAATACATAAAATGTGAACGTGAAAGCAGCTATTCATACTGGGAAAATGTGGGTTCATTTACAGCAGAGGGTCACCTTCTGGGACCTACATAATTTTCTGTCGGTCATAGCACTCTGAAGTCTGTGTTCCCCTGTCCACACCCATGCACACACATACACCCGCACCTCTCTGGATAAGAAGTGCCCGCACTTGAGACCGTGGGCATGAGCCAGACTCTCTACCACAGCTGATAACAGGAGCATGAGTCGGCTGACTAGGATTTTCTGTTGTTTGGGCATTTTGTTGTTGCTGCTGTATTTTGTTTTGTTTTGCTTTTTTTTAGTCTTTTACATACAACTGAATATTTCTTATTAAAGGAAATTCTTAGAAGTGGAAGTACATAAAATTATCTGACATTAGTCATGTACCTTTACAAAGTGAAAGTATCACTATTTATATATAATACAAATAGACTATATATATGCATATGGAACTCTAAAATGGGCTGTAGTCTAGGTGATCTATAAAAATATTCACCCAATTTAAGATATGCTCCTAACCTAATAAAATATCCTCACAGGGCTTGGTTTTTCCAAAATATGGATCTTAGAGATTTGTTTTGTTCCAGTTTTGTGTTTCCTTGAAATGTTAGTTGGATCTTATTGTATGTTATGTATAGAATTCTGTTTTACTTGGACATGTCCCTCAGTAAGTGAACACATTTGTAGTAGACTCAAAATGCAATGTTCTTGCTTAACTTTAGAAGTAACTGCCATTTATTACTTAATTTGGGTTCCTGTAGGTTTATGACATCTGTGAGTCTATGAACTTTCATTTTGCATAATGATAAGGACTATTAATAATCTACTAGGTAAGTATTAGGAGATATACCTGAAGTATAAAATTATATAATCACATTCCTTTTGGGGGGGTTGTTGTTTTGTTTGGGTTGGTTTTTGGTTTTCTGAGACACAGTGTCTCTATGTAATAGCCCTGGTTGTCCTGGACTCACTTAGTATACCAGGCTGGCCTCAAACTCACAGAGATTTGCCTTTCTCTGCCTCCTGAGTGCTGAGATTAAAGGTGTGTGTCACCATGCCTGGCAGATAATTCCATTTTTAAAATGTACTGAGGGCTTAGTACTCTGCTATGAAATCTGGATACCTCACAAGACTCAGAAGCATTTCTACTCTACTGCTGCATCCCGATAGATAGTTGTCACTCTCTGCACAATAAGCAAGCACCTGGGGCTGTATGTGTGGCTTGGTCCTAGGGCACTTATCCAGCGTTCTTGTCAGTTCTTGTCAACTTGACACAAACCACTGTCTCCTGGGAAGAGAATATCAATTAAGGAATTTCATCCATCAAATTAGACTGTAAGAAAAGGGGTGTGCATTTTCTTGGTTTATGATTGATGTAGGAGAGCCCAGCACATTATGGGCAATGCCACCCCTGGGCAGGTAATCCTAGGTTTTATAAGAAAGCAAGTGGAACAAGCCAGTAAGCAAGCATCATTCCTCCAGTAACTATCTTCGCTTCCCCTGATGATGGACTACTCCATAAGCCAAATAAACCTTTTCTTCCAAAAGTTGCTTTTGGTCAGTTATTTTTGTTATGATAACAGAGACAAACTAAAACAGATCGGTACCAGAAGTGGGTGTGCTGTTGAAGAGTCTCAGGCCTTTGAATGGTTGGTCCCCAACTGGTGGTGCTGGGGGGGGGGGGCTTAGTGTGTGCAGCCTTGCTGGAGGAAGTATGGCACTGGGGACAGCTTTGAAACTTCAGTCTCACCCTACTTCCAGTATTTGTTCTCTCTCTCTCTCTCTCTCTCTCTCTCTCTCTCTCTCTTCATGCCTGCTGCTTCCCCACTATTGTTGACTGCTATCTCTCAGAACTATAAGCACAAATAAACTCTTGTATAAATTGCCTTGGTCATGGTATACTATCACAGCAACAGAAAAGTAAATTAAACAACAACAATGTATGAGGCCCTGGGTTCAGTCCCCGGTACATGAGCAAGCATCTAAGACAGCATCACACAGGTCAAGATACCGAGAAGGCTCCCTACCCTCTTCAGTGCCAACTGAACTCCTTAACTGGTCCACAAGTGCCATTGGACCCCTGGTGTCATCACCTAGTTAGTACTCCAATAGCTCCCTTGCACTATTCCTTCCTTTCACTGTGATATTTACTTAGATAACTCCATTCTATTTCATATCCTACCTTTCAGACCCCACCCCATCACTCCAACCTCCTTTCCCTTTGCTTCCCTCTCATGACTGTACTTTCACTGTAAGTTGAAGTATTTCTTACTTCAGTTTATTGCTTATCATTGATTGTGTACTTCCATCTACTAAAATATAAGCACATGAACAACAGGAATTTCATTAATGTATCCCAAGCACCTAGAATAATACATGGTTCATCGGCCTCAACAAGTATTTGGTTAATTGTTTTCTGAGGTGAAGAGTTGTCATTACTACTGGCTTAAGTTGGAATGAGCATGGAAAAAAATTTCTGAAAAGATGAGGAAACGAGTGCAAAGAAACCATTAACTTTTGATTCAGGTCCTGGCAGCATCTCTGTCCTTACCTACCACCTATAGAGACAACACCTGTTCTGCGATAATCTTCCTGCCCTCTAATCTCTACAACTTTCAAATGTTTTTCTCTCAATTTGCTTTACCCTTTCATTCATATGTATTTGCCATATCCTCACCTTTTTTCTCCATCTATTTTTCTTCCATTTATTTACCCCCAGGCTCTCCTAACAATGTGCATATCCTGCTCATAAATAACATATGTCATAATATGCCTTAACCATTTCCTCGTCTATATCCTCTACTAAACCATGAACTCTTAATAGCAAAAAATGGACTTTTTTCAAGTTTTCCCAGGGCCCATTAAAGCGACTGGTATACTACAGCAGCTGAGTAAATGTATGCTGAACAAATGCATAAGCAGCTACAAAATATGAGAGAATTAGTTATTGGAGTATGAAGAATTCAGAATTATAGCAAAAGGT
Source organism: Lophiomys imhausi (assembly GCA_907164525.1). NCBI lineage: Eukaryota > Metazoa > Chordata > Mammalia > Rodentia > Muridae > Lophiomys > Lophiomys imhausi. The sequence continues at coordinate 11,951,145 of CAJQZJ010032563.1, forward strand.
AGTATAGAAATGGGTGATGGTAAGATTATCTTCAGCTTATATACCTTGCTGAAGAATATGTACTTTTTCTTATCATACTGTGGAAGTTTTTAGGCAGAAAATTGACAAAATAAACTTTGATTTTTCAGAAGCATATCCTGTGTTCATTTCTTTATTCACATCTAAGACACCTGGCAATAGAATTACTCAAAGGACACAGATGCACTCTGATTTACACTTTGAGACACAAATAGAATTTTTTTTTTTTTTTACTTCTGGGTTTCAGAATTTATTTGTGTAGTCATTTTCCTCAGTAGATTATAACAGCATGATAATGAGGCCAAGGTCATGGTTTAAATCCCCGTGTGAGTCAGACAGTGCAGTAGCTGCAGCTCGCTATTAATCTTTCCAGTTGTCAAATAACAACAAATACCTTTTTTTTTTTTTTACCAGAAATTGAGTGGGAGAATATGACCAGTACCTCCAAAGCTAATCAGCATTATTAGAAAAGCAACTCAAAGTTCCTGGGTGTTGGTTATAAGACCATAATGTCTTTCTAAATTAAAACAACAGTGGTGCCAAAGAGTACAGCACCAGCAAAACATAAATTGTTTCCTCCTGGAAAAGAAACTAAAGATTGGTATAGTTTCATTATTAAGATCCATGACCAAAACATAATTTTGAAAAACATTAGTCTATCTTAGTGTAAATAAGTTTTATTAATTATTTGTTGTGTATTTAGCAGTACATGAGGCTATTTCACAATTATTACATTGTAAAACACACAGTTACTATATTAAAAACTCTTGGGACAATAATATTGCAACCATCCTTCATTTATAGCTTTATAAAGCTACCTCTATGTTTATTCCTGCCTAATAATCAATAAGCATATTTACAAACATAAAGACAATGTTAAAGGTTGGTGCATATAACTTACTGTTTAGTTGAAACTTTGAGCACAGACATGAAAAAGTATGAATTTATGTCAGAAATAATTTTTAAGTGTTAATTTAAAAAAAAGGATCTAAGCCTCTGGTATCAACTAAGTACCAACATCTGCTGACCTTCTAAAAATAGTCCAGCAGGCATTCATTATAACAGACACTTCCAAACTGCATTTGCATTTTGGAACATTTGGTCCTAAATGGGATGCCTTTCCATCAACCCCTCACCTCGGTTTTCAGGACCTGTAGTGAAGAGGAAGGGGAAAGGCGGTTAGAGCCAGAGAGGAAGGATGATTCCAAGGAAACAGTGTGTCCTTCAGATACAACGGGACCAAAGAACATGAACACACAGAGGCTGGGACTGCACAGCTCAGACCAATGGGATCCCAACCCTGAGAAGGGGAAGTAGACACTGGTTCTCATCCACACTCAAGGAGATATCTGCAGTACATCTTTGTTCCCACTTACAGATTAAAAACTCATCTTCTTCAATGGAGTCTCACCAGGCACACTAGCCACACTGGCCACATGCCTGATAGTAGATGGCCAACACAAAAGGATATTTTTGTAGACTTTGTTTCCAGCTGCTTTATTTGGGCAGTTTTAGTCTTACTGACATCTTTGCTTGCATATTTTGGCTTCCAATTCGTGTGTGTCTACGTGTTGCTTGATTTTTGTTTTGTTTTTTTTTTAAGAGAGAGAGAAATGTTCCTAGAATTGTGTAGGTAGGGAGGTGGGGAAGATATGGGAGGAGCTGGGAGGCAGACACAGGAAAATCCCTGTGAGTTTGAGGCCAGCCTGGTCTACATAGTGAGTTCCAGAGCAGTCATGACTATAGAGAGATCCTGTCTCAAAAATCCAAGACCAAAATTAATTAGTTAATTAGTGAATTAATGAGAGAGTGTGAGAGAACACTGACAGCTTACTTGGGCCCACAAGGGAATGGAGAGCAGTATGGAAGCCTAACAGGTAACTCTGCCTTCATTTTGCATCTCCCTCCCTACTTTGAGTCACCTGCCTGCATGTAGGCATGATAATCACTCAGGGGCTGCCTATCTAAAAATTAATTGATGACTCCTAACTTCTCTCAGTCCCCTTCAAAACTCAAGTCCACAAAGATAGAGTAACTGGGGCATCTAGGGCGTCTGCCAGCAATGTTTTATAATGTCCTCCTGGAGACTCTAAGAAGTCTGTGGAGGGCTCTAGTCATGGTCCTAAACACTGCTTCCCAGGACAAACCACCCTTCACACTGACAAGGGTGCAAGCTGGAACGGAAGTACTGCTCTCCTGAGACCAGCTTGTCCCATTTCGGGACAGCTTCTTGACCAACACTGTTCATCACGCGTACTCCAACCGCCTCCCCCAGCCCACACTAGTTCTTTCTACTGTTTAAATCTAAAGTTTATGCCTGTACTCCGAAGATGAGCTTGGAGTCACTGGACACTTCATTTCCCTTCTCAGCACTTTTAAGTTTTCTTCATCCTTTTCAGCTTACACAACTCTTAAGTTGGTGTTTGGAAAAGGTGATCAAGCCTAGCCTAGTATGGATGCCAAAGAATGGGCTTTGTCCTAAAACTCCAATTTTATTGTGTTTTTCTCGATGGAAACCCAATACTACTCGTGACTTTGTTATGACAAATAGAAAACAAAGCAATCAAACTTGAGTTTAAAAATCTTTTAGATACATATGCCAATTTATAGGGAATTGAGAAGACAGAGAAGGATACAACATCATGGGAATATAACCTGTGGAACACCAGAGCACATTCTACATGAGAAAAAAAAATCAGGGTGCTTTCAATAAATATATAGCAAGAAAAAATACAGAGATGGAGAGGAAGGAATCTATAGTTTTGATATTTTAGTTAGGATTTAAGAGATCAACAATGAAAAGGTAGTTGATTAATTTCATTTAAACACTAAAGTAGAAGAGAATAAATATGGGGAGGCTTATGTAACAGGACTGGAAATTTAGCCAGTGAGTATTCGGTGATAAGAAAATATTTTAGGGTAATAAGGTATTAATTCTTTTAAAAAATAAAGGTTTCTTAATGCTATATTCTGGAAAACCTCTGGAGAAGCTGTGGTATCTAGTATTTACTTCAGAATATATGAATGTGGGATTGGCCATGGACAATTAAAAAAATATATCTTTCCTTTCTTCCTTTTCTTTTTTTTTTCTTTTATTTTATTTCCTTTCTTTGTTACTCCTGGCACCTAACAAATAGGATAGAATAGTTGCATTTAACATAACACACTCTCTGATCACTAACATTTAAAATGTTTTAAAAAAAGAGAGAGAGAAACAAATGTGCAGTTAAGGTGTTCAAAGATAAAATGTCTGATACTATCCCACTTCTCCAAGGGCAGTCCTGGTTTACTTTGTTGCTCAGTTATGATCATAGTTAACTACTTCCATTACCAAAGCATCCGTGTATATACCTCATATTATATTGTCATAATAAATCTGGCAGAACATGAACCAGGCTCACACGCACAGTATATAATGGTTATAGAAATCCTTCCAATTCTTTTTGTTTTGCTTTGTTTTGTTTTGTTTTTGAGACAGGGTTTCTCTATATAATAGCTCTGGCTGTCCTGGACTCGCTATGTAGACCAAGCTGACCTCAAACTCACAGAGATCCTCCTGCTGCTGCCTCCCGAGTGCTGGGATTAAAGGCGTGCACCACCACACCCGGCGAAATCCTTCAAATTAAAACAGGGTATTTCTAAAGTGAATATCTGTGTCCTAACCACCCAGTAAATATAATACTTGCTAGATATTTTAAATAAAATTAATTAGGTCCTCATTAGAAAAGAATTAATGACTCTGGTTTATGCTTTCCCACATGACAAAATTTTGGGTACCAGCTGGAATACAGAAATAGTAAGAGTATCAGAAATACTGAATTTATCCCCAATGAAGATTCATAGGAAAAAAAAAAAAAAGAATCAAACAGCCACTGCTCTGGGGCATGAAGGACAAGCATCTAGTCTATACAGAAGTCATCAGCATGAAATTGACATATAGTGGTAAATATGAATTTGAACAGACTTCAGCTGAGGAGAAGATATCACCCTTCTGGGTTAAAGCATGTACGAAGTAATCATAGAAGCTTTGAGCAAAATTTAGAGTCGGATACAGTCCAGACGTCCCAGAAGAAGTGTGGCTTTCGGAGACAGACAGGTGGTGCCATGGTCAGCCTGCTTGGAATTAGTGTTGCAACTGAATTCCTAGGATAAGCTAGCAACAGGTGGGCCTGCGCAAGGTGGCTACAGCTGCCCTTGAGTGGACTGATCCCCTCATTTGATTAATGGGTTGATGCATGAGTTGATAAATGGATTCTCTCAAGAGTGAGTGCCACTTTGTCTAGGTCTCACGGTGCGTGCTATCTGTCTCTTACCCGGTGACACTCAGCACCGCTTTGTCACTTTGCCAGCATGAAGCCTGCAACCAGCTATGGCCCTCTTTTACCTTGGGCCAGAGCTGCAAGTAAAAAAATAAACTTTCTTCTTTCTGCCTTTCTTTTCAGCTTTCTTTGTAACTCGTACTGAATGTGGTATTGTGCCGTTAGCAGCATAAAATAGACCAGGGCAACGGGATTCATCTTCCACTGTGCGACAGGCTGCAGCTTCAGATGTCTCCTTCCGCCTGCAAAGATCGAATTAGTCTTATCTAGATGGTGCCTGATCCAACCGCTTTCGTCCATGTCCTTTATTCTGCCAGACACCATGAAATTCAAGAAAGCACGTCCCCATCTGATGAAAGGAGACGCAGAGCGTACTATCAGCCTGTACTGATGGTTCTGCGCTCCTAATTACCGCAGTATCTCCCTGATTAGCGTCATATAACACCAACCTGAAAGGGAGACAGAAACAAGCCCTGTCATTTCCCACAAGGGGAAGGACCGGAGGAAAAAGAATTAAGAATAATCCCGTTTATCGGTCTTTATCTTACTAATCAAGGGAAATTTAGTTCATCCCAATGCCAAAAAGAGAAAAATAAGTTTATTATGTTTATAAGTTGCATATTTTATGTACCTAGTTATATATTGAGGAAAGCATCTCTGTGTCAATCACTTTGAGAAAGCCACTGAATTTCGAGGGTTTCTGTCTTTTCTCTTATAAAATAGAAGGCCTCCACAAGATTGGTAAGATTCTGTCACTATTCAAGTATAAGAAGTAAAATACGTGCCGGGCGGTGGTGGCGCACGCCTTTAATCCCAGCACTTGGGAGGCAGAGGTAGGCGGATCTTTGTGAGTTCGAGGCCAGCCTGGTCTACAAAGTGAGTCCAGGACAGCCAAGGATACACAGAGAAACCCTGTCTCGAAAAACCAAAAAAAAAAAAAAGAAGTAAAATACAATAATTAGTTGATGCATTGAAATGTGCTATTTATTCATCAAGCACATACTGGGAACTGTTGAGAATAACATACGCAAAATACATGCCTACCCTCAGCAAGTTCTCGGCCTAGTATAAAAGGCTTATAAGTCATCATAGCACATGCAGTAACAGAGGTATCTGTAAATGCTAGTGAAAGTATAAAGAGGCTATATCTGTCATAAGGAAACTAGGGAGATTTTCAGATGAATCTTTTTTTAATTTCGGGTTTATTTATTTTATGGGTGCAAGTGTTTTGCCTGCATGATGTATGTGCACCTGCTGCCTGAGGAGGGCAGAAGAGAGCATCAGGGTCCCTGCCACTGGAGTCATGGGTAGTTGTAAACCACCATGTGGGTGCTGGGAACCAAAACTGGGCTAAGTGCTGTTGACCGCTGAGCCTTCTCTATCCCCCTCAACTGGATCTTTATAACTAGATCAGAATGATGATATTAACTAGAGAAACAAAATGAACACAGGAAGTTGCAAATTATCTTGTATGACTTAAAGGTATAGATTTTAAGAGATTAGGGAGAAGTTAGCGCTAATAAGGCTGGAAAGAGATAGGCAAATCTGTCTTCTAATTTGTACTGTCTAGACATCATCATGCAAGAGGTGTATAAAAACTGACCTTTTAGATAAAATACAGCTGATACCCGGACATGGTGACTCCAATAATAATGAAGACCTTATCTTCGTTATTAGACCTTATCTCAATAATAACAAAAGGGCATTTATCAGGGTACTGGCTTTTTTCACTCTTACAGTTTATTCTATTTAAACTCATAATAGTCTGAGATGAATATACTGCTGTTGTCTGAAATAATAGCTCTGGTCATAGTTACAATTAACACAAATACCTAAATTTATTTTCCTGTTTATTTTTTACTATATTATTCAAAGTTATATGTTTAAAACTAGATTCCTCAGCTATACCAGCTCATTTAAATACTCATTAGCTGTATGGAGCTAGGAGCTTTCATTTTGTACATCGCCAGTATAAACATCTACAGCTAGCCATCTATATAGTAAAGAGTCCACACTATGGAAAACACCCCATTGCCATTATTACTTTTTTAATTTTTAAGTATATATATATATATATATATATATATATATACAAATTTATTCTTGTAAGGGATTTTAAGACTTGAAAAATACAACCTCCAACAAATTTAGAAATTGGTAAACTCTAATGAAGGTGAGAATCTTAGCAGGCTCAACAACATCATTTTCCTCTGAGAAACACCACCAAGGTTTGGAAATCCCAGAAGATCCCAATATCCCTGAGGGAATGAGCTCATTGTAAGTAAGTCTGTGAGAATGATGACAGATATATTCATCACATGTAAGCAATGGGTAAACAGGCTCGATTCCAAAGCTGCATGCAATTCCCACTAATAGTTCAGTCAAGAAGGAAGAACGTAGTACAGAACCAGAAAGTTCTATGGAGTCTATCCCATGGCTCTTCTTGATATCACTAGAAAAGAATCTTCTAATACTTTCAGTAATGCTAAAGGAAAAGTCAACACACACGAAGAAATTTATTGGCTGATGTAACTAGAAAATACAGAAGAAAATAAAGTTTCATAATGGATTGATACAGGATACATATATCTACATATATACATAGTCTATACATATACAAG
>CAJQZJ010032563.1:11961393-11976783 GCA_907164525.1 Lophiomys imhausi
ATGGGGGGTTGAGGGGGAAGAGGGTGGAAGGGTGGGACTGGAAGGGGGAGTAGGGAGGGGATTGTGATTGAGATGTAACTTGAAGAAATAAAAAATAAATTATTATAAAAAAGTGGTAGATTTTATATTTTTGCTGTAGATACACACACACACACACACACACACACACACACACACACACACACACACACACACACACACTCACACACCCCGGAGTAGTCGACCAAAAAGATACTATTAATTGGTCATGCTACTTTAGTTACTACAATATTTGGCATTAAATTCCAGTATAAGTGAATGGAATTGGACAGGATTTGTTATTATGTTCTTTTCGGTTTTCACATTTCATGCCAGATTGTTTCCCTTGTTTCAATTTTTTCTAAATCATTCTGTACACAAATACCAAATCACCCTTTTCAAACAATACTTCCTGGGCTAGAAACAAGGCTCAGTGTGTAAAGTGGCTACCTTGGGCCTCACTGGCCAACCAGTCCAACTGAAATGATGGGCTCCAGGTCCAGGGAGAGATCCTGCCTCAAAAAATACAGTGGAGAGAGATAGAACGCCTGATGCATGTTGACCTCTGGCCTCCTGCACACATACATGTAAATTCACATGCATAACACATATACAAAAATAAAACCTATAAAATACTACTCTTACAAGAGAACAAACTATTACTCAAAAGTGCCGGTTCAGAGGTCAATAATTCCACTTCCTAAGCAAATTCTTCTGTAAAAACAAGGAAATTGATAGTACTTCATCAGATACTTCAACTTTTAATGAGGTGATACACACACAATGCTCAACATAAATACTCATATTTTTATTCTCAAATTCCCAAACCAAAACCCATTAATTGGCCTTACTTACATAAAGCTACAAATCTATAGGCCAAATTCTGTATATTTCTTCATCAGCCTTAATTTAAGCTTGTGTCACCTTTCTAGCTCTCACAGTGTTTTCCCTCAGTTGGCATAAACCTGTCCCATTCATTTTGTCATAACTGCTCCTTTGACCTCTGTGCTGTTTTCTGAGACAACCTGAAGTGATCTTACAACACAACTTACTATTGACAATTATTTGCAAGTGAAAATGATAACAGACTCAATACTTTGTATACAAATATTTTGCTATTTCTATACAAATATTTTATTAATGACAATTGCCCTACTAAAATGTTATGAAATGACATGTGGGCATCTGATATGTATCTAATAATACAGGCTTCACATGCAACTGTTGTTTGCAGATTTGCAGCTGGATGGCTTCTTTTTTTTTTTTTTTTAACCCCAGAGACTGAGTTTCTCTGTGTAACAGCCCTGGCTGTGCTAGACTTGCTTTGTATACCAGGCTGGCCTTGAACTCACAGAGATCCACCTGCCTGCATTTCACTTTTAAATTCACGTATTGTAGAGAGACTATCTGTGTATTGTATGGATGTAACACCTATGAATTAAAAAAAAAAAACCTATGTCCTACTGGAAAATGTAGAATAGGAGGTGGGGCATCCAGTAGTCAGAAAGGATTCTGGGAAAGTGCCAGTGGGAGAAGATTCACCAGGAATAGTGAGGAGGACACACACATGGTACCTGAGCAGAGGTACCCAGCTGCTATGGCAGAACTTAGACTAGACTATTTAGGTTAATTTACTCAAGGAACAAGCCTAGCTATGTGGCCTAGATATATGTAAATATATTTTGAGTCTGAGTCATTATTTCTGGGAACAGGGGAGTGGGTGGAAAAACACCTACAACAAAGTATGATTGATCAGAAATATTTAGAATTCTACTTGAGACCCTACATTTTCACCACAAAAGAAAATAATAAGGCTATTTTTCTAACTATGACATAATCTTTTTTTGTTTATAAAATTGATGTCATTATCCCATATATATTATACTTATTTTTCTCTACTTAGTGAACATACTCCTAACAATGATAAATGAAAGAAGTCTTAATAAAATTAAATTCAGCTGAGACACATAGCAAAGTGGAACTGAGAATTGAACATGCTAAGTGGAGGAGAATGGGACTCATTTCTAAAGAACAGATTAAATAAACAATAACTATACAAATAACTGTCTGTTTTAAAAAAAAATACGGTGCATTCTACACTGGCGAAATCATCCAATCCAGGCCAAATTAAGTTATATAAAGGCAAGTTTATTGGATAGCTGAGGGAAAGAGAAACAGTATGCACATGCAGAGAGAGAGAGAAAGGAGAGGTCAAAACAGAGACTGACAGACAGGGAGAAAGAGGCAGGGAATACAGGGAGAGTGTGAGAGCCCCCAAAATGTCTGGATTGTATAGGCAAGGGCTTCTGGGGATGGGGCATGCCCTGTAACAGGTAGAAAATGTGGCATTCTGGGAGAACCTGGAGACCAGGTCCTTCCTAAATATAACCACTGTAGTTTCTCCTCAAATCTCAAGAAGAAAATACATTTTTAGAAAACAGTTCTAGTAGTTTCTGTATTTTCCATTTCATTAGTAGTTCATTGAAAGTATGTTAAATGCTTAATTCTCCTTTATACTCACACACTCTTTAGCATCATGCTTTCCAAACCACCGAATTTTTCATGGACTAAGTCAGTGAACCCACTAATAAACCATTGTTGCGTGATGTTTTGATTCTAACGTATTTACAAAAACTTCAAGTACAGAAATTGAATTTTCTTCACCTGTTGAATTTTTCCCCTTTGGCTTTTAGCCTTTTTTGTTAACACGGATGTTGAAAACATTTCAATACATCTTGCTAGGTAAATAGATGAAACATCATTTCACATTTCCAAAGTCTAGCTTGTCTTTTTTAAGTGAATGCATGAATTTAGCTTAAAAAAAAAAGAAAAATGATTATGTACTCATAATCTTCTAATCAAAGGACTGATCTTGTTTTATTTTATTCCTTTTATGTGTGTATCAGAGACTATTCTGTCATTAACGTGTGTTATAAGGACAGCACAATTAAAGTCAGATCATGATGATGATGATGATAGTGACAGTGATGGTAATTATGATGATGATGATGATAGAGTGACAGTGATGATGTTGGTGGTGATGATGGTGACATGATGGTAGTGATGGTGATGATGGTTATTATATGATGGTGATGATGGTCATGATGAGAGTTCTTCAGATCACTTCTTCAAAGAATGATCATGGCCAGGCATGGTGGTACACACCTTTAATCCCAGCACTTGGAGGCAGAGGCAGGTGGATCTCTGTGAGTTCAAGGCCAGCCTGGTCTACAAAGCGAGTCCAGGACAGCCAGGGCTGATACATAGAGAAATCCTGTCTGAAAAAAAAAAGAATGACCATGAATGAAGTTGACAGATCTCTCAACTTCAGCAAGGAACTCTGGATAATTCATTTTAGTTAGCATAATTCCAGCAATGTGCTATGGAGAATGCTTATGCATGAACTAGAAATCTAAACTAAGTAAAAAAAAAAAAAAGTACTAATTATCCTGAGAGGTTTAAACCAGTGTCTAAAACATGGTCCAGGTATTAGTGAGTATGGCAAGAAAACAGCTCTTTCTGAAAGTAAACAGGATGCTCTCTCACATAGGGGCAGTGACACGAAGGGAAGGAAACAATGCTGATAAAATTGGTCTAAGCCTTTAAGGGTTACTGTATAGCTATACAGATCTCATAATCAGAAACTTGTATGTGGAGCTCGTGTGATGGTTCAAGTGGGCGAAAACACTCGCCATGTGAGCCTGGCAGTCTGAGTTTGATCCTTGGATCCCACAGTAGAAGAAGAGAAGTGACTTTTGAAAGTTGTTCTCTGACGCATGTGTGCGCATCTCTCTCCACGCGCAGGGCTTACACTTAGTCATGAAATGATTCCCAGACTTTCCACTTTTGTATTTACTTCACTCACTCACTCTCACTCTTCTCTGTGGCCTCTTCTTCCCCTCCTCCTCTCTTCCTCCTCCACTCCTCTCCTTTTTCTTCAGCTTGATGTTCTGTTAATATATGTAAATATATTATATATAAATAAATATAAGCATGCAAATCACATGCTTTCCTTGCTAATTCCTCTTCTATCCCTGCTCTTGTTTCTAACATCATTTCCTTATAGGCATATTGTACTTATTTCGTAGCCCAGGTTCCATTAATGTTCCACACCAAAACTAGTTACAAGGTTTTATGTGGTTTTTATGCTTAAAAATTCATTGAGAACCCCCCGGTGATGCTAAATCCATTAATTTGATCAGTTATTCACAGATACTAGTGATGTATCTACTAGATCCTCATTCTACTAGGCAGCCCAGATATTCTCACAAGACCATTCCCAAGGGAAAGAAGCTTGACCTCTTCTCTGTTGTCATCAAGTTCCCACAACCCACCACTGAGCCAGCCGTGAAGAAGACCGAAGACAACAACATGCTGATGCTCATTGTGGTGTCATGGCCAGCAAGCACCAGACCAAACAGGCTGTGAAGGAACTCTATGATGGTCAAAGTCTGATGGGGGGAAGAAAGGATGCTTGAGTGGCTCCTCATTATGATGTTTTGGATTTTACTCACCAATTGAGGACTATCTATCTGGACTCAGCTTAGATTTTAAACACAGATTTTTCCACCGTTCAAAATAAACTAAAATGTAAAGGGAATATTATAAGAGATCCACAAAATACTTCAAACTTACCATAAGTTTAGAAAATGCATTAATTATATAGCAACATGGTCTAGTCAATCCAGGACCATAAATGAGTAATTAAGCAAAACGCTTGGCAATTTAAAACCCTCAGGAAATGCTCCTGACCATGCCTTGCAGACTGTATGTCTTCTCATTAGAAGCAGATAGCATTAGCAGACAATGACTGCTTTCTGCTGCTATTTGGCAAGGTACATTGAATTTGTCCATGCCCCTTCCAAAAACATAATAAACTGCATATCTGTACTGAGGTAGAAGAATACGTAAAACTACAAATTATAATATGCTTTATTTATAAATATATAATATAGAGAGATTATTTGTCAATAAATAAGAAAACATTCATCTCTTAGCACATCAAATGAAGTTTTTAATAAAGGTGTCAATGGTTGATAATATATATATTATATATATATATATATATATGCAATGCTTGCTTTCTCAGCATCATAAGAAGCTGATGGGGGCGCAATCCTACTACCTCTTCCTATTTGACAGGGCTTGCCTGTGGGCACCAACACACCTCTTTCTATATATATTCACTTCTGAAGAATAGGTCCAGAATGTTTATATTCTCAAAAATCTTCCTTTTAATGACAGATTGATATAATTTCAGTAAAATACCATAGTGCAGTTTAATAGAGACCAATGGAAAATATCCCTCATCAGAGGCGGCTCCAAAAGTAACTTGATTTAGAAAATAATCTAAATCCATGCATCTTTGTGTAACCTTGTAATCCTAGTATTTAGGAGGTGGAGGCAGGAGGGTCAGGAGTTTGAGGCTAGACTTGGATATACATATAGTGAGCTTGAGGCCAGGCTGGGCTACAGGAGGCCCTACTTGAAAGAAAAATGAGAAAGAAAGAGAAAGGGAATGGAAGGAAGCAAGGGGGAAGGAAGAGATGGAGGGAGGGAGAGAGAGAGGTGTAGAAGAAGGAAGCAAGGAATGAACAAATGAATGAAGGAAGAAGCTCACTCCACTGCCATCCCAACACTCCTCTGAAGTTAAGGCAAGAGGATAGGGAATAGAGGCCATCCTAGAGGACATGTGTGGTGCTTTGAATAAAATGGCCTTGTTGGAGTAGGTGTGGCATTGCTGTAGGAAGTGTGCCACTTCAGGGACAGCCTCTGAGGTCTCCTATGCTCAAGCTATGTCTACTGTGCCACACAGTCCCCTTCTGTTGCCTGCGGATCAAGATGTAGAACTCTCAGCTCCCTCTCCGGCACCCTGCCTGCCTGCACGCTACCATGTTCCTCACCATGACAATAATGGACTAAACCTCTGAAACTGTAAGCCAGCCCCCATTAAATGGTTTCCATTTTGAGAGTGCTCTGGTCATGGTGTCCCTCCACAGCAATGAAACCCTAACTAAGACGTCAGGCCGAGAACCTGTCTGAAAAAGAAGAGAAACAAAGCCTACCTTGTACTTTAAAATTATGTATTTAATTGTCCGTGTCCTTCATCAGTAAGGTACATAAGCAAATAGAAATGTGAACAGTGTTAAAGTTAATACCAATATGAGAGGAACACTAAGATCTTGGATTCTAGAGCTAACCTGGGCTCAAGTTACAGCTCTACCACTTACTAGTAAACTGGTCTTGGAATCTAGGCTTCAGTTTTCACATCCATAAGATGGGTAGAGGGATATTATTCATCTCACATGGCTCTTGTGAGGACTATGTAGACTACCTTGTGTACTTTTAAAAGTAGTTGATATAAAGCACAAGTTAAAAGATAATATATGATTTAAGCCAGCCTGGTCTACAAAGTGAGTTCCAGGACAACCAGGACTGTCGCACAGAGAAACACTGTCTCAAAAAATATGTATGAGATATAAAAAGATCTCCTAATATTTACTATAAATGCTTCAGTGTCTTTCAGGATTGTGATGTTATAGCTGTCCTAGCTCACCCTCAGCTAAGACTGATGGACCTCAATTAAAATTTAAAACCCTGTCAAAGAAAAATAAAACATCAATGAATCTATGATCTTCTCTCTCTGTCTCTCTCTCTTTGTGTGTGTATTCATCTGCTATATTACAACTAAGTGGGAGAATAAGTGAAGGAAGGATAAAAGAAAGAAGGTCCAACAATGGCAAGGACCTACTTCAGACCCACAAAAGCATGGGCGTCACGGTCCAGGCACTGGGCTATGTCACTGTTATTTCCCCCTTACTGCAATTGATAACCCAGCTCATAAGCAATCAAAGCATACAGTAATACTACCGTCAATAGTATCTGAGTGTGTGCCCTGCATTGGGTGAAGTGCTTTAATGCCATTTCTTCCTTAATTCCCACTGGATGAAGCAAGAAACGACATAACTGTGACCTAGAGCTAGAGTAGACAGGGACTGGGCCGGGTTCTATCACTGGCTAGCTGCATAATCACAGGGGAGTTACCTAACTTCCTTCACATGTGGAAGGAAGATAATTACAGTTCCTACTTTTAGGGAGGGTTAGAAGTAGCATTTCAATGGATTAATGCATGTGAAGTCCTCAGAATAGGACTAGTTCTCTATGTCCACTCTAAAGGCAAACAATTCTCATTGCTCAGTTCTACCAACTGTGTGGCCCTGGGCCTTGGTTCCCTCATCTGTGAAATGGGTGTGGTAAGGGTAGTACCTTGTCTGCGGAGCTTTCATAATGAGTACAAACAGTCTATCTATAAAGTATTTTTAGAATGCCAAGCAACAAATCTCTCCCATCTTCTGCATCTCCTTCTGTGACTCTGACTGTATGTGTTATTCTATATTGTTTCCCATTCTTTTATTCTTTTTCCCTGTCTTTTTTGCATGTGTAGGTCTATTTTCTTCGAATGTCTAATTTTCTAAATCCAAAACAAGTCAATAAATGCTCTATGCACCGCATATACACTATATACTCAATAAATGTCAACTACAATTAATAATCCTTGTATAACATCAGAGGAGACAAATTCAGGGAGGGGAATAGAAATAACCTTTCAAGGTTACACAGCCGGTGGGTGGTAAAGCTGGAATTTAAACTCAGAGTCCACAGTCTTAATCACCTTAATTATCATACTCCATTACTAGGGGTGGAAAACTAGTAGGGCACTGCAGATGGTTGGTAATTTGCCTTTTTCTCAAGGGTGGGTACTGACCATGCTAACCAGTGTATATGGACAACTGTTTACCTCAGGGCTTTACCAAAATGGAGATCATTGGCTCCTAATCCACGTAGCCTAAACCGTCTACTTGGCTCAGAACACTTAGCTATCAAATATAAACCCTTGCTCTCACCTGCTAGTCTGTGTATATAACCAGTGGGAGCCCCAGGCAGGAGAGATGAGCAGTGAGCATCATGGCTCCCAGGCAGCCTGAGATTCCAGAATTAACCTTGTGCTGCTGCCTCCCTGAGCCCCGAGGCTCAAAGCGGCTCTGGCTGAGGAAAAGAGTGAATCACCATTTAGTTTTGCTTTTTTTTTTCAATTAGACTTTAGCTATTTGCAGAAGCAGGACTTTAAACAATTAAAGGAATTTGAAGAAAAAAATAAAAGAAGTAGTGACTTCTTGCTTTGATGATATAGCCAGAGCGCGTCAGCTTTCGCTAGCTAGCTAAGGAAGAGAGGAGACACTTTCAGTTGCTTCTCTGCTTCAGTTCTGTTTAAACGAAGGCCCAGAGATCAGTAAATCTGATATAAAATTGAAGTGTGCCAGACTAGGACAAAAGTATATTATTCTGTCCAACCATCTGATGATCCCCATCAAACACAACGTAAGCACACACTGTCCATTTTATACTAGGCTCGGTGACGTAACTCTGAGTTCCCATCAGGTTTTCTCCCCAACCAAGTTTGTTCCCTAAAACAGTATTCAATTGGTGTCGAGGACAACGGCTATAATGACATCCAACTTCCTTTCGTGTCTCATATTTGTAACCCCTTTTTGGAAGTACCAGCTTGCTTATCCTGCCATTACTTCAAGTCAATTACACTTTAAAAAATGAACAGAATTCCAATTTGACCTAAGATACAGAGAGCTAGAGAGGACATTTTTTCCCTAGCAAAAAAGAAAAAAAAAATGTGACGATTGACATAGCATAGCTTTCCTTGAACTCATCAAGAAAGTAATAACATGGGGCCATAAAATATACTGACATCCAAAGAAAGACCAAAAGTGCCAAGGAAAGGTTGGTGGGGAATATCAGCTTCCTTTTGACTGAACAGAGCAGCCATTCACACGCTCCAGTGGTGATGTAGACAGGGAAAGTGATTTTAGAATGTGGAAAGATTTGAAAGTTTATTAAAGCTACTTGAGTAGTTAGATAAGATTTCTGCATGGGCGTAGCATACGACACACGACAAGGTACTTAAAACATGTTGAGTGGAGTGTTGGGGTAACCTGAAAGGGCAGGAATTAGAAGCAGGAGCTGATGCGGAGACCATGGGAGGGTGCTGCTTACTGGCTTGCTCTTCATGGCTTGCTCAGCCTGCCTTCTTAAAGAACCCAGGACCACCAGGGCAGGGGTGGCCCCACCCACAATGGGCTGAGCCCTCCCCTAATCAATCAGTAATTAAGACAATGAGCCACAGGCTTGTCTGCTTACAGCCCAGTCTCCTGGACACATATTCTAAATTAAAGTTTCCTCCTTTCAGATAAATATAGCTGTGCCAAGTTGACATAAAACTAGCCAACACACTGTGAGTCTTCAACAATTTTTGAATGGAAGATGGGCTATTACTAGTACTGTGATGGGAAGTCATAGAGGAAACAAGGTGAAATCAAGACAGAGGCATGGTACCAAAGTAAGACAAAATGTGGCCATTTTTAATATGGTTGTTTCCTTCTCAGCAAACAAACCACATCCATCCTGGTCATCAGCCTACCTGCTCCCTGAAGACTGTACAAATGTCAAATTCTGTCTACAATTTCAGCACCACATGGACATTTATGAAATTCTCAACTTATCATCTAAATTACAGGCCATCTCTTTTTCTTTTGTCTGTCCCATGGTTTTTGTTTGTTTGTTTGGTTGGTTTTTTTTGTTTGTTTGTTTGATTTCTTTTTCTTTTTTCTTTCTTTCTTGTTTTTAATATCCCATTGTAATACACAAGGGCAAGGCACTGAATAAAAAAAAATCAGAAGAATATTGTCAGGTCCTTATCAAGCCACTTCTGAGACAGATGCCAAGTCTCACTGACATCTGACATGGGTCTTCCCCATGTTTCTGAGACAGCACTGCGTTATATGCTACGTTCATTTAGAAGTAATATTCGACCACCCATCACCTTATTTTTATAAACCTCCAAATATTTTCCACAATCCAAAGTCATTCTTACTACATCCATGAGTCACTGGAGTCATCTTTGTTTTAAAAACAAGAAAGAAAAAAAATCCTGACCATATCGAAAACAGAACAAAACAAATCTTATTTTTACAATAAAATTGGCTTCTAGGAGGAAAAGTCTCTCTGAAAATTATTTGGAGTTTTTTCTAATCCAAACAAAAGATGTTAGAAATGACTTGAACCAGAAGCAGTCAGAAACATTGAACATCAAATCTAAAATGTAACACAAACCTTTACCTGTAGGATGAGAATGAACCAATTGTGTTGGGAAAATAGATACATTTAAGTCATGTGTTCTGCTTACTTAACTACTCATATAAGGTAAATTCCATTGCAAGAAAAATGTATGTACACAATCTGCCTTGTGTTTCATTTATTCATTAGTTTTCTATGAGCAATTAAAAATATCTTGACTGGGCTGGAGAGATGGCTCAGCGGTTAAGAGCACTGGCTGCTTTTCCAGAGGTCCTGAGTTCAATTCCCAGCAACCACATGGTGGCTCATTACGATCCACAACGTGATCCGATGCCCTCTTCTGGTTGCAGGTGTTCATGCAGATAAAGCACCCATACATAAAATAAATAAATCTTTAAAAAAAAATGTCTTGACCTACATCAGTTCATTCTCAAGACTAAACACAAGATGATTTGAAGAATAGTAAGAACATCCCAAACCTCCAAATAATTCTCCTTAAGCCCTGGGACAGAAACTGCCAGAAATCTTTCTGCAATTCTGTGACTCAAAAGCCCTTCCATCACCTAGCATGTGGGAGCCTCTTCCTCTTACCGCCTTGCTTTGCCTTCATAAGTGCTATTTGTTACACCAGGTCATGGCCTGGGTGTCAGTATAATACTGTTCTGTAGTAAGGATGCTTCAGAGTACACATTGTCCATAGTGACCGGAATGCAGCCTTAGTCTTCAACCAGTCTGATTCTTCTTGGTTTATTAAAGTCAATTTTTAACAGATTGTTACTTCAGACTCACTGCCAAGTCAGCTGGTAATTAAGTTCTGTCTTAAACACTAGTACTGTCTGTGGTCCCAACTGCGGAGAGTTTTCCTGCAGCGATGTTCCAATACTATCTGAACAGTCATGCTTCTATTCTATCTGAAGTATCTTAGGTCTGCATCGAATTTGTCATCTCAGCTCCCCTGTGGTCTGTTTCCTCCTTAACTTATCTGTGTAGGGCTCAGGCTCTTCCCTCGCTGGACTGTCTTAGCAACGTTACAACTGGCTCTTGCTCTTCTCAGTTCTCCATGTTTCTGAACTTCCCCCAAGTGTTTCTCTGGGTGATTTTCTTTGTTTAATTTTGTCCAATTATTTTCTCTCACAGTCACACTCTGGCCTTCTAACAATATCAGAAATTTTATCCTACCTATCCCTCTGAGTCCAATGCATAGCCGATTGATTTTCAATCATTCATCCTTCCACATGAAGACAGTTCTGGGCCTTTATGTCCACAGTCACTGGAAAATGTGGATATAGACTTACTAGTAAAATCCATTGCATCTTATTTGATGAAAGGTTTGGTCCTGACCTCTTGAAAGAGGCAATTCACACCTTTATACATCTTTTGATATAAGTGGTAAAGTACAGATTATGATAAAAAAGTTATAACAATATAAGCAAGAAAACTGACATATGAGGAAAAATATCATTCTAAGCACATGATGATAATGACTACATGATATTTAAAGGTTTGGCAATGTGTGGTATCTTGATATAATTATGCTTCTAATTGCATATTTTCAGGTGTTGTATCAGTAACTAAAGAAAATAACTTTATATTTCCTTTATATATTTATTTATACATATATAAATCCAGTTTATATATTCAATCTTATAAGCTGATTGAAACAGTGAACTCTCTCTTTAAAAAGTACAGAATTTTGTTTGAAGAGAATATACATACAAAGTAAAAAAACATACAATTCACTTCAAAATGACATGTTCCACAAAATATATATATATATATATTATTTTATATATATATTTTTTACCCATTGGCCCGACATAGTTCAAAAGGAAAGGAGAAAAAAATGTACCATCTGATTTGATTTAAAAGAACAGAACCTCCAGAGCCGGGCGGTGGTGGCGCACGCCTTTAATCCCAGCACTTGGGAGGCAGAGGCAGGTGGAATTTTGTGAGTTCGAGGCCAGCCTGGTCTATAAAGTGAGTCAGGACAGCCAGGGCTACACAGAGAAACCTTGTCTCGAAAAACCAAAAAAAAAAAAAAAAGGACAGAACCTGTTAAACTCATCTACTATTGCCTAATAAAACATGTAATTATGTTACCTTAAACATAAAATATGTTTACTTCCAAAAAGTGAAATTAGACAGCAATAGTGAAGAGGTCTACTTTTCTTTAGGCCGTATATTTTCTGGAACATTCTACGCAGATTACTTTGTATCAACCACTTCAGAAGTCTTGTTGACAAAATCTCTCTGTGTGAGAAATTTTCACAGGACTCTGAAATTATCTGTTACAACTGACAATTTCTTGTGGTTTACATTTCCAGGTTTTATACCCAGCATATATATTCTTACACATAGGCCAACTAAAGAGTTTTGTACATTCATTCAAGACATCTAGTGACATGTGCTATATACCTGTGAACTGGGTAAAGGGGACTGGAGGTGTTCCCACACACTTTCCCTCATGCTATTTCTCCTCACTGTGCATTGTCATGTGTGCTAAAAAGATCATTTAATCACGAAATCATCCCACATATGGTTCTTTGGAAAACTGTCCAGTGTGATTTCTCCCAATTATTTTAGGGGGACCAGGCTAAATGAAGGCATCCCCTTATACCTATATATGCATACATATATACATACATATATACATATGTACATACATACATATATACATACATAGGGTTTACCTCTACTGTGAGTCATTTCATATGTTCAAACAGAACTAGAATGACAGGCTTCCCCACAATCCTCCCAAACAGATTTCTTTCCACTGAATCCTTTCCTGGAATCAAAAGGAACTGCCATTAGTGAAGGTGAAGGATGTACCCATACATTTTAATTGTCATTGTCTAGCCTAGCCTCACGCTTCCAACCCTTCTTCCACAGGCTCCCAAGTAGCTAGAATTACAAGCTTGTGTTACCAAGCCTGCTTCAAGAATATAGATATTCTTATAATTTATATACATTCTTATAATATAAAGCCCTGCCTGACCTAGCACTTGCTAGTAAAGCAGACTGACCTCAAACTCAGAGATCTACCTGCCTCTGCCTCCCGAGCACTGGGGGAGATTATCATTTCTGAACACATAAAGCATTTAAGCAACTAAAGCCTGGCTAGCAAAATCCACTCTACCGCTGAATACGTAATTAAGACATGATGCTGGGAAGTTTCATGAAGTAGCGCAATAATTAAAGCTCCAAAGAGGATGGATGTAGCTACAAAATTTGAGGATGAGATCAAAGAACATTTAGCTTCTGCCATTAGAACTAATAAAAATAGACTAAGATGGCACCTACAGCAATGACTCACATTAAATCATTTATAGCTCCCTTCAAAATGGAGCAACTGCTTCTTAGCACAGTTAAGAAAGTCACTGCATCTCTCAGGAGACTTTAGCCTAATTCACTGGTGTTCTGAAACCCCCTGCTGTTACCGCTTGCCCGGCATACAAAGGTGGGTAAGAGAGAAAGCTAATATTAGTCGTATCCAGCCTCCCAAGATGGAACGACGCTTTCACTGAACAAGATCACCGTCAATTACGCAGCTGGAGTATCCCTAGAATAGAGCAGGGGCAAGCTATACTTCATTTGATAAAAATAGCCAGTAATTATATCTAACTCCTTCTGTTGTGATTACCTACGAAGTGTTGCACTAGCAGAAAGAACTAGGCAGAAGTGTGGCTAGGAACGTCACAGGCGAGAAAAGGAATGTACGTACATTTAGTGCCAGACAGGCAAATGAATTGCCAGATGAAAGTATCGATAGATATTGTTCAGGAGTCAGGGACCAGAAAGAAATCCTAGGAGAAAGGTAAGGCTGACCTGATAAGAGACTTGGGATGAGGCAGAGTCATAAGGGAGTAACTGACAGATAAATGCTGAATCTGAACACTTGAATGAAGAGGGAAGCAGGGAGAAGACATTGCGCTAGAAGCTGCCACGCTAAGCGTTTTTTCCAAATGAAGTTGAGAGCTTCCAATGCCGGGTGACTGAGATAAGCCACCAGTCATGGACACAGCTGAAGACTGAAAACGGAATGTGAGTGGTTGAGCGCATCAAATCAGCTATGATAACACCTTGCAGAAATGCTGCTACCCCCCTGTTATTTATGAGTAACAAGTTCAGTAGTTACCAAATTTTAGTCTTTGGTGATACTTTGATGATCGTTACTCCATCCCCATACCAATGTCTTCATATCTGTTTAATATAATCCTTTCAAGCATTAAGAACATTCACAAGGGGGCTGGAGAGATGGCTCAGAGGTTAAGAGCACTGGCTGCTCTTCCAGAGGTCCTGAGTTCAATTCCCAGCAACCACATGGTGGCTCATAACCATCTATAATGGGATCTGGTGCCCTCTTCTGGCCTGCAGGCATACGTGCAGACAGAACACTGTATACATAATAAATAAATAAAATCTTTTTAAAAAATAATAATTTCTTTAAAAAAAAAAAGAACCTTCACGAGAGAGCGGGGACATCCATCTTCGGGTCGTGATACTTGTGGTGTTGATCACCTAGGAGCGAATTAAAAATGGGTGATGTTGAGAAAGGCAAGAAGATTTTTGTTCAGAAGTGTGCCCAGGGCCACGCTGGAAGAAAGGGAAGCAAGCCTAAGACTGGACCAAATCTCCATGGTCTGCTTGGGCGGAAGACAGGTCAGGATGCTGGATTCTCTTACACAAATGCCAACAGAGCAAAGGCAAAAAAAAAGAGCAAAGGAATCACCTGGGGAGAGGATACCCTGATGGAGTATTTGGAGAATCCCAAAAAGTACATCCCTGGAACAAAAATGATCTTCACTGGAATTAAGAAGAAGGGAAAAAGGGAAGACCTAATAGCCTATCTTTAAAAGACTACTAATGAGTAATCTCACTGCCTTATTTATTACAAAACAAGTGTCTCGTGGCTTTTAATGTGTACCATAATTTAATTCATACACCAGAATTCAGATCATGAGCGGCTAACAATGTTTTTTGTTGGACGGTCCTGAGTTAAGTACAACTGACTTGTAGTAAAGTGGATGCGACCTTTTTAAAAATACCAATCCAGTCGCTTGCATACTATCACTGCTCTCCCTTTCTCAAGATAAGGTTGGGCTTAGTTAGTAATGTTCTACTGTCCACAAAGATGGGGGTGTCACCTCAAACCTATTAAATGATTCTATACTTAGCTTTATGTAACCGGGGATGTGAATAAATTTTTCTTTGTTTTTTTTTTTTTTT
>CAJQZJ010032563.1:11983419-12036211 GCA_907164525.1 Lophiomys imhausi
GTGTGTGTGTGTGTGTGTGTGTGTGCAGCTGACTTCACGTTCATTCAGAGACCAGAAGAAGGTGTCAGAAGCCCTGAAGCTGGGGTTACAGATGGCTGTGAGTCACGAGATGTAGGTTCTGGGAATCAAATTCAGGTCGTCTGGAAGCACAAACAAAGAGTCTTAACCTCTGAGTCATGTCTCCATTCTTAGCTGTCAAGCATAAATGAGTTTGGGACTGATAAACAAGAACACTAGAAATACGTTAGGTCTGTATCAACCTTGTAAACCAGAAAGCATATAATTGCTTAATTTTCACACCATAGCAGGAAAAAAGGAAACTTATTTTACCCTTCACGACTCATGTCATTTCTATTTAGATCCTAAAAGATCTTGAGATACACTGACTCATTTAGATTTTAGCTCATTTAAAAGAAAGACCTTGAGGGCGGAGGATGAAAGAGATACGAAGCAAGCATCATCTCTGCTCCCAAATGAGTCTGGTTTAGAGCTTGGGATACTTGACAATAACTTTAATTTGAAAATCAGATTTTCTCTGTCATCCTCCTTTCCTTTAAACACGAAGTAGTCACATGTATTTATATGGACACACACAAACAGAGTCAGGATGAGCTGAGAGAAGGAAGCCATTTGTTAAACCTTGGTCTGAGTAAAGGAAGGTCGTGACTGAATGTCTAAATGCCAAGAAATTATTATTTTCCTAGGAAATGCAATCTATTTTAAGTCATTACACCTGAAAATTTGATTTATGCAGCAATATTTCAGGGAAGGGTGGTGAGGTGTATGATGACATAAAATTCATTCAAATTACAAAAAAAAAATGCAGCTTCCTGTTTGTTACTCACCGAACCTATCTCACTCATGCAGGCAAAATCAGGCTAACCCTGACAAATTCTCCCCCTGTAGCAAATGCTTTGCATCGACTGGCTGAGCTTCCCAGCTGTGGATCTGTAATTACTTTCTGAATTTTGAAGAACAGATTAAATGGCTGCATATGGATCTGGGTATTACCATCTACAAATCTTTCTGCTAACTGATTACCACGCGTTATTAAATGAGTTTCTCATGTTCCAAAAGCATTTCCTGTGCCGGTACATCTTTTGTGGTGTTACATATTGCCTCTGACAAATGATTAAAAAAATAAAATATGAGCTTCAAACAAAATGAAGCCAAGGATGTGGTAGAAGAGATTTCAGGGAGGATGCAGATATATCTTGTGGAGAAGAATTTTTAAATACATTTTCCAAGGCAGGAAAGGGCTGCTTTTAAGATTTTCTTACAAATATTAAAATTCATTTACCAAAAGAACAAAAGTCTTCATAAAGGATAATGTTTATAGGTTTTGTGCTTTAATAACTTGATCTACAACTGTGATAAAAAAATAATCTGCAAATATCACTTACAGGGAAAATACAATCTCTTCTATTCGGTTGAAATGGACTTCAGGCTGCCAGCCAAGGGCATAGTTTAACTATCTCTATGGCAACCATCTTTTTCATTTGTTGCCGCATCTGGAGGAGCATGCCACGTCTGACAGGATAATGCAGCTGTTCTAAACTTTAATAAATTTTCTCTTTTATATGTTTTGTAGATTGCCATCAAGTCTACAATCTTACGCATTAAGGTTACAAAATACACGGGGTCTTCATAAAGTCCTTCTATAGATATCTGGTTGTATTAATCCCCTTTGGCAGGCTCCCACAGCACAATATGTTGTATTTGGGAAGTACATTCTAATCACTTCTGTTTATCGTCTCAATATCTGTTATGGATGGAGTCACCTCTGGGCAGGGTAAGTGATCGTTAATATGGAAGGCAGAGGACTCTGCTGGCTTTTCACAAAAACTCTCCAAGGCTGAGAGAAATGTCAGGCAGACTTGAGACCCTTGGGTTAGAACCCAAGGGAAGAGTTAGGCCTGAGTACTAACAGCGGTACTTTGGTCAGCATGTTATCTGGGCACTGGTATAGTAGTCTATATACTTTACAACAGTCCAGTGGAAACAATAGAATTACCCCCATTAAACATATGTAGCATGAATCTGAAAATGACCAAGTCACTGACTATCCTTCACAGTGGGGAGTAGCAGAGAAGGCATCTCACCCTTATTGGCATGATCTCATTATAATTTAAAAAGGGGGGAAGGACTAAATTATACTTTCTTTGTAGGACTATTGTGAGAATTCACTGAGAGAAAACTGTAAAATACTAAGCCCTACCCTCACAGAACTATCTCTTTGATATGGCTTGACTCTGCAAATTCCCCCACAGGCTCATTTTGAATGCTTGGTTCCTTGTGGTGCTATGTTGAGAGGTACTAAAAACATTGGGGGAGGTAAGGGCCCAGTTAGAGAGCCTTTAAAGGTTATAGCTCACTGCTGGCTCCTGCTTGCTCTCTCCTCCTTGGTCTGAGGTGACATGGCCAGCTTTTTCTCTGCCATGCGCAGAGTTGTTTCTCCCAGGTATTTTGGTCACAAGGCAAAATTAAGTAGTACACTGTAGCACAAGGTCTGTTGAGGGAATGACAGCACCAACTACTTTCATGGGATGAATTTTATGTAAAGGCTGTCCTGAGTGTTGACACATTAGACATCACTTAACTTGTCCAACATCTGTAGAAGGTAGGCATTACCATTGTAACAATGAAAAAGCTAGGTCATGAGTAAAGGCTGAGAATTTACTACATAGGAACCCTTGTCTCAGAAACAGGGGGTTGGGGGGTGCAGCAAGATGGCCGAGCAGATATAGAAGACCTAAGTTTAATCCTTGAAACCCACGTTGGAAGGAGAGAACCGATTCCCAATGGTGTCTTCTAGCCTTCACTTCTATCTGCATTCACACACATAGTACACACACGGACACACATACACAATAAGAAGAGAAAAAGAAGACTCTTAAAAGGAAAAGGGGAAATTTGAAGATTATTAGGAGATAGATATTCAGGACTTCACAACTAATATAAAGACGAGGAGGAGCCCATGGCATGTAAAGGTAGATGTCTAATATCAAAAGGAATCAGTGGGGTGATGCCATCCTGTTGCTGGACCAGTAGGAGATGTAACAGCAGGACACAGGATTCAAGAATGACAGCTGAAGGGGGGAAGGCAGGAATGGAAGGTAGGGTTACATCCAGGGGAGGAGCCATGCTTGCAAGCAGTGTCTGCAGGAGGAGGAGTTTCCTGGAGCTCCCTTGGTATTTTCAGAAATGCTTCCTGACCATTTTACTAAATTTCATCACAATGGAGACTCACTGCTCAGAACAGAATTTGAGGAAATATAGTTGTCCCTCCATATCCATGGTCTTCCCAACCATGAACCAACTGTGGATTGAATGTACAGACATTTTTATGTCATTCACTAAATTATGCAACACAGTAAATATTTACATGGTTCTTGGTTTGTAATAAGCATTGTAAGGAATCCGTCAATTTAAAGCATGAGAGGATGTATAAAGGCCAAATAAATGCAAAACCTATGCCATTTAATGCAGTGGACAGGAACACCCATGGTGTTTGGTATTGGTGAGGAATTAATCCCTGTGGATAATAACGTGTGATTGTGTTTTAAAATAAAGAACAGCAATTGTTAAATTTATATATTAAGGATATTAAGTTAATACCTTCTTTAATAACTCAATTTGTTTTTGAGATGAAATCTCTTTTACTTAAGCCATCTTGGCAGGCAGTTCACAGCACCCCTGAAATTACCTGACAAAACAGTATTTGTCGGAGAGGCACAGTGATGAAAGTATTTGCTATGAAAGCACTGAGGACCTAAATTTGATTCCCAGGGTCCATGAGAAAAGTCAGGTATGGCAGTACACACCTGCAACCCCAGTGTTGCAGAGACAGAGGTGGGGGATCGCTAGGGCTTAAGGAGAGATCCTGTCTCAAGAACTAAGGTAGGGCCTGGTGGTGGTGGCATACACCTTTAATCCCAGCACTTGGGAGGCAGAGGCAGGCAGATCTTTGCGAGTTCAAGGCCAGCCTGGTCTACAAAGTTAGTCCAGGACAGCCAGGGTTACACAGAGAAACCCTGTCTTGAAAAACCAAAGGGAAAAAGAAAAAAAAAGAACTAAGGTAGGCCATGAAGGTGGACAGTGGGAAAAGGTACTAGCCACACAAATCTAACAACCTCAGCTTGATCCTTGGAGCTACATAAAGAGCAGGATGTGGAGGCCCATCTGTAAGCCCAGCACTCCAACAGTGAGATTGAGGGGGGTGAGGGAGTCCAGAGAACCATCTGGGAGCTCAAAGGCAAGCCAGCCTTCAGTACACAGTGCCCCCCGTAGAAACAAAGGAGATTTTACCTAAAAGCAAATGGAAGGAGAGAACCAGCTCCCTCCAAAGCTGGTTTCCAACCTCCATGCATGCATCATGCCTGTACAAGCACACAGACCAACTCATTTGACTAAACTAAATTACTTAATTAGAAATAAGGCAGACAGTGTGTGAGGAAACCACTTGATGTCAACTTCTAGCCTCCATGAGACTGGGTACACAAATAAATGCTCACACTCATACGAACCTATTCACACACATAAATATTATTTACATCACACACACGCACACACCCCAGGAGGGAAGGAAGGAGATTATTTGTAAGACTACTCTTTCATTTCTGGAATCTTTTTCTAATGGACAACCAAGTTATAAATAATGGGTACATTACCAAAGTGGCTCAGAAGAACTTATTTTAAACGTGAATGCTGCTAGAATAGGGATTTACACAAATCGTCTCCAAGAGTTCCATTGCAGTTCTTCAACGAGCTCAGCTGAGCACCTACAATTCAGCAGGTGTAGCGCAAGTGCGAGAAACCAGCTGTAAGAGTGCAAAATCCCTTGCAGTCTGTTTGGAAAAAAACACGCTGAGGGTGGGAGGCTGTAACAAGAAGGGCTTCTGAGCTCATCTTCCTTCCTCCCTTTCCTGATCCCTAAGGACTGAGAAGAGACACTGGCCAGGGGACATAAGAGAGTGAAGTTTACTAAACTAGAAACAGTTGGAGAGGGGTGGATGTTTTAAGATGTCTGGGGCCCTGGGTTCCATATTCAATACTATGAAAATTAAATAATTAAAATAGAAGTGTGATAGGCTTCCCTTCTATGCCTTCTTTGCTTCCTACTTGAACAAAGATTCCCCTCTCTTTATGCTCTCCCTCCCTCCCTACAGACCCCTCATCCCTAATCAATTGAGGCTAACTAGCAGTGTGTCAATAATACGAATGTGAATGTAGGGGTATGGAAGGGGCTTAGCAAATGAGGAAAAAAGGTCTTAAGAAGAGCAGGAGAAGTTAAAAGATAAAGAGGTGTGAATACCCATAGCAGAAGAAAAATAATCCCATCCAAAAGGAGAGGAAGCAATTTGTATATAAAATATTCAGATAAACAAATCATACAGGCTTATCCTTCTTGTAGAGTTTTGTGGTATATTAATTACATTTTTCATTGCTGCAGCAAAATACCTGACAAAGAAACTTAAAGAAGGGATTTGTTTTAGGTCACAGTTCAAAGGTGCAGCCCATCATGGTGGTAGGAGAGTGAAGCAGTTGATTGTTTTGTAGTTAGGAAGCAGAAAAACATAAATGCTGGTGCTCAGCTTGCTTTCTCTTTAATTTTTTTTCTTAAAAATAAAAGAAATTGTTGTGTGCATGCGTGTATGCATGCATGTGTACACGTGGAAGTCAGGAAAGAACCAATGGCAGTTGGTTCTCTCTCCACAATGTATGTCCTGAGAATCAAACTCAGGTCATTAGGCTTGGCAACAATTACCATTACTAGCTAGGCCATCGCACTGGCCTGCCCAGCTCCCTCCTTTGTATTCAGCTTGGGATTTCGTCCGTGGACTGGCACCATACACAGTTAAACTGGGTCCCTCCACCTCAATTAATCCAACCTAGAAGATCCCTCAGATACCCCCACATGCTTATGATCTAGATGATTTTAGATTCCATCAAATTGACAATTGTCTTAGTCAGTGATCTATTGCTGTGAAGAGACACCATGATCATGGCCACTCTTACAAAAGAAAATGAAGCTTCAATTAAATGAAGCATGCTTATACTTTCAGAGGTTTAGTCCATTGTCGTCATGGCAAGGGGCATGATAGCACGAAGGCAGACATGGCCCTGGAGAAGTAGCTGAGAGTTCTACACCTGGTTCCACCAATAGCAGGAAGAGAGAGACACTGGGACTGGCTTGGCGTTTTCCAACCTCAAAGCCTGCTCTGCAGGGACGCACTTCCTCCAACAAGGCCACACCTCCTAATCCTTTCAAATAGTGCCACTCCCTGGTAATCAAGCATTCAAATCTATGAGCCTATGGGTGGCATTCTTAGTCAAGCCACCATTAAAATACTACCCATAGCACCAGGCAATATTTCCTTTAAAAATATTTCACAGGGAGGCAAGATTTACTTAAAAGGTAACAATATACGTTAGTGGTAAAATGTTTGCCTATGAACATGTACAGGGCCCTGGACTGGATCTCTAGCACTGAACGAAACAAAACAAACAAAAATGCTCATAAATTAGAATCCTTTCTAATGTACCTAATGAACTATGAGATTACAGCAACAGAAACTGACTTTTTCTAACTTCAGAAGAAAGGGAATTTGTTGGAAAGGTATACAATAATTTACAGATTGAATAGGAAGACTGGATTCCAAGGCTGGAAACTGAATAGGAGCTCGGGGAAAACAACTCCAAAGTCTCTTTGCAGAACTGGCATTTGGAATGTCGTGGGGGCATAAGTGCTCACACTTAGCTACTGCTAGAAGCTCTTCCATGAACTGTTTAGAAACTGGCCCTACACAAAAGCTTCCCTAAACTCAAATTCAAATTCTCGGGCAGGAACTGCTTTTGTCCAGAGGAAGGCTTTAAGCTCCATCATTTCTAAGAATCTCACAGTATGGATTCCATCAATAGATTCTGGGTGGCCAAGAAAAGTACGGATGTTTACTGCACACTGCTTGTAACACCTCATCAAATTATTATTGTGATAAGGACAGGTAATTTCAATGAAAGATTTCAGAACTGTCTGCAAGGGCAACAGAGAAGGTCCACTCAAGAATAGCCTCAGCTGGAACAAGTGACCGTGCGGTTGATACAGTTGATGAATCTGCTGCACCTGAGCCTCAGGGATCAGCGAGGGAGAGGGAATGGGATGGCTGGCAGATCCAGAGGAACAGGAAGTTTGCTATGAGATTGAGTGTACTAGAACTGTACCTACACCCATGAAGTTCCATCAGTGTGGCCACCTAAACAGCGCCTGGACAAGGACAAAACCAATGGACATCCAAAGGTGGAAAGGGGAAAGCTCAAGGCCTCAACTTCAGGCAAAGAACTACAGGCAACTAAAGAATGCTGAGAGTGGGAGAATTAGTCACTAGTTGGTCATCCAGTGCCAAATGTTCAGGCCTGAAAATATGCATCCAACAAACATCTTACAAACTGAACAGGAGAGAGGGAGGGCAGGACAGAGGAGAAATGATATTTTAATTAAAAGAAGAGGTACCTTCATTGGCCAACTCAAACAATGTCCTAGGTACCCTTGATTTGTTATATCTTGAAGCAAACAACTTCATCAAGATTTCACTGAGAGAATTTCATATTTTTTTTATCAGAAATCTCCATCTACATAAAAGTGAAGGTACACTGACATATCTGTTTTACATATAACATGATGGTCTCAGAGAAGGTACTAGAGACAACCTAGTTATTATGGAGTACAAACAGATTTCAAACATTAATTTCTTGTCTTATTTACTCTAATTAAAACTTCAGTAAAATTATTCAAAGATATAATTTCTTGTAGGAAATACTTGACATTTATTTTTTATGAGTGATAGAAATTAGAAAGACACAGATGGCTAACTAGAAAATTTACTACAAATTAAATTGAGTTTATTCATTATAAACCAGATTGCATAATGCTATTCAAAGCTTTACATTTCACTTGGAAAGAAAACTAATTTTTAAGATTTTTTTTTTTAACAAATTAGTCTTCTGGCCTATTTCTTTACAGAATTGAAACTAGACTCAAACATATTTGTGCTGACTTAGCAACCACTATGGAGGTCAGTCTGGCGATATCTTAGAAAACTTGGAATAGCTTTGCCTCAGGACCCAGCCATACCACTTCTGGGTATACACCCAAATGTCTCCTCACGGAACCATAAGGAAGTTTCCTCATCTATGTTCATAGCAGCCTTATTTATAATAGCTAGAAACTGGAAACAACCCAGATGTCCCTCAACCGAAGAACTGGTTAAAAAACTGTGGTACATCTACACAATGGAATATTACTCAGCTATCAGGAACAATGAAATTATGCAATTTGCAGCCAAATGGATGGAACTAGAAAAGCTCATCCTGAGTGAGCTAACCCAGACTCAGAAGGATGCATATGGCATCTATTCACTTATAGTAGGATTTTAGCTATATAGTAGAGGACATCGATACTACAACCAACACACCAAAGGGAACATGGACATAGACTTTTTATTTTTTATTTATTTTTTATTATTATTATTTTTTTTTGGTTTTTCGAGACAGGGTTTCTCTGAATATCTCTGGCTGTCCTGGACTCGCTTTGTAGACCAGGCTGGCCTCGAACTCACAAAGATCCACCTGCCTCTGCCTCCCAAGTGCTGGGATTAAAGGCGTGCGCCACCACCGCCCGGCTTTATTTTTTATTTTTATTTTTTCTATTTTTTTATTCTTTTTTATCTGTTTGTCTGCTTATTTGTTTGTTTGTTTTTTAGTTCTCTCTCCCAGACAATGAGACACTTTTCACTGGTGGTACTGCCTCGTAGACCCCCAATGAATGAGGAGGCTCTTGGCCCTCATACGACCTCTCAACTGAGGTGAGGGACTGTTATATAGGGACACCCCACTCCAGAGAAATGGGATGGAAGGGTTAGGGAGGGGGTAAAGAAAAAAAATGAAATGTGAAGTTTTGGCCTTTTGCTACTAATTGTCATAAACTGTTTAGGATAATTAAGAAATGCAAACTAATAGTCATGAAAGCTGGTCATTGTGTTAGGTACTATGACAGTCTATTATAGTTATTTTCTAAGCTAATCAGAAATAAAGCTGCTAAGAGACAAGCAACATCTGCTTATCCTAATATAAGAGAGAGATAGGGCCTCTTCAAAAACCTCAAGAGATCTGCAGAATATGGCATTCAAAGATGTTTTCTTAACTTTAGATTTTTTTTTATATCAAGACATATCAACTCCTGACAGCACCCCCTATTCTACTCCAAGTAGAAGATGAGCATCGAAGAATCTCCAGTGGGAGATGATTGAATTAGTCACAAGCCTATCTCTTGGTAGGAAAAGCCCCTTGCTCCAACTGTAGACAGAATGCTGTCCAAAAAGGACAAAACCTGGAAGCAGGTAAGTCGACAGCCTAGCTCTGCCAAGACAGGGTAGGCAAGTCCTTCATAATTCCTGCTCTACAATCAATGTCTGTCAGAGAAACGTGGCCAAACGGCTGAAGATTGGTGCTGTAATGTATGGAGAGAAAATGGGAACTGTCCAGGCGGCCACTGGTATGTCATTTCTTAGTTTTGGAAGCTGCTGGCCCTATACTTCGTATATAATCAGATATATTTATCCCTCTCAGGTCTCTGAGGTGATTGAGGAATAGATAGCTAGAGTCTCACAATTTAATTTTGAGTTGTTTAGGAGTCAAGAGAGTGTTATAGATCTAAGAAGATGCTTTTAAAATTGTGTTGCAAGTTAGTATGAAAGCTGAGTTAGATATAGAACTTTAAGCTCATGACAATGGTTAGATAGTAGAATGTTAAAGTCAGGTGCCAAATACATACGGACTGGACATTGGGAATGTATGCTAAGCCATATAACTCTCATAATTTTGGCCTATTTATTTATTTCTGTTGTTTTGTATTGTATTTATTGTTCTTTAACCATTTGTTTGACTGAAAGGGGGAGCTGTTGGGGGGAAAAAGATATACCTTAAACTTTAAAAAAAAGGGAAAAGGAAGGGGGTTGAGGGTGGGAGGGTGGGACTGGAGGGGGGAATAGGGAGGGGATTACGATTGAGATGTAACTTGAAGAAATAAAAAATAAAGTAAAAAAAAATACAAAAGAAAACAAAAAAACAAATTAGTCTTCTGGCCTATTTCTTTACAGAATTGAAACTAGACTCAAACATATTTGTTCTGACTTAGCTATAGCTGAGCTTGAAACTTTCATATCTGGGCTTCTATACATACCTTGATAATACTTTTGAACCCAAGTGAATTTTTAAATTATGATTATAAATTTTGAGAGTAATAATTTCAGAGGAACATGCATTTCCATCAAGCCAAACCCAGTGTTTGAGTGTATACTCTGTGACAAGTCTAATTATTTAAAAGACTTTTCACATTACCTAATATTTTCATTTCTCCAGCACTTCCATTTTATCTCTGTAAAGGCAAAGATGAAATTCCCTTTCAGGTTGTCACTCTGCATCCGGAGGAGAGTTCCAGCCTTGTCGGGTATCAAGCCAGAAGTGCATGCTCTTCCACCTGAAGGTCCAGGATGTGTCGGTTTCCCGGAAGAAAAGAATGGACTCAGAACCAAGAAAAGTACCCTCAGGATGTCTGGCCAAGCCAAAGATACAAGAGAAAAGTTTATTTTCACAGTCAAGTGTCACAGCTCTTATGATATGCATGTAGGAGGGTTAGGGTAACCCTGTCCCTCTCTGTCACACAGCAAAAGGTTACAACTCTTTTAGCTAAGCTACCAGTGCCAGGCAGGCAGCTTCATGCAGCTTGGAGATCCTGGACTGAGTCAAACAGCTTCAGGGGTTTTGGGGGACAGCCACCAACTCACGCTACAGATGAGCTCTGCAGTGAGCAGTGTGAGAGGAACGGTGGAAGCTTGGCCACCTGGGTGACAGGCGGAGGTTATCAAGACCCAACCAAGCCTGTGTTGCAGCAGCATTATCTCCAGCGAAACAGGAGCCTGCAGCCTGTGTAAGCCTGGCTAGGCAGGCGGCAGCGAGGGCGAGTTCTTCATGGAAGGAAGAGTGCTTCCTTCCCAAGTCAAGCAGCCAAGCCTCGGATGGTCATGGTGGAGGAATGGAGAAAAAGTTTATTTCATCAGTTAGGGACATTATAAACCTTTGGGCAGTGGGAGGAGTTTTGGAGGTGAATGTATTTGACTTGCTGGGACTAGTAGTCCCAGGGATACTTCATTTACAAGGCAGTAGCACGGTCCTATCATAAGAAAGGGAACTCAGTACCTAATTATCCCATGAACAGCAGGGGTAGGGGAAGTACTCCAGGTACGGTTAGAGGCATGGACTAATATCATTGGCTGAAAGTCAAGGCACCAAGAGATCTCATTAGCATGGGAGAAGAACCTCCAGGAACCCCCAGGTGTTCACTGGGTGGGTTTCTTATCAGGAAAGGGCTGGGCCTATAACTTCCCCCGAGGGATACATGACACTCCTTAGAGGATATGGAATTTCCTTAGATCAGGTGGAAGAGGGGGACTCCCCCTGACAAAAGGGAGTCTGTCATTTAGCAATGAGCTCAGGAGTTTTCTGGTAATGTCAGATTTCAACCTTAACAGCAGAATTTCCCCACACAGGTAACTATGAAGTCTGCAAAAATTTGTAACCTTATTGGGCACACAGAACACTGGGACTCAGTTCTGGTAGGGTAAGGTGGGCTTTGGTTGTTGAGAATGACCACAGTCAGTATTCCACATGCTGTGATTTCACATGCTTAGTCAGAATTCCAGGGCTCGTCAGTGGAAACGTAGATGACACAAGAAAGGGTTTCAGGGTGGTTGTTTGGTTTAGCAGCCAGATGAGGCAACTACAGAGCCCATTATGCAAGTGATCAGCACGTGCCCAACTGCCAAGATGAAGCAGATTTGGAAAGGAGGGCTCAAGTGGAGACAAATGTAGACAGGATGGCAATAGAGGTCTACTCCTAGGGTGCAGGACACTGAATCTCAAACCTTTGTATCTTTCCCATCTGTTAGACCAGAAGGCACACAGGAAAGTTTTTATGGGTGTATATCCAGAGACCTATGAAGACGAATCTTGTAATTATCCAATACATATTTATTAATAACTATAAGCATTTATAACAAATATAAACAATTACCTAACTACTAACCCTAAAATGACTATAACCCCAGTTACCTAACAACTAAACCTATTAATACCTGTAACAACTATTATCTAACAACTAATCCTAACCTTTTAGAAGGACATAGTCTCTGGGGCAGGTCCTCAGTTGTCAGGAACACCTCAGGAGTAGATCCTTTAAGGCACTTGGTCAACAGTCTTTCTTCAGGAATATCTCAGACATAGGTTCTTTAGGGTAAATTGGCTATGGCAGCTTTACCTTAAATGAGACTTGAGGCTTTCTTCTCTCTGGCACACCTCAGCTGTCCATAAGCCAACTTACTCAGTTTGTATTAGCAACTCAGCCACTCTGCCTCAGTCTTTGAGACTGGCCACAGTTCCATTCAGGCCACTGTTTGAACTGGTCGAACCCCTCTAGGCAAAAGCTGTGCCACAGGGTTTAGTCCTTGGCCTTTTGCTGCTTTGCTGAGGCCTTCTCTGCTCACCAGCTTCTTTCTGCTTCAGGGAGAGCTGGCCGTAATTTTTCAGCTCTGTTTGAGATTAGGTTTTCAGTCCACCAGCATTTTCTCCATCAGATGATACAAACTGCCTTGTATCTCATTGTCCCTAGCGTGGGAACTCTCTAGCGTGGGAACTCTCGGGCTCCACCCACTTTGTCCTTAATAGGGTCTCTCCTTGTTTCACCTGGCTTCAGCCTAATCTGGGTTAAGCCCACCTCATAAGGTTGTTAGCAGCTGAAAACAATGCCAGGCCATAAACCTTGTTTATGTTATGTCCATATGCTGCTATGCCAATTGTCCACAGCCAAGTTGGTCTTCATGCCCCTATTAAGAGACTGTATCAGAAGCCCCTAGATATTCACTAAGTCGAATTTATATTAATCTAACTCCCCTTACAGACCTAGGTAATGAGTTCAAAAAACAGGCAATCAAAATGGACCAAGGTTGACATTTCCCATGACCTTTCATCAATTTAGGAATGACCAGTAACAAGTCATTCCAGGTACCTTTACATTTTTCTTCATGACATTACTATGTTGCTATGTATTTTAGCGGTTAGTTAAGATGCACTGGGCTTGCCTATCCATATACAGCTTGTTCTCAAGGCCCCCACTTCTAGGTCATGCTAAGCCAGTGGCCAAAACCAGACATCTTAGCTAGTAATTGAGGTTTCTCTGCTTTAAGGACCCCATTCCAAATATAAGGAGTTCCCTCAGGAACTGAAATGGAAGGCAGAGAGCCAATGGGTCACTAGGACTAGAAAGTGACATCAAGTCAGGCTAACGCAACTGCTTTGAGACACGCAGAGCTGAGACCAGAGTCAGTGTTTAGAGATCATACATAGATAAGAAAGACTCAGCTCAGTCGGGGGTGTCTGCCTCAGCTCTTCTGAAATCCTGTCCCTGGGATTCTACTTCTTCCCACAGACTTCTTAAATTGCCCTGAGGCAAATACTTACTGCAACAAAGTGATCCTGGTCTACAACAACCCATGTATTACCTAGAAGTTGTTTTTATGTCATAATATTCTTTCTCTTTCCGTGTGTGTGTGTGTGTGTGTGTGTGTGTGTGACTATGTAGCCCTAATTGTCCTTGACCACCTGATTCTGCTACCTCAGCTTCCCTCCAGCAAGTAAGTTGATATTTGAAGTACATCCCACCACACCCATTTTCCTTCAAGCTCCTTCTGATCCTCCTGCATCCACCTTTCTAGTGTTGGACTTACAAGCATGTACCAGCACACTTTTGTGTTGGGGGTCAAACTAGGGCCTCGTGTATGCAGGCAAGAATTCTACCAGCTGAGCTGCATCTCCAGCCTTCAGGCTTACTCTGAAAGCTGGCCCTAAAACTGATTTTCTCCTTTGGTAGTGTCTACTATGGGATAAAGACATCTCCCTCCCTCCCTCTGTTTTTGAGGCTGGGCTTCTCTAGCTCCTTTGCCAAGCATGAGAACATGGATATACACACTAGAGACTTGGCTCACCGTCTCGTCTTTCCCACCTTCACCTATGCTCTCTGACCTCCACTATAAGGAGGAGCTTTGTTGACCTTTGTGATCCTCTAATCTCTCTACTACCTAGCCAGTTACATGTAACCTAAGTCCCTTCTCTCTCTGGAGGAAGAATATTAGCCCATACTCTGGATATTAACTTGGAATAGGACGTTTTTAGAAACAGGATTGCTGGAACATATTTCCTTCCTTTTTTTTAGTGAACAGTAACACACTGAAGAGGTCTTCAGTTTACTCCGAAAACATCTTTCCTCCACTTCTACAGATCCCTGAAACAGGCCAGAATCAGCTGGCATTTGATAAACACTGCTTTGCTCCGGAGGGCTTCCCCAGAGGGCAGAGACGTCTTTTGTGTGGCTGTATTTTCTTACTAAGACATCATAATGCTCTGCAATTACTTATCTCCTCTGAGACTGACTCCTACAGATTAAGTAGATTGAGTACAAACTATATGAATTGTAATAAGGCTTCCCTTTAGGGGTTCTTATGAGAGTTAAGGACAAATTAATTTCAACTAAATGCACGCAGCAAACACTGTTTAGTAAACAGCAGGTCAACAGATATTATTGTAATTATAATAATGCCTGTGGGCTTATATAGAACTTTTCCTTGAGAATCTCTGTAGATATGCTATTCAGACAGAGAATTCAAGAGATGCTCTTGAAGGCTTGGAGCAAAAGAACAAATTCATTTTCTGACACACACACACACACACACACACGGTTGGGGGTGGGTGTACAAGAGCATGTGTACACATGAACACCTGCTCGCTAGGAACTTAACACAGGCTGATGAAATCAAATACTCATTTAATAAATTATCTGTCTATTCACAATACCTAAATACTGGCAAACAATGATTCACCATGTTTCAAAGTCCCCGCCATCAAATACTTTAGTATTTTAAGGCCTTGTGTGAATCAATCAACAATGTTCACTGGGCTGCAACCAATTCTGAATTCACTACTCAAAGACCCAAGCTGACCAGGACTGCCCTCTAAAGATGTCCTAATCGCTGTATTGTTTATGCCTGGGACATGATCTTTTCCCAAACAAGACAAAGGCCATTATAAACAAGCTGAAGAGCAACCTGCCTTCTGTTTCCCCACAAAGAAGGATGGCAGTGGCCACATGATAAGAGTTAGTAAAAGGCATTTGATACACAACTGTTCTTCCCCAGGGGCGACTCTGTGTCTTTTTTTTTTTTTTTGAGACTGGGTCTCTCTGTGTAGCCCTGGCTGTCTTGGACTTGCTTCATAGACCAGGCTAGCCTTGAACTCACAAAGATTCGCCTTCCTCCGCCTCCCAAGTGCTGGGATTAAAGGTGTGCGCCACCACGCCTGGCCCTGAGACTCTATGTCTTATCTACTTACATTCTTCTATCTCTTAATCAATTTCTCATTACCATCATCCTTACTCACTCTTCAAGTTCCACCCTGACAATGTCACTTGTGAAAACCTATCTGTGAATTTTCTTACAAGGGACTGTGAACTCCAAAAGTGACATTTCAAAATGGTTGGGGTCATGCTATGTTGTGATTAGCCTAGGCTTGAATTACAGGAAATCACTCATGTCCCTAACTAGTAAGGCTGTGATGTGCAGGACACTGAGACATCACTATGGAAACAGGATGTAGCGGGAGGTAGAGGTGACTCAGCAGGTGGCACTTTTCTTCAAGGGCAGCAGAATCACAGCCTCTGACAAGACACAAGGCAAAAAACACCACAGTATTTCATTTGTTACCCAGCAAATGACTGACAGTTAAGAGTTTGCTACTGTACCACCAGCTTTTAGATCAGCCAAAATATGAGGAGTAAGAAAAGCAGAGAAAGCTGAGTCAGACAGAAAAAAGGAAAGAAAAACACACAACTGCAATGTTTACTATTAAACCAGAGCCAGGACTTTTATTTACAGAGCTCCCACACCAAAAGTAGCAAATAATTATATATTAAGCTTGGTAGGAAGACAAAACATTATTTCACAACTGCTACTACGTGTTTCTTCCTCTCTGACACAACTGGCACAGATCCAGGCTTGCTATGTTTACGACGATTCATTTCCCTAGAAATAAATAAAATATACAAATATAAGCAAGTACATAAGAGTGATCATCTCAGGCAAAAAAATTAAATCATAAAGCATTTTCTTTCTCTAGAACTACTGAAATAGAATTTCCTAATGAGAATAAGGTCAAAAGTAAAATCAACTTTTGTTACTTAATTGCTTCATATTTTACTAACGATCAAGACAGCACCTTGAATGCACCAGGTGTGTGATCTTGGAAGCGAACCAGGGTCAAGAGTGGCTAGTACTTGGAAAGAAGACCAGCTGGGAATACTTAGTGCTGTGGGATTTTACATGCGGTGATACACGCCTTTAATTCCAGCTCTCAGACAGGCAGATCTCTGAGTTTGAGGCCAGTCTGGTCAACCCAGTGAGTTCTAGACCTACCAGGCAACCACACTGGAGACTCTCTCAAGGAAAAAAAAAAAAAGAAAAAACAAACAACCCCCCCGCCCAAACCAGCATCCTTTACTAAGTTTAAAAACACAGCACAGTTAATTACTAAGAGACACAAATATGATTAAATTCCAATATGCACCCAAAGAGTCTAACAGTAATCCATATAGTTTAATAAAGAACTCTAAACTTCAACACTGGGTTTATCCAAGGGCTCCTGGGCTCCAGAGTGTATCCACAGGAGAAAGGGTGGTGGCTGGAGAAGTTCTGGTTTGGATCAAAATGTTTGCACTCCAGCTACTCAAAAGCTTGAGGAAGGAGGACCACTTGAACCAGGAGTTCAAAACCAGTTTAGCAATCACAGTGAGCCCCTTACCTCAAGAAACAAAACAAGACATCAGATCTCAAAAGTTATGATAAAAACATATTAGAATTTCTCAAAGAATGACTGCTAAATATGAGTGTTAAAAAGTCTTTGCAGTGCAGGCTGGCTTTGAACTCATGATCCAGAGTACTTGGACTATAAATGTGTGCCACTATGCCAAGCTTCTTTGAATTCATTGAGAAAATACACAGTATTTCATAATTAGAGTTACATTAGAAGTTAATTTTTGTTTTGTTCTGTTTTTTTGTTTTTTGAGACAGGGTTTCTCTATGTAGCTCAGGCTGGCCTCAAACTCACAGAGATCCCCCTGCCTCTGGCTCCCAAGTGCTGGGATTAAACGTGTGTGCCACCATCACCCGACTAGAACTAGTTTTTAAGAGCATTATGTGTCTGTGACTTTAGCACTGGAGCTCACTGGGCAGCCAGGCTAGCAGGGACGTGATTTCCAGGGTCCGTGAGAGACTGTTTCCAAACAGTGAGGTGGAAGATGACACAGCACAGCACTGGACACTGGCCTCTGGCCTGCACATACATTCACAAACGTGTGCACATTCACTCACTCAGGCATATGCCACTCACACAGGAGAGAGGAGAAATTCTTTAAAATGGAATATTTCACGAATCTGTGCAGCATCCTTGCACAGGGGCGATGCTAATGTTCCCTGCATTGTTCAGAAGTTATTATACCTGCTGCCCAAACAAGTACAACAACTACACTGTAAATGTCACTGAGAACAGTTTTAAATGCTACTTCCTGCTACTCCCCACTTTCTTTCACCCACGTTGGCAACTGAACCCAGGGCCTTTGTGCCCCAGGTACTTTTATAACTATACTGCTTCTCCAAATGAGAAGGTTTGTCTGTTTTTTTGATAATTCATTTTCTTCATTTGTATTTTAAACAAACATATTCTCAAAAGTAAATAATGGAAGTTCTCATATTCAAGGAGAAAGTCCAGACAAGTCATTCATGGCATGTCTACTGTACATTAGTATACAGATCACTCCTTTTTAAGAAAGCTTTTGTTTGATTATGGTGATGATGGTGATGAGAGAGGGAAGACAGCCAAGAGTGCTGAGGTGAGAAATCAGATGTCTCAACACATACTTTCGGCGACGAGCTTCCTTCATGACGCGCTGCTCCTGAATCTGGCTGTAGATAGACTTTGGCAGATGCCGATGGCGAGCAATCCGTTTCACATGTGGATGGTACTGAAATTTTTCCTTTAACTTCTGGTTATAATCATTTGCTGCTTTTTCTCGTGATGTAAGCTAAAAACAAAGTGCATTTTGGTATCTCAAATTCTTTAGTTTTCTTGAGATGAAAATCTAGAAAGCACCCTTTCCCCTCTCCCCAAAATTCAACTTTTACTACACACAAACAAAATCACCAGTGAGCTTGTGCACCTCCACAAAGTTGTTAGTACGACTCTGCAAGCACCAACTGTTCTGAAGGCAGCACCAAAAGTAAACACAACAGCGCTGCAGGGGTGGGCTGTGTATCCCACAGAGGTAGGCAGAGTCCAGAAAAGGCACTCATAGCAAATTTAGGTTTTGGTAAAAATCTAACTACATGAAAAGAAAAAAGTATTTAACCCCATAAGTGGGTTTTGTTTAGCAATGCTAAGAATCAAAGAAACACTAGAACATTTAATAATGAACGAAGACTGAGACATAGTACAGCACCTAATGATAACTGAGCTTAAAATAAAATTATCCTTATTATTGCTTACTGTAGCTTGGTTTTCCTACCAGGGCTAAGCAGAAAACACTTCAAACCTAACATTCCGTTCTTAGTACCTGTCTCTCACATTCACACGCTGCATGTTCCACACAGAAAGGTGGAAGAGTTAGAAGACAACAACCAACACAAGTCAGACGTTACTACAACCCAGATGTGGCTGCGCTTTCGTGGAACCTACTTTTTTTTTTTTGGTTTTTCGAGACAGGGTTTCTCTGTTTAACAGCTCTGGCTGTCCTGGACTCGCTTTGTAGACCAGGCTGGCCTCGAACTCGCAAAGATCCGCCTGCCTCTGCCTCCCAAGTGCTGGGATTAAAGGCGTGCGCCACCACCGCCCGGCTTGGAACCTACTTTAAATCTAGGTTTTCAGGTCTTTGCTATCACATGAGCTCTCAGGACTTGCGGCCTTTGCTGTCCTGTCAGTGCTGCTGCTGTAACCGACAGCAGGGGTGTTCATCCAAATTCACTCCTACTCTCTGCCTCGTGTCTCCTCAACCACAGAAAACAAAGAACGAGGAAAGCCCTGTGAACGGAGAAACCTTTCGAGAGCTGTGAAGGCTGACGTCACACGGGCTCTTCCTCTGTGCTCTCCACCTTACATCTTGAGACAAGCTCAGTCTGATCCAGGAACTTGCCAGCCAGCCAGCTGGCCGGTCCCTCTAGCTAGTGAGCCCAGGGGTATGCCTGTCTCCTTAATGACAGTGGGAGCACTAGTCTGCTGTCACGTGTGACTTTATAAGAACCAAGAAAGAAGAAAAGGAAAAACGTGGGTTCTGGGTTCAGGTCATCAGGCTTCAAAAGTACTTCACAAATGAAGGTGTCTTGTAGGAAAAAGTGCCAGTGAACCCTTGTTTCTCTTGTTGCTAACTGTCCCTCACAATGATGTTACTCTGATTTATTAAGTATTTCAAAAAGCTCTTTACAATGATATTTGTTAAAATTACAACCTGGTTTTAAGGCATGACAGAGAAGCGGGCCTTACCACACCCAGTTTTTCCGAAGCGTTCGCTTTCCACAGCCGGATGTTGGTCTCATCAGACCCACACATGACGTACTTGCTGTCAGAAGTCCACTTGACACAGATGACATGCTGCATCCGTTTTGTATGGTACACTTCCCTGCAGAAAGGAGATAAGTTAGCACCTTCAGAACAGATATCCTTTAACCACTGCCTACCAATGATCAAAAAACCATTCTTGTGTCCTGAGGAAGTATAAAAGGAAAATTCAATTTCATTTCATTGTACTTTTTCATTGAACTTAACGAATACAGTTCTATTCTAAGTGCTTTGTAATTAAAGCAAACAAACAGGTAAACGTATGGTCTCACAGAA
The DNA here is from genome assembly GCA_907164525.1 of Lophiomys imhausi. NCBI lineage: Eukaryota > Metazoa > Chordata > Mammalia > Rodentia > Muridae > Lophiomys > Lophiomys imhausi. The sequence goes on from CAJQZJ010032563.1 coordinate 12,003,457, forward strand.
TTTATAATAATATAAACACACTAAGCAAAACCAGACATAGAAAGCTCCACAAAAGCGCTGAAAGCTAAGATGCAAACAAAATTAATTTTAATTCAGAAATAATTTTAGAAGCTTAAGAAATAGCAAATGGCTGCTTTTTCCCCCCTTTGTTTATTTGGTTTTTGTTTTGTTTTTTCAAGACAGGGTTCCTCTGTGTAGCCCTGGCTTAACTTGCTCTGTAGATTTGGCTGGCCTTGAACTCACAGAGATCTGTCTGCCTCTGCCTCCAGAGTGCTGGGGTTAAAGGTGTGCACCACCACACTCAGTGAAAGGGCTTTTTCTTGTAAGTATTTACACATCCCCAGTTTAATTCAGGTCAATAGCCACTGTCCCCTCAATGATATTTTATTGGAAAAAAAAAAAAAGGATGCAATGGCCCACAAAGAGTACACCCTGGAATGCCGATCCCGGCTCTGATTTTTGCTTGGGCACACTGTTTGAAAAGCCTAATTGAAGTGAGAGTTTATTTACATGTGTGAAAACACAGGGAGGGCTGCAAAAGTTCCTGATAAGTTGAGGTAAGAATTGTTTAATAAATGCCGATGTCAAGTCACACCTATTTGGAAATCTGTGAAACATCCTAAGTGAATTCACAGAAGATACTATTTTAGGAGGTGTTAACAAGAGCATTTCAAACAAGGAAAAGGTCAAAGAAATTAAGATGAGACTTAATTCCAAATACAGGAAAAGTGAGTCAAAATGCAGATGGTGTGACAGAAAGGAAACAAGTCCGACAAATTATTCACAGTAAGATAAAAACCACAGGATGATGAAATAAAATATAACTCCTATTTACAGACCATATCTCTAAAGTGTACTCACAAACAGGCCCTTCCTTGTTCACTGCTTCTAAGGTAAGTAGTAAACATTAAAACTGTAAGAATTTTAAAGAGGGGAAAATGGTTATTAAAATGAAGCTCGAATGACAGACTTTTCCTTCTCTTCAATGTCCTGCTTTAGGCATGCTGATTTACTATCTCCACTTTCTTAAATGCCATCTGCCACACATACACACCCACACTCACACTCTCTCACACACACTCACTCTCACACACACACTCACACTCTCACACACACACTCTCACACACACACTCACACTCTCTCACACACACTCACACTCTCACATACTCACACACTCTCTCACACACACACTCACACTCACACACACTCACTCACACTCACACTCTCTCTCACACACACTCACACTCTCACACACTCACACACTCTCACACACACACTCACTCACACACACACTCACTCTCACACACACACTCTCACTCACACACACACTCACACTCTCTCACACTCACACTCTCTCACACACACACTCACACACACTCACACTCTCTCTTGCACTTATGTACCTACATGTATGTGTGTGCATATTTGTATTATTCATTTAGATGATTTTGTCTTTATATATATTTTTTAATACTTTATTTTTTTTTCTTCAAGTTACATCTCAGTAACAAACCCCTCCCTATTCCCCCTTCCTATCCCGCCCTTCCACCCTCTTCCCTCCAGAAGTTTCCCCTTTCAGTCCAACAGCTGGTTCCTTCTCTTATAACAGTAAGTATTATACAAAACAACAGACATAAATATGCCACATTTATGAGAGTAAATTGGCCCAGTATACCTTCCCAATGTTCAGTTTATACCTATTTGGCCCCTGACTTTAACATTCTACTATCTACCCAACTCCATGAGTTTAAAGGTCTATATGTGTCTCAACATTCATACTATCTTGCAACACACTTTTAAGAGTAACTTCTTAGATCTATAACACCCTCTTGATTGCTAAACAGTTCAAAATTTAACTATAAGATTCTATCTGTCTATTCTTCAACCACCTCAGAGACCTGAGAGGGATAAATATATTTGCTTATGTAGGAAGTGCAGAGCCTGCAGCTTCCAAAACTAAGAAAGAACATACCAATAACTGCCTGGACAGTTCCCATTTTCTCTCCATACATTCCAGCATCAATCTTCAGGCTTTGGGTCCTGTTTCTCTGACAGACATTTGTTGTAGAGCAGGGATTATGAAGGACTTACCTACCCTGTCTTGGCAGAGTTAGGCTGTCAACTTCCCTGCTACCAAGTTTTGTCCTTTTTGGACAGCAGTCTGTCTGCAGTTGGTGCAAGGGGTTTTTTCATGCCAAGAGAAAGGCTTGCCACTAATTCAACCATCTTACAGTGGAGGTTCTTCGATGCTTGTCTTCTACTTGGAGTAGAATAGGGGGTGCTGTCAGGCGCTGATATGTCTCGATATCAAAAAAAAATCTTGATTTAAGATAACATCTTTGAATGCCATATTCTGCAGATCTCTAGGGGTTTTTGAAGATGCCCTATCCATCTCTTGTATTTAGATAAGCAAATGTTGTTTGTCTCTTAGCAACTTGATTACTGGGTAGTTTAGAGAATATCTGTGATAGACTGTCATAGTAGCTAACAAAGAGACATGTTTGCATGACTAGGAGTTTGTTTTAACTATCCTAGACCGTTTTAGACGGTTGGTATCAGGAGGTCAGAGCTTCACATTTTATTTTTAAGTATCTCTAGGTATGATACCATTGGGAAGCATTATCTTTAAATTTGTATCAATATACAAAGATCTATTCAATTGTGGTTAAATATACTCTTAATTATGTATCAATATACCAAGATCAATGCCTATGTAGCCCAATATAATCTTAATATTACGTCCATATGCAAGGGTCAATACCATTGTGGCCAACTATAATCTTAATTTTGTATCAATATACAAAGATCAATACCGATGTAATCCAATACAATCTTATTTTTACACAATAAACAATGGTCAATACCACTTTAGCCAAATAAACTACTAATTTTGTATCAATATACAAAGGTATAAGGGCATATTCAATAGTCTGCCCCTTCTTCTTGGACCTTCCTGTGCTATGTCTATATCTCATTTTTCTCAAGCCCATGCACTCCTACATAGGAGAGGAAGAAGGATACAGAAAAGGAAAAGTAGGAATTCCCTGGGGCTAACCTCCATCAAACTAAATTTTTATTAAGTTTATTAATTATATAGAATAATCTCCTAGTCAATACAACAAACTGCACAGTGGAAGTCTATATTCCATGTCACAGCACGTGGGTGTAAGCCCTATCACGTACACATCACCAAACATCTTCTAAGAAAAGATAAATGATTATCAAGTCTAAGTAAAGATCACGCAAAACTAAGCAGCTGGCAGGCACATACCTGCTTCGGCTTTTGTCCACAGGAAAGATTCTAATAGATTTATCAAAACTAGCAGATACAAACTCCTTCCCAGTGGGAGAGTAGTCCACATCAAGCACCGCAGATACGTGATCCATGTGGACCATGACAGGAGCGTCCAGTGCACGCATATCAAAAGTATACAAGCTGAAAAACATTGTTAAATATTTAATTTAAATTTCTAGGAAGAAACCATATGGTGTTTGTGAAAGTTTAAACATAAAACTCAAATAATAAAAAAAAAAATAAAAAATAATTGTCATGCTGTTTCCAGAATCTACTGCTGAGCTTTGCAAGAGAGCAAGACATTAGTAAAAATACGAACATTAGCTAAATAATGAACCTCTTAACAAGTACTCTGATTCTGCATAAAGGTAAGGCAGGGAAGGTGCAGAGAAAAACAGCAACAATTCTTATTACTTTGTAAGATCACACACACAAAACAAAATAAACTGAAAAAGAAATCAATCAAGCTGCTGAGCTGGCTTAGTGGGTAAAGGTGTACACTGTCTAGACTGGTGGAGCGGATTACAATCCTCAGAACCCACATGGTAGCAGAGAGTCAACTCCCACAGGTTGTCCTCTGACCTCCACACACGCACTATGGGTGCACATGCACACCCCCTCCACTAAACAAACAAATGTGGAAGGGGTCAGAGAGCTGGCCTGCCCTGTGAGGACAGAAGTTGGCTGCCTGCATTCTGAAGAGGGCCCTCAGGAGATCCTGGTTATGCTAGCAATTCCCAAACTAGGAAAAAATAATTCTGTTTGCTTAAATCACTCAACTTATGGCAATCTGTTAGTCGTTTGGCTAAGATAATGACCGAAGACAGTGCATACAGGCAAAAACTTATAAAACATAATATTCTTAAAAAAAGACAAACCACTCTGGGTGGCGTACTTATTTATGCCTTCATGTCTGTAATGTCAACAATTAGGAGGCTGAGTCAGGAGACTCACAAACAAGGAAGGTCAGCCTGAGCCTATCTCAGAAAAGACCAAAACAACCCCAGTCACTGCTCTTTATATGAGTCCTCTAACTCTTGAACCAAGATCTTACTGATTTTGAGGTTAATTTCTGACTTCATGACTACAACAGAATGCCTGCCTAGCACAGTGGTTTCCAAGATTTCTTTTAGAAAACTCTTTAAAAAAACAAAAACAAAGGGCCAGGCTGTGGTGGCGCACACCTTTAATCCCAGCACTCCGGAGGCAGAGGCAGGCGGATCTCTGTGAGTTCAAGGCCATCCTGGTCTACAGAGTAAGTCCAGGACAGCCAGGGCTAAACAGAGAAACCCTGTCTCGAAAACCCAAAAAAACAAAAACAAAAACAAATTGTTTTACCATTCTGTGGAAGAAAAAACTACAAATTTGTTCAAATTCTAAACAAATCAATCCATGTAATCAGAAATGCCTAACATTCTGAGTTACAGTAATTCTTCAGGAAATTATCTATCTAAACCTTTCTTACAGACAATCAAACCATAGCACTAAGTTAGTTAAATGACTTGCACGCTTTCTACCATAATAATCAGCTGCTTTAGATCTCAATTTAAGTTTTAATTCAAAATTACTATACTATTTAAAGAGAAATAAAGGTACAGAACAGAGATCCCCAACAGGAGCCTTTCCCTGAGGTAGGCTCTTAGGCAGCCCTTGAACCACGCAGCCAAATCCCCCCTCAACTGCTCCTCCTTCTTGCCTCAGCTTCACCGGCGTGATGAGTACAGGCACACACCATCACATTCACCAAGAATTTTTTTTAATTTATCTGTTTTTTTAAAATTTGTATACATTGGTGTTTTGACTACATGTGTGGAACAGTAGTGATTTTGTGACAGTTGTGAGCTGTCATGTGGGCGCTGGGAATTGAACCCAGGTCCTCTGGAAGAGCAGTTAGTGCTCTTAACCGCTAAGCCATCTCTCCAGCCCACCAAGAATATTTTAGAAAGGACAATTATGGAAAACTAGAAGCCATTTCTTATAAGAGGTATATTTTGTTGTAGGAACTGTATATAATTCTTCTCAAGGGAAGAAGTGAGAAATTTCAAGGTAGCTCTGAAAAAAGGTTATCTTGGCAAACAGCTAGTTCACAGTGTGCTTTAGAGATCTCAACAGAGAGGTCATACTGCGTGCATGCATTCTTACAGAGGTAATGCTGCAGTATTACTCTTGTCTTTTACTGCCTTTAATTGCCACAGCATCATTTCATTTCAAAGCATCTACTACATCAAGCAATAGCCTCACTGTGGCTGGGCTAATTAAGGAATGAACTCTGCTTCATCTTGGTATAGGAGATCCTGGGAGGGAACTCCAGTCAGTGGCATGAAAGCACCCTCTAGTCCAGGTATGAACTAGCACTACCATATACACTTTCATATCTATACACTGGAGACAGTGAAAAATATATTTATTTTTATTTATGAGTATGTGTGTTTGATTCCTTATCTGTATGTGCACTACACTACATATGTGCAGGTGCCTTCAGAAGCCAGAAGAGGGTATCAGATTCCTGGAACTGGAGTTACAGTTTGTCTCAGAACAAACGACTGAAACAGTTGTGGACTGCCCAATGTGGATGCTTGGAACAGAACATGGGTCCTCTGCAGGATTAACAAATACTTTAAATTGCTGACCCGTCTCTCCAGTCCCTGGTGGACAGATCTTTTTTTGTTTTGTTTTCGAGACACGGTTTCTCTTTGCAGCCCTGGCTGTCCTGGACTCTCTTTGTAGATCAGGCTGGCCTTGAACTTGAAGAGATCCACTTGCCTCTGCCTCCTGAGTGCTGGGATTAACGGTGTGTGCCACCATGCCCGGTTTTTTTTTTTTTTGGGGGGGGGGTTTTCATGGTGGACAGATCTTAAATACAGAAATCGAAAGGTTAAATCCACCAACAAGCTTGTACCTTCTCAAAAAGTATATTAAGAATGTAATAACGTAAGAAAGTAAATTAAGAATAAGAAGCCAGGTGTGGTGGCGCATGTCTTTAATCCCAGCACAGAGGCAGTGGCAGGAGAATTCAAGGCCAGCCTAGTCTACAAAGGGAGATCCAGGACAGCCAAACAAACAAAAGAATAGTAAAATGCATTAAAAATATAGTAAGACTAATATAACCTCTGTGATTATACATCTTACCTGACAACAGTAATAAAAAGATGAAATGAGACAGTCTATGTTCAATGTTTCAAAAGAGTAAAGCATTACATAAGGACTGATAAAATCTTACATAGTTAAAATAAGTCTAAGTCAATTTTACAGAAAAATACAAAAAAATATATGCTAACCTCTGAACTATCACTCTCTGCTGCTTTACTAATGACAGCAAAGAGTTGGACTGTGTGAACATCACCTACTTGAGGAATCACCAATACTTGTAAAGAAGATAATGTTTCTAACAAAAGATGTATGAGTCAGGAAGTACTTGCTCATGTTTGTTTGTTGTTCTGAAACAATGTCTTCCTATATAACCCAAGTTGGCCCTGAATATATATGTAATCCTGGGCAGTCTCAAACCCAATCCTCCTGCCTCAACCTCTAGAGTGCTAGAGACAGATATGCGCCACACCTGCTGCCTTGTCATTATTTAAATGGTCTACATAAGAAACAATGCAACTTTTTCTGTTTGGTCAAGTGAGCCATAAGGTCTTTACTATCCAGTTACTTTGTAACTACGCAACCCAGGCATTACACCCAAAAAGCAGCCATAACCAGTACCTAAGCAAACAAGCATGGTCATATACATGAACTGGGCAAGCAGGATTTACCCACAGATGTTAGTTTACTATTCTTTGTCTAAGTTACTATAAGATCTGAGAAAACATTTTTTCTAAAACTCTCTTCTCCAATTTGGAAAATTATTTTTAGCAAAACAAATGACAGCTTTCAACTTGCATAAGAAAGTGCACTTACCAAGTGAAACACTACATTAACAAGACAAGGTGATGGAGCAATTTCTGTTAGGAGTAAGTTTCTAGAAGGAGAGGGACTTACTTATAATCTTCATTTGCTGCTGTGAAATGGAAAGCTTCCATAGGGTTCCAACAGATTGTATTTGTTCTCATATCCAGGATAACCTGAGAAAGGAAGGATTCATTATCCCATTACTACAAAATTAATAATACAAAATGAATATATTTTCTACTTTTCTTCTGATTTAAGAAACTACTTTTATATGCACAATTCAGAGCAGTGACAAGTCAATGATTGTTTCTTGAGAACAGTGTAAGTTATGAACAACAGAACAATGTTTGACACCTCGCCTTTGATCCTCATGACTAACAGTTTAGGTAGGAAACTGAGACATACATTCAATTTATTTAAAGACACAAATAATAAAGCACAAATGACAGCATAAGAAGAAGTTAGGCACAAAACTAATGCTGAGCTCAGGGTTAAAGTTCGTAAGAAATGTCTCCCAAGGGAAGCAAGATTTGAAAGGACCTTTGATGACTGGTAACTTCTAGTGTTTCTCAATGCAATGGTATTGGTATTTGGGAAAAAGAAAAGAAAAAAAAAATCTACGTATTGTACAAAGCTTAGCTCTCAGGTACTTTTATACTGGCTGTTCCTTTCTTATTTTCAAAACTGTACTTTCTTGGGGAAGAGGAGAACTACTATAAACAGAAGACATAAAGAAATGCAGCCCAGCAGATAAAATAATACAGCCAGGCGTAGTGGCGCACACCTTTAATCCCAGCACAAGGAGGCAGAGGCAGGTGGGCCTCTGTGAGTTCGAGGTCAGTCTGGTCTACAGAGTGAGTTCCAGGACAGCCAGGACTACATAATGAGACCCTGTCTTAAAAATAAATAAATAAATAAATGATGACAACAAAAAATCAAGATAAAGTAGCAGAGTCCATTACTATGTACATGTGACAAACCCCAATTAAGCATTGTCTTGTTGTTTACAACATACATAAATGCAATGCACACTGGGCTCAGATTATGAGTGCACTGCATTGCCAAACTACACCTATTTTCTTCACTTTACAGTGAATGTAACTCCACTACAAATGACTGTGAATGTAGAGGTGTGTACTTGCCAAAGACTACTATTTAGTAAACTACAACTTCATGTCAGCATTCTGCTAAATGCTGAAATGTATCATATCTCATTTCTATAAATATACTGCAAGGTACTGGTGAATACCATAATTTTACAAAAGAAATACAGACAGCAAGGTTCATATATCATACAACTGAATAACTGAAATTTGTACTTACAATGAATATACTAATCTCATTCTTCCTACATTTAATATTTCTGAATTTATCAATATATAATAAAATGTTTTGGTTTTTCTTATTCTTTTGACAGTCTTATAAAGCCCAGGCTGGCCTGGAACTAAGTGTGTTTCAAGGATGACCTTGAATTCCTGATTCTCCTACTTTCACCTAGCAAATGCTAGGACTGCAAACCTGAACCACCACATCTAGCTGAAAAAATTTTTCTTTTATACACGAACTGTGCCAATAGACTCATGGTGCATGAATGATCTCTAACCCTTCTTGTGCCCTAACAATACTACAAATGCTTGATATCAACTTTATACTCTGCTTAAAATGGTAGTCCATTCTGTATGCAAACAATATTTCTCTCGAAAGTCAGCATAAGGATGTAACAGCTTTGATATCTAAGTCCTGAAATGACCATGATGAATGAAATGACTATTGGAAAGCCTGTCATCAACAAGATAGTGCTTGTCTAAGCAAAGAGTCAAACTACCATCAGCATATAATTAAAATAGTTCATTATGTGAGTTCTAAAACTGTTCTGAATAAAATGAATATGTCATATGATAATCAAGCGCCCCCATTAGTACATAGTAAGCATGCAATGACATACCTTTTATTGTAAAACTTTCAAGTTAGCAAGTACTAATTAGATGCCTAAAATGTACTGGCATATGGAAATCACAAAGAAATAGAGTCTAAATAAAACCAATGGAGAGTTGAATGTTATTATTGTCATTCTGGGTTAAAGAACAGTTCCATGAGGAAAAACAGGGAAAAACAGAACTGTAAAAAAAATATATATATATATATATTTTGGTGACTTGATATATAAAATGTCTTAATTGTATAAAACAAAGACAAGACAATCTCACCTTTTTCAAAGGAGTAGCTTGTCGCATATCATACAGTACTATATTCCTATCAGAAGCACAACTTCCCAAGAGAAATGTCTAAAAAAATTGTAACAATCACCAATTAAAAGTCAGGATTGGAAGCAAATGATATCTATGCAAAGCACAAATTATTTCATTATCTTTAATATTTATGTCAAGCTCTCAATCCCACTTTGTGGGAAAATAAGACATCAGTCATGTTCTCGGCTGCAGCACGTATTTTCACGGTTAACTCTCCACGGAAGTACTGTACAGAGTGGTAATAACTGTGCTGTCAATAGCAGGGCATATTTTACTTACCTGTTCTTCAACTTAAGACTTAGTTACTGCTTTTGAATATTACAAGTAGCACTTCAGTCAATTTTTTTCAGATATTTAAATTCTTCTTTTGAATTTTCCTTAACATAAAATTTCAGGAGTGGCATTAGTGAATCAAAAGTATAAACAATTTTGTGACTTTTGACATTCAAGGCTGGTTATTTTTTAAAAGTATATCAATATCACTGCAATAAGAGAATATACCTTTTATTACAACTAGATGGAATTAGGCAGTCGTTTAAATGCTCTATATGACAATATTTCCTAAACACTCAAAAATTCTGCTTTATTAGAAGTTAAACATTTCTTTTTATTCATAAATGCTGTAAAAACTGGCTCTCCTTTGTCCAACTGTGTGTGCACATGTGTGCATGTATGTGTATGTATGCATGTATGTCTGTCTCTGGGGCATGCATGGTTTGTGTGCACCATTTGCCTGTGCACGCACTGAGTAAAGGTGCACGTGGAGATTAGAGGTTAATGTTGGATGTCCTCTATTGCTCTCTCCCTTATTCTTTGTAATAGGGTCTCTTCCTGAACTTGAAGATCACTGATTTGCCTACACTGGCTGACCAGAAGTTCTGCCTATCTCTGCTCTAAACAGCACTGGGGTTTCAGACGTGCACTAGAATACCCAGCTTTTACATGAATGCTGGGGATCCAAACTCAGGTACTCTGCTTGCTCAATGGGCACTTTACCCACTGAGACATCTCCTGAGCCATGTGTATATCTTTCTTCCCTTCCTTTCTCTGACAGGAGTCTCGAGCTCACTCCGTTGTCCAGGATGGCCTCAAAGTTGTGACCCTCCTGTCTTAAGTCTCCAGACTGCTCGCATTACAGGCATGTGGAGCCTCACCCTGCTGAGTCTCTGTTGAACTCACAGAGCACTATAGCAGCCCTTGGTGTTGAGTGAAGAGAAGCTGCCGTCCAGTGACACCCTGACTCCACCTGTGTGTGCTTTGTGTTCATGTGTGGGGTAGACGGCCTGCAGCTGCATTTGGAAGCCAGAAGTCACTGTGTTCCTCTGTCACTCTCCACATTATTACTGCGTGCATGCACGTGATCTCCATGTGTGTAGTTGCCAGGAAACAACTTTACAGGCATGGGTTTTCTTCTTTTTCTACCATATGGGCTCCAGGACTCAAACTCAAACTGAAGCCAGGCTTCAGGCTGGCTGGCTGGAGGCAAGTGTGCTGACTACTGAGCCATCTCCCCATCTCCTAAGCCCTCCATCTAAACAATCTTTTAGCATGTCTTTATGTGAATGACTGTGCTCTGCCAGCCTGTATGTTCATGTACCACATGTATGCCTGGTGTCTCTGGGCTCAGAAGAGGGTGCTGGATCCCTTGGAACTGAAATTACAGATGGCTGTGAGCCACCATGTGGCTGCTGGGCACCAAACCTAGATCTTCTACAAGAACATCAAGTACTCTGAACCACTGAGGTATCCTCTCCAATCCCCCATCCCTTTAGTTTCTGAGACAGTCTCTCACTGTCCTGAATCTCACCATGGTGGCTAGAAGAGGTGCCTCCCTAGGATCCCTATCCTACCCTCCAGATTCCACGCTCAGCTTTGCATAGGTGCTGTGATCCGGCCTCAGTCTGCATGCACTTTCACCCACTGAGCCGTGTCCCCACCTCCTGATCCCTCTCGGGAACACTATTTATTTTTCCTTATTCGTGGCTCCAGGTACCACAACTCCTGACTTCTGCCTAACATTACTTCCTATTGCAAACAGAGTGGAGGACTTATTTACTAAAGAGCCGGAGGGCCAGCTATTTTATTTAAACTGTGTGCACATCACAAAAGAATGTTAGAACCATCGTCTGGGCTCCCTTCTCTCAAAGTCTGTCTCAATTGCTGCTTCTGAGACCTCCCTTAGTTGCTCCTTAACCTCTTGACCTTTAGTGGCTTTTCATAATGTTACCTTTGGATAAGATCAGGTTTAATTTCTAAAACAAAGACTTTGATCTGAATGTAGCAAAACATTCCACCTAGACTGAATGTAAACTTTCACACTGCAAAATGTGGCAATCCTCAGTATCAACTTCTGGCTTTACCAGAATTTTAGGCTTCAATGTTTTAACAGAAAATGAATTATGAATGAATAGAGGAAATAACTACACTCTATTTGTTCACAGCAATCTGCCCTTCCCTTTCCATTAGCTTTAGTACAGGGTAAGAGACATGTATAACATCTGCTTTTATCACTAAGTCAATTCATAAGATTAAAAAAAAAAGCCAGTGGACAAACAGAGGTATTAAACAGCCAAGTTTGAAAAACATGGTCAATAGGCCATGATCAGTAATTATGATTTTACAATTGGCCATCAGCTCTTCTGCTACATTCAAAGTAGGAAAGTCTGTCCCTTCAAAAAATAGAAATCACTGTCTGTGTTTACTGTTGTTTTGATGATCAAAAATTGCCATCTTGGATTTAGGTAACACTTCTTAAAATGTTCATATATATCATCATAGTTTATCCTCACAATAAACCGATGAAGAACAATCAGAGATATAATCAATCTTATTTTAAAATAAATACAGAGAATTACAACTTCAATAAGGTAGGTGGTACAGCAAGCTTTAAGAAAATTACCAATTTAGCTCTGTCCCATGTACACGAATTAACATATTGTTTGTATTTGTAGCCTGTTCTTATCTAGTGTCTTCAGCCATGCTCTGCAAAGCTGGCTTACCTCTTAAGGCCCAGACCTCACTTCCACAACCAAAGTGAAAATGGGGAAATAAGATAGAAGAACACATAGCTCAGACAGAAATTTTAGACAAGGGTTCAGCAAATGTGTTCCACAAAAAGCCAGAAACAAAGTATTTTAGGCTTTATGGGCCATGCGATTCCCAGAGCAATTACTGAATTTTTCCAGTGTGGTATAAAGCAGCTTCACACAGTACAGTAAGAGGAACTGCTTATGTTCTAGTAAGACTTTATAACATGAGTAGGATACCCTGGCAGCCCTTCTCTAGACCCATATGTATAAAGGTGTGTACACAGCAAATACTAGGGCAAGGGAGCCTTGTCTGCTTGCCGCCTGCCAACAAACACGTCAAGCCCGAGCTGACACTGTACCTGCCCGAGCGGACACTGTACCTGCCGCAGCAGCAGCACACCATGCCCCAGTGCATCACAGGGATGATCATTACACACTGCTACTTTGGCTTAATCCTCCCTCCTTCTCTTACCAAGTTGGGTCTCAGAGCACAAAATTTGCATTTCAGGATTTTCTCTTACAGAAATTAACATGGTAACTTCCTATTAACACTGAAATTAAAGAAAAAGCATCTTGACTGAGTCTTCTGGATAATGAGGGTCATTTTTTGTTATGTATTCAGAAAAAAAAAAAGAGAGAAAGGGCTGGAGTTCAAGAGCATATTAGTCTGCAGGTCAGCCTCTCTTCCTAAATCCATATGCAAATAGAGAGCATGCAGGAGCTGACCTCAAGTCTGCACTTAGACCAGGAAAAAACTGGGAGTAAACTGAGATTGAAGAGTAAAAAACCAAAAACCTGTAAGTGTAATTATCACGCAGTCCAAGAGTGGTCATGCATAGTATTATGAAGCACAGGCACCTTACGATTTACAGATATGGAACAGCATGTTCAATGCTCACTCTCATGACCTCCAAGAGGGTTAAGAAAAAGGAACATCTTCCTCAAAAGGCACTAGTACAGTTTGAAGGAACACAAGTGCAGAAAGCATGTAAAGTAAAGCTAATGCAAGGCCCAGGCAAAAAGATCCCAAGTTCAAGACCAGTCTGTGCCATCCAAGGCCTGTCTCAAAACCAAAACCAAAACAGGCAAGTATGTATCTGGAGTGTACTCTGACAAGCCGGCGAAATTTCAGAGATCCCAGACATAACCTGGAAACCTTATCAAATGCTAGAAAACCATTAAAATGTAGAAAATGTTTCCTAAAATGCCAAGTTAAACAATAAGCAGAATATATTATTAAAAAGAACGTTACCTCAATAGGGTTAAATTTAACACTACTTATACTGTCAAATCCCCAGTTCATTGAGCATATAGGGTTGGTTCTTTGTTCATCCCAAATGTCTACTTGCTGTCCACATGTAGCGAATGCAGGGTCTTTCCAGTGATGATCAATGCCAGTATACACTGTCTTTAAAAGCAAAGAGGCTGTTATAGACGCTCACTACTACTTTAAATCAGCATATTTTAATTTTTTTTTAAATCATTGCTACAAAGGAATTTCTTTCCTCTTCTCCCACCACCCTTTGCCACAAATTGTGCAACTGAGCTTCCTACATTTGGAGAAGTCACAGGTTTGGCATGTCCAGAATGGAACAGGTGAGGTTCACCTTGTAAAAACCACCTTACTAAGTAACCATGCTATCTCCCCTGAAGGTAAGTCTAAAGAAATTATTTGAAGCTTCATTAAAGGGCAAAAAAAGTATAAAATGCTAAGATATTTTATAAAAATGAAAGCAATTTGTTTTTGGAATTACTAATTTGCTACCACCTGGAATTTTTTCCATCTTGTACACATATCCTACCCCCATCTCCCTTTAAGAATATTCTGAACTTGTTGAAACCTGAAGCAGCACCAAAATACACATTAATGCATAATAGTGAAATGAAGTGGTAGTTTTTAAAATGCATTTACTTCAAGATTAAACCTCACTTCAGAACTTGTCTAATGTAAGAACACAGCACTCATTACACAAAACGTGTAAGCTCAATGTTCTAAACCACACTTAGGCTGTACCTGAGCTCCATCTGACCTGGAGAACAATTTGAGAGAAGTGTAAGATCATACGAGAAGCACATACTACTCCATGTTTCTTTAAGAAATTCTGAGCTTTGTATAAGATATATGACTGTGCCGGGGGTGGGGGTGGGGGTGGGTGGGTGGGTGGGTGGTGGCACACGCCTTTAACCCCAGCACTTGGGAGGCAGAGGCAGGTGGATCTTTGTGAGTTCAAGGCCAGCCTGGTCTACAAAGTGAGTCCAGGACAGCCAGGGCTACACAGAGAAACCCTGTCTCGAAAAAACCAAAAAAAAAAAAAAAAAAGATATATGATTATATAAACAGACAGAAGCTAAGCCATTATTTTCCTGACATTTATCTTACACAGTTTTTCCATGGTCTTCCTTTAAGAAATACTTCATTGTATCTTCTATGTGACTTGTAATGTCTAATATGGCAGCTATTAGCTAAGGAGAGATCAAACTCTACCACAATGAGCACCAAAGAGCTGATTTTTTAGCTTTGAAAAACTTTAATTACATAAAATGTTGCCTTTAAATATTGTTTCAGCAGGCCAACTATTAAAACTAAATTCTCTCAGTTGTTACATTTTTTTTCTTCTGGAATTACAAAAAAGGTAAAGAATTTTAATAGGCCCAGCATCAGTCAATGTACTTTTGTACCTTTCCTAATATTGTATGCAATGGCTCCTCTTCTTCTCCAGAGCCTGGTCCATCCATTTTCCACTGCTTCACAGTTTTGTCATCACCAACCTAGAAAAAGTTATCTTATGATGATTTTAATGACCAATAGTTGTAAAGACATATATCAAATTTCAAATATCTCATTTCAAATAGTAATACATATACTATTCTTTCACTTTCACATTTATTGATGTATTTATTTTCTATTACTTTATCATAACAAAGATTTGTAACAAATACATAAAGCATATAAAATAAAAAACCAAACACTATGAATAAAGCTAAAGGATAAAAACAAATCAAAGTTAGGTCATATAAGAATAGTATTACAGGGCCAGTCATGGTGGTGCACACCTTCAGTCCCAGCACTCAGGAGGCAGAGATAGTTGGATCTCTGTGAGTTCAAGACCAGACTGGTCTACAAAGTGAGTCCAGGATAGCCAGGGCTCTGTTATACAGAGAAACCCTGTCTCAAAACACAAAACAAAACAGAATAGTATTTCAAATCAGAAAGAAAAATGTATCACAATAAAATGGGCTTCAAAATACAACATTAACTATTTAGAAAGTTGTGAACTTGGCGTGGTGGTACACATCTATAATTCCAGCACTAAAGAGGTTAAGGCAAGAAGATGGTGAGTTCAAGGCCAATATAGGCTACATAGCAAGTTGGAGGATAACTCACTATCCTATCTCAAAAATAACAAGCATTAAGGAGAGGGGGGCTGGTTTAGAAGGATAACTCAGAGGTTAAGAACGCTTGGTGTTCTTTGGGTTTCCAGTACCCATATGAGGAACTCACAACTGCCTCTAACTCCAGAGGATCAGATACCTTCTTCTGGCCTCACCTGCATGCATGTGGTCCATGAACATATACTCAAGGCACACACAAAGACATAAAATAGTTTTTTTGTTTTTAAATCTCTTTTGCCAGTGTGGTGGCACATGCTTTTTAAGCCCAGATCTCAGGAGGCAGAGGCAGGTGGCTCTCTGTGAGTTTGAGGCCAGCCTGGTCTACCCTGTCTTGAAATAAAACACAGAAATCAGGGGCTGGGGAGATAGTACAGCAGTTAAAGCATTTATCCTCAAACAAGACCAATTCCCAGAATCCATGTAAATGCTGTATGGGCATGGCAGCTCAGTAGTAATTTCAGCCTTAGGATTCAGAATCGGGATCCCGAGAGCAAGACAGGATTGCCCCTTCCTCTTATGGATGAACAGTATTTAACTTCATCTATACACCAACTTTTCTTTATCTATTTATTTGTTGGTGGACATTTAAGTTATATACTTTATAGAAGATTTTTATTCATTTTGAATGCTTTAAAAAAAGCAAACTACACCAAAAAAAATTATATAGTAGGGTTGAGAATGCAGTTTAGTGATAGAGCCTTCTCTAGCATGCACAATGTTCTCTTTGATCTCCAACTCCATAAAAGGGGAAAAAACACATTGCAAATATTCTGGCTGTATCAATTCACATATCCAGAGGAATGCCAACTGGAAGAACAGAAGGCTTAGCTGCCAGCAGCTCTAGGTTGCCATCCAATTCCTTTTTCATGGACTCTAGGAATTGGTCTTGTTTGAGGATAAATGCTTTAACTGCTGTACTATCTCCCCAGCCCCTGATTTCTGTGTTTTGTTTCAAGACAGGGTAGACCAGGCTGGCAGTATATTCAGTGGGTCATGTAGTTCTATCCGCTCTATGGTCGCTACATGTTTTCCTAGTTAAAGGGAGGCATTCTGGCATTCTATAGTGCCATTTCCACGTCATCTTATATTTTCCCATGTCCTCATACTGATGTCATACTATAAACTCAACCATTAATTCTATGTTGATGATGCCAAGTTAAGTTCTAACTATTCTTCTAAGTCCCAGAACCTCATCTTTAAAGGATAGTCAGCTTCACTCTTGTGAATGTATCTTTTATTTGCCAGATGTACTTGTCATCTCAGAGGCTTACTGCCTCCATCTGCTAACCAAGGCTAATCCTGGAAGCTTCTAGCCTCTGTACAATCTAATCTAGGCCTAGAATGTCTTCAGCCTCTGAGACTTACTACTGAATAAACTCCCCCTTTCTAGCTTTTTCGGAACTACAGCTGGCTGGTTCAACTCAGCTGTTCTGGCCCAAACATATCTCCTAGATGACTGATTCAATCTGTCTTCCTCAGTTTCTCAGTGAATTGCTCTGCTTGACCTCAAACTAATTCCAGCAATCTGTTCTAATCTTCTGGCTCCTTCTCATTCTCTGGCTTGTCCTGTTTTTACCTGTATGTAGCTTGCTCTCTCTTCAACCTGTCTCGGTAAAACTCTCCCAGTAAAACTGTCTCAGCATGCCACAAACTCAACACCACTGCCTCTTAACTCATTGACTTAACCAAAATAACTGAACAGAACTGACTAGAACTCAGAGATTCACATGCCTCTCTCTGTCTTCTGATTGCTGGGATTAAGGGCATGTGCCACCACGCCTGGACCTAAGTTTTCTTTACCTGAAACTTGCTCTATACCAAGCTGGTCTTGAACTCAGAGATCTGCTTGTCTCTGTCTCCTGGGATTGAAGGCATGGTCTGTATTCCAGCTGGATCACACAGACCTAGATCTTTGGATGTGATCTCTTGCCAGAGCAGCCATGTTCTGAATAAAGATTCCTCTACACACCCTCCTCTAAACTTCTACCAACTTCTGACTTCTCTTTTTCCGTAGCAGAAAAAACTATGTTCCAGTGTACCTGGAATCTACTAGTCTCTGGTATCTACCAGTACCAGTCATCTGATGAGCTCATCAAGTCTCCAAAATATTATTCAATCTGACCACAATTTTTATAGGTTTTATTCACCAGGTAGCTCCCAACTATTACTTATGCCAACAATGAGAACTGCCTACAAGCTGAACATTGATTTCTTTCAAAGCAATCATCTCAAAGCACAGCAGTGAATCTGTTGTTTATCTGTTATAAAACCATCAATGAACTTGAACTAGTATTTATACATCAATGTTATACATCAATAGCAGCATTATTCATAATAGCAAAAAAGTGGAAACAAACTAAAAGTTCACTGATAAATGAATGGGTTAAAAAAACCATAGTATATATACGTCACTGTTAATATTATGCAACCTCAAAAAAATTTCTAGCGTATGCTACGTCAGATAACCTTGACCTCATCATGCTAATCAAGTGAGGTATTAGGCAATTACACATACAAAAATCGTATCATTCCACTTATGTAGAGCACATAGAATAGTCAAATTCAGAGAAATAGAAAGTAGAATAGTTATTATTATATGGGCTGAGAGAAGGAGAGTATGGGAGCTACTGCTTAATGAACATAGTTTTAGTATGACAAGATAAATTCTGAAAGTGGATGATGATGAGGTTAGCACAATGATGTAAACTTTCTGAATGTCACTGAACTGAATACTCAAAAATGGTTAAAATGGCAAACATGCTGTGTGTTTATTCTTCCCCATGCAGATTTTTCAGTGATTCCTTGCTTACAAACTACAAATTATTCATCTCAGCACTAAAAATTTTCCATAGAACATCACATAATCATTCTATCATTGACTTAATTCAAATTAACTGCACTTCTCAGCGCTCAGGATATAAGTTCAATGCTGTTAAGCACTTATTTATAAAAAACAAAAAATAGTAAATACAAGTAAGGCTGGATTACTTAAAGAAAAATAGGACTTTTCAAGGTTTAATGAACTCTTTTGTACTCATGAGCTCCAAAGGCCCTTGGAACAAATAAATGAGCTTAAAAATAATGTATGCAATTAGCTCTTTCCTGTGCATGTCAGAGACTTAATGAGTTAACAGTACACTTACAGTAAAAAAAGAAGTCCCACAAAAGCGAGTGCATATTCCTCGTACAAAACCTTCATGTGCTTGTATTGTTCGGATACATTTGCGTTTAGTCAGGTTCCAAATTTTAACCTAAGGTAAAACAGAAAATTTCAGTGAACTCTAAATGTAAAATATTTTAGAAATCAACCCCACATTGAAAAGGCTATGAATCACTCTACCTGGTACTAAAACCAAAATCCTTTGGATTACAATAGTGCCCTGCATTTGGATAAATGTATCAACAAGCTGAAAACTCAATCTGTCAAATATTCTGTTGATTCAAAGGGGCTCAAAGTCTTTTTCCCTTACCACAATAGGAAATTAAGTGTTCAGTCATCAATAACAACTTCTGTGGAAAATTCAAATACCTTTATTATAAGCATGATAAGTTTATGTGCTGTCAAATTGAACCTTACACCACTCAGCTGATGTCATTTTAGGACTGGGTGAAAAGCCACTGGTTTAGGTTTAACAATTAAGGTGAACTCAAACTGAGAGCAGTGAAAGGAAGGAGGTCCGTAACAGCATGTGCTGGTTTAACAAGCAAGACTTAAGGTGACACTTGCCTCTCCGTCACACGCCCCAGAAAGGACAGTAGCCAGGCTCTTTGGATGCTTTGCCAGGCAGTTGACTCCATCACGATGACCATCCAAGGAAGCAAGAAATGGCTTTGCAAACACTCGTTCCAATTTGGTAGCATTTAAAGCTCTTACATATTCTCGTGGGACTTCAAAAGGATGTAAGGTAGGATCATAGTTTCTTGGAACTGGAATAAGAATAATCTGTCTTAATAAAATAATTCACATTTACTATTTCCTGTGGAAAACCCCAGCTAATCATGTCATCTGTTACTCAATAAGCCTTTAATTACAAATATTGTTTTCTGCATTATGAAAGATACAAAAGTACACCAGTCACCTACAAACCTTTACCTCACATAATCTCCACAGTGCCCTATAGGCTACATCTGTTACTGCTGGGGTCCAGCCCCAGGTGAGGACAAGGCCTGAAGCAGAGTGGATGCAAGAGGAGCAAGAGAGGAATGAGACAGGCACAGGGATGAGCAAGAGCTTTACATCCTGACTGACAGGCAGTCAGAATGCTTCTTTATTTATACAGAACTTAGTAGGCAAGGACAGATGCATACTGTTCCAAAACATAGATCATATTATTTTTGTCCCAAGACATATGTTTTAACTTCTTCTTGGTCTTATTTTAGTCATCATTGATAAACCATGACAAAACAGAATTATCTTTTACAATAACTTTCCCTCATTAATCCCACAACCCAGCTCTTAACAATCTAGAGGCATATTTTGCCAAAGCATGTCAACCTGTTCTCAGGTTGGCAGCTCTTATAGTTTCAAGGGCATTAGACAGAAAGAAAATCTCCAAGTCAGCCTGGGCAGATTGCAATGTCCCAAGCAGTGTATTATCAACTTTTTTTTTTTTTTCAGTTTTTTGAGACAAGGTTTCTCTGTGTATCCCTGGCTATCTTGGAACTCACTCTGTGGACCAGGCTGGCCTTGACCTTAGAGATCCGTTTGCCTCTGCCTCCCAAGTGCTGGGATTAAAGGCCACCACACCCAGTGTATCATCAACTTTTAATAGTAGTCAGAGTGCTAATTGTCATTAGGCCTAGGAAAAGTCTTCAGGTCAAAGCTGCTGCAGTTATTACTCAATTTCTGATATAATACAATGTTTATATTTTATAAATTTGTAGAAATTATTTATATGTCTAATCTTGGTATTCTTGGTCATACAACACCACAGTAGCCCTGTATAAGTTAACTTTTTCTAAACAAGGGAGATCTTAATACTTTATTCTTTTATCATTTATCCACACCATTCTTTGTCCATCATAATAAGAAGTGGCTGTAGGGGTTAGATAAATTAGATTTAGAAAATATATAGGAGTTTCTGATACTGTCTCTTAATTCGGGGCCTGAAGAGCATTATCAGCATGAAGTCAGCAAAAACAGGAAAGACTCAATAGACTGAAAAACAGGAAAGACTCAATAGACTGAAAAACAGGAAAGACTCAATAGACTGAAAAACAAGGTTGAAGTCAGGAAAACAGGAAAGACTTAATGGACTTGAAGAAACAAAGTATCTGGTCTGACATTGTTTTCAGCTGCTAAGTGGGCAGAGCCCAAATTAAGCTGAAACAGAGTTCCTCCTATTTAAGGACAGTGCATGGAGCCCAGAAGGAGAAGAGGCCCCTGATGGTAGAGAGCTCCAAGAGTCCTGCTGAAAAAACGGCTGGCCATTGATGGCCAGCTCTCTCCCTGAAGCAGAAAGAAGCCGGTGAGCAAAGAAAGCCTGAGCAAGACACCAAAAGGCCAAGGACTGGACCCTGGGGCTCAGCTTTTGCCTAGAGGGGTTTGATCTGTCCGAACAGTGGCCTAGGGGAAACTGTGCCTGGCTTTAAGGACTGAGGCAGAGCAGCTGAGTTCCTGATTCAAAAGAAGTAAGTTGTCCTGCAGACGGCTGGGGTCTCCCACAGAGAAGAAAGCATGAAGCCTTATTTAAGGTGAGACTGCAATAACCAACTTACCCTGACGAACCTGCATCTGAGAGATCCAGAAAAAGGACTGCTAAGTGCGTTAAAGAATCTACAACAAAGACTGTGATCCTGACGACTGAGGACCTGCCCCAGAGACTGTATCATTCTAAAAGGTTATGAAAGTGGTTGTTATGATTATCAATAGGTTTAGTGGATAGGTTAAAGGGGTTGTAGGAATTTATAGGATTAATAGTTAAAAAATTGTTGGTGTTTGTTATAAGTGAATTTAGTAATAAATGTTAAATAAATAATAATTTAAAAGTTCAGTTACAAGTGGCTTTTAATTTAATCTGCTGCCAACCTCTCTAGCCCACTGAATATTGTTTAACTTTTTAAGCTTACTTTGTTCTGATTATCTTGCTCCCGAATAAGTTCAGGGGCAGATGTTCCAAAAGTATCTTTGAGTCAGAGCCTCATAAGGGGATCTCTGGCAATTTTATTTGAGTCATAATCTCCAGGGCATAAAGAAGACCTTCGAGTAGAGCCAGATAAGGACATCTCCCTAGCCAGCTGTGGTGGCACACACCTTTAATCCCAGCACTCAGGAGGCAGTGGCAGATGGATCTCTGCGAGTTCGAGGCCAGCCTGGTCTAAAAAGTGAGTCCAGGACAACCAGAACTATTATGCAGAGAAACCCTGTCTCTAAAAACAAAAACAAAACAACTACAACAATAACATTTACACAATGGAATACTACTCAGCCATCACAAACAAGGAAATCATGCAATTTTCTGCCTAATGGATGGAACTAGAAAAGCTCATCCTGAGTGAGCTAATCCAGACCCAGAAAGATGCACATGGCATCTATTCACTTATAACTGGATTTTAGTCATAGAGTATAGGATAACTATCGTACCACCAACACACCAAAAGGAACAGGAACATGGACTTTGTTACCTGTTAGTGGGGCACTTTGCCTAGTGGAGCTGCCATGTAGGCCCCCAGTGCAAGAGAAAGCTCTTAGCCCTCATATGACTGATGAACTGAGGGGGGCTGATATGTAGGGGCACCCCACACCTGAGGAGTAGGATAGATGGGAAAGGGTAGAAGGGAGGGACTGGGAGGGTGGAGGGAGGGGGCTGTGATGGAGATGTAACTTGAAGTAATAAATAAATGTTTAAAAACAAACAAACGGAAAAGGGTATCTCCTTAAAAGCACGAGGGATATTACGGTTGGGACATTCCTGGGGAAGCTTAGGAGCAGTACTCCTGGAAGAAAGCGCAAATGATTCATAAAATTTCAATCAATCCAATATCCCTGAGTTGTACAAATAATAAAAGCCCCCAAGCATGCAACACTCGTGGAGATCAAGGCCAAAAAGTAGAAGACCACAGAACAGTGACCGCATCACTCGGATCAGCTTTGCTGGAGTTTTGTCCATCAGCTGTCCTGGCTTTATGACTTTTACTGTTCCCATTAGATATGGCTGTGCCTTATCACTATCTTCTACTCTATAGCTGGTGAAACTGAGGCATACATAGAGAGGTTAAGTAACCTGCCTATAAGCCACGTTCTTAACTAGTCTGCCAAACAAGTTGTCTAATTCTAAGCCCATATCTAGCCAAATTCAATGTGTACAGCAAATACACTTTCCTTCAACTTCACCCTGCTCTCTTTGTTTTCTGACTCCCTACTAACAGTGTTTCATATCTGACATTCAATAAAGCTCAAACCTTGGTCATTTCTGAATTCCATGCTCCACAGTCTCTAATCCCAGAACTCAAAAGCTCATCCTCTCTGAAATGGCCATCCTTCCCTTTCCTCCTTATACCTACCAACTTAGAGTTGGCCCTTACTACCTAGACTACTATAATATCACCCCTACTTGATTTGGCAGCAGTTTAAACTGTTATATTAATTATCATTCTCATAATAGAAATCTTTTAAAGGATCCCTGGAGTAGTCTTCAAGCCTTTAGATTTTGTGTCTCACTGTAACACAGTTTTTGAGCTGATATATTTAGTACAAGCATGTATTGAAGATGCTTGGTTTTCATTAAAATTTTGTTTCCAATTAAGCCTCCTGAGAGAAAAATTCAGGACTTCCAATGTGTGTCCTGCCACCTGGTTTTAGTGGACAAAGATTCACTGATTTATGCACAGTGCCATTTAATGGGACGCTGGCATACAGCAACTGAGTTCTGGCTGGCACATTTTTTCTCTAGAGCTGGAAATATTTATTTAGTACATTTCCTTTTTGATCATATTCAACAGGTTTGCAAAAGTTATTTTTGAAGTATGTTTAGGAATGTTCTATCTGTGTCACCATCTATCTGATGTCACCAGCTGTTCCTACAATTTACTGATACTTTAATAGCTCATGCTGTTTCCAAGTATTTTCTTGTGGACAAAATCCATCATCATTATAAACCTGTTCAGTGTAAGAGTTTTTAATAGCAAACACATTTCCAAACATGTATTTTCAAATGAATCTCTGAACAGCACAAGATATTTTAAAAAAGTAATTTCCTCACTTATCATTAAAATGAACATGGAAAAGCTGAACACAGTGCTACATACCTTTAATCCCAGTGCCCTGGAGGCAGAGGCAGAGGCAGATAGATCTCTAGGAGTTCAAGGCCAGCCTGAACTCTGTACAGAATTCCAGGGTAGACAGGGTTACAGGAAGACCCTGTCACAAAAACAAATAAACAAAAGGGAAAAAGGGACTTGGGACATATTATATACTTTATTTTCTTTTAAAAATTAAAAAAGAAAGCATATTAGTTAATATTCATAACTACAGAAAAGTTTAACAATTTCAGAAATACTTAATTCATAGTTAGGTTCTTCTAACAACTTTGCCATAATAAAGTACTTCTGCAAGAACAAATATTTTTAGAGTCTTTCCCTTTGTTCTATAGATTATTATACCCCACAATAAATGTAAACCATAATATGCTACACTATCCTAAAGGTAGAAACAAGTCCTCTCTTGTCAACACTACTCTTCCCTGGATATGCAGCATCTGGCTGAAATGAGGTTGCAAGTTCATTAACTATCACATAAATAGAAATTAGAGGATCTTGTTTGTTTATAAATAGGGCCTCACTACATGGTCCTGGCTGGCCTGGAACTCACTATGTAGACCAGGCTATCCTGGTCATAGAAATCTGCCTGCCTCTGCCTCTCCCTCTGCCTCTGGAGTGCTGAGATTAAAAGATTGAACCACCTAGCTTGGTTCAGTTTGTTTTTTTAAGATAGGAAATACACACTGATGTTCTAATTGTATCCCCGTATTGTAATGAATAGTCTAAACACCTGTTTCTAGAGTACAGAAGTAAGTTCAAACCCCTTTCTGGTCTTCCATAACTTGGTCTCACTGTCTCATCACCTTCAAGTACTTCCTGAAGCTCAGCTCACAAAGGTTTACTCCCTGTCACTAAAAGTGTAAAGGTTAATACCAGTGTACGGAAATTCAGGAATGGTGCCCTGGTTTTCACAGGTACATAGACAGACATATATACAGAGACAGACACACATAGAGACACAGCTTACCAGCTGGTTTGAACCCTCAGGGCAGGAGTCCTGGTGACCTTGGGGATCCCAGATGGATGAGCCCCCAAATGTTCTGCCTGGTTCTCGAGACCCCAAAGACCACCCAGGAGCCAACTCTGATGTAAATACATGAGGGTTGTTTATTCAAGCTCAGAGCTTGGACTCACTGACACAGCAGTTTGAGTTGAGAGCCCCAAACTCCAAAAATACAAGGTTTATATAGGGGCTCAGACAAAGAAACAGGTTTTCTACCATATGATTGGGTGACATTTGGGTAGCTAGTCATGTCCATTTCTGATTGGCTTGGTGTTACTGACTAATTAGCTGAGGTCATCTTGACCACCAGAAAGTTTGTTTAGACTTTTTGGGTGCTTTCTCAGAGTGAGCTGTCCGGTGATGACGAGGGAACACCCCTGGAATGCAAGGTCGGGTACATTTTGTTGTTGTTATGGAACTGGCAGTGCTGAGTCAAACTGAATATGAAATGGAATCTTGTTTTGAAGTTGGATTCAGTCAGGCTCCACAAAAGTACCCTGGGCTTTTCTTCTATACAATGCCACTTCATCAAAACTTAACTTCCATCTAAATCTACCCAAACCTTATATGCCCTTTAAAACATTCACTCAAGTCTTCTAAATCACAATTGTTGTATCGACCTCCAACTTCAGTCGTCCAGTCAAGGACAATTAACACTAGTGTAGCCCTGCCACACATCATAGGCACTGGATTCCATACTTTAAAACTCATGTAAAACTACATATATTTGTGTAAAGTGCTCTTACACATTAACCAGATACATCAGAATTATCAAGGATGTTTTTTAAATGAAGGTTCACAGCACTTACTCCAGTATTTAAATATTGCACAAAATTTACAAGGAAATAACACTAAATAAAAATTACCAAGTGTTGTTTCTTGTTTTATATTTTATAGATTCCAAAAATTTTATTTTTCTGTTTTGACATTAACATTTCTATTATAGAATAAAAATAGAGAGATACTATTGGAAAAAGATGTTAATAATAAAAATGGCTGTATCACCTAGCATCAGATTCTGTGTCCAGGCTGTCTGTCACTCACTCATTCAGTCAGTCAGTCATATACTTACAGTAGCTACTTATGTGAGTCACTGTCTAAACAAAGTGCATATAGGAAGATGATTCTCCCCCTCTTGGCAAGCTCACTCAGTCTGATGGGAAAGCCTGATAACCAATATATATTCATGAGACAATGTGATAAGCACTGACAGAAATCCAAAAATATGTACTGGAAACATACACGAGAGTACTGAAAGGAAGTAGGGCATGTGCAGGGAGTAAGAATATAAAGATTATGGTTGATAAAAAGCTTTCCCACCGGGCGTGGTAGCACCCGCCTTTAATCCCAGCACTCGGGAGGCTGAGGCAGATGGATCTCTGTGAGTTGGAGGCCAGTCTGGTATACAGAGCGAGTTCCAGGACAGCCAGGGCTGTTATACAGAGAAACCCTGTCTCGAAAAACCAAAAAGAAAAAAGATAAAAAGAAAAGGCTTCCCATATAGGTACAGCTCAAAGAGAAAGCCTGCAATGCACCTGTATTCGCAAGCGTAATGGAAGCTACCTACCAGCAATGCACTGATTGGTGAAAGTGGTGAAGAAAGAACCAGCGAGGTTCAAAGACTCAAAATAGCATCAAATCCAAGGGAAAAATCTATTTTGCATATAAGAAATAGTGTCTTAGCAATACACACACACACACACACACACACACACACACACAGATAACCTAGAGTTACTATCACTGTCATTCACGCTAAAGACACGATACTTCTTTTTCTATGCCTTATGGCGGGCTAACGGGAAACAGACCAGTAAAGTAAATAAAACTCAGCAACTCCATCGCACCCAAACTCGCAAGAGTAGTTACGAGAAAACTGACCGCTTTAAATCTCTTCTCATCTTTTTTCCTTTCCACATCCAGAAGTAGCAAATCTGAAGTAGTAAAGTGCCCAAAGCGCAGCTAAGTTTTTAAAAGCCTTGAACGCTTGACTCATGAGTCTGGCTCAAACTTCACTTTCCAACAGCTAGAAACCTGAACACAGAGAGCGGCCGACAGAAGCGGAAAACGGGAAGCACTCTTCCTGGACGTTAACTATTTCTCACTAGAGGAGACTTCTTACAAAGGACTTGAAGAGCTGTCTCCTGCAACTCAGTTCCTCAATAGCCCTGTGTGGACATTAGTCGCCTAGGCGGAAAGGAAAAACGAGACCAGAGCCCCGGCCTCCCGCCCCCTTCACTGCTCTGCTCAAAAGCTGGCCAGACCCACGGAGTCCGGGAAGGCGCCCCTTCCTCGGTACCAGCTCGTCTCACCTCTTTGTATGTCCAGCTTGGTCTCGCGGACATAGTTGTCTGGGTTCCGGCTCAGCATTTTCACCTTCATATTGGCAGCTATGTGTCTCGGACTCCACGAGCCCTTTGAAGAAGTCGGCTTCACCCCGCCCCGATGCAGACACACGACTTCCGCCTTCCGCAGGCTTCTTCCTGTCACGTGGCTCCGCGGCGGAGCAGCCCGATGGCTCAGTTGGACCCTGCGACGTGCCGTCGTTGCTCCGGCCGGGGGGCTGGAGGGGGCGGTCCTTCAGCGGTCGCTGGCACCGCCTCCAGAGAGCGAGCGTGCGGCAGCTGTGGGCGGGGCCGAGCGGGGCCGGGGCGGGGCCTGGGGGCCGGGGCGGGGCCAGGCGAGCTAGAAGCTGCTGGTTCTCCCACAGGCCGCTCTCTGCCCCGCGGGTCGGCTACGTCCGGGGCTCCGGCTCCGGAAGTGGATTCGTGTCCTGTGGTTCCTGGCCCCGGGGCGCGACTGTCGCCACGGTGGCGGCCACTACATCTCGCCCTACGTCGGCGGCGCAAGTGTCGACGAGCCCCGAGCCCATGACAGGCCAGGGCCAATCGGCGGCTGGGTCGGCGGCATGGAGCGCGGTGTTCCGCCACGTCCGGTACGAGAACCTGGTGGCTGGCATTAGCGGCGGAGTCTTATCCAATCTGGCGATGCACCCGCTAGACCTCGTGAAGATCCGCTTCGCTGGTAAGAGCCCGCCCACGCCCCGGGCGGCTTCCCTCGCTGTCGGCCCTGGCGAGGCACTGAACTTCCAAAGGACACAGTTGTCTTCAGTTCTACTAGAGGGAGGGCCGTGAAGATGATGCTGTGTGCCCTGCGTTACCTGGAAGCCGGCCGCAGCCTTCCCTGTGTCCCCTAACCCCGAGGGCTAAGGAAAGTGGGTGAAGTTTGAGAGAAAAGGAGATTGTCACATTTGACCCTCATGCATACGACTCGTTCACTCTTGGGGGTAATTTAAAGTCTTAGGGCAGCCACGTGTTTGCACGATTAAAATCAAAAGAAAGTGCAAGTGTTGGAACTGGAGCATTGTCCTCCGCGCAGGGTAAGGACTAAGTTTTAGGATAGAAATGTTCTTGAAGGTTTCTTTAGTTTGGGGTTTTTATAGTATGCATTGTCTGCTGAAAGAAAGGAGCTTTTACACCCTAAATAACTAAATATGAATTAAGTATATGGAAATTAGCACGGCATTTTAGGAATTAACGCCGAGTTTCAAAGGTGATCTTTGGTAACTACTTAGAAACCATTTATGTTATTTCAGTTATTACATGCTAAATTCTTCCTTGAAAATCAAATCTTTAGAAAATGGCTTTAGTAGAGTTCTTATTTTATTCAATTTGCTTAATGTATGTGTGTTGCTGTTTGAACAGTATCCGAGCTAAGAAGTATCAGTTTCTTGCTGTCAGGAAACTTAAAAATCTAATTAGCATAAGTTATAAAAGAATTCTACACAACATAAAACCAAGAGCGAAGTAGAATAAACCCGAGTACAAACAGACTATATATAAAGAAAATTGGGGCTAGAGAAATGACTTAGCCCTCCCAAAGGACCCACATCCGGTTCCCAGCACCCACTTTGTGCAGGTGCCTCACAAGTGTCTATAACTCCAGCTTCAGGGAAACCCAACAACCTCTGGCCTCTGCTAGTGCCTGTAGCCACACAGGGATACATGTGCATAATATAAAATACATATTTAAAAAAAGAGGCAGAGGTGGCTTGTATGTATCTGTAAAGGCTTCGTGGATATCAAAGTTCTCAACAGAATCCATATTTTCTCAGCCAGAGAGGAGACAAGAAGGCATTCTGTGGTGGAAAGTAGGTGATACTTGTGGGATGTATCCTAGAAAAGATACCACAAAGACATAATTCTATGGAGTTTGATATGCATTTATAAATAGTTGTTATAGTAGTTATAAATATTGAAACACAATTTTCATTGAACATTTACTAGGAATTGCTTCATTCCTTTACACAGATGATGGCCATAGTTCAGTAAGTTGTCCAAGTCACAAGATGGTAAAGAGCCGTCTAAGATTCGAATTCAGCAGATTCACTGTACAACTGTCCTGCACTTGACCACTCCCCACACTGTCCCTGTGAATCCCTGCTTGACCGTGAAGAAAGAGTTTTGGACTTGTTGAGATGTGGAAGGTCTGTCTCGGTGTTCCTCTTACACAGCCTTCTCTGGGAGCAGAAGAGGGGGAGCTGAGACTTTTGTTAAGGAAATAGGTTGGCCGGCTTGATTTTTGGACAGTGCTGTGAGGCTGACTAGGCTTGAGGAAGGGGAATTCATGGTACCTGAGAAGATTCATTGTCTTAATGTGAGAACAGTATTGGAAACTTGTAGGGCAGATAAGGTGGTTAGTGACAGAATAAGGGGTTAAGATTAGATAGTAGCCCCTAATTGAAGTCCTTCCCACATCAAAGCAAGCCTGTGTGGTGGTGAAGCATGCAGTTTGACTGAAAGGAAAGAGACATTTAGAAAGCTAGCAATGGAATGTTGAGTCATTATAGTCTGTCATCCAGGGAAGTCAGGACAGGAACACAAGGCAGCATCCTGGAGGAGTTGCTGATGGCAGTGGAGGAGTGTTGCTTACTGGCTTGTTACTCATGGCTTGCTCACCTGCTTTTGTGTACAACTCAAGACTTGAAGGGGTGGAATTGGGGTGGCGTACACACCTCCACCCCACCCCACCGTGTGCTGGGCCCACACCCACTGTTAATTAAGAAAATGTCCTACAGTCTTACCTATAGGCAGTCTGGATGAAGGCATGTTCTCGATTAAGATTCCTCTTCCCAAGTAACTCTTGACATAAAACCAACCACTACAGTCATCAGTAGGCATCAGAACTGAATAGTTCCTCCTGGATTTTGTGCTTTCTTATAATTAAGCCCAGTTAATAAAATTACTGTCTAGCAATGGGGAGGGAGGTTAATGCTGAATACACAAACTGTAAAACCAGACAACTCATTGACTCCCAAGTAAACTGGAGCTCCAGTGCAGATAGTCTTGAAAAGAATAGAAACGATATATGAGAAAGGAGAAAGGCCAAGGAACTTGTTGAGCTTTGTGTGGGAAGGGTGGAGCCCAGTGTGAGTTGGTCCTAAGGAAAATTACAGGAATGCAGAATTTGGCCTGGAAAAGCGGTGGTACTCTGCAGTGAAACGCACAATGACGAAGTGGCTTTTCAGAGACGTTGGGTACCAGTACTGAATGAGCTCAATGGTTGATTGCTTGCCAAGGAACCTGTAGGCCTTAAGCTCAATACTTAATATCACAAAAAAAAAGTAGAAGCAACCCACCCACATAAAGTACAAGTAAAGGGAATTTATTAACTAAGAGAAACAAGCTTTTCAGGTGTGACCAAGGAAAGTGGGGGTAAATAAAGCTAAGAGTAAGAACCTAAAACAGCTTGTAATGTATTCTGCCTTGGTTCCTATAGTAGACCCCGTTTTTTCTTCAGTCTGTGTCTTTTGGCATCTTTCAGTGATGTGAGGTCACGGCTTTTATGAATTCCCCAGGTCACTCAGACGAAAACTCACTATCTGTAGAGCAGCTTCTATTTGGCATTAAGGAGACCCTCATTCAGGTCTTCAACTTCGTGTCCTCTTTTTTCCTCTGCCTTCAAATTCATTCCACTTGAGGACGCCACAATTTTCTGTTTTTTGGTAAACACAATGTATATTTGTATGTATATAATGAAAATTTTACCTTGCTAGTAGGGCAACTATTATATTTTTCTTTTGTTTTTATTTTTTTAATTAGGAAAGCAAAGGAGGAAGCAATTTCCTTTCTCAAAACATGTGTGTGATTATTTTAGACACAATTGGACACAAATTTGAGAAAGAAGACGCCTTAAGATCATACAAACTTTTTTGTATTTTTTTCCCCAAGAACCTTTGTAGTTAGATGAGCTGCAGCAAAATATCACTACAAACAGTATGGCTCAAACAACACAAGGATTATTTTTCTCTTGGGGATTTTGGGGCTGGAAGGATCCCCAAGATCAAGGTGCTAGTTAGGCAGGTTTCTAGTGAGAACTCTCTCCTTGGCTTGCAAATAGTCTTTTAATCTTAATTCCCTCCTTAAAGGCCCTGTCTTCAGGTGTAGCCACATTGAGAACTACAGCTTTCCATGAACTTTGGAGACTATACAGTTCACTCCCCAGCAGCCCCCGCCCCACCCTTCCTTCCAAACTAACAGTCCTTCCTGCACAGCCCAACACCTGTGCCACCCGGAGCTCCAGTTTTCCTCCCAAAAGTTAACCTATCTAGCTATAAACCTTTCTCACCTTATGAAGACCAGCGCCTGATCATTCTTATCTATTCACAGTTATTACTAAGATTAATTTCTCACGATAGTAAAGCAAGATTGGTTCATAGCCATGAAAGGCAGGGGTGGTTTGTTTTGCCTTTTGTCTCACAATTGAATTGTGAGTTTATTATTGAGAGAAAACTGGAAAGATGCCAGAACAACAAAAAATGTACAGGATGAGAGCTGCAAAGTCCAAAGGGCACATCAGAAACATGTGTGCTACAAAATACTTGTAAAAGCAGATGGCCCTGCTCTCTGAAGGTTTGTATTGTGTGTAAACCTTACAGAATTTAGAACATAGATGGTGATATGCCCACTTTACAAAGCAGGACGCTGAAGCTCAGAGAGGGTAAGAGCATGTGATTACTAGAGGAAATTAGACGTCCAGCCAGGCCTATCACAGAGCCCAGGGCAGTTTAACCCCGTAGTGTGATGCTGACGGGGTGATGACAGAGGGAACCGACTGTCCACCTCACACGGCATTGCTACACAGCGACAGCTCTTCTCTGCCGGCTCCATTCTGCACAGGAGTAGGTGGGAACAGAGAAGCGGGTGCTCACATGTAAGCCACTATGACTTGTGTGAACTTTCTGGAAGGTACTTTTTTTTACTATGAATTTTAAATTTACATTTATACCCTTTAACCCATATCAGTCCCTTTCTAATGGCTAATGATAAAGAAGTAACAAAAGTCAGAGAACTTGTTATTAGTAAAAAGATGACGAGACAGAGGGAACAGGGCATACAAAAGAGGGTAGTAAAAGAAAAGGATGAAATAGAACCATATAGTGGCCGGGCGGTGGCAGCGCACGCCTTTAATCCCAGCACTCGGGAGGCAGAGGCAGGCGGATCTCTGTGAGTTCAAGGCCAGCCTGGTCTACAGAGTGAGTCCAGGACAGCCAGGGCTACACAGAGAAACCCTGTCTCGGAAAACCAAAAGAAAAACAGTATAATAACACATCCATATAAAAGAAAAACAGTA
>CAJQZJ010032563.1:12036221-12131857 GCA_907164525.1 Lophiomys imhausi
AAAAGAAAAACAGTATAATAACACATCCATATAAAAGAAAAACAGTATAATAACACATCCATATAAGGACTCTGTGATGAAAACCAGCTTCTTACATGCTAACCCTAAAGCATGGATTTGAAAGATGAGAAACAACCTGCCTATCAAAGAGGAGAGTGTGTGTAGAAACAGTGGAATAGCTACGAGATGACAACAACCGCATTTTTTTTTCAGCATCTTTGTAGAAGTCTAATAACAAGGAGAAATGCTTGTAAACTCTAGAGTGGAGAAGAAGAGTATGCAAACTATAAAATAAAATTGTTATTTTGTGTTGTGAAATTTTATAATGTAGACCATGGTGTACAACATCTAGAGTCATATGCATGACACAGAATGTTCCCTATTAATAGTCTATTTCCAGGATTAAGTGAAGCAGTTCTTGATACTGCATTGTTTCATATTGAGTTCTTACAGCCTGCCCACAGTCCTGTTAAGCATCCTTCATTCCCCTAAATTATCCTTCTTCAAATGTATTTTTCATTTCCTATAGAAGCAGAATGAACATAAATGCCAAATTTAGTCAGGCATGGCAGCAGTCTTCACTTCAAAACACTACTACTGCTTAAAAACAGATGGCACCATTTTCTGAGATGTAGACAGGTCCAAGAGAGCTTTGTGTAGCAGAATAAAGAGGTGAGAGATAAGGACTCTTTTGAGAATTATTTAAAAAAGGGAAAGGAGAGTGACTGGTGGACGAGCATCTCTGTAGATAGTGCTGCTTCTGCCACGCTGTGGGGACCCTGCAGTTAGAGCCGCTTGGGAAAGGTTGGGAACTAGTGAAGGGCCTTCATAGCCTAGCTGAGGTGTGCATGTGTTGGTAGAGAGAACGTCCAGGAACCAGGCTGCCCTTCCTGTAGATCCCTTCTCTGCTGCCCCTCACACTTTGCTGGCATTCTTGATAGACTTGAAGCAGCTTACTAGGGATTATTTTGTTTTTGTTTTGCTTTTGAGTAATATTTTTATTTTATATTTGAGACTGTTTTTGCCTGAATGTACATGTATGTACCACTTGCCTGTCTGGTGCCTACAGTGTTCACAAGACAGTGTCAGATTCTGGAACTTGAGTTACAGGTGGTGGTGAGCTTCCATGTGGGTGCTGAGAATCACACCAAGGTCCTCTGCAAGACCAAGGGGTGTTCCAGACCACTGAGAGCGATTTCCCTAACCCTGAGTAATATTTTCAAGGGTTCAAGTTCATAATCTTAAATATCTGTAACAAAAATACAAGTATTTTAGGTTATTTAAGGGCTACTTCCTGAAATATTAGGATTTTAGTATGCCCTTGCTGATTACTTTGGTAAGTTGATAGATGTACTAATTTAAAAATACTAAATATCCTAGAAACAATTTCCTATCCCTGAGGCTTTCTTGTGCACTTAATTCCTTGTCAGGTCTGGTTGTGTGCTGTGTCTGAGTGACTCACGAGCAGCACCTCTTCTGACCTGTGTGGTGTTTTTCCGTGCAGTGAGTGATGGACTGGAGCTGAGGCCAAAATACACAGGGATTTTACATTGCTTGAAGACTATCTGGGAAGCTGACGGATTACGAGGACTTTATCAAGGAGTGACCCCGAATGTGTGGGGTGCAGGCTTATCTTGGGGACTCTACTTTTTCTTGTGAGTAGATCTGCGGGATTTTACAGTTTTGAAGGGGATCTTCATTTTAATGATTTCTGCTTATCACTTTTTTTTCCACATGGGTGATTAATGAGTCATTTAATCAATTTTTTTCAAATTGGAAGGATTGGAAAGCAAAGTAGCTTCTAAGTTTCCTGTCTGCCAGCTGTGTTGAGAATAGACTTAACAGGAAGAAGATAACAGGATGAGCTATAAGATAGAGAAACATCCTCACAGAAACCATTACTTTGAGATGAATTCAGAGAGTGAAGTGTAGCTAAATATTTTTATTTGTCAACACTTTATTAATATTTAACAAGCATCTATAAAATACACAAATCCTATAGCCTAAAACCTATAATCTAAATCTATAATCTAAGAATACCTTAATACCTATATAAAAACACTTAACACTATTTTAAGTTTCTTAAAAGGATATTAATATTCTTAGCATAGGTCCGTGTAGGATGGCTTGGTTTTTGGCAGTCCCATTAGGTAGTATCTTTTAAGCTTAAGCTCCGTTGGGCCTTATTTTGCCAGTTCATAAGGCCAGTTTATTTTTACCATCAAATTGTGGCCAGTTTATAAAGTCAGTCTGTTCCAACTGCCAACTGAGGGTGGTCTTTTCAATCAACTAAGATTCGCCTTCATGGTCTTTTTGGCCCGGCAAGTCTCAAGAGTCTCCAAGCAGCTTTCTAACTCCGTCTCAGCAGATTTACGCCATGCCTTTGCCGTGGCCTATAGCAGTCTAAATTCTGTTAGTGGTGTACCTTGAGGTGCTCTTCTTCAGGGTGACCTCTCAGTTGGTGAAGGCAGTAGGAAGAAGGGAGAGACTCTCTTCTTGGAGAGAAGTGGAGTCTCTGGCTTATAAATCGTCCCATCTTGAGATCCTCAGTGGAGGGTCCAAAGTCTCTCAAGATCTCCCAGCATTCCTGTTTCATGGTTTCTTTGTCATGCCCCTTCTACAGAGTGGTCCATGTTTTTATCTCAGTAACCTTAAGGGACGCCAATTTTGCCAGTCCGAAAGTCCTATGAGCTACCAGATTCTAAGCTGAACTGCCTATTAATTTCACTAAAAGAGGCCTAACTTCTACCACAGTGAAGTGTTGAGCTGATCACTGTGGGCAACAGGGTACTGACACATTAAAGAACTCTGTTTTACTTAAAGCCACTGCTAACTCTATATAACTCACAATGACACTGTACAGCTTCTCCAGGAATTCTGAGGTACTGTGACCACATTAGTATTCTTGAACATTTTTAACAGCCAAAATAGGTTAGGAAAAGGTGAATAAACCAGTTATTAATTAGTGGTTTTGAAGTATTACAGTAGGAACCTGAAAGTATTTTTTAAGATGAATTCCATAGTTTCAGTCCTTAAGTTCAGTCCTTGAAAATAAGCTATGTTCTTCTTGTGTAAGAGATTAGTTCTGTAGAAAATGTCATAAGTACTGAAGTAGCAGGGCATAGTTAAATATTTGTTAGTGTAACTTTATGTAATTGTGTTTGTTTCTCAGTTTCTCTCTTAACCTGGGTTTCACCCAAATAATTGAGACTCTATTATATTATTTATAAAGCATCACAACACAATAACTGAGCAGTTATTACTCTATTCTTAAACCCTTAAACTAATCTGGCTTCCCCCCAGTATAGATCCCAGAGATATTTACACTTTGTGGCTTTCCTGCTTTGGCTGACCCACTCCTGGTGTCTCCTGCACCTCTGCCTGTGGCCCAATCCCCTACTTCCTCCTCTAACTCCTCCCCTGGAGGGCAGAAAGTCCAGTCCTATTCTTTCCCCTGCTTAGTGATTGACTGTAAGCTTCTTTATTGGCATATCAGGGGACAATTGGGGAGCAATCTTTACACAACATTGAGATAGGAGATTCTCAGAACAAGGACTGTATCCAGATATGGGGATGTACAGAAATCAGCATTTGAATTACACAATAACCTTATGTCTATGTATATCTATCCTCAGCAAGAACCCCAAATTGTTTGAGTCAGCTTAGAGTAGTGCACTTTATGCATAATGAAGTTGAAAAGCAGGAGGGATAGATGTGGGAGCACTTTAAGAACATACATCAGAGAACATCCCTGTTGGGAGGAGATTCCTGAAAGAGTTTGAGATGCACTCCTCATACCTCGTTTTTGACCTGCGCCATCGTTTTCATAGCTCATTGACCTGTTAGACACCATCACTACTTGGAATAACTCCTGCTGCATTTCTCTTAAACCACTGCAAGCTCCTCAGCCGGCGCATTTGCCTTATTAAATGTAAAAGAGCATAGTCACAGACATCATGGCACTGCAGTGGAGGAGCACCCTTCTGACTGGACGCGGCGTCTTCGTCAGTGTTCTGGTGCTGTGAACAGACCAAGTCAACTCTTACAAAGGAAAGCATTTACTCCATTCAAATCAAATTTATAATGCTGTGTGCAACAGAGAGAGAATATGTATCCAAGGACAAGCTGTGTGAATAAAGTGTTCCGTGACGAGAATTTCTTACAATAGAACAGTTTGCTTCTTGTTAAAGTATTATGGATAAAGTTCGAAAAGTTTCTTCAACCAAAATCTTTCAAGAGGGAAGTAGAAATTGGCCTGGTGCTACACTTCTAATCCCAGCACTTGGTGGATAGGGGCAGAAAGATCTGAATTTTAAAGTCATCCTTTACTCCTAGTGAGTTTGGTGCCAGCCTGGGTCATAGAAGACCTGCTTCAGGGAAAAAAAAATAGGTCTGGAGAGATGGCTCAGATGGCTGATCATCCAGAGAATCCAAGCTTGTTTCTCACCCCTACATGAAACAGCTTACAACTATGGCTTCAGCTCCAACTGCTGTGGTCACACAGACCACACAGGTACACATAATAAAAATCTGTATTTACAAGACAAGTAACAAAAGGCAGGCCTGATTTATCTTTTCTGCTCAGCAACATTTAATGTCTATTTTCTACCAAACCAGACTCAGATCTCAGCCTGCCTCTCTTGTGGCTTCTTTTCCTTATCACATCGTCCACTCTGGCTCTTACCTCCCCATGTGTGTCTCTTTCCCTGTGAAAACCGTACCTGTCTCGATGCCTAGGTCACTATCAAGGCTACACAAGAACTTTTGGGAATTACTCTTGGTCGGTTTCTGAATGCCTTAGGACCCTGTTGCCTTTCATCTTGTTAAGACTGTTAGAATGGCAGGATCTGTGTTCATCTATTCCCCTCATCAGAAAGCTGAGTACTGTTCCTGAGGTGTGTTGTCTGTGCCCCTTCTCTGACTGTTTCCCTTTTTCCCAATGTATGTATCGTTTAGTGTACAGACCACAGCAGCTGCTCCTCCTCCCAGTTTTCTTGTGCTGCTATTAACTGCTGAAGGTATAACTAGAACATTCACATACATATTGCTAGGCGTACTCACTTATGGGGGGGATGGTAAAATATCACTCGCTCTGAGCCATTTCTGTCATACCCATTCTTAAATGAGACTTAATTTGTGGTTTCATTATTTGGAGATTATGTTTTAAAATGGACTGTTGCTTTATAACTCATGTTCATATTAAACTTATATGTTTAATTAAACTTGTGTTTAATATTTTTAGTTACAACGCTATCAAATCATATAAGACAGAAGGAAGAGCTGAACAGTTAAACCCAATGGAATACCTGGTCTCAGCTACTGAAGCTGGTAAGGCAGTATGTGACATCATCTCCCAAACTTTCTTCCTTGGGTTGGAGTGGGGCTGAGGTGGAGGTACTTGAGTATATTTGAGTAAAGATCTCTGGCCCAGATTGGGCTTCTGACCTCTTGCATCCAGGCCTGACTTTTTTTTTAACTACCCCCTCTCCCCCCCGTTAAGTGTTAGAGGTTTAAATGTGCTCATCTACTCATATGAAGTAAGGAATCTCTAGACTGAGGTGATTTGGGTGGGGCTGGAGAGGTGCTTCAGCACTTAAGAGCACTGGCTGCTCTGCAGAGGACTCTGGTTGGATTCTCTGTAACTCCAGTTCCAGAGGATCCGACACCCTCTTCTGGCCTCTGAGGACACTAGACACACAGATGGTGCACAGAAATACATTCAGGAAAGACACTCATACATGAAATAATTTTTGAAAAATTATTCTATAGAGATGAATATGGTGTTTTCAAATTATATAACTTAGTAACTTTATCCCCTTGCTCCTGTATGTGTGCCATCAAGGAAAGCCTATTTTGGTTTATTCATGTTTACTGAGTATTCTCTTAAATAGTGAGAACTGTCTTATTATTAAATACTTAGCCACACGCAAAGACCCAAATCACCATAGAATTTGATATTTATTTATCACAAAGCTCCTCAGGAAGCTCAATAAGTGAGAAATTTAAGTAGATGCATTTTTTTTTTTTTTTTTTTGGTGGGATAGGAGGTATGTTGGTTTTGTTTGTTTGTTTTGAAGATAGAATTGAATATAGTGTTCCCAGGCTGGCCTTGAAATGATCTTCCTGATTCTACTTCGCAACTACTGGGGTGTACCACATGTGTCACCAGATGAGATTTGTAGCAAAATTATCGCGTCGGTAAAGATTATAAATGTGCCTTATTAGACTGTTGGAGGGGAGGGACTACTCTGGAAAGGAGTTGGTGGATTTAGGGTGGACATTTGTGTGCATATGCAGCTTGAGGAACCTTCCCTAAACCACAGCCCTTTGGATTATGTGTGACTCCGAAGATCTAGCCTCTGCCCAGGCTACATTGTTTAAGAGTCTGGATAGCTTTGCTCTGTCCTTACAAGGAAACTTTCCCATTTATCTCTTCATTTACCTCTCACTGACCACAGGAGGAACGTCTTGACCATCGAAAGCTAAGTTTTCCTTTTCACTCTTGGGTGGTGCTCAGAGACCATGCCTCACTGCCAGACACACCCTCTTCATGTTTTAGTCTCTCACTCTCAGTTGACTGGATATCATTGCACTCACTTTCTTAATTACATTTAATGTGCTACCAATACCAGTGTTTTGTTGTTTTGTTTTTGTTTTTTTTTTTTTTTCTTTGGTTTTTCGAGACAGAGTTTCTCTGTTTAACAGCTCTGGCTGTCCTGGACTCGCCTTGTAGACCAGGCTGGCCTCGAACTCGCAAAGATCCGCCTGCCTCTGCCTCCCAAGTGCTGGGATTAAAGGCGTGCGCCACCACCGCCCGGCTTTGTTTTTGTTTTTAAGACAGGGATTCACTATGTCCTTGATTGTCTCAGAACTCTGTAGATAAGGCTAACCTTCAGCTTATAGAGATCTGCCTGCCTCTGCCTCCTGAGTTCTGTGGTTAAAGGTGAGCAACTCACCCAGCTATACCCCAGTTCTTGATCCAAGTGGGCCTTCTTTATGTTATGTGCACACTGTTGAAAAAAAATGCTCCTTATCTAATGAACTGTTTTAATTTTGATTACATGAAACAGTACCTTTTTGCTAATGAATCTTTAAATATGATTTTAGGAGCCATGACTCTTTGCATTACAAACCCATTATGGGTCACGAAAACTCGCCTGATGTTACAGTATGGTGATGTTGTTAACTCTTCACAGAGACAGTATAAAGGAATGTTTGATACACTTGTGAAAATATATAAATATGAAGGTGTGCGTGGATTATACAAGGTAACAAATTATCATGACTATATTTTGAGTAACTGGAAATTGTTATTAGTACTAAGAGTTTTGCTTTTGCTTTGTTTTTGAGACAGTCTTTCTAGATAGCCCAGGCTAGCCTTCAACTCTCAACCTTCCTATCTAAGACTACAGAATACTGAAATTATAGGTGTGTGTAACCATACTGGTTTCTTGTTGTCTTGTACATCAACTCCTTTGTTTCATTTCTAAATGACCTGTATTTGGTCCTAAAAAGAAAACAAACTTAGGCAAGAAATAATTGAATGAAACTAAAATCTTGTTTGTAATATTGAAATTCTATTTTAAGCTGTGCTTCCTAATTGCTGTAAGCTGGGTCTTCATGACTTTGATGTGAGAACAGTCTAAAATTTTGTCAGGTATGCACCCATTTCTTACTGTAGCCCTTAGAAATTATCTCTGAAGAAGAATTCAGCCCCTTGCCTGTTTGTTTGGTTTTGTTTTTCATGCTATAATTGAAAGCAGTATATTTGAAATTTCATCTTAGTGGCATTAAGATCTGTTTCCAATTTTGTACCTTTTTTCTTTTGCCTTAATTTCTCTTAGTGTTAGTTACTTTTCTTTTTTTCCTTTTTTTATATTTTTTCCTTTATTTTTTATTTCTTCAAGTTACATCTCAATCGCAGTCCCCTCCCTATTCCCCCTCCACTCCCACCCTCAACCCCCCCATCCTCTTCCCTTTTTTTTTTTAAGTTTAAGGTATATCTTATTTCCCCCTACAGTTTCCCCTTTCAGTACAACAAATGGCTCTTTCTCTTATAATAACAAATATACTACAGTACAGCAGAGGTGATTAGGCCACAGTTATGAGGGTTCTATGGCTTAGCGAACATTCCCAATGTCCAGTCCACATGTATTTGGCACGTTAGTTACTTTTCAATCACTGGTAACAATATGTGAGAGAAACAACTAGAGAAGGGAGAACTTACATGGCTTACAGTTTTAGAGGTGTCAGTCTATGATTGTGGGCAGGCAGAACTGCCAGAGCCTGCTGACTAAGTTGAACAGTACCTGAGAGGGGAGCGAGGATTAAGAAAAGAGAAAGAGAGAGAAGATAGATTCGGGAGGGCTGACAGTGAACACTGAAGCCCCGAGTTTATTTTGCAGAGCATTTTATACACTTTCTGGCATGGGAAACAGAACAAAAAAAATCCTTCTCAGTGCATAATGCTGACATTTACACAGGAAAAGCAATGTTATGTAAAGAAGCCACATTCTTCTTACAAAGATGAAAAACATTCAGTTTACAGCTCCATTGCCACAGTGCACTTCCTCCTAAAGTCAGCAGACTCTTATCATATACTTGGCAGAGCATCTTGTTTTTCTCAGCAGATGTCCAATATGTTGAGGGCCTCTACAGATGGCTGCTGAGACAGAATATTGCAAAAGTAATTTTTATTCAGCAGATGTAATTGTCTCAGAGGCCTACTGCTGAATAAGCTCACCCTTTCTAGCTATTTCTGAACTCTGGCTGGCTGGTTCAACTCAGCTGTTCTGGCTCAAACTTCTCTCCAAGCTGCCTGATTCAAACTGACTTCTCTTGACTTCTGCCTGAATTACTCTGCTTTGCCTCAAACTAACTGGCAGTCTGTTCTGACCTTGTGGCTCCCTCTGTCTTCACCTACAACCTGTCCTGTAAAACTGCCTCCTGCCCCCGCCTCCCCTCCCTCTTCTCTCTCTGTCTCTCTTTCTCTGTCTTTCTCAAGTCCTCTTTCTTCTCTTGAGAGTTGGGCATATCCTATTTCTAACTCATTCTGTCAAATCTTTCTCTGATTTGCCAATTGTCTGTTTCTCAATTAGAAGTCACTTTCAAACATGGCTGCTTCCTTGTACAAAGTAACCTTACCTACATTGTTTGGGATTAAAGGTGTGTGCTAAAGGTGTGTCTGTGTTCCAACAGGAACTCACAGACCTAGGCCTTTGTCTGAGCAGCCATGTTACTGGATTAGAATTCCTCTGCAGAGCAGAGCAGCTCCATGCTTAGGAAACAGAGAGAATGCACTGGTGCTTGACTGGGGCATTCTCCTTTTCCACCTGCACTCTGACCTGGTCTCCAGCTCACAGGGTGCGTATCTAGTGAGCGTGGCCACCCTCACATGAACACCCACAAAGAGTCTGCCCAGCCATGCTGACAGCCAAGACTTAACTGTCAGTCCTTTTCTGGCGTTTTGGTTTATCCTCATGAATGTGTATGTATTTGTGTGTGTGTGTGTGTGTGTGTGTGTGTGTGTGTGTGTGTGTGTGTGTGTATACTTTTTTTAAAATTTTAAAATCTGGGCAGTGGTGGTGCATGCTTTTAATTCCAACACTCAGGAGGCAGAACTAGGCAGATCTCTGAGTTCCAGCCGAACCTAGTCTACAGAGTGAGTTCCAGGATAGCTAGGGCTACACAGAGAAACCTTATCTAAAAAAAAAAACAAAAAAGAAAGATAGAAAAAAATATATATATTTTAAATTTTACTTTGTTTTTCAAGAATTGTGTATTATCTTTAAAATCACTAGCATATAAACTTGAGGTTATGGATTACTTACTGATCTATAGGCAGTTTCATTTGCAGTTATATTATTCAGTTCTGTATTTTCTTTCATCATTTCTTATCCTGTTCTGTTAGAATGCCTGTACACAATCCTTTGAAATATTATTAGCTTTACTTTGTTTACTAAATTTAACCTCCTATTCAAACTCCAATTCTTGCTAGCATAATCTTTTTTATGTTCATATGTATACTATTTACAGAAAATCAACCTATGAAAATCCAAATAGCTTAAAAAGCTTTAAAACAAAATTACATTAAAAAATGCTTTTAAGACCTTTGTCTTATATATATATATACACGTGTGTGTGCATTGTATATATTTATATTTTATAACATTAGTATAGTAAATATGCTTATTTATAGTGTTATATATTAATATAATATATTAGCTATATTAAACATAATTTATTAAAATATAAATTAAAATGGGATTTAGGTAAAACACAGTTAATTTACATAAAGTAATATGAAAATACTTTAAGTGTATCCTTCATGGAAACTTTATTTATTTCTCTATTTTATCATTTCCCTTTAGGGATTTGTCCCTGGGCTGTTTGGAACGTCACATGGGGCCCTTCAGTTCATGGCATATGAATTGCTAAAGGTGAAGTACAACAAACACATCAACAGGTTACCCGAAGCCCAGCTGGTAAGATGATTCTTCTAAAGTAGCATCATTTACTTTTGTGGGCACTAAACAGGTACAGCTTTTCAAAATATGTTTACTTTGACAATATTGCTACCATAATAAATACTCTGTCACTAACCTAACTAAGAGCTAAATGGTTTATAAGTCAATGTCACAGATGTTAAATGGAGTCCCATGTTAAATAGAGCTTGTATTGAAGAGGGAACAGTATTTTTTCTGCATTTATTTAGATGGTTTTTTAATGTAATTTTTGTTTTAAAGAACTCCTATTTATGTTCTCATTTTAGAGCACAGTGGAATATATCTCTTTTGCAGCACTATCCAAAATATTTGCCGTGGCAGCAACATACCCGTACCAGGTTGTGAGAGCCCGTCTTCAGGATCAGCATGTGTCATATGGTGGTGTCATGGATGTTATCATGAGGACACGGAGGTGAGAGCATGGGCGTTCGCTCAGTCCCTTGCCTGCCGAGACTGCCCGCTCCATACAGTCTGCTGTGCAAAAGATGAGCAGCTGTTCTGATTGTCCTGTTTACTATGTCTGTCAGGGTACACAGTGTCTCTGAAACCTGAATCCTTCCTTTATAAAATTAGACTGTTTGGGCTCACAAAGTTGTTGTTAAGAAAATATGAAACATAAATAAGTGCTTTGAAACATTACCAGCACAGAATTTAAATTTAAATATTTGATTGGCATTGGCTATAAGAAATCAGAAAGCTAATTAAATATGTCTGAAAAGGCCTAATGACTAGTGGCCCTGTAGCTTTAACAAGTACTCATCTCTGTGAGTGGAAGAGGTTATGCATGAGAATAATTAAATTATTATAGGCAGACTTCCTTTACATTTCTTTTTAATTCTAAAAGGCCTGAAGAGACTGAGTTTAAGTTTAGTTCACTTTAATACTGTCTGAAGTGGGAACAAGGCTGGCTCTGACTCTGTTGCCTGCCTTTGGATCCTTTCCTCCAACTGGGCTGCCTCTTCTAGCCTCAACAGGAGAGGGTGCACCTAGTCTCACTGCAGCTTGGCATGCCAAGGCTGGTTGATACACATGGGAGGCCTCTCCTTTTCTGAAGAGAAAGGAAGGAGGAGTGGATGCAGGGGAAGAGATGGGGGCGGTATTTATAAAGTTAATTAATTATTAAAAACAGAAATTCTGTTTGATAATCTGCGTGTTAACTTACTAAGCCTTATCCCCTATTTTAGGTATTAAGGAAATAAAATTTATTTTTATATGAGCTATATTTTTCTGTACCACTTATATCAATTATGAGATCATGGACATATTGGTTGCTAACAAGCATGTTTGTTTGAGACCAAGTCTTTGGAATATAGCTCTCACTGACTTGGCACTTAGTGTCTACTCCAGCTGACTTCAGAGACTTTGGACTTGTAACAACCCCTGGGCCTCATCTCCCTCCTGAGTACTATACAGGGTCACAGACCTGAACCACCACGTCTGGCTGCCATGAGAGACGGTCGCATTAGATCTGCTAAATCTCCCCCAGCAGCATCTACTTAAACACATTTGAACGCATCACTAAAACATGCAGCAGTGTACAGTTGTGTTTTGAGGTGTCCTTACCCTCTTCCTTCATCAGTTTATAAAAGATAAATAGTTCTTCGGGACATTGCACACCTGGTTTGAACCCCCATGTACATAGGTTGAGGCTTGGGTGCTTATTCCCTTCTCTATGCTAATGAAGTGTTGGTATATTCACGCT
Source organism: Lophiomys imhausi (assembly GCA_907164525.1). Taxonomy (NCBI): domain Eukaryota; kingdom Metazoa; phylum Chordata; class Mammalia; order Rodentia; family Muridae; genus Lophiomys; species Lophiomys imhausi. The sequence continues at coordinate 12,048,429 of CAJQZJ010032563.1, forward strand.
GCTATTTAAGAAACTAAGTGTGTATCTGTTCCTCCTTTAAAGGAAAGAAGGCATCAGTGGATTTTACAAAGGAATCACCCCCAATTTGATTAGAGTGACACCAGCCTGCTGTATCACTTTTGTGGTTTATGAAAATGTTTTACACTTTTTATATGACCTTAGAGAAAAGAAAGTAAGCTGAAAGAAGACTCCAGTATATCTGCTTGAAGCAGCAACAAACTCCTTTGTGTTTGAAACACAAAACTTAGAAGAATGTAGCAACATAAGCTCACAATCAACATTTGTCTATGTCAGAGGTCAAAGGACTGCTTAAGTCATCCTGATGTCGCCCCCTTGGCTTCTCCATATGTGTGGAGCTTGTCTGCCTGGAGTGGGTACCAGCCTCGTAATGTTGAAATTGATAGCCAGTGTGAAAATGTGCAAGATCTTCCATTTCATTGTTCAAGTAGAAGCTAATTTGCAATATTTGTGAATAATTTGATGAATGTTCTTTTTTCTGAATTCCCTTGCCTGGATTGACTTTACAACTGACCCATGTGCAATAGCAAAGAACTGACTTCTTACAAGAATAACTGTATTTCAAGGGTAAATTAAACTTGGAGGACTTACAAATAAGGTGTATCCAAGTCCAGCCCATTTTGAATGGGGATATTTTTGTTAGAAAATAATCCATTATAATTGTGCTTTAGTTTTAATCCAATTGGAGCACACTAACTACAGAAATTGGAGAAGTTATGTATTTCTCTGAGAAATATCTGGCTCCTTTTGCCATTCCATTGCTTAACTATTTACAGTGTGATTCTGGACCCACCCATACCTTATTTTGGCCATAAACACTTAGTGTGTGGTTGGAGTATCTAAGATCTGAACTTCCGGGATCCGCTGAAGCCTTCATTTAGCAGGTGTGGTTACAAATCACTCATCAGAAATGCTGGCTCATGTTTCAGAGATGGAATGTTTGCTGTAAGTTTGTTGAAAAACTGAATAGAAGTAAGCATTCCTTTTCTTCTTAATTTTTAGATTTATAGATCCAGATTCCAAATACATGATTTGTCTACATTGGTTGCTCAAATTCAGGTTGAAATACAAATTACATGTGTGGTCATTATTGATTTGATTTGTATGTCATTGTAGATCTCCAGGTACAAAGGCCTACATACCCCCAGAAGGATACCTGGAGTAATAGTAATGTTTCTGACAGACAACTGTCAGTGCTGTTGCACTATATTTTTTGTAAATAAAATGTTATGATCAAAGCTCTATTTAAATGGTTCTGTGGAAATAAGCCTATTTTTTATTTTTGGAAATGGCATTGTTTTTAAAATTAAAAAATGAAAAGATAATTTATTATTACAAATATGGTGTTTACTATAATATCCTTTATTTTTTAAGGTATGTTTATTCAGCAAAAACAATACATTTTTTTAATGATGACATAAAGTAACAAAAAGCAAGTTTTTCAGCATTTCCAAATTCCTGACATGTAACTCTCAGATTCAGGGACAATGAATTCTTGGAAATTTCAAAATTATAATTTTAAACATAGTCTTAACTGTATGTACATTTGTGTTGCATATCTCAAATTCTTATTATAGAATAAAATACAGTGAGTTTAGTAGTTTACAGAGAACTACAGCCTATGACAATATTTAAACAATGAGAAACATAACTTAAAATCCAAATCTCCCAGTTAAGAAAACTTTAGAATGCTTTATAAATTATGCATTTCATAGTTCTTGATTATACTGAATTTGCACGGGATTCAACCTGATACTTGAGTCTGTATGGAGAGGCAAGCTACAGTTGATATTAAAGTTTGAGAAGTAGAACAGTCATTTGAGTCCCCCTATGTCCTCAATAAGACAATTCTTGATCTCTGAGAGCATATAGGCCTGCATAATAAATGTTACTACAGCTCTCAATTGGTGCATGAGCATGTAGGGTAACTGTTACTCAGCAACAAATATGGAGGTACCGCCTCTGTCAGGAGTACTGCTGGGCCTGAAGGCACAGCCGGAAGCAAACCAGTTGAACTCAGTGTAATAAAAAATAATACATCTTTGCATAATATAGTTGTGGGCATTGAATGCTGTGAAACAAAAGCAGCAATGAGAGTGATGTTGCCATGTTAGATAGGAGAGAGAGAGAGAAATACGAAGGCCATGAAGCAGGGACTCAGCTGGCTAGAGGAGAGCAAGTTGAAGATGAGGCCTTTGCAGTTCGGTGAGATCACAGGTTGGTGAACCGGACTCACTTCGAATTTTAGTTTTCTGTTTGACCTAAAACAAACCATTTCTCTCCTGTCTTTATCTGTAAAATGGTGTTAGCTCCATCCCAGTGGTTCCCAAGGAAGACGTTCTTAGTGAAGTGACTGAGAACGTGCTCTATAAATCTGTAAGGTAAAACCCGGCGTGGTGGCACACACCTTCAATCCCAGCGCTCAGGAAGTAGAGGCAGGCTGATCTCCGAGTTTGAGGCTAGCCTGGTCTACATAGAGAGGACTAGATAGTACAGCCTTAGTCTGACACTACAGAGCATTATGAGGAGTGGATTGGAGTACAGGTAGTCCAGCCCAGAGATCACTAGACCAGGGTGACGAGATCCCCTTCCTCTGCCTCCCAGCTGGGATTACAGGTGCATGGTTGACGAGATCCCCTTCCTCTGCCTCCCAGCTGGGATTACAGGTGTATGGTTGACGAGATCCCCTTCCTCTGCCTCCCAGCTGGGATTACAGGTGCATGGGACCATGCTCAGCCCATTCGATTCTCAAAGCAAGTAGTCATTGACTTAGGGAAGCAAGTTGTGTGAGGGTGAAGGCGTCAAGGCACTGCTAGCAAGGCCAGTCAGTCTTCCAAAGAGTGGAGGTGTGAGCTGTTAGCAAGCACCCCGCCGCGAAAAGGGGATCTAGATATGTCACCCAGCAGTGTATGCTGCAAATGAGCAAATTAAAGAACACAGCTGTACTTCAACAGAATTAAAGGAATCCAAACAGAGTGTAATGCTTTAGCTGGGCTAATTAACATTAACAGAAGCCAGATCTTGACCAGTCTTGTAGACCGGTAAGAAATTTAGATCTTTTTTGGATTTTGTGAACAAGGCTACCAGTTAAGATGTTTTGACATATAAACAGTAAGAGCTGTTTGCAAGGAACTGGAGCAAGATTTCAGAATGGTGGTGGGCTGGACCTGAAGATATTTTGAAGAGAACTATGGCAGGTGGTAGCTAGCAGAGGCGGCCTATGCTGAGCCTGAAGTATCAGGATAATACATGGAAGACCGAACTGAAAGACAGACCAGAACTTTTATGGAGCCTTGCTAAACATGTTGGGGCTTTAATGGGTAAAAGAAAAAAGTTTTTTTCCTTAAGTGATTTGGGGGGGGGGGTTGGTTTGGTTTGTTTGTTTCCACCATATCTAAAAAGGATGCCAACTAAAGAATATATTTGAGTTCAGAGGTCATCAGGGTTGATTTTCCTTGGGATACAGTCAACATTTTCAATAGAAAATAAAATTCTAAAGATAACAATATCTACTCATTTCCACAACAAAGTTAAGTACTTACAAATGACATGGAAGTAAAATGATTTGTACTGTTTTCTGCAAATGTAACATGTAGAAATTTTGCAAGGTTTTGGGTTAAAGTCTTACATTTCTGAAGAATTAAACAAAAAGCAGACTCTGCTTCCATTTCCCTTTTTGAAGAAGTAGCCAGAATGTCTTATGGAATCCTACCCCCTTCCCCCACTAAGCTTTGTGATTTAGGTTCCCCAGACTCACGTGTGCTGCAGCTGGGCCTTCATTGACAGCACCTATCTGGATATGTATAATCTCTGTTTATAGTCGTGAATGGCTGGAAACCAGCCGTTAAAGCAGTCCAGTCCATGTAGCCAAAAAAGACATTATTTTTCCTCAGTATTCTGGCTGAGTATACCTACTGAGTAGCCATTCTCTTCTAGCAAGCATTGTCTGGCTTCTCACACTTAGTATGATATTTTTAGGTTCATCCATATTATAAGCACTAAGTGTGTCAATAATTCTTTTTATGGCTGGATGATGTACATTATATTCACATGCTTCTGTTGACTCATCTTGTTCTTAGTTGATGGATATTTGGATGGTTTCTATTTTTTTACCTTTGTGAGTAGTGCTGTTGTGAGTATTCATATTCAAGCTTTTGTCTGTACACCTTTTCTTTTAAATATGTACATAGGAGTGTAAAGGCTGAGTCATATGGAAATTCTACCTTTAACATACTGAAGAGCCACCAAACTACTTTCTGTAAACACTAGTACTTTATTGAAGTCCCACTTTGTCCACATCTTTCTTGATATGTATTTTCTTTTTCTTTTCTTTTTTTTTTTTTTTGGTTTTTCAAGACAGGGTTCCTCTGTGAAATAGCCCTGACTGTCCTGGACTTACTTTGTAGACCAGGTTGGCCTCGAACTCACAGAGATCCGCCTGCCTCTGCCTCCCGAGTGCTGGGATTAAAAGCATGTGCCACCACGCCCAGTGTATTTTCCATTTTTTAATTATAGCCTTCTACTAGGTATAAAGTGGTAAACCTTTGGTTTTAAGTTGAATTTTGTTAATGACTAGTGGAAGTGGGAATCTTTCCATGTTTCAGAGAAAAACTATTTCTTTTACCTAGTTTTTTATTGTCATTTGACCTCAATTCTCATTCAGTGGTCAGATAGCTCTCAGTTGTTCTACAGATAATTCTGGTGGTTTTGACCACTATGGTGTTTTCTCAGCCTCCCTTGCTAGCTTAAACTCTTAGAGTTCCTATACACATGCTTATCAGTCCCTGAACATCATTTTTTTTTTCCTATCCAAGAGTCTTCACTTAATGTTCTTGCTCTTGCTCAAAATGTTCTTAATCCTTTTTATCTTAGTTAGGGTTACTATTGCTCTGATGAAACACCAGGGCCAAAGCAAATTGGAGAGGAGAGAACTTACTTGGTTTACATATCCTGAGTCACAGTCCACTTAGGGAAACCAAGGCAGGAAACTCAAGCAGGGCAGGAACCTGGAGGCAGGAGCAGCTGTAGAAGCCATGGAGGGTGCTGCTTACTGGCCTGCTCCTCACAGCTTGCTCAACCTGCTTTCTTTTTTTTTTTTTTTTTAAATACTTTATTTTTTTTCTTCAAGTTACATCTCAGTAACAAACCCCTCCCTATTCCCCCTTCCTATCCCACCCTTCCACCCTCTTCCCCCCTGAAGTTTCCCCTTTCAGTCCAACAGATGGTTCTTTCTCTTATTACAGTAAGTATTATACAAAACAACAGATATAAATATGCCACATTTATGAGAGTTAAATGGCCCAGTATACCTTCCCAATGTCCAGTTTATACATGTTTGGCCCCTGACTTTAACATTCTACTATCTAACCATCTCCTTGAGTTTAAAGGTCTATATGTGACTCAACATTCAAACTAACTTGCAACACACTTTTAAGAGTATCTTCTTAGATCTATAACACCCTCTTGATTCCTAAACAACTCAAAATTTAACTATGAGACTCTAGCTGTCTATTCTTCAACCACCTCAGAGACCTGAGAGGGATAAATATATTTGCTTTTATAGGAAGTGCAGGGCCTGCAGCTTCCAAAACTAAGAAAGGACATACCAATGACTGCCTGGACAGTTCCCATTTTCTCTCCATACATTCCTGCATCAGTCTTCAGCCTTTGGGTCCTGTTTCTCTGACAGACATTTGTTGTAGAGCAGGGATTATGAAGGACTTACCTACCCTGTCTTGGCAGAGTTAGGCTGTCGACTTCCCTGCTACCAAGTTTTGCCCTTTTTGGACAGCAGTCTGTCTGCAGTTGGTGCAAGGGGTTTTTTCATGCCAAGAGAAAGGCTTGCCACTAATTCAACCATCTTACAGTGGAGGTTCTTCGATGCTTATCTTCTACTTGGAGTAGAATAGGGGGTGCTGTCAGGCGCTGATATGTCTCGATATCAAAAAAAAATCTTGATTTAAGATAACGTCTTTGAATGCCATATTCTGCAGATCTCTTGGGGTTTTTGAAGATGCCCTATCCATCTCTTGTATTTAGATAAGCAAATGTTGCTTGTCTCTTAGCAACTTGATTACTGGGTAGTTTAGAGAATATCTGTGATAGACTGTCATAGTAGCTAACAAAGTGACATGCTTGCATGACTAGGAGTTTGTTTTAACTATCCTAGACCGTTTTAGATGGTTGGTATCAAGAGGTCAGAGCTTCACATTTTATTTTTAAGTATCTCTAGGTATGATACCATTAGGAAGCGTTACCTTTAAATTTGTATCAATATACAAAGATCTATTCAATTGTGGTTAAATATACTCTTAATTATGTATCAATATACCAAGATCAATGCCTATGTAGCCCAATATAATCTTAATATTACGTCCATATGCAAGGGTCAATACCATTGTGGCCAACTATAATCTTAATTTTGTATCAATATACAAAGATCAATACCGATGTAATCCAATACAATCTTATTTTTACACAATAAACAATGGTCAATACCACTTTAGCCAAATAAACTACTAATTTTGTATCAATATACAAAGGTATAAGGGCATATTCAATAATCTGCCCCTTCTTCTTGGACCTTCCTGTGCTATGTCTATATCTCATTTTTCTCAAGCCCATGCACTCCTACATAGGAGAGGAAGAAGGATACAGAAAAGGAAAAGTAGGAAGTCCCTGGGGCTAACCTCCAAAACCTATTAAGACAGGACCATTTATCAGCTTGTAGTCTCTTCCCCTACATAACAGAGTTTTCAGTTATCCTTCAAATAACCAAAAAGAAGGGCGGAGAAACACCCTCCCCACCCTCTGGGCATGGGACGTCTCTCTCTTAAAGTGACTTCCTGCTGATTTGGGTCGTAGTAGACCTGTTTGGGGCCCGAACCCAAATGGGAAAAATGATTAAAAATGTTAGTACACTCCTTTTATGTTCAGTCCTTCTGTTCTCAGCTGTTTAGATGACCTAAGGGGTTTGTAGGCAGAAGCTGATCTTGCAGGTTTCACTGAGGTTCCTGTCGGGGCATTGTGTAGAGCTGAGCGGTCCCAGTGACATTGGATTGCTGTGGTGGTTGCAGGCCCCCGATGGAGACAGCTATTGAGGAAGTCTGCCAGGCAGAATCAACTGGGTCACTCGTCCTCCTTGGTGCCTGATTCTGCTCTCTGCTGAGGATTCCGCTGTCCAGCCGTCCCCGGGCTCCCCTAATGGACGCTTCGATTCTCCTGGAACGATAACAGAGCCCTGCCCCAATCCCAACCCTAGGACAATTGCCCTCTTTTTTGGGGGTGGGGGGTGGGGGGGCTAGGTAGTACTTCTCCTGAAGCAAATTTGGCCTTCTGACAACATACAAAGCGTTATCTTTCAATCCGGGTTAAAGAAGAAATCATTCTGTCACCTTGGAGCTAAACCAGCTCTAGTGTATATATTTTGAGATCCCAAAGGACAATCTGCCTGCATCGAGAAGGCCTTTTGTAAGTAGCCTCCAAACCTAGGTCCCTCCAAATCCCATGTGTGTGTCTCTGAACTCTAATTATTGGGATCAGGGACCTGTGTTTCCCATCTGAAGGGATCAAAGATGTGTTCCACCACTCCTGGATCGAAGTCTTTCTCTATTTAGAGTTTGCCCTGCATCAGGCTGACCCTGAGCTCCGGGATCTGCCCGTTTCTGTCTCCAGTGTGCTGGGAGCTGGGACCAAGGGTGTACTCTTCTTGAATGGTGGGACCAAGAGTATGCACCCTCACCACCCCGCTCCGTATGACACCAGAATACATAAGACCACCAAATCTACGGTGCCCCCCCCCCCGTCTCCGCTGAAGTCAAAGGCATGGGCCAATACCACAATTCTCTTGTATTTTACCTTAGCTCCACGTCTTCTCGACACCTGGAGGTCTGCAAAACCAGGCTGAATGGCTGTATCCTCTGATCCATTCACAGTGTTTCAGCCCTGCCCCCTGCCGTTTTTTTTTTTTTTTTTTTAGTTAATAAATTTATTTGTTTGTTGCTTCAGGTTACATCCTTATCATATTGTCCTCTTTTCCTGCTTCCCAGCCCCACCCTCCCATGCTCTACCCCCTGACCCTTCCGTCTTGTTCCTCTGGGGTGGAGTGTCCCTGCCTAACATTCTCTCACCACAGATCAGGAGTCATATGAGGGCCAAGAGCCTCTTCATTCACCGGGGGCCTACGAGGCAGTACTGCCAGTGAATGGTGTCTCATTGCTACTGGGGGAATACTAAAAAAAAGACCAACAAACACACAAACCCACAAAGCAAAGAATATCAACAAAAAAAGAGAGGAAAAAGAGAAGGGAAAAGGAAAAAGAAAAAAGAAAAAAAGAAGGAAAAAGGAAAAGATAAAAAAAAATTATGTCCTTGTTCCTTTTGATGTGTTGGTTGTAGTACAGATATCCTGTACGATATAGTTAAAATCCTACTATAAGTAAATAGATGCCATGTGCATCCTTCTGAGACTGGGTTAGCTCACTCAGGATGAGCTCCTCTAGATCCATCCATTTGGTTGCAAATTGCATGATTTCATTGTTTCTGATAGCTGAGTAATATTCCATTGTATAGATGGACCACAATTTTTTAATCCATTCTTCAGTTGAGGGACATCTGGGTTGTTTCCAATTTCTAGCTATTACAAATAAGGCTGCTATGAACATAGATGAGGAGACTTCCCTATGTCTCCGTGAGAGGTCCTTTGGGTGTATACCCAGAAGTGGTATGGCTGGGTCCTGAGGCAAGGTTATTCCTAGATTTCTAAGATATCGCCAGACAGACCTCCATAGTGGTTGCACAAGTCTGCACTCCCACCAGCAATGGAGTAGGGTTCCCCTTTCTCCACACCCTTGCCAGCATGCGCTATCATTTGAGCTCTTTATCTTAGCCATTCTAACAGGTGTTAGGTGGAATCTCAGGGTCGTCTTCAGTTGCATTTCTCTGATGATTAAGGATGTTGAACATTTCTTCAGGTGTCTCTCAGCCCTTAGGGATTCCTCCTTTGTGAATTCTCTATTTAGCTCCATCTCCCATTTTTTGATTGGATTATTTGGTTTCTTGGCATTTAGTTTCTTGAGTTCTTTGTAGATTTTAGATAATAGCCCTCTATCAGATGTGGGGTTGGTGAAGATTTTCTCCCAGTCTGTTGGTTGCCGTTTTGTTTGAATGATAGTGTCCTTTGCCTTACAGAAGCTTTTCAGTTTCATGAGGTCCCATTTATTGATTGTTGATCTCAGGTCCTGAGCTGTTGGTGTTCTGTTCAGGAAGTTGTCACCTGTGCCAATGAGTTCGAGGGTTTCTCCTACTTTTTCTTCTAGTATCTTTAGTGTGGCTGGCCTTATGTTAAGGTCTTTGATTCACTTGGAATTAAGTTTTGTACAAGGTGATAGGTATGGGTCTAATTTCATTCTTTTGCAAGTGGACATCCAGTTGGACCAGCACCATTTGTTGAAGATGCTGTCCTTCTTCCATTGTGCGTTTTTGGCTTCTTTGTCAAAGATTAGTTGGCCATAGGTGTGTGGATCCATGTTTGGGTCTTCAATTCGATTCCATTGATCCACTGGTCTGTTTCTATACCAGTACCATGCTGTTTTTATTACTGTTGCTCTGTAGTACAGCTTGAAATCTGGGATGGTGATACCTCCAGATGTTTTTTCATTGGACAGGATTGATTTAGCTATTCTGGGCTTTTTGTTGTTCCATATGAAGTTGAGAATAGCTTTTTCCAGGTCTATAAAGAATTGTGTTGGTATTTTGATAGGAATTGCATTAAATCTATATATTGCTTTTGGTAGGATAGCCATTTTTATTATGGTGATCTTACCTATCCATGAGCATGGGAGATCTTTCCATCTTCTAAATGCCTCTTCCATTTCTTTCTTCAGGGGCTTGAAGTTCTTGTTATATAGGTCCTTTACATGCTTGGTTAGAGTTACCCCCAGGTATTTTATGTTGTTTGTGGCTATTGTGAAGGGTGTTATTTCCCTTATTTCTTTCTCGGTATATTTGTTTGTTGTATAAAGAAGGGCTTCTGATTTTTTTGAGTTAATTTTGTATCCAGCCACCTTGCTGAAGTTGTTTATCAGCTGTAAGAGTTCTTTGGTGGAGTTTTTGGGGTCGCTTATGTATACTAACATATCATCTGCGAATAGGGATAATTTGACTTCTTCATTTCCAATTTTTATCCCTTTGATCTCCTTTAGTTGTCTTATTGCTCTAGCAAGGACTTCAAGTACTATATTGAAGAGATATGGTGAAAGTGGACATCCTTGTCTTGTCCCTGAGTTTAGAGGAAATGCTTCAAGCTTCTCTCCATTTAATTTGATGTTGGCTACTGGCTTGCTGTATATTGCCTTTATTATTTCTAGGTATGGTCCTTGTATGCCCGTTCTCTCCAGAACTTTTAGCATGAAGGGGTGTTGGATTTTGTCAAATGCTTTTTCTGCATCTAGCGAGATTATCATGTGGTTTTTTTCTTTCATCTTGTTTATGTGGTGAATTACATTGATAGACTTTCGTATATTGAACCATCCCTGCATTCCAGGGATGAAGCCTACTTGATCATGGTGTATGATACTTTTGATGTGTTCTTGAATTTGGTTTGCTAGTATTTTATTAAGTATTTTTGCATCTATGTTCATGAGGGAGATTGGTCTGAAGTTCTCTTTCTTTGTTGGGTCTTTGTGTGGTTTAGGAATCAGAATGACAGTGGCCTCATAGAATGAGTTTGGCAGTGATCTTTCTGTTTCTATGTGGTGGAAGAGTTTGAAAAGTAATGGTGTTAGTTCCTCTTTGAAGGTCCTGTAGAATTCCGTGCTAAAGCCATCTGGCCCTGGGCTTTTTTTGGTTGGGAGATTATTAATGACTGTTTCTATTTCCTTGGGTGTTATTGGGCTGTTTAAGCTGTTAATCTGATTTTGATTTAGTTTTGGTAGGTGGAATTTATCGAGGAAATTGTCCATTTCGCTTAGGTTTTCAAATTTAGTGGAATACAGATTTTTAAAGTAATGCCCGAATATTTTCTGGATCTCCTCAATGTCTGTTGTTATTTCTCTCTTTTCATTTCTGATTTTGTTGATTTGTGTTCTTTCCCTTTGCCTTTTAGTTAATTTGGCTAGGGGTCTGTCTATTTTGTTGATTTTCTCAAAGAACCAACTCTTGGTTTCATTGATTCTTTGTATAGTTCTTTTTGATTCTAAGTTGTTGATTTCAGTCCTAAGTTTGATGATTTCCTGCCTTCTGCTCTTCTTGGGAGTGTTTGTTTCTTTTTTTTTCCAATTCACCCAGCTTAGCTGTTAGTTCACTAATATGAGCTGTCACAATTTTCTTTTTGAAAGCACTTAGTGCTATGAACTTTCCTCGTAGCACAGCTTTCAATGTATCCCATAGGTTTGGGTATGTTGTGTCTTCATTGTCATTGGATTTTAAGAAGTCTTTGATTTCCTCCTTTATTTCTTCCCTGACCCAGTGGTCATCCAGTAAGGAGCTGTTCAATTTCCATGTGTGTGTAGGCTTTCTGTTGATTCTTTTGCTGTTGAAGACCACCTTTATTCCGTGGTGGTCTGATAAGATACAAGGTGTTATTTCAATTTTCTTGTATCTATTGAGACTATCCTTATGACCAACTATGTGGTCGATTTTGGAGAAGGTTCCGTGGGGTGCTAAGAAAAAGGTGTATTCCTTTGTGTTTGGGTGAAACGTTCTGTAGATATCTGTTAGGTCCATTTGTTTCATGATCTCTGTTAGACTCAATATTTCTCTGTTTGTCTTCTGTCTTCATGATCTGTCCATTGTTGTGAGTGGGGTGTTGAAGTCTCCCACTACTAATGTGTTGTGATCGACGTGCGCTTTAAGTTTTAGAAGTGTTTCTTTTACGAAAGTAGGTGCCTTTGTATTTGGGGCATAGATGTTCAGTATTGAGTTTCCTCTTGATGAATATTCCCTTTAATGAGTATATAGTGCCCTTCTTTGTCTTTCTTCATTAACTTCAGTTGGAAGTCTGTTTTGTTTGATATTAGGATGGCTACTCCAGCTTGCTTCCTGGGTCCATTTGCTTGGAAAACCTTTTCCCAGCCCTTTACTCTGAGGCAGTGTCTATCTTTGGTAGTTAGATGTGTCTCTTGTATACAGCATAAGGAAGGGTCTTGCTTGCGGATCCACTCTGTAAACCTATGTCTTTTTATTGGGGAGTTGAGTCCATTGATGTTGATGGATATTAGTGACCTGGGGTTGTTATTTCCCATTAGTTTGGTATAGGTGGTGGTCCTGTGCCTCTTTTGGTTTAGTTGCTGAGGGGTTTTCTATTCCCTTTGTTTTCTTGGGTGGAGTTTTCTTCTCTGGGTTGGTATTTTCCTTCTAGGATTTTCTGTAGGGCTGGGTTTGTGGGTAGATATTGTTTAAATTTGATTTTGTCATGGAATATCTTGTTTTCTCCATCTATGTTGATAGAGAGTTTTGCTGGGTAAAGTAGTCTGGCTGGGCAACTATGATCTCTCAGGACTTGTAGTATATCTGACCAGGCCCTTCTAGCTTTTAACGTTTCTGAGGAGAAGTCAAGTGTAATTCTGATGGGTCTGCCATTGTATGTGACTTGACCTTTTTCTCTTACAGCTTTTAATATTCTTTCTTTGTTCTGTATATTTGGTGTTTCAATTATTATGTGGTGAGAGGAGTTTCTTTTCTGATCTAATCTGTTTGGTGTTCTGTAAGCCTCTTGGATTTTTATTGGCATCTCTTTTTTCAGGTTTGGGAAGTTTTCCTCTACGATTTTGTTGAAGATATTTCCTGGACCTTGGAGTCGGGAGTCCTCTCTTTCCTCTATAACTATAATTCTTAGGTTCTGTCTTTTCATTGAGTCCTTGATTTCTTGGATGTTTTGCGTGAGAGATTTTTTAGCCTTCTCATTTTCTTTGGATGTTGTACTGATTTCTTCCACTGAATCTTCCATGCCTGAGATCCTGTCTTCCATCTCTTGCATCCTATTGTTGATACTCACATCCGTAGATCCTGTTCTCTTCCCTTGATTCTCCACTTCCTCTTTTAACTCTGACTGTGTTTTCTTTATTGTTTCTATTTCTATTTTCATGTCTTGTATGGTTTTGTTCGTTTTGTACATTTCCTTCTCCAGCTTGCTTGTTTTTGTATGAAAATCTTTCATTGCTTTTTCCTTTTCCTATTCAAGCTCTGTCACCTTGGCTTGGAGCTCTTTAATGGTGTTGTTCCTTGTTTTGACTTGTAGAATTGTGGCTTCTTTGAATTCCTTCATAGATTTAAGTTCTTCTTGCATGGACTCTATCACTTTCCATAATGCAGAATTCTCAACGTTTTCATGTGTTTCTGTTGATGTGTGGTCATCCGAATTGGATCAGCTAGGATAATTCTGCTTTGTTGGAGTCATATTTCCTTGATTTCTATTTTTTTTTGACCTTTGGCCATTGGATGCATTTAGCTGTCTGTTTTCTGTGATTGGAACCACAGTGGATGATTTGGTGCAGGGGACGAGTTACTTGGCTATCTGTCGTTGCTTACAGGGGGATTTCAAGGTCACTGTGGTTTTAATCGCCTGAGGCACTGTGAGCTGGTGCAGCCTATTCCCAGGTTGTGAGTAATGGACCAGGATTGTTTCACTGCTCCCAATTCAGACTTCTCTATGTTGCACTCTGAGTTATCAGCCTGTAATTATTCTGATGGTATGGGCCTGTTTGCCCAGGCACAGATTCTGTGGGCTTTGTTTGTCGTCACGGAGGCTGACAGGGTCTGGCTCCACACCTAATATGTCTGGATTTTCCAGAATACAGCTATGGTCCCGATTTCTGGTTTCTCACTAGGCTTCTCGCCACAGGGCTGACCTCTGTGCCTGATTCCCTTCCTGTCTGCGCTGCCGCGGGTCCCCCTCCCTGGCTGCTAGGCCGTGGGTACCCCAAGCCTCGGATCCTCCGGCAGCCTGAGTGGTCCTCTCGCCCCAGCAGCTCAGCCATGGGTGCACGGATCCCTGGCCGCGCCCATGCCTGTCTCTCTCCCCAGATGACCTGCCGTGGGTTCGCGGGGATTTGGCCCTGCCAGCCGGTTTCCCTCCCCAGCTGCACTGCCGTGAGTGCGCGGGATTCAGCCCCTCCCTCCCGCCTTTGTGTTCCTAGCTTCCTGCTCTCTCGGAACCTCCCGCCCTCCGCTTCACGAGCGGCTGCGGACCACCCGCTGAGCCCCCTGTTTGTTCCTTGCTATGCCTTCCACTATCTCGCAAAGTTTTTTAAGTGGGTATAAGTTCTACCTGAGGTGTGGGGAGCCCAATAGGCCAGTGATCTATGGCCAAGTGGACCCTGATTCTGCCTGCTGTAAGTTGGGATCGATCTTACCAGGCGCCTCTCCAAATGGGAGTTCCCGAATCCCGGGTTTAGTGGCTTCCGTGTCTGTGAGAGATGGGGAGAGCCTTGCCCTGGGACTTTTAACAGTCCCTTGGGAGCTGTGAGTGTTCCCGGGGGGGTCTAGCCCCTCCGGTTTTTGCACGGTGCCCAATAACTCTGTGTTTTTTATGGCTCTTTTTTCCCCGCGTTCAAAATGCGTCAGTGTAGGTTGCCACCATCTTGGCTCCTCAACCTGCTTTCTTAAAGAACCTAGGACCACCAGTGGAGGAGTGTCCCTACCATCAATGGCCTGGGTCTTCCCACATGAATCACAATTAAGAAACTGACCTACAGGCTTACCTGCAGCCTTTTATTACATATAGCCTGAGGCATTTTCTCAATTGAGGCTCCCTCCTCTCCAGTGACTAGTTTGTATCACAAGTTGACCTAACACTAGCCAGCGCACCCTTCTTTGGTCAAAAATCTAACCTGCCTTACATAATGGTTGTCTTTAATACTGTTCCATCAGTAGTTGGTTCTTGCCTTCCACCGTGTGGGTCCTGGGGATTGAACTCACGTCATCAGGCTTGGTGGCAAACACTTGTATACACTGGACCTCCTCATTGGACTATACATACTTTTAAAAAGGGTGATTCCTTCATTCATAAATGATTTGCTTACTCAGATGCATAATTCATGTAAAGATGGCAGACTCTAATTTCCAGTTTTGAATACAAGTTTATTTGCTGGCATCCCACAATTTCAGCAATGAATTTTTAGTCTAGCATACCATGAATTCATATATATATTATTTTACCATATCATGTTGGTTGATAGGTTTCAAACAATTGCAGTTATAATCTTTATTGATACTCATGTCATCTTTGCCAGCAGGGAACAATTCAAGCTGCCCCACTGGATCCTTTTTGTTTGTTGGTTTGTTGGGTTTTTTGTTTTGTTTTTTTGTTTTTTGAGACAGGGTTTCTCTGTGTATCAAGCCCTGGCTGTCCTGGACTCATTCGCAGAGATCAGCCTGCCTCCACCTCCCAAGTGCTAGAATTAAAGGCCTGTACTACCACATCCCGCCCTGGATCCTTTTGAGGAGTCTTTTACAGTTGTCTCATTTCCCAAGGTAAGGTGTACATTTCCTGCCCAAGAGCTAAATTCACTTATTTCTTACAGGACCATACTATTGTAGCTATCAAAGTCTGAGGACCCCTGAGCTGGCCATTGTTCCTAGGCCTGCTTAGTAAGTAAAACATGAGTTCCTTCTGACACTTCCAATTCAAGCTTGGAGCTTCATCTCTCTCATACTGATCCTGACTTGGTGAATGTTTTCTGATTACCTTGATTTAAAGCAGTTAGTTCTCCTTTGAATTATACAACCTTCTTCAACTATCTACTTTTTGTGTATGTCTTACCATTTCTACAAAATGGTAAGCAGTTTGAGACCAGAGCCGTATGTTTTTACTTTTTGGTACATTAAGATAAAAAATTCCTAAAATACTGTTACATTCCTGGCATAAACACCCTTATGTCTTATATCCCTCAAGATGCTGAACCATGTTATACATGTGCTAAATTTTCATAAATTGTTAAATGATTACTTAAAATTTAGATTTATATTTAACTTTTCATATGTTAGGTACTGGAATTCAACGTCAGTAGCAAAATCTTCAGTTTAAAAATACTAAAGTTTGGGGCTGGAGAGATGGCTCAGAGGTTAAGAGCACTGACTGCTCTTCCAGAGGTCCTGAGTTCAATTCCCAGCAACCACATGGTGGCCTCATGACCATCCACAATGTGATCTGGTGCCCTCTTCTGGGCTGCAGGTGTACATGCAGATAGAACATTGTATATGTAATAAATAAAATCTTAAAAAAAAAAATACTAAAGTTTTCAGGCATGGTGGCAGACACCTTCAATCCCAGCACTTGGGAGGTATAGGCGGGCACATCTCTAAGTTCAAGGTTAGCCTGGTCTACAGTTCAAATTTCAGGACAACCAGGGCTACACAAACAAACAAACAAGAATACTAACGTTGTTTGAAACATTTTATTTAAGAGATATAAAATAATTATATACAGCTCTTACAAAGACATAAGTTTTATATGTTTTAAAATGTTGACAGTAGGAAATAGGGAGTACTAAAGACCATAACAATATTCTACTATATAGGTTCAAAGACAAGGGTCATGAAAAAAGTAATCAAAAAAAAATATTCCTGGAACCATCTTTGGCTGAAATAAAATGGATAATGCTAGATTTTAAAGTGTGAGATCACACTTCGGTCTGTAGACATATTTAACTTTGGTTTTTTATTCAGCTGGGTACATAAAGTGATTTCTTAAATGTAGTTTAAATGAACCATTCAAAGGGTTAGTTTTAAAAAATAAGTGAGGTAGGGAATGAAAACTTCGGAGGCTTTATTTTGGTAGTTCTTCAATGATGATGCGAGACACTGAATTCCATCCAGTAGAAGCGTCTCCTTTGGGGTAGTCTGAACAAGTGCCGACCCAGATGGCCACATCTACCAACCCAGCACCAATCCCTTCACAGAGTCCTTCCACTGCAAAACAGAGTCAATCACAAGTCTTTAGAACAAAAAGCAAAATTATTCATTTTGCATTTATTGTAGAAAATCAGATTATAATTCTCTTTAATGTAATGCTAATTAAAAATTCTGGTACCTGGTGAGGATTTCATGACAAAGGTCTCTTCTTCTTAGTTGGTACACAGACTTTTTTATTTGTTTGTTTTTATTTATTTTTTTTGTTTTTTGGCTTTTTAAGACAAGGTTTCTATGTGTATCCTTGGCTGTCCTGAACTCACTTTGAAGACCAGGCTGACCTTGAACTCACAGAGATTTGCCTGCCTCTGCCTCCTGAATGCTGGGATTAGAGGTGTGTGCTGCCATCATGCCCAGCAATTAGACAGCTGTGAACTGCCATGTAGGTGCTGAGATTTGAACCCAGAAGAGCAGCCGGTGCTCTTAACCACTGAGCCATATCTCCAGTCTGGTACACAGACATTTTTGAAGGCATTTCGTAGTTTACCTCAGCAGGCAGTGTTTTCAAACCAGAATGCATTTAGTTACTGAAAACCAAAGAATAATTGACTCAAGCATACAGGAAGGCTATACTTCAACTATCAAGACTTCCCAACCTTGGAAGAGACCTGAGCTAGATCCTGAATCAAGATATGCAAGTCTCTTTAGAGAAAGTCCTTTTCAGCACTGATCCCTAGATCTCATGTTATTCAAATCCAGGATAGGACTTTTATATGAGTATAAGAAATGCTAGCTTAATATTATACCAGCCTTGTAATGTGTGAATCGATTTTGCACATATTCTTTTTTTCTTTTTGCAAAATTATATCTACATATGTATGTATGTATGCATCTATTTGTCCGTCTGTCCATTCTTCCTTCCATCCATCTATCCATCTATCTGTCTATCTCTCTATGTAGTATGTGTATGTAGGTATGGATACACACGTGCCCAGTGCACATGTGAAGATTAGAGGAAAACTTATTACAGGAGTAGGTCCTCTCCTTCCACCATGTGGGTCCTGAGGAATAAACGCAGGTCATCAGAGTCAAGTTGGCGGGAGGGGGGGGGGAGCGCCTTCTACCTGATGAACCAGGTGACTGACCCTTTAATAAAATTATTATAAAAAGAGACCCTGCCTTTTGTTTTCTCTGGTCTTGATGCTGTATCCTTCACGTGTCCGCTGATCCCTCACATACTAACATACATCTTGCATCCCACCTTACCAGAGTTCTTCACTCACATCCAAAGGTCTCACTGCTGGCCACTAAAACAGGCAGAGAGACACGTTACCTTTGATGTCTGTGTGGAGTGAGAAAGGGAGCTGGGGCTGGCAGAATCCTAAAGGCGAGTAGTGCGGTGGCTGTTTACCTTTCCTACTTGGCTGAGATTACTTTGTTCATGAGCCCTGCCAGGCTCCACCTTAGTTGAGGTTAGTGGGGTCCCACTGAGCCCCGGGAAAAGAGAACTGAAGTAATCTGCCCTCTGTAAGTCAACTCATGTCACAATATGGAAACCTGCCACTAATTCAGTCTTCTACAGTTGGGAGAGGAAAGCCCACAATCCCATTTAAGCTGCCTAGTAGTCCGTTCCATGCTAGCTGAAAATGCATGCCAGCAATGCTGAAAATGCATGCCAGCAATGCTCAAGTTGCCCCCAAAGCCTAGACCCCTTATGCCCTGGAACTGTGTCCACTTAACCCTGAAGCCAAAGGACTCCAGACAACTGTGGGTCTAGCATCAGCCTCACTACAAGACAAGCGAGTAGATGATGACCTTCAACAATCAGATCCCCATGAACTCAGTCTTCCTGGGCAGCAGCCCCCAGCGCAGGTATTGTTTTCAAGTGTCCAAGGTGAGCCCAAGGTGTAGGCAAGGCCCAGAAACAAAAACACTGTGCCATTGCTAAATTTACAGAATTACTGGTTGTCTCAACTTTCTAACTTGTCATTGACTTTCAATTTTCAACATCATCACAACCAGGGTTTTTGTTGTTATTTGTTTTGTTTTATTTTGTGTTTAAGATACAGGTTCTGGGAATTTACACCAAAGATTCTGAGTCACTTGGTCAGAGATGGTACCCCAGCATCTGTACCCTTTGAAAAAAGATCTATAAACAATTGTGAACTGCAGTACAGGGTGGAAAGTCATATATTATAAACTTACTAGAGGTCTATCTCTAACAGGCTAGCTACCAGCATGATAGTGGAAATCAAACACCCTCTTATGTAGATTTGAGGCACATTCTGTAATGCCGCTCTTATACATACCGGAGGAAGTACGATGGATATTTATAGTTGAATTTAATTCAGGGCTTCCTTGGTCCAGATAGATGATGGCTTCGATGGGAAGAGGTCCTGAACACTCAGCTCCATTAAATGTAAAATACCAGCGCTGACAGCATGCATTTCTGCATTTTAGCCGAAGTGAGCCACTGAACAGAACTCTCAGAGCACTGTTGGAGCGCATCTTTGTAAATGTACACTCCTGCCACAGCAGAAAAACAACCGAACATTTTTCATTTTAATTAGATACTTTGACCATAGAGTTATGGAGGCTAACCCAGAGCAATGGCAACACGACAGTCTGAAATTTGGGGGAAGTATATGAGACACCACTGACCAATAACTCAACAAGAGGTATCCCAAATCTGTTTGTTTGTTTTAATTTGATAGTCTGCAGTGTCTAGGGAAACAACATTTAAGCTCCTTTTATACATATGTATGTATATATTTTAGGAAGTTTCTACAGTAGTAGTTTCCCATATGGCTTTTTTCAAAGGTCTTTAGTGATAGCTATCCTTCCTCAGAACCCTCCCCTCTCCTGCCCTCCCATTTAACCCTTCCTTGTTCCATTATTTCCTCCTTCATAACGGCTGCATTCTATCCCACTTACCTTGAACCTCATGGCCCCTTACTAATTTTATAACTTCTATGAATATACCCTAATTTAAATGAACATACCCTAATTTAAATATGTATATCTAAAGATTCAAAGCTAGCATCCATACATGAGAGAGAACATGCAACATTTGTCTTTCTGGGTCTGAGTGACCTCAGAATGATAATTTTAATGATTCACCCACTTAACTGTGAATTTCATAATTTCATTTTTCTTTACAATTGAATAATAGTCCCTGTTTCTGATGATTCCACATTCTTAAGTCATAGGACATGAATAATTAAGCTGTCACTGATATGGAAGATCAAGTCCTATGGTTAGCTTTCATGGTGCTGGAAGGTTCAAAGCATGCTGCCAAGGGAGAAGAGTAAACAAAAGTTCTACCCGGCTGTGAACCCTGTGAACTATGATAACAATGGTCCCACTGATGCAATAGTGGTGCTAATGTTAGGGGAGCAACCAACTACCTAATGATTGGGTTAAAAGCCAGCTCTACCAGATGAACCTCATGCCTGGCCTAGTGAATGAGACCCAAAATCCATTTGTGGCTAGCTCATAAGGCCCTAGAGGAGAAATAATACTCTTATTCTGCTAAGAGAACATAGTAATAAACTGATCCCTAAGTTTTTTTTTTAATACTCATAAATTAGTACATCTCTTCAGTCTCAGAGAATCTTCCTTTTGCAGTAGATGGAGATTAAAGCAGAGATTCACATCTGGTCAACATGCAGAGAATAATAAGGGGCTTTTATCCATCAGAAAGGCTTCTTTCTCTAGGTTCTTCTGGGCTTTTTAGGTTAGGGTGTTTGGCTGGGATGTTGGTGGTATAGGAACGTCAGCTGGGTGCTTCCTCTGCCTCTCTGAGCTTGCAAGTTTCAACCCACTATCTGGTTCCTGAGTCTTTATTGGTAAAATTGAAAGACTGGGATTATTTTAGTCTTTAAAGTAACACAGGGCAGAATGATGTAGTAGATACCTCCAGGGAAACAGAATTTGCCATATAGGACAGGGGCATTGCACATATGAACTCACAGCAGGTAACATGTGCAAGACCTGCACAAAACCAATCTTGCCAAAAATTCCAGCGTGGATGGGGAGGAGCTCAGTAAGTTGCACCCCTGGCTATGGAACTGTTGGCAACTGATGGCTGCTAGGGAGACAGAATCTGTTTTCTTCAGAGATGAGGCCCCTGAGAGGCTATGCTCCACCCACATACATATAGGCAGCACTAAGTGGGTGGACTTAGTGGAGTTTTGAAACGATGACATGGAGTTGGGAGGGTAAAGTAGTGGTGAGAAGGGATAGAGGAGAAACTGGAGGGCAGGGTATATAAGATAGTAAAATAAGAAAATACTTTCAAAACCTTGAAAATACACTGAATTTTACTTAGCTATCTTTGTCTCCACTGTCTTTAAAAAGCTCCAGTTTTATAGAGGGAGAAAGATTATGAGATTGATACAAAAACAAAGAAAATCAATTTTTGACTTTCTTAGACGGTTTTACCTCACTAAGTGTACCTTCCATTTATTTTTAGAAACAGCTAGTCTTCAGTACTTTTGGGTAATGAATCTAGGTACTTTTTCTCTATTGAAAAATACTGAATATCAACTCAATGCTAGACAGCTGGATACAGAAGTTAACAAAAAGGCAGCCCTTCCTCCACAGAGCTGGCATTCTAGAGTACCAGTGTCTGCTGGGATAGATTATGCTCCCTCCCTGGTCTTTAGTCAGTATTTCTAGTAGCCTGCGCTGGCCACAAAATTGCTATGAAGTCAAGGATGGCTTTGAACTCCAGAGGTCTCTACCTCTTAAATACTGAGATTACAGGCATGAGTGACCCCACTAGGTTAGACCTTTCTTTTGAGCAACAGCACACGGTAGGAGATGTGAAGCCTAGACAAAATTACCTGTATGACACACTAATGAAACGTCTAGTCTCATTTTCTTCCCACTAGCTGGTCTCTGCAAAAATTTGTATGTTGACTTAGGATCTACAATCTCTTCCTTGCAGAAAGTTTCTGTATTCATTGTAACCACTGCTAGAAAAACATGGCGTCTTAATGATGCAGGCACTATAAGGGATAGCTTTCATTTAAAAAAAAAAAAGGCAACTTCTAATGAACAACTGTAAATAAGAAAGCAGTCCACTAGTGTCAGATGTTTAAATAACCGGCATTCGAATAAAATACTTTCTAAAAAAAATATCACATATAGAGAAAAGATATCTGTCACCAGAATTAAAAAAAAAAAATCTCTGCCACCAAAAACGTGGAGGCTAGATGAAAAGCCTGCCACACAAAATCAAGACATTCTTGAACTCTTAAAATAAACAGAAAAGGTTGAGATGAAAAACATGGATGATGCACATTGCATCTTAAAACCTTAGAGTTTTATGAAAATGTACTTCTGTTTTCCTGGTGGTAGTGGTTAGTAGAACCACGAAGCACTCAATTAGAAATAGGGACGCAGCCCCCACTTCCTCAACACTGTCTCATCCCACTGGACTTGCCAATTGCTCTTCATCCAGCCCAGGGCCTTGCACGTGGAGGCACGGTACCCTCCCACTCAGTCGCTTTGAGACAAAGCACTGATCACTGAATCACTCAATCAGTGACTGGATCATTCGTCAAAATGCCTTGCCAGACCAGCTATTTTGCATGCCTCTCCTTACACAAATGTTGAGGAATCGCCATGGTGATTATTTTAAGTCACTAGCAATCGATTTCAATTCCCTTAACTTAAGCAGTCTTAAGCTGAGGTTGGGAAGAAGGACAAATGACTTCGGGTAGCGTGGATCCCAGTCACGTGGTAGTTTTTAGAACCGTCTTCCACTTTCAGGTCTGAAGCTACAGCAGAACGTGTTAGACTAATTTAAATTTACTTTATGATAAGCTTAGAATGCTGGCTACTGTCTAACTTGAAAAATGCCATACTTTCCTTTTGCATTTACTTTTAAAAATAAACTGATTATCTGTCTTAAAAAATATCTTTATGAAATTAACTGAAATGTTATCAGATTTTTTCATTAATTTTAAGTAAAAAGTCACACATTGCCTGTTCTGAATCTTTTTATTTAAGGTCCTTTAGTTTAACAAAAAAATAAAAAATAAAATTGGCACTGACTTATAAAAACTCCTACATTTTCTTCCACTTTCATATAATTTGGACTTAACTTACCGCAATTTTCCCAAGATCTATGCCATAGTTCAGTGAACTCCATGAACACTGCTTGTAGTTTGGGGTCCAGGATTCCTCAAAGCTTTCCCGTAAGCACTCCCCCTTTTCTCCCTTGAATCCATCCCGGCCTGGGATTCCAGGTGTACCAGGAATGCCATTCGCCCCAGGGCTCCCGTCGCGACCAGGAACTCCCGCGGGTCCTTGTAAACACATTCCATTATACTATGGTGCCAAAGGAGAAGGGGAAAGAGCTTCATTACTTAAGATTCAAACCCTACCATAAGGATAGGGATGCAGTTCAGTGACAGAGCTCTTGTCCAGCATGCACAAGGCTCCAGGGTTG
The DNA here is from genome assembly GCA_907164525.1 of Lophiomys imhausi. Taxonomy (NCBI): domain Eukaryota; kingdom Metazoa; phylum Chordata; class Mammalia; order Rodentia; family Muridae; genus Lophiomys; species Lophiomys imhausi. The sequence continues at coordinate 12,071,755 of CAJQZJ010032563.1, forward strand.
ATCCCCACCACAAAATAAGGAAATGAGGAAACACAGTCAATATGTAAAACAAAAACAAGCTGAGTCAAATGATCTCAGCTGCATTTATTTTGAATCTGTCGAGTCCCTCTACAAAACCTTGTCCATGTTCTAATGTTTTTTTTGTTTGTTTGTTTGGTTTGTTTTTGTTTTTTGTTTTTTCGAGACAGAGTTTCTTTGTGTAGCAGTTGTCCTGGCTGTCTTGGACCAGGCTGGCTTCAAACTCAGAGATCTGCCTGCCTCTGCCTCCCGAGTGCTGGGATTAAAGGTGTGCGCCACCATCACCTGGCCTCTATACAGAAATTTTAATGCTCAGTTTTTTGTGTGCTTATTTCTATTTATTTCTATTTCATTATAAATATTAATATAATGAAAATACTTACCCATATAGTTTTTTTCCTTTTGAGTGATTTCCTTAAGATTAATTACTAGGGAAATAACTATGAAATAAACTCTTAGTAGGCAATAATTATCTTGTATTGCAGTATATCTACGTTGGATTCGAATCCTCTGCTTCTCCTATTTTTATGCAAAGGAAGATATACTAGGCAGAACTTTTCCAGCCCACTCTGTCTCACTAAAGAGGAGTCTGTGGCCCAGTTTCATGGGGCCACCTGTCCTCACCAGGTATATAATAATCTACCAAACCATCTGTAAAGCTAGGATTCTCTATTTTGTTTTTTGTTTGTGTATGTTGTAGAATTTAAATGCATGGGTTCTAGAACAATTTTCTTTTTGTTTGTTTCTTTTTGTTTTTCTGTTTTTTTGTTTTTGTTTTTGTTTTTTGAGGCAGGGTTTCTCTGTGTATCCCTGGCTTTCTGAGACTCACTTTGTAGACCAGGCTGGCCTCGAACTCACAGAGATCCTCCTGCCCCTGCCTCCCGAGTGCTGGGATTAAAGGCTTGCGCCACCACGCACAGCGAACCATTTTCTTTTTATTTTGAGTTCTAGTCTCACTCCTTCTTAGATATGTGAGACCAGGCTATTTACTCAGCATTTCGGTGCCTGTTTCTTTATATATAAAATGGGGATAATAATAAACTTTCCTGCCTTGTAGTAGTTGGTAACACAAGCCTGTAATCATGTAATCACTGCACTTGACAAGCAGAGGCAGGAGGATCCAGAGTTCAGGATCCTTCCGACACAACAAATTTGAGGCCAGCCTGGGATACATGACACCGCATCTCAACACACACACACACACACACACACACACACACACACACATGTTCATATTGCAGCTATGGGAATTGAACTCAGAACCTCATGCATGTTAGGTCTGTCCTCTACCATTGACCTACAGTGGTGATATTTTGAGAGTCGTTTGTCAGTGCCTACCCTTGAATTAGTTCACATGGAAACAGGGATGCCATTAATTAGACCTTTCAATATGCAATCATTCCAATTCATTTTTTTACTTTAGCATTTCACTTATTGACGTAAATTTCTCTAGTATTATTTGATATTTTAAAATTCCTCTCAGGCATGTTGTCACATAGAATAAGTTTACCTTTTCTCAATTTAAAATGCTAGTCCCAATAGGTATTTAGAATCATCAGTGAAAGTCAACAAAGTGAATCAACATGAATAGAAACTCAATTCTCCCTCCCAACTCCCCATTTCTTTCATCGGCCACGAGGGGGCAGAACTCAGTGAAAGAAATGCTTTGAGCCTGTACAAAGAAGTTGCTTTTTAGAATCTGTGGAAATCCTTCTTATTGACTGTGTGGACTTTTTCTGTCACCAAGACCAAATCCAATCTTCAGGATGCACCTGAGCCTGGCTGCACATTAGAGTTGTGGGAGACCACAGGTACTGTAAAATCCTTAGACAGGGAAAATACTAGCTTTATGGGGAAAGGGACTATTTTATGTATCTTCACTACACATTCATGTGAAAACTGCACATAATCCACACTCATGTGGCATAATTTTTTTTTAATTTTTTTAATTTTTGTTTTTTTGAGACAAGGTTTCTCTGTGTATCCTTGGCTGTCCTGGACTCACTCCGTAGACCAGGCTGGCCTTGAACTCACAGAGATCTGCCTGCCTCTGCCTCCCGAGTGCTGGGATTAAAGGCGTGTGCTACCACCATGTCTAGCTTGGGATAATTTTTTTTAAACAACTTAGGTACTTAAAATAAAACTTTAGCTCCAACACAGTGTATTTTTGTGAAGCAAAATTATATATCATAGTAGAAAACAACAAAACAAAAAACCCCACCACCACTGTGCGAAACAGCAGGGAATTTTTTCCCCTAGTGCTTTTGAATCCAGTTTAGAAGTGGCTATGAGGGAGCTTGGTTTATTAGCTCAGCGTAGAATGTCAGCTTAAAAAATTCAAATCTTAAAAAAAAATCAGTAGATGCCCCCTGTCATTTTGCAGTGCCTGACAACCATGTAGATTAGTTTAAGGAATGAAGTTTGCGATGTGCCAAGGACTACAGATCTGTCAATGGCTGGCTCTTGCATGGGGCAGAAAAGCTCTCTGCCCTCCACTAGGTTTGTTGACTTTTAGAGGGAAAGGTTTTATGCAAACAGACTTTCCCACAGATTAGCCCCTCAGAAAGAGCTTGGGATATTTACTTTCCTGGAAGCGTTTTCTTTCCCCAGTGTTCCTGACTGGTAGTCACAGGCTGAAGACCTGACTACTTATCTGCTTTAAACATAACAGGCAAAATGGGGTCTTTGGGAGAGCTCCTACTGGGCCCCTTTATTTTCCACTTCCAGCTTCAACCCCTCTGAACCATTCCTAGCCCAAGCTGTGGTCCTCCAAGTAGTAAATTGTAGTCCATCTTCCCCAGGAAGATGACCCACAGTGACTCATAATCTTCAAGTTACAAGAAACTAGACAAATGCTTTGTGGGAGTCGTTAGTCTCTCCTCAAAGCAGACGTGGCCACCGGTCCCAACAAAGGACACGTTGCACAGCCTTGGCCCAGGCCCAGGAGACCAGCTGGTCTAGAGTCTTCCTCGGGCCTGATTTTGAAATCAACCGAGTAGCTCAGTCTACTCCGGTTGTAGCCACAACGTTCCCCACTTCTTCCAAGGGTGCCCTCCCTTGCGGGAGGCCAGAAATTCCTGGGCGACCTCATGGACGTGGGACATCCCACCTGACCCACGTCGCATCTGTGCGATGGCCTCTCATTGTAGTCTCCATGGCGTTTCAAGACTGGTCCACTTCACGCACGTCCCAGATCCTTCCCCCCTCCCACACAGACTCATACAAGGCAGGACACTGAGGCATGTCCCAGATGCATGACACGCTCGCTGTCCTACAAGCACCCCTAGGGTCAGCGCCACCAGCAGCTGCATTGGTGCCCTCCCTGTGCGTGCGTGGCTGGGTCCTCTCCTCCATCACTGAGGTCCGGGCCGACCCTCTCGGACTCACCAGGTCTACCACCTCCCTCTGCCGGATCAGCGCCTTTTGCTTCGCCTTGGGGTTCTCAGAGGCGCTGGACGGCGCGGGCAACTCCAGCAGTAGCGGCAGCAGCAGCATAAGAAAGAGGCCGAGCGGCAGCTGCGGGGAGACGGCGCGGCCTTGGGGGTGCATGGCGTACGGTGGCTGCGCAGCGCGGAGCAAGAGGTAGAGGGGTCGGCGTCCGGCCCAGCTCTGCAGCCCGCGGCATCAATGCGCCTTTCACTGAGCGCCGCCCTCCCTTTTTCCCTCCCGCCCTCTGGACACTCGGAGCTTGCAAACTGCAATAGGCCAGGGTCCCCGGCTCTAGCCCGCCCCTCCTCCGCAGCTCGGCCCGCCCAGACCCTCGCGGGGTGCTCCCCGCGGGCTGGGACTGCGCCCGCAGAGGCCAGGCGAGGTGGCTGTGATCAGGACCCGCACAGGTGAGGGGGATCGGAGACAGCATCTCTTGAGCTTCTTAGACCTTGGGGGCGGGGGGGGGATTAGCGTACAGAGCCATAATAGAGACAGCCTTTAAGAGCCCTATGACCCAAACGATAATGTTTGAGTGGTATCCCCTTCTAAGCTCCAAGGTGCAAAGCTTTGTTCACGCGGCCTCGTGGCAATCCTGTGGGGGACGATGATGCCTGGTGTCTCCATTCATAGTTGAAGAACTGAGGCTCAATGAAAGTAACCAACATTCAGTGATGGAAGTTCACTTTTGAGTGCTCATTCCACAATAGATTATTATTATTATTATTATTATTATTATTATTATTATTATTATTATTAAAGCTCCATTGCCTCCAGCCAGGGAAGCAGCCCCCAACTCCATCAAGCACTCCCAGAGAGGGAAGCAGGTAGACATCCTACAGATCTTCACCTCCGCTCCGTTCTACCTGGTCCAATCCTCCCTTCCCCATTATGTTTTACCTGGAACCCTCAATGCCCACACCTATCAGGAGCCCACGAGATTTTCCTACAGGCAACATGCAGCCTCCACACATACCTATGAAGGGGGGGGGGAGGAAAAACAAAACAAACAAAAACCCATCCAACAAAGACAAGACCAGATATAAGCACCTAGACTTACAATCTTCTGTAAAAAAAATATGACTAATTAAATTGTTTAACCAGTATTTAGGTTATATTTAACCAGACATTATAAATGAATACACAGAGGCGCCACGGATTTCTAACAAGCCTTGGTCTGAGTTGTGCATTCCTGGCCCATCTAAGCTAGCTCGCAATTCAATTACCCAAATATGACCCCATATATACATATGTTCCCTTGGACTGCCATTCTCCACTATATGCCGATGTTCCTGGCCATGTGGAATGAGGTTCCTTTTTCTAACCCATGGTGTGTGCCTCTTTCCTGCTGCTCCTGGCTGGAATACTTTATTCTTCCTGCTGCTGGCTGGAATGCATTAATCCTCTGTCTAAAGCGCAGGCTTCTTGCTCTCATCACAGGAAGTCCCACCTTTCTCTGTCTTTGCCCAATATCAGGCCTTGGCATTTTATTTAACCAATCAGAGTCAATGTAAGTAACAGACAGCAAGCAGGACCAATTAATTAACATTTAGAATGCTTAACACTACCCCAACAATTCCCTCCTTTTGTCTAATAAAAAGGCTAAATTTTTTAACTCATCAGTAAAAACAATAAGAACAAATATGAAACAATCAAGAAAAGTTATGCACATAATGTTCAGCCTATGTGTATCAGGCAATCTTGAAGAAGAAGAAAAATCATCTATCTATCTTGGTGTGTCTAAAGTACTGAACCTAAATAATTTCTATCATATCCTATATTTATAAACCTAGATTTTATTTAGACTTGAAAATATCCTTTTACATCCTAAACAACTCAAGTTCAATTGAAATTTTGTAACTATTATGTCTTTAACCCATCAAAGACATAAGAAGGGATAAAGTTATTATTTGAGTGAGTAGGAAGCACAGAAGAGCAGCTTCCAAAAAGAAATATGACAGTTTGTTGCACAGACAGTCCCAAATATCACTTGATATCATTGGAGCATCATCTTCAGCCTTCTGGCCAAGCATTTTTCACAGACTAAATTGTGCAGCAGGAAATAATAAGGATTTTCCCATTCTGTCTCTGTAGAATCAGGACATCAACTTACCTGCATTTAAGCTCTGGTCCATCTTTGGACTATATATAGTCTGTTGAGAGAACAGGGGCATTTTTGCCCAATAGGAATTATCTCCTGATGGGAGATTTCTTTTTGATGCTCATTGTCTTCTTCCAAGTCAAATGGGAGCTGCCAGGAGCTGACTGTCTTAAGTCAAACGATTCTTAAACTAATAAAAAAATCTTTAATGCCATTTCCTGTATGCCTCTGAGGGTTTTGAAGACAACTATTTTATTTATAAATCTATCTATCATCTATCTATCTATCTTTGAACAAGCAAACTGTATATTTTTATCCATTTATTATCTGCTTAACCTAGTATTTGGCATGACCAGAAGCTTGACTGGCCAATCAATTTGTATTATCCAGACTCCTAAATAGATTGCAATAGCAACCCATAAAAGGATCGGAAGTAAACCTATACTTTTAAATGATTTGTACAGGCACAATACCTTACACAAAAGTTGAAATATACATATTATGTGTCAAAATATAAAATTCTATACTAATGAATCAAACTTTATCTTATTTTGTATTAATATACAAAATTCTATACCAATGTATCAAAAAATAACCTTATTTAAAGAATAACAATAATTTTAAGTTTCAGAGCAGATTCAATAATCTATCCTTATATCTTATCATTTCTATATTATATACATATATTCCCCCTCTTTTTCTTTTCAAGTCTTTTCCCACTATATAAGAGAGAAAGAAGGATGGAGAAAAGAAAAAGAGATCTCCAAGTCTAACTTCCTATACCTTGCTTAACAAGACCATATAACAATTTGTAACCATTACCTCTAAACAATATTTATAACACATCAAATGACCAAAGAATCACCCACCCCACTCTTTGGGAATGGGACGTCGCTCTCTTAAAACTGCGTCCTGCTGAATTGGGTCGCAGAAAACCTGTTTAGGGGCCCAAATAAAATGAAAAAAAAAAAAAAGGTTAAGCAAGTAAATTGTAACATTTGTTTTCCAGTCTCTATGTGCTCAGCAATTTGAATGTCCTGAGCAGTTTGTACTTCGAAGCTAGACTTTGGTAGGAAAGTTCAGTCCTAGAGGCTGGGCCATTTCAGCAAGCTGTTTGAAGTTGTTCTGGATGCAGATTTTTGAGGAAACAGCTATTGAAACATTCTATGAGGCTGGATCATTTGGGTTATTCTTCATTTATTCTTTCGACTCTGGTCCCTTTGTTCTGAAAATATATAATTTCTCACAAGTAACATATAGTTCTGCAATTACCAAAATGCATTGGATGTGCAGGATGCACAAATCAATGAAGGAATATTTCCTGTTCTTTGAACAGAAGAAAGACATTTGTAAGTCTACATTCATGCCATAGAAAAAGATGGCATGTAATAGTATTGCATATATATGCTATATATAATCTATTTTAAATTGAAAATGCAGCATAAGACTGTATGAAGTTTAAATCTACAGTTGACATAAATTAAGTAATTGATTAAAACAGGTTTATTCTGTGTTGTTCTGGCTTTTTGTAGATTAAGTTGGCCTCAAACTCAAAAGGAACCAATCTGTCTCTGTCTTTGTCTCCCATGTTTTGGGAATAAAGGTATGGATTTATATATTTCTTCTTTCCTTTTCTCCTTTCTTAGGAGATTTAATTTCTATGTGGATATATCTATCCTTATTGAGACAGGGTTTCTCTTTGTAGCTTGGGCTGTCTTGATTTGCTCTGTAGAGCTCTGTAGATTAGATTGGCCTCGAACACACAAGGAACCTGATATTTTTCCTTGTTTCCCAAGTTTTGAGATCAAAGTATGAATTTAAGTAATCGAATTACCCTTATTAAACAATAACATTAATTAAACCATTTTGTATTAGTTTGAGTTTCAATTCTCCCATGGAAACTCCATTTTTAATGAGATTGCTGTAGGATAGCATTATGTGCTATTTTATGTTAGCTTTTCTTAACTGTTGGCTGTGGGAGGCATGCACTTTGCATGTTCTTCCCTAGCCTGACTCTGGGTCTTTACAAGATTAACAGAATATATCTCTTTCTCTCTCTCTCCCTTTTTTTTTTTTCTGAGACAGGATTTCTCTGTGTGTCCTTGTCCTGGACTCACTTTGTAGACCAGGCTGACCTTGAACTCACAGAGATTAGCCTGCCTCTGCCTCCAAAGTTCTGGGATTAAAGGTGTGCACCTTCACGCCCAGAGATTAACATCTCCTTCAGGGCAAAATGTGTCCTGAAACCAGTTCTCCAGTGGGAGCCCCACAACTAAGAATACTGGCTTGTGACCCTTTTCTCTTTACGTACATTTAAGATTATGTGAATTTATACATTAGATAAGTGAGGACATTATTAAACTTAACAACAAGAAAAAATGTGTCATTTTTAAATTCTAGACTGTCTTTAGTAAGCAGCTTTATCTCCTCAGCAGAGTTCCCGCCCTGCCTTCATTGTTTAAACCAGGCTGGTCTAGAATCCAGAGATCTTCCTGTTTCTTCCTCTACTGTGATGGAATTAAGGGATTAAGTGTGTGTGCTAGTACCACCCTGCTCAAATGTTTCACTTAAATCCCAGATTTTAGTAACACTTTAACCTTGAGAGTAACTTTGAACTGCAGTGACATTTTGAAATCTGCCCAAAATCTTCAAAAATCTCTTATGTTTTAGCAATGCCAAACCAGAAAAATATCCTTTCTACCTCCTGATATAGGAAAATCTAAGACATCTAAATAAAAATCAAGCAAAGAAACAATATTCCAAAAGCCTTGGCATGTCTAACCATGCCATCCCATGCTGAAATTAAAGCTTTGTTCATTATTCCTTAGAGTCTAGTTATGGCTGCATTTCATTGGCAGGCCTATACCAGAAACTCCTGACAGGCACCTAGTACCCAGGGAGCTCTTAGCTCCAGCTGCCATCAATTTTGCCTTATCTATCAGGAAGGGCCTCTCTCCTTCTTCCAGTATCATTGTTGGCAAATTAGCATTCCATCTGTAAATTCTTTCCTTTAAGACTATCCTCATCTGAACTTTCTCAAGAACCACAATTGTACAATTGTCAGGGTAAAAATCATTTGCATGCTGAGAGGAACAAACTCAATTGGAATCCAAAAGTATTGAGGCATTATGAATTCCTCCATTTTTAATCTAGGCAGTTAATTCCATTCTCAAGCTCTGTTTAGAAGGCTGCCAGTTTTTCAGTATGTAAGGAGAGCTACGCCTTAGCTCTCTGCCTTTGCTGCAAGGCAACAGTTTTTGTTAAGGTAGCTGCACCTTTGAAATGCATTCGAGTTTGGTTCCCCTCTTTTTTGCTAGGCTTTCAACCTGGGCCTTCTCAGGCTGTAAGCATGGATTCTAATTGCCATAGTTGGATGCCATATGTAAAAAAATATGACTAATTAAATTGTTTAACCAGTATTTAGGTTATATTTAAACAGACATTATAAATGAATACACAGAGACGCCACAGATTTCTAACAAGCCTTGGTCTGAGTTGTGCATTCCTGGCCCATCTAAGCTAGCTCGCAATTCAATTACCCAAATATGACCCAATATATACATATGTTCCCTTGGACTGCCATTCTCCATGATATGCTGATGTTCTGGCCATGTGGCCATCCCATGGCTAGACAACAGTGTAAAAACACAATCATTAGCAGCCAAGAAAATGTTTCCACTAGATCCCAGCAACCCATCCACAACAGGCCCTTACATTCCAAGCTAGCTGAAGCACAAATAAAGACCTTAGAACAGCTTATGTGTATGTGATGGAGGTCCTTAAAGAGAAAATGAATAAATCCCCTAAAGAAATCTATGAAAACATAAAGAAACAGTGGAAGGAAATGAATAAAACCATTCAAGACCTGAAAGAAGAAACAGAATTAATAAGGAAAACCCAAACTGAGAGAAATCTGAAAATGAAAAATAAAGGAATTTGAACAGTAACTGTAGAGGCAAACTTCACCAACAGAATTCAAGAGATGGAAAAGAGAATCTCAGACATTGAAGACATAGTAGAAGAATAGATACATAGGTCAAAGAAATGTTAAATCAAAAAAAAAAAACCCCAAAAAACAAACAATCAAAAAACCCAAAACAAATAACCTCCTGGTTCAAAATATCTGGGAAATTTGGGATACTATAAAGATAACAAGCCTAAGAATAATAATGGAGCCTCATTCCAGACCGAGGAATTATTATAATGAACATTTGCAAACAAAAAAGTTTGGACAAAATGGAAAATTGTGGGACACACTGGGATACACTAAAACTTCCACAATGAGATTTACTTTTTTTTGGGGGGGGGGAGGTTTCAAGACAGGGTTTCTCTGTGTAGCCCTGGCTGTCCTGGACTCACTTTGTAGACCAGGCTGGCCTCGAACTCTCAAAGATCCACCTGCCTCTGCCTCCCAATTATTATTATTTTTTTTATGATGGGAAAAGTTTCAAGGGTGGAGGGTGGATCTGAGGGGAGTTGGGAGATGAGAGGAAACAGGGTGCATGATGTGAAATCCACAAAATAATAAAACAGCAAAAAAAAAAAAAGAATAGAAGGAGAAGAAACACAGGTCAAAAGTACAGAAAATATTTTCAATAAAATAAGAGAAAAATTTCCTAACGTAAAGGAGATGCCTATGAAAGTACAAGAAGCATACAGAACACCAAATAGACTGAACCAGAAGAGAAAGTCCCCTCAGCACATGACAATCAAAACACTAAATGTACAGACAAAATAAGGAATATTAAAAGCTGCAAGGGAACCTAATATTATATTAATATTTATAACAAAAATAGAAATAAGCACCCAAAAACTGAGCATTAAGTTTTTATAGTTATGTAAAAGTGCATTTATGGAATCCAAATCCTTTGATGAAATATGGGCTTATGGGCCCGGTGGTGGTGGCACACACCTTTAATCCCAGCACTAGAGAGGCAGCGGTAAGTGGATCTCTGTGAAATCATGGCCAGCCTCATCTACAGAGCAAGTTCCAGGACAGTCAGGGGTACATAGAGAATCTCTGTCTCAAAACAATACAAAACTATCTCCCTCAAAAAGCTTCAGGGTAAAAGACCAACTAATATAAGAAAGCAGATCTATTAGATTTATACCTGACTTCTCAATGAAGACACTAAAAGGAAGAAGGGCCTAGACAGATGTGCTGCAGACTCTAAGAAACTGCAAATGCCAGTCCAGGTTGCTATACCCAGCAAAACTTTTATTCACCACAAATGAAGATAATAAGACATTCCATGATAAAACTAAGCTTAAGCAATTTATTTACAAATCCATCTCTCCACAAGGTACTAGAAGGTAAACTCCAACCTAAAGAGGTTAACTACATCCAAGAAAACACAGGGAACAAGTAATCCTAGACCAGCAAAATAAAAAAATGGGAAGGGGAAGAGAACATACACATATGGTGCTGCCACCACCAACAACAACAAAATAACATGAATCAGCATTCTTTGGTCATTGATATCTTTCAACATCAACTGTCTCAATTTCCTCATAAAAAGGCACAGACTAACAGAATGATGTGAAAACAGAACCCATCCTTCTGCTGCATCTAAGAAACATACGTTAACATCAAAGATAGAAATCACATCAGGGTAAAGGGTTAGAAGAAGATATCCCAAGCAAATGGACCTACAAAACAAACTAGTATAGGCTTCAAACAAAAACTAATCAGAAAATACAGTGAGGGATTGGAGAGATAGCTCAGCGGTTCAGAGCTCTCTGACTTTTCTTCCAAAGGGCCCAACACCATTTGGTTCAAATCCCAACACCCACGTGGCAGTTTCAAACTGTCTGTAATGACCAGGCTTGGTGGCCTATGTCTTAAATAGCTGGGCATGGTGACGCACACCTTTAATCCCAGCACTCAGGAGGCAGAGGCAAGCGGATCTCTGTGAGTTCAAGGCCAGCCTGGTCTACAGAGTGAGTCCAGGACAGTCAAGGATACACAGAGAAACCCTGTCTCTTGAAACAACAACAACAAAACAAACAAACAGAAAAGATAGTGAAAGACACTACATAGTAATCAAAGGAACAAATCCACTAAGTGGATTTCATTTTGCAATTTCACACAGCAATTCTTAATATCTATGCCCCAAACACAAGGGCACTTAGGTTTGTAAAAAGAAACATTTGTACAGGTTAAATCACATATTGACCTTCACACACTGATAGTAGGAGACTTCAATACCCCACTCTCATCAATGGACAGATCACCCAGACAAAAAATGAACAGAGAAATGCTGGAGCTAACTGAAGTTATAAATGAAACAGACCTAATAGATATTTACAGAACATTTCACCCAAACACAAACGAATACACCTTCTTCTCAACCCCTCATGGAGTTTTCTCCAAAATTGACCGTATATTCAGACACAAAGAGAGTCTCAACAGATACAAGAAAACTGAAGTAACACCCTGCATCCTATTTGGCCACCATGAACTAAAGCTGAATTTCAACAACAACAAAAAGCCTACAAACTCATGGTAACTGAACAACTTTCTACTCAACAGAAATGGATCAAGATACAAATTAAGAAAGAAATAAAAGACTTTCTATAATTGAATGAAACTGAATATACAGCATATAGCATATCTAAACTTATGGGACACAATGAAAGAAGTTTTAGGAGGCAAGTTCAGTTCCTAGTCCTAAATGCCTACATAAAAAAATTAAGAGATATCATACCAGCAACTTAACAGCATACCTAAAAGCTCTAGAACAAAAAGAAGAAATCATACCTAAAAAGAGTAGACAGCAAGAAATAATAAAACTCACAGCTGAATTCAATAAAATATAAGTAAAAAGAACAATAGAAAAAAAACAATGAAACAGAGAGTTGTTTCTTTGAGAAAATCAATAAGATTGACAAACCTATATCCAAATTAACTAAAAGGAGGAAAGAAGATCCAAATTAACAAAATTAGAAATGAAAAGGGGGACATAACAACAGGCATCAAGGAAATCCAGAAAATCATAAGGACGTACTTTAAAAACTTGTACTCCAGCAAATTGGAAAATATAAAAGAAATCAACAATTTTCTCAAGAAGTACCACTTACTAAAGTTAAAGATCTGACAAATAATTTAAACAAATCTATAACCACTAGTGCAGTAGAAGCTGTCATTAAAAGTCTCCAACCCCCCCCCCCAAAAAAAAAAACCAGGGCCAGATGGTTTTAGTGTAGAATTCTACCAGAGTTTCAAAGAAGAGTTAATGAGCCAATACTCCTCAAATTATTCCACAAAATAGAAACAGAAGGGACACTACCTAATTCATTGTATAGGCCACAGTCACCTTGATCGCAAAATCACACAAAGACCCAACAAAGGAAGAATTTCAGACCAGTTTCTCTTATCAACATAGGTGAAAAAATACTCAATAAAATACTTGCAAACTAAATCCAAAAACACATCAAAAAGATCATCCACCATAATTAAGTAAACTTCACTCCCAAAATACAGGGATGATTCAACATATACATATTAATAAATGTAATCCATCTGATAAACAGACCAGAAGACAAAAACCACAGTATCATTTATCTCATTCGATGCAGAAAAGGCCTTTGAAAATATTCAACACTCTTTCATGATAAAAGTTCTGGAGAGATTATGGATACAAGGGAAATCTCTCAACATAATAAAGGAGATATACAGCAAGCCAATTGCCGACATCAACTAAATGGAGAGAAACTCAAAACAATTCCCCTAAAGTCAGGAAAATGCTGTCCACTCTCTCCATATCTATTCAACACAGTGTTTGAAGTTTTTAGCTAGAACAGTAAGACAACTGAAAAATAACAAGGATATACAAATCGAAAAGGAAGAAGTCAGGTCAAATTATCTTTATTTGCAGATGATATTATAGTATACAAAAGTCACCTGAAAAATTCCACCAAGAAACTCCTACAGGTGATAAACACTTCCAGGAAAGTAGCTGGATACAAAATTAACTCACAAAAATAAATAGCCTTCCTATATACAAATGACAAACAGTCTGGAAAAGAAATCAGGGAAACAACACTTTTCACAATAACCACAATTGATAAAATACCTCGGGGTAACACTAACGAAGCAAATGAAAGACTTGTATGATAAAAACTTTAAGACACTGAAGAAAGAAATTGAAGAAGATATCAGAAGATGAAAAGATCTCGGTAAAAATAATTATTTCCAGTATTTATATTATAATTAATTGGTCAGTGGTGTTAATCCTTAATCTGCCATTAAAAATTAGCACACTGAGACACATAATGGATATTAACAAGCATTAGCCTTGATTGTGAAATCTTAGCCCATTGAAGCTAGCTTTTAATTCTATTCCCCAAATAAAACCCCAATATATACATACATCCCCTTGGGCTGTTATTCTCTACAGTATGCCAATGTTCCAGGCTTCGTGGAGTAATGTTCTTCTTTCTAACACATGGTGTGTCCTACTTCCTCCTCCTGGCTTCTTCTTCCTGTCAGATCTCCCACGCTTATGAATTAGTGGAATTAATATAGTAAAAATGGCTATTCCACTAAAAGAAATCTACAGATTCAATACAATCCCCAACAAATAACAATACAATTCTTCAGAGGACTTGAAGGGACAATCTTCAGCTTCTTATGGAAACACACACAGAGAGAGAGAGAGAGAGAGAGAGAGAGAGAGAGAGAGAGAGAGAGACAGAGAGAGAATAGCTAAAACAACCCTGAATAATAAAAGAATTGCTGGAGGTATCACCATCTCCAATATCAAATTGTACTACAAAGCTATACTAATAAAAACAGCATGGTATTGCCACAAAAACAAACATATTGATCAAAGGAATAAAATGGAAGATGCAGAACACATCTACATAAGAGGAAGTCCACACATCTATAGGCAACTAATTTTTTTTTATAAATAAGGCAAAAATAGATACACTGGTGTGAAGACAACATCTTCAACAAATGGTGCTGGCCAAAGGCAGGTGGAACGCAAATCGATCCATACTTATCACCCTGCTCAAAACTCAACTCCAAATTGATCAAAAACCTCAACATAAGGCCAGATATACTGAATCTTACAAAGGACAAAGTGGGGGAATAGTCTTGAACTCATTGGCAGAGGGAAAGACTTTCAGATCATAACAGAAATAGCATGGGCACTGTGGTGGTTTGAATAAGAATGGCCCCCACAGGCTCATATTTTTGAATGTTTATTCAAAAGGGAAGGGCACTATTTGTGGATTAGAAGGATTAGAAGGTATGACCTTGTTGGAGTATATGTGGCCTTGTTAGAGGAAACGTGTTACTGGGAATGGGGTTTGAGGCTTTAAAAGCTCACATCAGGCCAAGTGTGTCTTGCTCCCCACCACTCTTCCTACCCATAAGGATCTAGCTCTCAGCTGCTGCTCCAGCACCTGCCTGCATTTCACCCTGATCCCCACCCTTGAATAAACCTTGAAACTGTAAGCAAGCCCCCAGTTAAACGCTTTCTGTTATAAGAGTGGCCACGGTCATGGTCTCTCCTCACAACAACAGAATGTTGATTATTAAGGCAGGCACTAAAAACAACAACAAATGGCAATTCATGAAACTGACAAGCTTATGTATGACAAAGGACACCATCATTCAGACAAAGTGGCAGGCTACAGAACTGGAAAAGATTTTTGCCAACTACACATCATATAGAGGGATAAAATCCAAAATATATAAAGAACTCAAAAAAAATGGGACATCAAGAAATCAACCCAATTAAAAGTGTGACAAAGTTTTAACAGAATTCACAAAAGAAGAAACTCAAATGGTTGAGAAATCCTTAAAGAAATATTCAACATCCTCAGCCATCAAGGAAATGCAAATCAAAACTATTTTGAAATGTCATCTTACATGATTCAGAATAGCCAAAATTAATAAAATGAACAACAGTTCATGCTAGCAAGAAGGAAGAGTAAGGAAAACCCTCATCCATTGCTGGTGGAACTGCAAACTTGTACAGTGGAAATCAGTGTGATGTTCTTCAGGAAACTGGAAACTGATTAACCTCCAGACTCAGGTATACCACTCTTGGGCATATACCCAAAGAATGCTTCATCCTATCACAGAGACACTTGCTCAGCCATGTTCATTGCTTCTATATTCATAATAGCCAGAAATCTAAAACAACAGAAGAATGTATAATGCATATATGATTCATTTACACTACAGAGTGTTAGTCCGCTGTTAAAAAGAAAAAGACATCATGAAATTTCCAGTCAAATTGGTGGAACTAGAAAAAAATCATACTGAGTGAGATAATCCAGAGTCAGAGAGAAGGAATATGGAACATGGTATGTGTTCACTTACATGTGGATATTAGCTGTGAAGTCAATGATAACCAAGCTATGATCTGTAGAACCACAGAGGGTAGGTATAGAGTAAGGGACTGAGGGTACACTCCTTAGGAAAGGTAAGTAAGATTGACAGCTATGGATAGATGGAGAGGGGTTGGAATGGGAAGGTCAAATGGGGAGGGGAGTTAAGAGAGTTGTGGGAGGGAACACAGAGAGAGACAGCTAAAATTAAGGGTCATTTGAAGGGTAATATGGAAACTTAATACAGTAGAAAGTTCCTAAAATATATACATATATGAAGGCAATCTAAAAGAAGTCATCAAATAATGGAGGAGACAGAGTCCCAACTTGTCATCTCTTGTCACCAAATAAAGCTTCCAGTACTGGGATTGGATTACATCTAATTGAGTCATTGGCCAAAGGGGTCATGTGGGGATTCCCAAACAACCCAGGCTGTTGCCAACTCCACAAAGGCAAAATGCCATAGCTAAGACAATGCCTACACAACTCATTGAAGATGGAGAATTGGTGTCTACATAGAACCTTCATCCCTTTGTTCCAATGTCTTTGGTAAGGATAGTACTCTGCATGCTTTTAAGAGAGAGATGTAAACATCAAGGCAGCCACAATACCTTTATCTGTATTGATGTACTGCCTGCAAAATACATTAGGGCAAAGGTGGCACAAAGCTTGTGGGAGTAACCAACCAATAACTGATTTGACTTAGGCCCAACTCCATGAGATGGAACACATACCTGATACTGTTTATGTCATTGTGGGTAATCAATGAAGATTGGCAAAGAGCTTGCAGTAATTATTTGGGAGAAATTGATAACAAATTTCCAAAAAGCAAACATATACAATTTATAAAAAGAACTAATTGGATTCTTCCTCATATTGTAAAGGGAACACCAATTCCTGATTCACTAACCTTCTATAATTATGCTAACAAGATGAGAATGGCAGGTTATAAGACAGAGATCGGAGATCTCTTTTTCTTTTCTCTATCCTTCTTTCTCTCTTATATAGGGGGAAAAGACTTGAAAAGAAAAAGAGGGGGAATATATGTAATATATAATATAGAAATGATAAGATATAAGGATAGATTATTGAATCTGCTCTGAAAGTTAAAGCTATTATTATTCTTAAAATAAGGTTATCTTTTGATACATTAGTATAGAGTTTTGTATATTGATACAAAAATAAGGTTAAATTTTGATTCATTGGTATAGAATTTTATATTTAGACACCTAATATGTATATTTCAACTTATATAAGGTATTGTGTGTGGCGAGCCACAAAACTGTGGTGAGCTGCAACCCTAAGATAGCACCTGGCTTGATGCCAGAAAGCTCAAGCTTAGCTGTAAACAAGCCTTAGTTGGTAGCAGCTGCCTAGCCGGTTGTGCTTCCTCCTTTTGTGAGCCTATCTTGGATCACCAGGTGGCATGATCTCATTGGGTTTGAGTAGGCATATAAGAGCTTGGGGTAAGAGAGACACAAGCAGAGACACAAGCAGAGAAGCAGAGACACAAGCAAGGATTCGGAAGACTGTTTTCAAGGGACCTGAATAAACTGCTTGAGAAGAGCTTTTGCGAGTTGCGTCGTCCTTGCTGGTCAAGGGGGACGCGACAAGTGGTGGCCCGTACGGGGAACCAGAAAAGACTCAGAACTCCTGCAGTCAGGGGCAGTGCACTGGTAAGTTCCCGGGATAAATTGGGACAATAAAGTTTCGCGGAAATTGCGAACTAAAGGTAAAGTTTCGCGGGAAGTTGCGAACTAAAGGTGAAGTTTTGCGGAAATTGCGAACTAAAGGTAAAGTTTCGCGGGAAGTTGCGAACTATAAGGTCTCCGGAGGGAGCAATAAGGACCTCAGTAAAGAGGCAATAAGGTCTCCAGAGGGAGCAATAAGGACCTCGGTAAAGAGGCAATAAGGTCTCCGGGAGGGAGCAATAAAGTTCCGTGATTCGGACGAGTAGAAGACACAACTGGCAGAGCAAGGGGAGGAAAGCAGAGAGTGCCTCACAGAAATGGAGTGAATGCTGGCCTTGCTGGCCTTTATCAGTTGCTGGGATAAGCTTGGGAGAGATCTAGATTTTGCCTGGGAGCAAGGTACATTGCAGGGAGGAGCACAGCCTATTTGGAGACTTGTTCGTAGTTGTTTAGAAGATCAGAGATATTGCAAGGTCGTGGAAAAGGGACAAGAGGCATTAGAGCAGTTAAAAGAGGAGCACTCGGTCAAATCTGGGAAAGATACTTCGGAAGAGGATAGCTCAGAGTCTAAAGAGGAACTTGAAATGTTAGCAAAGGACATGAAAAAGTCATCTTTGAGAAAGAGTTCTGACTACACCCGGATAGAGCCCCAGGTCTGGGGCCGCCTGTGTTGGCGCCGCCTTCATATAATGAGACTTCCCCTCCGAGTGGTCCTAGTGGGCGGTCATTCTGTCCAAATGTCTGGAGGGAAGTGAGACATGAGCTCTACTACCCTGTCTTTCAGGATGGAGGGGGAAATCGTTATCATGAACCTCTCGATTTTAAGGTAATTAAAGCACTTGCTGAGTCTGTCCGCACTTATGGGATTAATGCTGCTTTCACTGTAGCTCAGGTGGAAGCTCTTCATCGTTATTGCATGACTCCTAGTGACTGGAGGAGCCTGGCATGTGCCTGCCTGTCCTCTGGGCAGTATTTAGATTGGAAAGCTTTCTTGATTGAGTTTGCTAATGAACAAGCTGCTGCTAATCGTGCAGCAGGAAACCCAGCCTGGGATGTGGTCATGCTTCTTGGGCAAGGTCGATTTGCTCAACAACAAACTGGGTATCCGGCTCAGGTGTTTGAGCAAATCAATTTAATCACAACCAGAGCTTGGAAATCATTGCCTAACAAAGGGGAAGTGAATGGCAATCTAACCAAGGTTATTCAGGGTCCCCTGGAGCCTTTCTCAGACTTCGTGGCTAGAATGGTTGAAGCAGCTGGAAGGGTATTTGGAGACCCTGATTTGGCAATGCCCTTAATTAAACAACTTGTGTATGAGCAATATACAAAGGAGTGTAAAGCAGCTATCACCCCTTATAAGAACAAGGGGTTGGAAGCCTGGATGCCTCAGTGCAGACTGCCGCTACCTTGAATAATTTGTCAGCCAATGTAGCCACGGCCTTGGATGTATTGTGGCAGGTGGCCCAGATTGGCTGTGAGTGGAAAATGACTGGTATGTGTGTGACCTCTGTGCCATATCAAAATTATACTGTAGCTGCAAATTTGTCTAAGCAACTCTCTCAGTATCTTACAGGAAATTGGTCTGGCGAGTTTCATAAGCTGATACAGAATCTGAGAATTGCCATCGTGCATGTGAATTCCACCCGGGTTGATGTCTCTGTTGCTGAAGGACTGTCAACATGGATCCTCCGAACCATGAATCATCTGAAGGAATGGGCGGGAATGGGTGCCCTAGGAGGCATGCTCTTCCTAGTCAGTTTCATTGCCCTATGGTGTATCTGTAAGATGAGGATTTCACAGAGGAGAAGTAATGCCATGCTGGTGCAAGCCTTTGCTGCCTTGGAGGCTGGACAGTCGCCGCAAGCTTGGTTGAGTGTCCTAAAGGACTAAGCTATCATCACGCTCAGGATGCGAGGCTAAGCACTGCACTTGGGGTCAGCTTCTAGCGACTTCAAGAAGGGCATGTTTGATTGCATATGGGTTGGTATCCCAGTTTCTCATCTCTGAGAAAAAGATACCGGATGGGTATGGCACCAGCCTGGTTGGCTACTGGGCGTGAGGTCATTACAATGTCCTTTACATGCATATCAGAGATCAGACCTCTACCCTTGCCTGTTGCGTTTTAAAACAAAAAGGGGGATCTGTGGCGAGCCACAAAACTGTGGTGAGCTGCAACCCTAAGATAGCACCTGGCTTGATGCCAGAAAGCTCAAGCTTAGCTGTAAACAAGCCTTAGTTGGTAGCAGCTGCCTAGCCCGTTGTGCTTCCTCCTTTTGTGAGCCTATCTTGGATCACCAGGTGGCATGATCTGATTGGGTTTGAGTAGGCATATAAGGGCTTGGGGGAGGAGAGACACAAGCAGAGACACAAGCAGAGAAGCAGAGACACAAGCAAGGATTCGGAAGACTGTTTTCAAGGGACCTGAATAAACTGCTTGAGAAGAGCTTTTATGAGTTGCGTCGTTCTTGCTGGTCGAGAGGGACGCGACAATTGTGCCTATACAAATCATTTAAAAGTACAGGTTTACTTCCAATCCTTTTATGGGTTGCTATTGCAATCTATTTAGGAGTCTGGATAATACAAGTTGACTGGCCAGTTGAACTTCTGGTCATGACAAATACTAGTCTTAATTCATCACAAAATAGACTTACTATGTTAAACAGATCGTAAATGGTTAAAAATATACAGTTTGTTTGTTCATAGATAGAAGACAGATGATAGATAGATAGATTTATAAATAAAATAGTAGATGTCTTCAAAACCCTCAGAGGCATACAGAAAATGGCATTTAAATATGTTCTTGTTATTTTAAGAATTGTTTGACTTAAGACAGTCAGTTCCTGACAGCTGCCATTTGACTTGGAAGAAGAAAATGAGCATCAAAAAGAAATCTCCCATCAGGAGATAATTCCTACTGGGCAAAAATGCCCCTGCTCTCTCAACAGACTATATAGAGTCCAAAGACGGACCAGAGCTTAAATGCAGGTAAGTCAATGTCCTGATTCTGCAGAGACAGAATGGGAAAATCCTTATTTCCTGCTGTACAATTTAGTCTGAAAAATGGTTGGCCAGAAGGCTGAAGATGATGCTTCAACAATATCAAGAGATATTTGTTATATTATACATTATGTGTATAACTTTTATATATGCAACAAACTGTCATATTTCTTTTTGGAAGCTACTCTCCTAGGCTTCCTACTCACTCAAATAATAACTTTATTCTTTCTTATGTCTTTGATGGGTTAAAGACATAATAGTTACAAAATTTCAATTGAACTTGAGTTGTTTAGAATTTAAAAGGATATTTTCAAGTCTAAATAAAATCTTTAGGTTTATAAATATAGGATATGAAAGAAATTATTTAGGTTCAGAACTTCAGGCACACTAAGATAAGATAGATGATTTTTTTCTTCTTCAAGATTGCCTGATACAAATAGGCTAAACATTATGTGTATAACTTTTATATATGCTTTTCTTGATTGTTTCATATTTGTTCTTATTGTTTTTACTGATGAGTTAAAAAATTTAGCCTCTTTTTTTAGACAAAAGGAGGGAATTTTTGGGGTAGTGTTAAGCATTCTAAATGTTAATTGGCCCTGTTTGCTGTCTGTTACTTATATTGACTCTGATTGGTTAAATAAAATGCCAAGGCCTGACATTGGGCAAAGACAGAAAAGGTGGGACTTCCTGAGATTAGAACAGGAGGCCTGTGCTTTAGACAGAGGATTAATGCATTCCAGCCAGGAGCAGCAGGAAGAAGGAGGCACACGCCATGGTTTAGAGAAAAGAACATCATTCCACATGGCCAGAAACATTGGCATATCATGGAGAATGGCAGGCCAAGGGGACGTATGTATATATGGGGTCATATTTGGGTAATAGAATTATGAGCTAGCTTAGATGGGCTAGGATTGCACAACTCAGGCCAAGGCTTGTTAAAATCCATGTGGTCTCTGTGTGTTCATGTATAATGGCTGCTTAAAGATTAATGGTTCCAAATCAATTACCAATAATTTAAATAGTGGTTAAATAGTTTCATTAGCTATTTTTTTTACATTTGAATGAATAGTAGCCTAACATTCCTGAAAAAAAAAAAAAAGCCAGCAAGCTGGATATCAACACCACTTTAGCACCATAGGGTAGCCTGAGATAATTACCAGACCAGTACCAGGCAAGCACCGGATGGGCTCCCAGGACAGGAAACAAATCAGAAACTAGAAGAACTCTGCCTGGCCCTGGATGTGAGGCTTGTGGGTGAGCCAGCCCTGAGGGAGTGAGTGTGGGACAGCCAACCCTGCCTTCTGTCTGCTATGTGGTGGTGTTGGCTAGGGAGAGATGCCCTCCCCTCCCTTTTGCCCTCACCACCATTGGCTGACAGGAGATCTGGTCCAGATGGGGTCACAAGAGCTGGAGAGCTGTCCCTGCCCCTCACATGCTGCCACACCCGGTAGAGCAGGCCCTGCACCTTTCCATAGTAGAACTGGGCCTGCAAGTGGGGGTTGGAGGTCCAGAACCAGTGCTTTGAATTGGCCCACCTCAACATCTACCCCATGAATGAACTTCTGGAGTGCAAGAAGAGGTCAGTTCCACAACCCAGGACAGCAGGATCTCCATGACAGAGGGCGGTTACAGCATATCTGAGAGGAGGTCCAGTGAGGTTCCAGTACTGACAGAACAGTGAAACGAGGGGCCTCGTACCAGACCAAGGAGTCATTATAATTAACATTTGCAAGCAGAGTGTGTGGACAAAGGGGAATATTGTGGAACATACTGAGATACACTGCAGCTTCCACAATGAGCTGTTATTTTTTATGCTGGGACAGATTGCAAGGGTGAAGGGTAGGTCTGGGGGGAGGTGGGAGATGGGAAGGAACAGGGTGCATGATATGAAATTCACAAAATAAAAATTTTCTTAATAAAAAAGAAAAAATGTAGTTGATGAAATGAGTTCTAGTGACATATAATTTTTATTATATTTTAAATACATCTTGATCATATTCTTCCCCTCCCCCAAGTCCTTCCAGATCCACTCCCCGTCCCTACTCACTCAACTTTAAGTTCTTTCACAAAAACAAAAACTCAGTACAACAGCAACCCCCCCCAAAACCAAGAAAAATAAAATATAATAAAAACATCAAAAACAAACAAACAAGAACAAAAACTCCACCAAACCAAACAAAAATACACAAAAACCTGTGTAGTCCAATTATATGTTGGTCAGCTGAATATATCAGCTGATCTGTTGTCACTCTATTGGAGAAAAGTGATTCTCCCTCTCTCAGCAGGTATAAACAACAGTTCAGTTGTTAACCTTTACCAGAGTGGCTAGGTTTTCATTCATCGTTCTTTCTGTAAATGTAACAAAATAAAATATAATAAGAGGTGAAAACAACTACAATTCATTTTATAAATGTATGAAACTCTTGAACAGTAAAAAAATACAGTAATAAAAAGTATTTAAAAGCTGGGAATTCATTTCTGTAATCCATGCACACAGAAGGCTGAGGTGGGAAGAATGCTGGGATCTCAAAGCTAACTTGGACTAGGTAGAAGACCTTGTTGCAAGTGTGGGGTCCCTTTTAAGTGTCCCACTCTGTGTGACCACAGAGGTCATGTGCCTGTGAATCCTACCCTATTATACAGCAGGATGGAGTCCCCAGAGAAAGTCCTCTGGGGTACTATCTGCTGTAGTCATAGCAGACTTGTGGCTGGAAGGCAGAGCAGGGACCCACCAGAGTCTCCAGATACTTCAGTCCCTGCTGCTGGTCTCTTTCTATGTAAAGCAAGAGTCCAGCCTGGTGAAGGAGTCAGTAGCTAACCTTGGACTACCATGCAGCCATATTCACAGATTCTGCCCAATGACAATGTAACATAGGTGAGCTGTGTATCATCAGGTGTGTTTAAATATACAACAAAGTGTGAGTGCTCTGATGCATACATAATTTTGTAAATCCAGTCTCCCAGGTCTGGAAATTAGCTCACAGTACTCACTCTGGATTTCAGTCAATTTCGCTATGCTTCGTTCTGTAGGGCTGTGTGTTCACCAAGGCATTTATCTTAGAGCTTGGGGGGTTTCTGCCTTGGCCAGTTGAATTGCTCTGGTCTAATCCTTAGGCTTGTTCTACCCTTCTAGGTTTCCAATCCACTTGGACATTATGAATGAGCTCTGGATCCTGAATGCTATTTCAGAACGATGCTTTTCCAGCTTCAGGTGAACTAGTGAGACTTTTCCACATCCAATTTTGAAGTCTAATGTTAGGAATAAGTCTTGTAACAGTTGTGAATACACAATTTAGTTAATTCTGAGTATATGTCATGCTTAAGAAAATTTATCATTGCATTGCAATAGTAATTCTAATTGAATAATCACATTTAGTCAATTACAATTATAAGCCTGAAAATTTGGATTTTTTTTTCCTTTGGGTCCGGGGAGTTGAATATAAGGCCTTACTACCTTGGTCTATTGAATTTATAAAAAGTCCTGGGACACTTTAAAATTAAAAAAAATTCTACTTACTATGTTTTTTAAGTTTTACTTGGCAATAATCAGGGACAATAATGAAAATGTAGCTTAAAATGTGTAGAATAATTTTATTCAACTTGGTTTCTAATTAGAGCTGAATTTTGGGACAATTAAA
This sequence comes from Lophiomys imhausi, assembly GCA_907164525.1. Lineage (NCBI taxonomy): Eukaryota > Metazoa > Chordata > Mammalia > Rodentia > Muridae > Lophiomys > Lophiomys imhausi. The sequence continues at coordinate 12,095,973 of CAJQZJ010032563.1, forward strand.
TCTTGTTAATGTACGAGCCAGTTGAACCTAAGGCTTCTTTTGGTCTTAAAAGCTTAAGAGAAACTTGATTTTTTTCTATTTAAGGTCTAGGGCTGAAGCTCTATGGCATAGCTCTTCCCTAGCTCTTTGTGAGGCACTGGGTTCAACTTTCAGTACTGTGAAGGAAGAACAAGAATATTTAAGTAGTTACTAGTTGAAAGTAGATGAATATAGCACACAATCTCCAGCAAACAACAACACTCTCTACTGAAAGATCAGAAAGGGAGGTGAGTGGGTTAAAATTATTTAGTACAATTAGTCTGTGATTCAAGTTCTATTGGACCCCAATGAACCAAAGAATTGCAGTGTTGAATTTTGATTCAATTGATCACCTAATTCAATCTGCTTATCTTACGATTGCAATGCATAATTGAGGGCAACTCATATCACATAGTGGTATTTTTTAATATATTTAAATTTTATCCATATTTTCACAGCAATAAAACAGAGCAATTATATTTCATAGACATTATGTATGGACTAGAAGATAAAAACTAGATAGACCCTGGCTAAATTCTGATCCAGCCACTTAATTAACAAGCTACCTAAAATGTATTTGAAACTCAATTTTACCAAATGAAGATCATGATAGTGTCATCGTCAGAGGACCACATGAAGAGAATTCTGCCTTAATATAATATTTGATTCTTAAAGAGAATTCATAACATATTTGTGGTGGTTTGAATGAAAATGATCTGTGTAGGCAGGCTCATACAGAGTGACACTATTGGGAGGTGTGGCCTTGTTGGAGGGAGTGTGTCACTGGGGGCAGGCTTTTAAGTCTCAGATGTTCAAGCCATGCCTGGTATGGCTCTCTTTCCCTGCTGTCTGCTGATCCAGATGTAGAACCCTCAGCTCGTTCTCCAGCACCATGTCTGCCTGCGTGCCACCATGCTTCCTTCCATGATGACAATGGACTAAACCTCTGAACTATAAGCCAGTCCCAATTAAATGTGTGCCTTTATAAGGGTTGCTGTGATCACAGTGTCTCTTCACAGCAATTGGAAGAAGCCTAAGACAATATTCATTAGAATTATTTTTATTAGATAAGTCAAAGTTCTGTAGGAAACAAAAGGAAGTCCAACTCAAGTTTATCGTCTAATCTATATGTCAGTTGGCCAAGTCCACTTGAAGAACAGCCTGTGGAGGTCAGGGCACAGCAGGAGAGACAGGAGGAGGTTTCTGAAGGCACACCATACCGACCAGTCCTGGGAAGAGCTGCTGAGCTCTGTCATTCAACAACATGGTGCCTTCTCCTCCAGACACAAATACCTAGATTTCTAGCCAGTTTTGTTCTACCCAGTCTCACCTCCTAGACAGCAGTCCTCCTTACCAGATCCCAGATGGTTAAGACTTTTAGAGAGTACAAGTGGATGGGAAATTATAGAATCTAAATTGTTGGTGAAAGATGACCCAAAGTCCCTGACCTACAATTATGGTAAGTATATTCTACATTCATATCTTTTTTATTTCTAGATTTTTATAGAACAGGGATCTATTGCAGGACTTGAGGGAAAACACTATGAGCCCGGGAAGAGTCACATTTCATTTACTCTGTGTGCTGCATGCTTTCAATTTGGGTAGTCTTTCATTTCCTGTCAAATTTTCTTCCTTCTTATTAAATTACCCAAAGCTGTGCCCATTTCCCCTCTTATATGCTCCATGAACAGGAGGATTTCTTTAATCAGCATCCTCTGAACAGTCTGAACAGACCCTGCATTGTAAGAATTCCTCAGAAAGGAATTCACCATGGAGATCTGTGTTTGAAAATGGTCAAGATTAAAGGCATTTCTGGGCAGTTCAGATGACTCTTTGCAGCCTGTGTGTCTCAAAGAGGTACAAAGAACTGCCTGTTTTATGATAAAAGGAAGCCAAAGTAAGCAGGATTTTTGGAATTGCATCACTAAACATTTAGGTTTACAAAATACATCCAGTTCTCCCATCTCCTACCATAAACTCATGGTTCTCACTGCCATCAGCTGACCTGTGGATTTTTTGTTATTCTTCCTTCAGCTCCCATAGCTTTTAGATGGAATTGTTTTGTTGACATAAGTTGAGCCATTGTGGTGGAAAACTTTAAAACAAAGCAAAAAACTCACAGTATTAATTGTTCTCACTTTGCAAGGTTTTTAGCAAATGACAAAACAAACTGAATATAGATGCATGTCTTCAAAAAAGTGTCTACTACAGAATGTTAAAAAGGGCCAAAATGGGAATTGACTGGTGATGAGAAAAAAAAGATCAAGGGATTTACATATAAAAAAATTAATGTGTGACTATCTAAAGAAGAAAACAAAAAACCAAGGCTGGATATGGTGGCTTACACCTTTAATCCCAGCACTTGGGAGGCAGAAGCAGGCAGATCTCTGTGAGTTTGAGGCCAGCCTGGTCTACAGAGCAAGTCTCAGTGTCACACAGAGAAACCCTGTCTTGAAAAACCAAAAAAAAAGCATAACAAAGTAATTTATTGTCAGTATGACACAGAAGTTTGCTATATGACTTCCTAACTACTGTATAGATAATTAAGTCTAGACAAATTTCCTTCCTACATTCCTTGCAACAATTTGAAAATAACCTCTTAGCAATATGATTAGATATTATAATTGGGTGGTATTATCAAAATTATTTGATAATACCTTGGATGAAACCTTACTGCCTCTTCCACCTAATTCTTAATTAAATTGATGATTCATATGTTTATGGACACTGTTGAGCCCCTAATTTCATTATTGATGCTACAGAAAGCATGATTTGAGCTGTAGACATAGCCCAGAGGTAGAAGACATGTTAATTCAGTGCCCAAGTTGCTTGCACCAAACTCAGAAAAAGAAGAAATAGGTGGATGTATGGGGATGAGAAGGTGACCTCTTGGGCTTTAGAGTGAGTTGATTTTCTTGAAACCCTGGTGCTATTCTATCCCCTTTGTGTCCCTATCTTTATCCTTTGTCTACAGCATCCTCCTGACTGTCCCCAAACATGAAATGACCCTGTTAAATACTCCCTTTCAAGATTGATAAAATTCTTCCCAGAGTCTTCTTGGTAGATTTCCCTACTGTCTCCCATGAGACAGTTGGTCATGACTGTCTCACAAGCCTATTGTCAAAACAAGTCAACTGAGCAAGTAATTTTCCAAGGATATAGTTGCCTGGGAAATGATGAACATTGGAGTCCTAGCAAAGAAGGGCCCTTCTTTGGTAGTTAGTTGTTGGGCAGACAACTTGGCGTATCTGTCACAGAATGTAGTCTTATTGGGGTGGGTGAATATCTTATCAATTCCCCCTTCCTGTAACCAGAAGAGTGTGTCATTTTTTATCATCTCCCCATTAATTCCTGTCTAGGCACTTTGTGTAAATGGGAGACCTCTAAGGGGCGGGTTTATAATAAACCAGGGTAGCTAAATCTAAGTTCAAAAGATGGGTCACAAAGTGCTATTCAACTATGTCAATCCTTGAAACCCCACTCTTCTTGAACCAGTGGTTTCTCTAGTGCACAAAGTCAGTCAGAAAATCCAGTCTGTTCTTAAGGAGCGCCTTAGCTTCTTCCTGATTGCAACGGAATGTTCCAGAGAAGATCTTTTTGTGTGAATGTTTTATGCAAAGTCCCAAAAGCTTGCACACATTTCTTTGCTCACTAGGGAGGTCACGTCCCTAAAGGGTTTGTTTCCCACTTCCGGAGGGATTCTAGTCTCAGTGGAATGAAAGCTTCTCCTTTGGAGATGACATTTGAGGGACCCGTTTACGGAAATATCTTAAGTAAGTCTAGAAAATGTCACAGGCTGTCTCAGAGTGCTCATGTTCTCTGTATGCACCACACTCTTCAAGTTCCTGGGGTATTAGTCTGTGGATAGAAAGTTAATTATTAGACATTTAATTTTCTAAGTGCTATTACTCATTTCCTTTCCTGTCTTTATTGCAATAAATGTGAACTCCTCACTTTAATTCTGTGGCTGTTTGCTTCCTTGCTGATCCCTTTGTATTTTTGCATCAAAAAACCAAGTCTGAGTTCTCTGATAATATCTCTGCTAACACAATCTTCCTCTAGTTTTCCCTGCATGAAGCAGTGTAAGATTGTTGTTGCAACCCCTCTTCTATTCTGCCTGCTCCAATTCCACACACCAGTAAAAGTGAGATGAGCAAGTAGTTTGTTAAGTATATACACTTCTCAAGAATATATAGTTTATATATAATTTTCACAAAATAACTTTCAAATGTGTATGTACAGAAAATGTGGAATTTGACTAACCCTAAAAGAGTTTTGTAATAAATACTCAGAAGGAATGCCACAATTTACCAACGTGCTTTTTAAGCCTTTCAGTGTTGTCTGTTCTTTTATTGTCATATCTATTGTTCCCAAACACTGCCAATATGGTATTATAACTTTCATATTGACCAAAATATTTAAAACAATGATCTGGGACTTAGATGCTGAATAATTAGCATCATATTGGCCCAAAATTGTAGCCTTTGTCTATATAAGCATCAGAGCATGTAGAACAGAGGGTAGAGTCAGGTCAGGAAGGGGCCAAGCCAAGCTCTTAAAAATCTGCCTCTAAAATGAACTTAAATGTCTGACCCAAGAGTAGGAAAATAATCTAACTTTAAAAAAAAATTGGGCAAAACGTAGCTTACACCCTCTTGGATATAAACTTATAAGTTCTCTTCTTATGTATAAAGAATATTTTCATTGTTTGATAGTAAAAATGCAGTTAAGAGATTTAAAATGTTGTAAGTAAATTAAAGGTTACTACAGTTCAGACTGGTTTTCTAAATAACAAAGCATTGAAGTAATTTGGAACTAAGATAAAATATTTGAGCAGGGTGGTGTCAGCCCATGCCTTTAATTCCAGCAGAGACAGGAGGATCACTATAGAGTTAGTTGTCTTCTAAATTTTAGTTACAATGAACAGAGTGGTGAAGGTTCACACCCTTTAATCCCAACACACTGGAGACAGAAATATGCAGATCTCTGAGTTCAAGGCCAGTTTGACACAGAGCAAGCTCCAAATAGAGAAAAATTTAGGTCCAGGATTAGTGGTTCACACCTTTAATCCCAACAATTGGGAGGCATATACCTTTAATCTTAATGCTTGGGAGACAGAGGCAGGTACATAGGATTTACAATGATTTAAGTTTAAAAGCCTCTTGCAAAAGGCAAGCTGAAATTCAAAGTGAATTGTCCTTTATGATCTCAGGATATATACACTTAAAGGTATATTTAGTTCCAAAATTTAGAATTTTTAAAATCTCAGTTGAAAGATAATACTTTTTATATTGTCAAAAAATTTTTTTGCTCTAGGAAAGACATTACCTGCCAAAAAAGTAACATCCCAGAGTTAGGATTAAGGCAGGGTTCTTCTGTTTTTATCTTTCCAGGAGATTAAAAGCATCCAGCTAAGGAGTCTAGGGACACCTGGACAACTGAAACTTGTGAGAAAAAAAAAAGGGACCAGACAACAAAGAAAACAAGTAGACCAGATGATCCAGCCTCAGACTGCCTCAATAGCTGTTTCCTCAAAAACCTGCATCTAGAACAACTTCAAAATAGCTAAGATGGTCCAGCCTTACAGACTGTTCCAGCCAGGACTTTAGTAAAGCCCTGAACTTCCCCACCAAATGTTCAGCTCCTGACTACAAACTTCTCAGGACATTTAAATTGCTGAGCACAAAAAGATTGGACAAAAAAAAAGTTACTATTAACTTGCTTAACCATTTTTCCTTTCTTACTTGGGCCCCCAAACAGCTTTCCTACATCCCACATCAGCAGGAAGCAATTTAGGTGGGGTGGGTGATTTTTTTTTTTTTTTGGTCATTTGATGGGTTATAGATGTGTGTTGTTATTTAGGGAGATTGGTTACAAGTTGTAAAATGGTCTTGTTAAACAAGGTTTAGGAGGTTAGACCCAGGAATTTCTCTCTTTTTCTTTTCTGTATCCCTCTTTCTCTCTTATGTAGGGGGGAAAGACTTGAAAAGAAAAAAAGGGGGATATAGACATGATATAGGAATAATAAAGAAAAAGGGATAGATTTATTGAATCTACTCTTATATCTTTGTATATCGATACAAAATTAAGGTTAACTCTTTTTAAAGTATTGTACCTATGCAATTCTTTAAAATGCAATGTGAAGTTCTAGGCCTTTTGATAGAAACTGTCACAAACTGTTGAGGATAATTAAGAAATGCAAACTAATAGTCATTCAAACTTGTCATTTTGTTAGGTACTAGTTTAGTGTATCACAGATGTTTTCTAAGTTAATCAAAAATCAGGTTACTATGAGAAGCAACATTTGCTTACTCAAATATACAGAGATAGATAGGTAGTATTAAAAAACCTCAAGAGATCTGTAGGATATGGCATTCAAAGACATTTTCTTAACGTAATAATTTTTGATTTTGAGACATGTCGGTTCCTGACAGCACCTCCCCAATTCTACTCCAGGTGGATGATGAGCAACAAAGAATCTCCATTTGGAGATGGCTACATTAGTGGCAAGCTAGCCACTGGACAAGAAAAAGCTCTTACTTTAACTGTAGACAGAATGCTGTCCCAAAAGGAGAAAACTTGGAAGCAGGTAAGTCGACAGCCTAACTCTGCCAAGACAGTGGGCAAGTCCTTCACAATTCCTACTTTACAGTTAATGTTTGTCAGAGATACTGGGTCAAAAGGCTAAAGATAGCTACTCCTATGTTATTGAGAGAAATCGGGGATTGTCCAGACAGCCAGTTGTCTGTCATTTCTTAGTTTTGGAAACTGCTTGCTCTGCACTTCCTGTTTATTCAGATATATTTATCCTTCTCAGGTCTCTGATGTGGTTGAAGACTAGATAGTTATAGTCTCACAGTTAAGTTTAAATTGTTTAGAAATTAAAAGGATGAGCCGGGCGGTGGTGGCGCATGCCTTTAATCCCAGCACTTGGGAGGCAGAGGCAGGCGGATCTTTGTGAGTTCGAGGCCAGCCTGGTCTACAAAGCGAGTCCAGGACAGCCAGAGTTGTTAAACAGAGAAACCCTGTCTCGAAAAACCAAAAAAAAAAAAGAAAAAAAAAGAAAAAAAGAAATTAAAAGGATGTTCTATGTGTAAGAAGATGTCTTTAAGTTGGTAATGGAAGTTAGGATGGAAACTGAGGTATAGAACTTTAAACTCATCGAGATAGATAGATAATAGACTATTATTATTAGTTGTCAAATACATATGAACTGGGCATTGGGAATGTATGTTATTCCTTATAATCTTCATAATTGTCTAATTGTTCTTATTGTTTTGTATTGTATTTATTGTTAGAAGAAAAAGAGCCTTTTATTGGACTAAAAGGGGGAACTGTTGGGGGTGGGGAAAATACACCTTAAATTAAAAAAAAATGGGCAAAACCTCTGAAAAGTTACCTCTCCAAAGAAGAAGGGAAAATGGCAGGTAAGCACATGAAAAAGATGCTCAGCCATCATATGTCATTGTGTGATTAAAAACAGTATTTAAAGCAGTATGATCCCATTGTATGCCTTTTAGAATGGCCACCCCCCCCCCAAACACTGACCATGTCAAGTATTGGTGAGGATACAGAACAAGAGGAACACTCAGTCACTATTGCTGAAAACACAAAATGGTACAGCCACTTGGGAACAGCCTGTCAGTTGTGGTAAAACTAAACACACCGTTACCATGTGACCTAGCAATTCTACCCCTTTGTATTTACTCAAAGGAGTTGAAAAGTTATGTCTAAACAAAACTCTACATGTGTGTTCTTATAGCAGTTTTATTTGTAATTACAGAAACTTAGAAGCAAACATGAGCCACCACTAGGTAAATGAAATAACTGTTGTACATTTAGACAACAAAATATTATTTATCACTGAAAAACAGTTGAGGTATTAAACCATGAAAAGATATGGAGAAACTTTAAATGCATGTCCCTAAGTAAAAAAGGCCAATTTGATAAGGCTACATATAATACCAACTAGATGACATTCTGGAAAATGCAACATGTGGGAGGAGTAGTGAGGAGGGAGGGCTTTTCTAAGCCTGTGACACCACCTGGGGGGGGGGTGCCATAATGGTAGACACAGGATTGTGAGGTGTCTGTCTGAACCCTTAGAATGTGCAACACTAGAAGTGAGCCCTGGTGTAAATTCTAGGTCTTGGGTGAGTTATCAGGAATAGGTTCACCAGTGGCCACCAATACAGCACTCTGGTGGGAATTTCTATAGCACAAAGAGCTTCATGTGTTTGAGGGCAGGGGCATATGAGAAAGCTTTTCAGCTTCCACTGATTTTATTCTGTAAATGTAAAACTGCTATAAAAAACATATTTTAAAAATGGCTATGACTGGGTAAATAGCCCAGTGCAGACTTAGGTACCCATACATGCCTCTGGGTCATACTTTGGGGCAGGCCTAGGGGTGAAACCTTATGAATATCAGGAAGCATTTTACCACTGAGATGGATCCTCAGACCTAGGTCATGCCTCACAAACACCTGCTAGAATTGCCATTGCGCCATTGCAAAATTAACTTCAGCTGTGGCAATTCTCCAATCTCCAAATTCCCACTTGGAGTGGCCCTTCTCTAAGTACCAAAGAGAACAGGAGCACAGGGCACAGGAAAACAAAACAAACACACACAAAAAAACCTTTCAATCTTGGGTTCTCAAGGCTCAGTATATTCGGTTGGTCTCCTCACCAGATATGATAGTGGAAAAGCTGTCAGCTCCTTGCTGACTCAATTCCATCACTGTTCCCTCAAGTTGACAGCAGATTTTTCAGTGATATCCTCTTTAAGGCTGAAGTCCCATGCACATAAAGCATATTTCCCCAGCCAGATAGTAACTGTTACCTTCTCGACGACCTCTGCAGTTGTCCTCACTCTACATAAATCTCACCATCCCATCCTAATTTATTTTTCCTTTTATATGTGTGTGTGTGTGTATGTTTGCATGTGGCAAGCATGTGCATGTGACACAACATGTTTATAGAATCAGTATTCTCCCTCCATCACATAAGTTCATGGGATCAAAGTCAGGATGTCAGGGTGGCAAGCACTGTCACTGACTTAGACCTGCCTTCTCTAACCCCAGGAATCAGCTGGAAGCATAAAGCTGAAATTCAGGCTCACATCAATGGGACAATGAACTTCTAGTTGCAGTTATCATAGGGTCTGATCCGTATGTCTTAGAATACTTTGGTAGACATTGTTTTTCATGTGACAGACCTTCTGCATTGGGATATAAGCATTGCTTCTGAGCAGGTGATTACTAAATTGATCAATATGCTTCTAGCAATAGTAATAGAGACTCAGGGTGGCTGGGGAGATGGGTCAGTTGGTGATATGCCTGCCACGAAAGCATATGAGGATCTGAGTTCAGATCCCCAGCTCCAACAAAAAGAGATAGGCACCGTAGTATGTGTCTGTAACTCCAGAGTTGAAGGGGGTAGGAGGTGAAGGGGTGAGAATAGTTGTACCCTTGGAGTTCATTGACCCAGCCCACCTAGCAGAATCGGTGACCTACAGGTTTAGTGGGAGATTCTGTCTCAAAAAAAAAGGATTGAGTAAGACACTCAACGTCTACCTCTGGCCTCCATATGGACTTACACACACATGCACATGCACACACCCATGCACACATATAGACACACACAGGGAAAACGAACTTAATACAACATAAAATAATAACACATTTACTTCCTCTCAAAAAGGAGTTCAGAAGGAGGGTAGATCTAGAGTTGGGTAAGTAATTCAGTGACTCAAAACATCACCAAGGACTCGGAGCTTTTGCTTCTCCCTGCTTTGCCATTCTCAATTTGCCATTACAACCAGTTGTAATCCTTTTGGGGTCGAACAACCCTTTCAGGGGGGTCTCCTAAGACCATCAGAAAACACAGATATTTATATTACAATTCATAACAATAGCAAATGACAGTTGTGCAGTAGCAACAAAAATAATTTTATGGTTGGGGTCACCACAACATGAGGAACTGTATTAAAGGGTCACAGCATTAGGAAGGTGGAGAACCACTGCTCTAGAAGGAAATGAAGTTACCTCCTTCCCAGAGGCCACCTATTCTCATTCTTCTCAGTGACCGGAAGCGGGTCACACATTCAACCAAATATAGTGTTGAACCAGGAGAATATGACAGTCACAATAGACTAAGGCAAATCAAGAACCAACTTGAAGGACACTTTTCCCCCTAGAATAGAACTGTTTGAGACCAGGGCTCCGCAATGAACAGGAATGGGTGGGGGATGAATACTGAATTGGCAAAAAAAAAAAAAAAACCTTTTGGTTGAGGACACAGATGTGTTAACATACCTGTTGCTTTTACCAGAACTTTGGATAATGCTCAAGTAGAAAACATCTATTGGACATTTGGTAGACATTTGGGGGATATTTGATAGATAGATGCTAGACTCACCAATATAGTCTTTTGACCCTATCACTCACCTCATTCTAGGCTACTCAGTCTTTTTGCGCACAGTTATATCTGGTTTCCTTTACTTGGCATAATGTTTCTGAGGTCCATGAGTCATCATATGGATCGGTAACCCCTGAGTATAATTCCAAAACTTGATTGCCATTTATCCCAGAGGGGTGGGTTTGGCCATAGGAGCTAGAGAACTCCACAGTCCTAGTGTTGTGTCTGTGTGACGCTCAAGAATATGTTAGACAAGCTGATAATGTACCGATGACTGGCTCCCTTCCTTTCAGTCAAGGGAGGGGTCCAGTGGAGCTCCTGGGGACTTCCAAAAAGTTTCTCTTCTTTTACAATTTCTTATCAGAACTCTCTTTGTTCTGAGACTGTTAAACATTTGGCTAGAAGCAAGATCACAAGTCACATTGAAAAATATTTCTGCCCTCCTGTCTGACAGAGACTTGGGACAAGGTGGTTGGGGGAGGGAAACAGGGAGGCTCCTCTCATGCCTGAGCCTAACAGGGTGCATCCATGATTAGCAAATTCTTGGCCTTGAGGTTAGAAATCAGATCCAGTATAGTTAATTCAATCCTAATTTTCTTTTGGAGTTATAATATTTAGACTTCAGGACTTCCAGAACTATGAGCTAAACACTTAATTCTTCAGTATATTTAAGTCATGTGGCTATGAGTCACTGTTAATATGTTCAACAGATATTCAGGTTTCCAAGCTGCATATCCAAAGTAAGGGCTTTAATTATTTTTCTAAGTGATTTGGTCATGTCTGCATACCAAGAGTCAGGCTTGGCTGACCAAAGGCATCTTGAAATATTTAACTTAGAATTCAGTATAAGACTGAGACATGCCAAATATTTCTAAGCTTTCTGTTCAGAGACATGGGTCACTTGTCAAAGTTAAGTTTTAATTTTAAACCAAGCTACAGGAGGAGGAAAGATCAACTATGTCAGCTATATACTTCATATATCAGAATGAATATGCATATACAGCATGAACTAAAAAAAAAAAAAAAAACCCTCTGCATGTCATGTTCCAGAAAGAAATATGCTGTGTCTTCTGAAAAATGAGGGATGGGGAATAAAGGACGTTTTTATATAGTAAACATTGAAAATTCTAGAGTGACAGTAACATACTGAATGTCATTGAGCTGATAATCTTCACATACATCTGTGTAAACATACAAAAATACAGACAGATATATGCAATATGCCCTGATTGAAAAGCAGTGTCAAGTCAAGCACATGACAGATGCTTGCTAAACCTACATATATGTGACCATAGTGAGCTTAATGTTTCATTCCCTGGGGACTGTTCATACAACCCTGTTACTTACAACCACAGTTCGGCTACTTGCCTCTTTTGTTTTTGTTTGTCCTTGGAGGCTTTCATATTGAGGTTCCCAAACTTTGTCCTTTCCTCTTAACTGCCAATTCCTTATATATTCTTATCTCTTGCATGCACAAATTCAGTTTTCTCCTCATTGTAAACTCCGTTGAGTGGAGACCATATATATGCGGTCTCTTGAGCATGGTGTGAGCATTTAGGCTTTGTCTGGCCTTAAAAACCCAGGATCTCCCTAATCCCACGAAAAACGCCTTTAGGGACCAGAACGAGCAGCCATCTAGCATGCTTGAAGCCCATGTTCCATCTCTAGCACCTCAACTGAAACAAAGACAGAACACCTTTGGACCATATGATGTCTGAGAAGCCTACGCATAAGAAGGGAGGAAGGGCCTATATCTCCCTAGGGGTTTTTGGCTGGGAAATAGGTCCTGTAAAATAGTGTTAAGAACTTTAATGTTTAAGTCTGGGGTAGTGCAGCATGCCTTTAATCCCAGCACTAGAAAGGTAGAGGCAGGATGATCTTTGTGAGTTGAAGACCAGCGTGGGATACAGAGTGGGATCCTGGTTGGCTAGGGCTATATGGTAAGAAGCTGTTTCAAAACAACAACAAAAGAGAATGGTGATGTTTATATATACCACATTCTCATTATCCATTTGTCAGTTGATGGAAGTCTAGATTCTTCCCACCACTTCCTGGCTCTTGTGGACAGAGAAGCAGTGAGCACAGATGAACAGGTATCTCTATGCACACTACTGGAGAAGAAAATTGATCATCAACTCACCCAGCTGTGAACATTTGCTATGATGATGGCAGGCCTGTCAAGACATGCCCATTGGTGCAATGGGAACACAAACATCACTTTATGCTTGAATTAAACTCCACTCCAAGATGGAACCCATACCTGACACCACTCTCAGCCCAAGATTCTGTTACTAGACATGTCCTAGGCTCTAGGGGAGAACTTATTACTATTATTCTACTAATGGACATAGTATTAAACTGACTCCTAATGACTTATGGTTACACTCATAGCATAATGCATCTACGAACCTCCATTAGAGAAAGTTCTATTCGCAGCAGATGGTGATTAACATTGAGACCCATAAGTGGCTTAGGCTAAAAAAATAGGAGATGGTAAAAACTATTTGGAAATTGATAGCTGATACGAAAGGAAGAGTCAGAGCGGATTCTGGTACGTCGGTTGTGCCAAGAGAAAGGCCACACAGTGCAAGAACATAGAGGCAGCACAAACTGGACTTCATGAGTGTTTAAAGAAAAAAGACACCAAGTTGAGTGGGTATGGAAACGGTGAATCTGGGAAGAGCTGCATCAAAACAAATATGATAAAAACACACTACACGAAATCCTCAAAGAACGAATAAAACATTTTTTTTTAGAAGAAAGAATTCTACTATTACCATTAAGTCTAGGAGAATGAGCACGTAGCAGGTGGTGTAGTGTTTGTCTTGCATGTATGAACGTCTAGGGTCAGTCCCCAGCACTACATAAACAGAGCGTGGTGACACGTCTGTCATCTCAGCACTGGGAGGATGGAGGATCAGCAATTCAAAGTCAGCCTCAGCTACATAATAGATCTGAGGCAAGTCTGGGCTACGTGAGACCCTGATTCAAGTGATATTAATAACAGTAAGTTGTAACCGAACTTTTAAATTATTATTTAACACTTATTTATTTGTTACTAAATTCACTTATAACAAACACCAACAATTTCTTAACTATTAATTCTATAAATTCCTACAACCCCTTTAACCTATCCACTAAACCTATTGATAATCATAACAACCACTTTCATAACCTTTTAGAATGATACAGTCTCTGGGGCAGGTCCTCAGTCGTCAGGAACACAAGTCTTCGTTGTAGATTCTTTAACACACTTAGCAGTCTTTCTTCTGGATCTCTCAGATGCAGGTTCGTCAGGGTAGTTGGTTATTGCAGTCTCACCTTAAATAAGGCTTCATGCTTTCTTCTCTGTGGGAGACCCCAGCCGTCTGCAGGCCAACTTACTTCTTTTGAATCAGGAACTCAGTGGCTCTGCCTCAGTCCTTAAAGCCAGGCACCGTTTCCTTTAGGCCACTGTTTGGACAGATCAAACCCCTCTAGGCAAAAGCTGAGCCACAGGGTCCAGTCCTTGGCCTTTTGGTGTCTTGCTCAGGCTTTCTTTGCTCACCGGCTTCTTTCTGCTTCAGGGAGAGAGCTGGCCATCAATGGCCAGCCCTTTTTTCAGCAGGACTCTTGGAGCTCTCTAGCATCAGGGGCCTCTTCTCTTCTGGGCTCCACACACTGTCCTCAAATAGGAGGAACTCTGTTTCAGCTTAATTTGGGCTCCGCCCACTTAGCAGCTGAAAACAATGTCAGGCCAGATACTTTGTTTCTTCAAGTCTATTGAGTCTTTCCTGTTTTCCTGACTTCAAACTTGTTTTTCAGTCTATTGAGTCTTTCCTGTTTTTGCTGACTTCAAACTTGTTTTTCAGTCTATTGAGTCTTTCCTGTTTTTGCTGACTTCATGCTGATAATGCTCTTCAGGCCCCGAATTAAGAGACAGTATCAGAAACTCCTATATATTTCCTAAATCTAATTTATCTAACCCCTACAGTAAGTCTATATTACAAACACCTTAATGTTCAGTTTCCCTTCAAATAAGTAAGCTGAACTGTTGGAGAACCTGGCAGTCGGACTTTGGGGTTAATGTATCAGACTCTTCTCTTGCGCCTGGTGTTCCTGGCTGCCTTGAGTAGGGAGGTGTTACCCAAGACGCTCCTCTACGGGCAACTGATTAGCTTGTCATCATGGCTTCCCTGCTGCCTTAATTATTTCATGAATGGAAACTTCACTCCAGCTGCAAGGAACACTGAAACTGTAGCTGTTGCTAAAAACACAAACTTCTGCTTCTGAAGACTTGCTCTAGCTACAGGGTTTTAGTCTACATTGGGGACAGAAAACTTCATGTCAGCCATGACCTCCTGTGGTAGAAGTTAGGCTTCTTTAGTGAAATTAGTATGCGGTTCAGCCTATCTTGGCAGCACATAAAAGATTAATCTGGCGTCCCTTGAACTTGTCAAGACGGACAGAGCCCGATGACCATAGCTCTGCGAGAAACACAAATTGCCCTGTTGAAGGGGGGTGGCTAAGAAACCAGGCAAGCCGAGCAGATGACATCTGTTGATTCGAGAAGCCACAGGACCACTGGACATCACGAGAGACCTTGTGGGACCTCGAGACTGCCAAGATAGCCAGATGATGCAATATATAAGCCAGAGAACTCCACGCGGCTGTGCTCTTCCACCCTGACAAGCTAAGAAGCCTCGCTGGAGAAGTGCACAGCAAGGTATGGCATACTCAAGCCATTAGGCTGCAATGGTCATAAACTGAAAGTTAGTCTGAGAAAGACCCTTTGCCATAATTCAGCCTATTAAAGGCTGTCAGCAAAGGAAGGCGGAGTTCAGAAGATGCTGGGAGAAGCTTTAGGCCATGAAGCCTACATGGGCCCAGGAACGAGTCTCGTCTGATGGAAAAAGCCAGCCTCAGTTAGTGATTACAACAGACTGACTTTATAAGCTGGTCATGATCTAGTGGTTGAAATAAACTGGCCTTGCGAACTGGCACAGTTAGGCCCAACAGACACTAAGCTTGAAAGGGACTGCCTGCTGGAACGGCCGTAAAACCAAGTCATCCTGCATGGACCTATGCTAAGAATATTAGTATCCTTTTAAGAAAATTAAAATAGGGTTAGTTAGGAGCTCATAGATAGGGATTAGGGTGTTCTTAGATAGGTTATAGGTTTTAGATTTTAGGTAATAGGATTTAGGTATATTATAGGTGTTTGTTAAGTACTAATAAATATTAAGTGTTTATAAATAAAAATATTTGTTACACCCTCCCAACAGCCCAGCCTGCGATGGTTATAGAGGATCCCACCCTTGACTGCTCTAGAACATATCATGGCAGTCCCCAGCAATGTTTGGGACAAAGAATAGCCACGCTAGCAAAAATCATGTGATTAACTGCAGGCTTGTGACTGGAGGAATTGGAAATGGACCTGTGGCAGGCTGTGACTAGTGGATTTCTCACCCAAGCTCAGCTGTGCCACACCCTTCTTTTCCAGAGTTAGTCTGGGAGGCTTCTCTCCTATGTACTAATACCTGCCCCGACCCCCACATCTTGTTAAGCTCTGTGCAGGCTTCTCCTTTGCCTCTCTGAGGTCTTTATTGTGTGTGAAGTGGACTGAGATGACTTCAGGAAGAACAGACAAAAATCATGGGCTTTCAGCCCTCGGGTGGGAGGAGCATCAAGGAGGTAGCTGAGGAGTGCCAGAGAGCCACTAGGCAGTGGAGTTCAACCTTCCTAACACCATGACCCTTTAATACATACATTTCCTCAGGCTGTGGTGACCTCCAACCATAAAACCTCTTTGCTACTGTTACGAATCATAATGTAAATATCTGACATTCAGGATATGTGATATGTGAATCCCAAAGGGAGTACGACCGCCCAGGTTGATAATCGCTGCACTAGAAGGTGAGAGCCCCGATAGTTCCAGCTCAGGGCTGTAACACTGGAGAGGAGGCTGAGAGCCTTCGTACCCTAGCTAGACACAGTGTTAACTCTATCGCTAAGTGTAGGTAGGCAAAGGGCCTCTGCCTGGAGCACCCGGAGCATATGCCCGTGGCTTTGAACGTTTGCAGTCTCTATTCCCAGAGCTCGGAGCCGAAAGCTTCCGGATTTGGATGCCACGCTTCTTAGCTGCTGGAACCGACAGCGCTGCCTTCACCTGCGATCTCCATCCAGACAGAAGTCTTCAGCCAGGCACTTGTGATACGGGAGTGCGAGGGCCAGTGACAAGGAGGTAGTGATGACTGTCGGTTGAGGAAACACGGGCCTGCTGTTTTTTTCCTTTCCTGTCTATTTGTCCCGAGCCTGCCCAGGGGGACAACTTTAGAGACGGCGTGCTGTTCTCCCAGAGCTTGTCCCCACTGTGGGAGTGGGTACCATGACCATTTTCATGTGGGCAGCTAAAGGGGCAGAAGCCACTGGGGGTGGTCACTTTCCTAGCTAGAGCCTGGAGTCTTCTCAGACATGGACATTTTGTGATGTGGAAACAAATTAACCTGTAATCCCAGCACTGGAGAGGCAGAGGAAAAAAGAGTACCATAAGTTCAAAGCCAACCAGGTCTGTGTAGTGAGATTACATCTCAAAAAAACCCAAATATTTAAATAAATACATTATATATAATAGCATATATTAATATACTTTTATGTGTGTATGGTGTTTTTTAGAATCTTCATATAGGTATGCTAAAATTCCGTGTAAGTAAAAAATAAGTAGGAAACACATAAAGCACATCTATAGTGTGTGCTTGCAAAAATAATTTATTTGGAAAAAATTGTTTATTTTGATTAAAGGGACATTTTAATTAAAAGTTTAAGTACGTTCACCCTTACCACCTTTTGTGGTAGAAAATTAGAAATTTTCTTCCAAGTATTTTCTAGTCTATTTTTCTTCTAGGAATGGAAAATGAGAACCTTGGATTTGGCTCCAAACTTCACCCATCTCAGCTATCTCTTTCCATCTGCTTGGGGCATTTACCACCACATATCTCAATTCTTTGGGAGTTGTGCCCAGCAGGCCTCCCTCCTCCAGCCATGATGCCCCTGCCAACTAGCTCTGGGACCGAGGTCTTTGATCATTTCAGATCAGCCTTTCGACCTTTCCTCGTTCTCTTTATGGACACATCACCGTTGAGAGTTCACAGCAGTTTGATTCCTCCGCGCAGGACAGATCACGGGGCTGCTGCTGACGTCTTTGCCGTCTGGAATCAGTCTTTGACTTGACGGTGGGCAGTGAGCTATTGAAGATTAAGCTTTCCAAGCAGAAAGGACGCAGCGGGGCTCCGTGTGGTTATTACAAATTACATCTTTCATTTCCTGGTGGGTGTGCCCACCATTGCCTTGGCGATGCTGAACTTTCCAGAGGGAACTAGTGGGGATGGAACTAAGTCTGCAGGAAAACCGACTTTGAAGATGGCTGGAAATTCCAAACTGGTTTTGGTCTGGTCTTACCGGGAAAGTTTAGGCAAGATTTCTTCAGACCCACGAGTGGTGTAATAGTTATGGGTTCCCATGGGTGCTCTGGGTCCTTAAGATGTCATTCTGCTCTACAGAATTCTGTTGAGGATCTCGGAGACCACCTCATCACATCATGGATGCCTTTAAGTATTGTTGCTCACCATTCATTCAAACTTTATTGCTGCAAATGTAAATTCAATGGTCTTATGCATTTTAAGCCAAATTTCTTTTTGCCTTTTTGTTGTTGTTGTTATTCACATCATGCACCATGTTCCCTCACCTCTCCCATCTCCCCTCAGACCCACCCTCCACCCTGGCAACCTCCCTGCACATTAAAAAATCTCATTGTGGGAGCTGTAGTGTGTCTCAGTGTGTCCCACAATATTCCCCTTTGGCCTCACATTTTGCTTGCAAATGTTCATTAAAATGACCCCTTGGTCTAGTACAAGGCCTCTGGCTTCTGCTATTTTGTCAATACTGGAACCTCACTGGGACTCCTCTCAGATATCCTGTTATTGTCCTGTGTCATGGAGATCCTGCAGTTTTGGGTCTGTGGAACTGGCCTCTTCTTACACTCCAGCAGTTCATCCACGGGGTATATGTTGGGGTGGGCCAACTCAAAGCCTAACTAAGTTCTAGGCCTGCAACCCCCACTTGCAGGGCCTACTCTCCTGAGTGCTGCAGCAGGTGAGGGGTTGGACCAGTTCTCCTGCTTTCATGACTCCATCAGGGTCAATTCTCCCACCTGCTACCTGTGGTGAGGGCAAGAGAGTAAGGGGATCTCTCCCTCTCCAACACCACTGCAAAGCAGACAAAAGGCAGAGCTGGGTCTCCCACAATCACTCCCTCAGGGCTGACTCACCCACAGTCCTCACATCCAGGGTCAGCTGTAGCATGCTGTCCAGGCAAGGTGCAGGGTCTGCTCTCCCGAGTGTTGCAGCATGTGAGGGACATGGAAGCTCTCTTGCTCTTGTGACACTCTTGGGACCAAATCTCCTGTCTGTCACTGCTGGTGAGGCAGAAGGAAGGGGATCCCTTCCCAACACCTCCACAAAGCATACAAAAGGTAGGGCTGGCTCTCCCACATTTACACCCTTGGGGCTGGCTCACCCACAACCCCCTTATCCAGGGCCAAGCAGGGTTTCCCTGGTCTCTGGCTTGCTTCCTGTCCTGGGAGCCCATCTGGTGCTTGCCTGGTGCTAGACTGGTGGTTGACAAAGGCTAGCTCCCCTTCCAGGCCCCATGGTGCCAAAGTGGTATTGGTATTTTTGACTTTTTTCCCCCCCTGGGAATGTTAGGCTACTATTCATTCAGATGTTTATAGGTCAGAACACTGAATGCAGTCACAGCCTTTCTCCTCTCTTACATGAAATGCAATACAGCAGCCACATCTGCAATGTCTGTAGGGGCAAATAAGCCAAATTTATTTAATTGAAAATGCTATATAATCCCTTTAAAATTTATTTAATGCATATGGGTATTTTGTCTGCATGTATCTCTGTGCACCAAAGGTGTCCCTGATACCTGTGGAGGCCTAAAAAGGGTGTCAGATCTCCCCTGGGATGGTTGTAAGCCATTATGTGGGTTCTGGAAATCAAACCTGGGTTCTCTGGAAGGCCAACTAGTACTCTAAAGCTATGTAAGTCTTATAAAAAAATTAATGTCAGTTCTTTCTAAGTTACTGAGCCTTTTTGAGTTAGAGTGACTTCATAAAACACACACACACACACACACACCCTTAGTTTTGAGGTTTCTTCAAAGTATTCAAAATGAATGTCTTTAAAATTTCAAGTTTTCTATTTATAAGTATTAAGCCAAGGAATAAGAGGATGTATATACAGATTTTTTTGCTTTAAATAAATCAATAATATCCAAATTCAGCCACATATTAAATAACATATATTGTGATCAAGGAAGGCTATTAAAAGAATTGAAGGATGTCATTACATTAGCAGCTGTATCAAACACATCACATTACCATATTGAAATGCTCGCTGGTGGCTCACCAAACCTGTTTCTTCTCCGATTTCTTAGCCCCCATTGCTGAGAGGTATGGATTTGTGCCCACATTGTTGCTAATGAAATAGTGTTAGGAATGTGTCCCACTTTTGCCTGTGTAGCCTTCCTCTGGGGAAAAGCTGATGCAGCCTTAGATGGAAGCACAGAGGGCAGGGCAGAATAACCTCAGGAACACCTGTACCTGTCAGCTGAATACGTTTCTTGTACTTCTAAGATCTGAAGGCTTGTTAGTCATAGCAGCTAGTTTAATGCTAAGTAATATTACAGAAAACACTATAGCTGGCCCTGGATGTGGGGTTTGTGGGTGAGCCAGCCCTGTGGAGTAAGTGTGGGAGAGCCAGCCCTGCCTTTTGTCTGCTTTGTGGAGGAGGTGCTGTCAAGGGAGAGATCCCCTCCTCTTTCTTCTTACCTCACCACCAGGGATGGACAGGAGATCTGGCCTCGATGGGATCAAGAGCAGGAGAGCAGCTCCCTGTTGCAGGCCCAGAACCAGGGCTTTGAGTTGGCCCACCCCAACATCTACCCCATGGATGAACTTCTAGAGTGCATGAAGAGGCCAGTTCCACAAATCCAAAACTACAGGATCTCCATGACACAGGACAATAACAGCATATCTGAGAGGAGTCCCAGTGAGGTACCAGTATTGACAAAATATCAAAAACCAGAGGCGTCATATCAGGCCAAGAAGTCATTATAATGAATATTTGCAAGCAAAAACTTGTGGACAAAGGGAATATTGTGGGACACCGAGACACACTACAGCTTCCACAATGAGATTTTTTTAATGTGCAGGGAGGTTGCAAGGGTGGAGGGTGGGTCTGAGGGGAGATGTGAAAGAAGATGGAACATGGTGCATGATGTGAAATTCACAAAATTTAAAAAACAATAAAAAGAAAAAATGTAAAAAAACAAAAACAAAAACATGAACTTAGTAACACTTTATACCCATCACTATGTTTTTTTTTTTAATTGTAAGACAGATTAGGGTTTTTTTAAATATGGATTTATTTTGGTCAATCATGCCTGATTTATTATAGAATAGACCCCCCCCCTTTGAGACAGGGTCTTCGTACATAGCTCTGGCAGCCCTAGAACTCACTATGTAGACCAGGTGGACTTGAACTCAGAGAGATCCGGCCACCTCTGCCTTCGGAGTGCTGGAATTAAAAGCATGAACCTTCTCCTTCCCTGGCCCCATTGCCACTATTAAAAAAAAAAATTATGCCGGGCGGTCGTGGCGCACGCCTTTAATCCCAGCACTTGGGAGGCAGAGGCAGGTGGATCTTTGTGAGTTCAAGGCCAGCCTGATCTACAAAGTGAGTCCAGGACAGCCAAGGATACACAGAGAAACCCTGTCTCGAAAAACCAAAAAAAAAAAAAGTATATATTTCATGTGTATGACTGTTTTGCCTGTATGTCTGGGCACCTCCTGTGCATGAAGTACCCACAGAGGACAGAATATGGCACCAGCCCCTCTGGAACTGGAGTTAGGTGTGGCTGTGGGTGCTGGGAATCAAACCAGGTCCCTCTAACAACAAACAAGTGCTCTTAACTGCTGAACCATCTCTCCAGCCTCTAGGGTTTGTGGAAGACCAGGCGTAACTGGTGTGGGCCTGTAATCACCACACCTAGGAGGTAGGCAGGATTGCAATCCAGAGGCTGGCCTGAGGACACAGTAAAACATAGGCCAGTGACCCTATCTTGAAACAGATTCTCAGGGTATAAACAATAACTCTCTCCCTCCAGATTTTCATTTGCTTCTGCCTGTGTATGAGGCTCCTAATGCAGAACTGCCTTAACGTAGGGCCAGAGTCTGAGCTTTTCCTATCCTACCCAGATAGCATGAAGTACGGTTGTTTTCAGGCCGCTGAGGTCCCAATTCTAAATTTATGGCAGGTACTGGTCCTTTTCTCCTTGTTACAACTTCCGTCCCTGAGGATCCTTCCATAACACTGTCCACTTCTCAGCAATGTTTCATATCAGCAAATGGTCCTAGGAAAAGAAGCTGCTAGCCCTGGGGTTAATGATGGGAATCCCTCCCCTCCCAGATCTTACCCTGACAACCCCTCACTACTTTATTAGCTCTTTAGTACCTGGAAAGCAATATTGCTTCACTGCATTGCTTTATTGGGGAGGTCTGTTCAAATGACCTAGTCCATTCAGCATTGGGAACACACACAAAGGGCCCTGGGTCCCTTTGCCTTATCCAGCAAGCCTCCCATGGGCTCTAACGCATGATAGAAAATATGACTACATAACGTATAATTTGGGAAGAAGCTATGACAAAATGCAAATGTCTTCATTGCCTTTTCCTTCCTCAGTTAAAAAGTTTCTGATTTATTACTTATGCCATCATTAATCTAAAAAAAATTACACTATTTATTGCTCAGTACTATATATCTAGCACATATACAATCTTTTATTCAATGAAAATTTTATTGATGAAAAGATCACACAAAAAAGTTGTGTAAAAAGTTTACATATGTGGGAAAGTTAGCATTTATAACATTTTCCATACAGTACATGATAATTTTCATTTTAAATTTTAACAGAAGGTAGAACAGGCCCAAAGTATCCAAGAAAACTTTCCTTGAGAAATAATACATAATGATAAACAAAAGTAATAAAATTCCTTCGTATTTTTAAGTGTGCTATTGAAAATACATTTTCCCTATCTGATTCACTGCTATTGTTATTAGCACACGTTCTTTTGAAGATTTAGTTGCAGATATGAAT
Source organism: Lophiomys imhausi (assembly GCA_907164525.1). Classification (NCBI taxonomy): domain Eukaryota; kingdom Metazoa; phylum Chordata; class Mammalia; order Rodentia; family Muridae; genus Lophiomys; species Lophiomys imhausi. The sequence goes on from CAJQZJ010032563.1 coordinate 12,118,607, forward strand.
TTTGCATAGCATCTGAGAAAGATAAACTACAGTGTGTCTGTAGTATTCTAAAAATATTTTTAAGTTTAAATTTTAAAAAAAGGATGAAAGCTGGGTGTGGTGGCTCAAGCCTTTAATCCCAGCACTTGGGAGAAAGACGAGCACACAGGGGGTGGATCGCTGTGATCTGCCTGGCCTACATACTCAGTACCAGGACAGCTACAGAGAGCAACATACTGAGACCCTGTCTCAGAAGATAAAATAAAATAAAACGGGTAAGAGCAACTATAAATGGCCATAATTCAATCTTACCCCCCCCCCCCCCGAGACAGGGTTTCTCTGTGTATCTCTGGCTGTCCTGGAAGTCACTTTATAGACCAGGCTGGTCTTGAACTCACAGAGATCAGCCTACCTCTACCTCTCTGCTGGGATGAAAGGTGTGTGCCACCACGCTCAGCCCATAATTCAATCTTGAGTGGTCATGAAACACTTAAAAAAAATAAAATAAAGAAATTGATAGCTTGGCTTAATTTATAAAAAGCTAGCATTTCACCTGCTAATTTAAAAATGCAGAAAGAAGGAGCAGTACAGTGAGGGAGGGACTGTGTCAGCAAGGCCCCTTTCAGAGACTTATAAAACTCACGCGAGAGGGTAAGGCAGAGTGGCTGTGAGGGTTGAGAGCTTCTTGAAAACCTTTCAGTATGACACCCGCTCTTTATACTGCGAACAGGCTGTTTTACAAGTTGCTTAAAAATTCAGTGTAACAACTACCACAGTAGCAAACTAGCTAAAATATTAGAAAACATCATACAAATATTTGAATCAATTTTCTAGGATTTTCAAAAAAGTTCAAATACATATAATATATTGAAAAATATAAGCATATTTTTCAAATACACATATACATATAAAGGTACAATGACAAGTTTTAAATACTTCAGCAAAGAAAAATGCTGGTTTTATATCAAAACAGTGAAACAGCATAAAATATCAAAAAATACTTTAAGGGAGGAATCTTCAAAAGCAGAGGGAAGACTCCTCTAATGGTCTCCCCACCCCACACTTAAAAACATTATTAACCAGGACATCTCTGTTTCTTCAGGTATACATGCATTGGATTATTCTTGAAATCTATTCTTGGTTGCGTTTTTTTTTTCCAGTAATAACAGTAGACAAGAAGCTGGGCAGTGGCGGCACACATCTTTAATCCCAGCACTTGGGAGGCAGAGGCAGGCGGATCTCTGTGAGTTTGAGATCAGCCAGGTCTACAGAGCAAGTTCCAGGACAGCCAGGGCTCCAGTTCTACATAGAGAAACCCTGTCTCAAAAACAAACAAACAAACCTAAAAAAACAAAATCCAACCCAAAAACCAGTAGACAAGCCAGTTTAAGTGCAAAAGAAGAAGAATGTAACAGTGAATTTTCTCTTTTCAGTGCTGAGAGACAAACCCAGGACCGCCTCACATATTCCAGGTGAGTGCTCTGCCTCTGAGCTGCTCTCCCAGCTCAGCAGTGGTTTTCTGCTCATCTCCAGTGCAACATACACTTGCTTCCAGGGTAATGAGACAGTCTCTTCAGGAGTCTGAATGACCGCCAGCAGCCTGCTCTTTCCTAGCTCCAGAAGCCGAGCAAACAAGCAGAGGTGCGGAACCTTTGAGGCTGCCTGGCTCTGGAGAGCTGGGAACCTGCACACTGCTGCACTTCATCAGGCCAGTTTCAGTGACAGCACTCTTTGGACTTACCCTAGGAAAAAAAAAGTTGATGTGTGTACATACAGAAACACATCCTATTTGAATCAATTTTCTAGGATTTTCAAAAAAGTTCACATACATATAAGCATATTTCCAAATACATATATACATACAAAGGTACAATGACAACTTTTAAATACTTCAGGATGTCAATTATCCTAGCTGCTGCTCACTTAGCCCAAGCAGCTATCAAAAGATAGTGTACTAAAGCTTTTGGGTAACACTTCAAAATACAACCTTTGCTGACTTCAGACACTTTGAGTTTGAGGTCTGGTCTACAGAGTGAGTTCCAGGACAGCCAGGACTAGGAATACAAAGATGATCAAGACCTCAGCTGAAATCCAGCGAGAATAAGAGCATCTAGCTAGTTACAACCAGATATATGGAAGCATTTATGGCAACACAGTGTGTTCAGCCCAGTTTGAAAGTGCTAGGTAGTACAACCCTGAGAGTTTGCTACAGTTAGCTGTCAACATTCTGAGAAAACTACAAACAAAACAAAAACCCCGTGCTGTGGATATTTTTTGACCATTGGGGAAACTAAAAATATTTTATACTCATCTTTGTATAAAATATCACATTTAGACAGAATGACGTAATGAACTGTTTTGTTTCCTTGAGATGTTTCTTTCTTGGGACTATTAGAGCTGAGGCTGGCCTTGAACTTGCTTGTAAGGAACCCCAGTTGGCCTCAATTTCATGACTCTCATAACTGCAGCTCTTCAGTGCTAGGATTACAGGCATGCACCACCACACTTAGCTATGATATAGGATGAGAGTTTGGCCTGTATTTCAGATACATTTTATACACTTAGCTAAATGTCAAATATCATAACAATTACCATGAGAAACAAATATCACTTTCTAATTTGAACATCATATATTAAGACTTTTCTTAAATCTAAGAATTAAGCTATTAAGTAGCATATTTCTTAGTTGAAACCCAACTTCTTTAGATTAAAAGTGTAGGTATCTTGTCATAAAATGCTTTTGTTCCAGATACTGTATGTGCCAATAAAAGATGAATAATGTTCTATTTCAAATCATGACAATTTCAGGTAACAAAGTTAATCTCACCTTCCTTCACTTGGAGCTCCTTCCGATACACTGCTTTTTCCCTTCACACTGCCCGCTCGGCTTTTCCTGTCATTCTGTTCCCCAGAGAGCTTGGAGTTGGATGCTGCAGGGGAAGCAGGTTCTCCATCATCTGGGTCCTTTGCTCTGGGCGTGTTTGCTCTGTCTGCTCTCACTTCTTTCATGGATGCCTCTGGGGAGGTTTGGATTTCTGTTGAAGTTTCTTGTCCTAAATAGTCATGGTCAGCAATTGCGACGGCAGAGGTGCCATGATTTGCAGTCACTCCTGTGCTAGTTCCCATGGACTTGGAAATGACCTTCAGCTTATGTGAACCTGGTTTTCCATGCTTCTTCTTGGGTTTTACTTTCGAATTGTGCTTCAAGAAAAACTCACAGGACTCTTGCAACACTCTTCGGCTTTCACTGATGGGGCTGCGGGAGAACCCAAGGAGAGAATTTGCTCAGTACATCTTAGGGATTACAGACAGAATCTTTGCTTCAAATCCCCTTTCATTACTGAGAAGTTCCCTGTGGCTTGTATTATCTATAAAATCTGGGGTCCCCATACAGTGAAATCTTTTGCACAAACACCTTCTTTGCTTTTGCTAACAGAAGCAGCACACTGCTGAGAAATTAAAAAAAAAAAATCAAAGCTTGAAGGCAAGGAAATACAAGCCAGCGTAATGGGGCTGACTATATTGGTATAATATAAAAATACACTGAATATAGGATAAACCAGAAGGAAGAGGATACAGTATAATCAATGGCCTCTGTTTGTTTTCTTTCTAGCATTAAATTGACAAGTTATAGTAAACAGTATGGGAAAATAAATATGAGATTCACACAGAGTAAGTAAGGCATATAGTTCTGAGTTAAAATATTTTGGAGACAGAGTCATGCTATCCAAATGAGCCTCACATTTGCCATCTTTCTGCCTTTCCCTCTAGCCACCAGGGGCGGGAATACAAGTAAACCCTGCTTGTCCAGCTACAGTTAAGAATTTTTGATCACAAAGAGTCCAGTGACCAAACCAATGAGAAATTAAATATATATATATATATATCTCACATTATATACACTACATATAAATAACCAAAATGAACCATTTACTCATAAGTATGTATTGATATTACAGAATAGTCCATTGCTTTGAATGGCCATCATTCTAGGTAAGCACATTGGCATTCTGATATGTCTACTTTAAAACAATCTTAAGGTAAGTGTCTAGCTCTTACTCTCGCTTCCGGTTTCGTTTAAAGAACCCGGCCCATTCTGTGCACGTCTTTTTGCTTCCAACCCAGAAGACCGCAGAGATACCAACAATTAATGTCATCAGATACTTCATCATAAATAAAGCCAACTCTGGTCGAGCTTTTGGGTTTGCCTACAAGACAAAACAAATACTAACATACTCAAATATAAAGAAAAATCTGCATTGTCAAAGTAAAGTTTGAATAAATTACCAATTTTCAGTCTGTCTTACCACAAAAGGTTTGAAATAAACAATAGGATGGACATTTTAAGTTCAATGAATTTTTGTGAAGTTCTGAATAAGGAACTTTCATATGTATCAAAATATGGCTCTCACGAGAGAAAAATACTTATGAGTGATTTTCAGAATCTTGGCATGGCTTCTTGGTCTTTTCTCTCCTATTGGTAGATTGGTCTCTCATAATTGCTAAAATGTTTGTCCATAAGTACTTATCAATTTTCCTTCAGTATAGTCTACATCAGGAGGTGCTAAAGAGACTAGGAAGAAATATGGAGGGAGGTGAGGGCAGAGGGAGAAAGGGAGGGGAGCAGGAGAGTTGTCCGGTCCCAGGGCTGTGTGTATGCCATGAACATGTTCTGCCACTGAGCTACATCCCCAGCCAGATAAAATCCACTTTACTTAATGGATTTATCTGAGACACAGTCACACTACATTGACCAGGCTGACTTCAAACTCAGCAATTCCCCTTGCTCGACCTCCTAAGTATATAGCACAATTCACACTGCTATACTTTACCAGCGTTTCATGTGCCCTGGTGTTTTGCCTCCATGTATGTCTGTGTGAAGATGTCAAGTCCCCTGGAACTGGAGTTACAGACATGTGTGAGCTGCCATGTGGGTGCTGGGATTTGAACCCAGGCCCTCTGGAAGAGAAGTCAGTGCTCTTAACCACTGAGTCATCTCTCCAGCCCCTAAAATTTACTTTTTTAAATCACCCATTTTTTTTAATTCAATTGAAGTACTTTAAGAAATTATATATTTTCAGAAATTTGCAATATTTAATTTAAAAAACGGCACCTTATACTAATCCTAAACACCAGAGACACATGAAACGTATTTGCAGTTGTGTGTTCTTACTCAGTTAAGAATGACAGGGTGGGTTGGGCAAAAATCAAATTCTATTTTTGGAAGCATACACTGCACAAAAGGGTCAACCCAAACATAGGGTTTTCCTACTAGTCGCAGAGGTGAAAAAAACCTCTGCAATTCAGTAGAATATGCTTTTTCTTTTCTCGCTATGATGGGGTCTATTCTTCATAGTTGTTAATCTCCTTTTATAATCCAACTTAATTGTTGTTTTCAATTTAGTGCTTAAAATAATTACAGGAGACTTGCTGTATTGTAACCATAAATAGAGCTACTGCTTGAAGAATGAAGTTTTGGGACAGTCATCCAGCCTGAAGAATGCACAGGGAGTTACTCCCTATGTCTGTTAGGGTCTCTCAATCTGAAGTCTAGTTTTACGGCCATGACTGATACCAGTGCATTTCCAGGGACATAAGCAGTAAATAGGGGCATATTCCGGAAGAGAAGTCCCACCTGATAAGGACATGGGATGCGGTACTGGTGACAGTGATCAGAGAACCAAGTTATCTCCCAGGTGATCCTGTTCACTAGCTCGTAGACATAGCAACCAAGAAGTGTCACTAATGGCACAAGATACAGGCCACTGAAGACTCCAATTCGAATCATGAACTTCTTTAGTTTCTCTTGGTTTCGGCCATCATGTTGTATAACTTGTCGAACATGATTTAAGGAAATGATGCCGGCTAAGAGGAGAGACAGCCCCACAAACACACAGAGGCACAGAGGCAAAAGGACAAAGTATCGAGAAGCATCCAGGTCATAAAGGCCAACGAAGCAAACTCCACTGATGTTGTCTCCCTCGACCTTGTTCATGGCAAGTAGCAGGACAGTCAGAAAGCCAGGCATGCCCCAGGCAACAGCGTGGAACCACACTGCTTTTTGTTCGATGGCTTCACAGCTCCATTTCCTTCCTGCAGCTAAGAACCATGTAATGGTGAGGATTACCCACCACACAGTGCCGGCCATTGTGAAAAAATACAGAAACATAAATACCACGCTGCAAGCCTTATTCTTTGAGCCTAGAACCACCGTGTCCCCGAGCTCCAGCTTCTCGTCTACCTTATTACAGGCTGTGCTGTTGCCCAGCAAAAACCCAACGAAGTACATGAGGGAGACAATACTGTAACAGACAGAGTAGTATATAATCGGCCTCTCTGGGTATCTGAATCTTCTAACGTCAATCAAAAAGGTAAGGAACGTGAACAGAGTTGCACAAAGACAAAATATTGAAACTATTCCTATAAAACTTTTGGCAAAGTCTAGCTCATCACTTTTAAAATACATGTTGGGGCATGGAGGGGCACACTGGTCAATTCCCAGAAATCTATAGCCTTGGCCCCCAGAAGTCCTAAGGTGCTTTGGACACCAAAATCCAATGTCTCTTGGGACTTGCTCTGTTTTCCTCTGAGGCCCAGAAAGCTCCGTGTGTGGACTGGGAGTTACAGGAACAGTGTTGTCACAGTACGGCAACCTGTAAAGTTCAGAAAGAGTCAATAGATGAAGTCATCAATTTTTAAATTCTAAAATAGCATTTTCATGAATTCTTTCAGGAGTCCATACATGCATACATTGTATTTTGACCATATTTACCTCCCCTTCCCCTAACTCCTCTCAGATCAATCCCTCATTTTATCTTACACTTTCGAAGTATAAATCGTGACTTCGTTGCATTTGCAGTTGCTGGAAGACATTCAAGGCTGCGTAGATTATCTTTTGGGTTGGGCAGAGTTCTGAAATTGACTAAAAACTGTTCTTGTTCATGAAGCATCACTCAACTGTATCAGCAAGAAGACAGGAAAACCACGGAAATCTACTTCCTTGGAAAATAATTACTCACATCATAATTTTAAATATTTTCTGCCTTTAAAGGTAAATATTTAAGGGAACTCATAATTAAACTTATTTTGTAATCTCCAGATGAAGTACTGGGTTGCCTAATTATGGCATATGAAATCTAAATCCCAAGGAAATTGGCCTTTCTTTATTATCAGGTACATGGGGCTGAGGGTGAGAATCTGCATATACTGGGTGAGTAAGTGCCAACCTACCCTACTTTCTTTTTCTAATGTCCACAGAAATGCCTGATTAATCATGGACCAAGGGGATAAAACTAGGATGGCTGAGAAGATGCTATTCCCTAGAGTGACAAGGGAAAGGCCACACTCTGAAAAGGTCAAGTCAACCATCAAGACAGGCTCAGGACCAGCTCAGCTCACATCACTGGTTTAATTGGCTGTTTGTGGACAAAACTGAACGATACACAGATAATTTCTCTTCTGTGCAGAACATTATCACTGAGTTGAGTTGGTGTACTCTAGTATTATTTTGAAGGGTCTATAATGACAACACACTCAAAATATAACAGGCTAAGATTAAAGATAGAGAGTAAGAGCCCGAGAGGTGGCTCGATGATTAAGAGACTGGCTCATGTTCCAGAGGACCCGGGTTTGATTCTCAGCATCTTCATGACAATTAACAGCTTTCTGTAACTCCAGTCCCAGAGGATTAGACATGCTATTATGGCCTCTGTGGGCATTGCATACACATGCTGCAGAAACATACATATAGGCAAAACACTCATACACATTTCAGTAAAATACTTTTTAAGTTGGGACGTAGAAGCTGGGAATGGCGTCACATACCTTGGAGGCTTGTCCTGGTGATAAGACCTGAGACAAAAGACGGCCCTTTTCCCAATAACACACCGAGACCTTTTATTATTTCAACGCTTAGGCCTTAGCTGGGGAGACTTTCAACTAGCTAATCTAAGTTAACCAGAGCACCTAATCCCTCCCAACCAGCCACGTGGCTTGCTGTACCTTCAGAGCTCACACCAAGACTTCCTTCTGCTTCCAGTTCTGGTGTGAGGAGCACTTCCTCTATGTAATCCCAGGGTCCCTAAATTCCTTCCAGGAAGTTCCGTCTTCCTATACTATTTCTGTCCAGCTTATTGGCCATCAGCGACTTTTATTAACTAATCAGAGAGTGCCTCAGAAAGGGCGATAACCAGATCTCTGAGCTGAAATCAGCCTCTGAGAACCAATGTATTAGACCTTTCTCCAACACTTTTTCTTTCTCCTCAGAAGTATTAATTACTAGAAATTTGGTTTTTATTACCAACCATTTAAAGATATTTCACCACACTATTTACTAGCTATAACCTTATAGTTTCACAGGTTCTGAACTTTATATAAATGACATCATCCCATAACTTCTCTTTCTACAGGTAGTTTTTTCAGCTTAATATTGATGGGTTTCAGTCAGCTGTGCCCATTTCATCAACTGTATGTAGTAGTTCAGTGTGGGAGCGCCTCACAACTTGCTGGTGGCTCTTCTGTGAAGAACGTTCAGATATTTTTCTGCTTTAAAAAATGAGGGGCCAGTATGGCTCAGCAGGGAAAGGTGATTGCTGCCAAACATGACAGTCTTAGTTGGATCTCAGGGACCCACGTGATGGAAAGACAGATCTGACTCCCACAAGCGCTCCGAACCCAAACACACGTGCTGTGGCACACATACACCGCCTACCATAAGTACATTTTTAAAAAGGAGTAGCCAATAATCTTGTTGATAGCTCAGGATTTGTTAGGAGTTTCTACAGGAAAGGATTTCCCATATTTAGGATATGGGCATTTTCAGTTTACCACATATTATGAAATTGTGTTGGAAAATGATTATGCATCTACCAGAATGTATGAATTTCACAAACATTCTATACTTTCTTCAGCCTAGAGAGAAAATACAAACAAAAACGAAAAAAACAAAAAAACAAAAATTAGTCTTCCCCAACTTACTCTGTGAGATTTCACTATGTAAATAAAATATTTAAAATTCTAAATTCCTACTGTCTAGAGGATAGGAAACAAAATAATTAATCAAAATTAAAATGCAAAGTTCAATGAATTGATAAGGATCATTCACAAGTTAACTGTGCTTAAAACCCCCTCCAGGGTGCCACTGTGTGGACCACTATGTTGGTCTAAACCTGATGTATATACTTCAGGTTGGCCTCCAACTTGGGATCCTCCTACCTTCGCATCCTGAGTGCTAAGATTACATGTGTGGATCACCATGGCTAGCTTTTAAAATCCTATTTTCTTACTATGAACTGTAACTGCAGCTGGTCAAACCTACAAAATTATTAATCATATTAATCACATTTATTCATTGTCAAAGAAAGGTGCAGACAGAATTACGTAGGTGAAAAAATGTATTCCTGAGATTCTTTCCACCCCAAAGTATGTTTTCTTGAAAAACAGGACAGGTACACAGGGAGAAAGTGTAGCTGTGAAAGAGTGACAATGAGGGGAAGAGATAGTGCGAAAGAAATAAGATCCCAAGACTCCCACGCTGTGAGATAGGCTTCACTGTGGGGGAAGGCAGGTGACAAAGGACAGGAGAGGAGAGGGTGCACAGAGACCTGACCTGCTGGCCAATTCTCCAGAGAATGTCTTTGCCAGACAGAAATGTGCCTGGGCCCTGACAAGCTGGGAACGTGCTGCCGCCGAGAGCTGGGGTGCTCTTTCTACCTGTTCCAAAGCAAAGGCACCTGGAAGGGCAGACACATTGTCCTGGGAACGCAGGGCCTAAAGTGGGCCATTGTTCCAGAGTCCCAGAGTCTCACAGAAGCCTCCTGTGTGACTCACTGTTAAACCTTTCAGCAGGCTGGGACTAGGGCTTCAGTCAGAAATTCTTCTGCTTTGGTATTTGAAAAATAAAATGCCATTAAACCTTAAAGACTGTTTTTACATCTAGGAAGAAATTAGAGTATTTCCAGCAATCAAATCAATTAACAGGTTAAAAAGAGGCCTTTGTCTGCTTTATACTAGTGAGATATGGTTAGATATTGAGTTTATACAATTCCTTTAAAGATAGAGATTCCACTTCCTAATGCAGTGTATCAAGCATTCCCAAACACAAAACACATTGATCTGGCATAAGAAAATAGTATTTGTTTCTCAACAAAATCAAAATTTACAAATTAAAACTCCCAATGTCAGCTTGGGTACCAGTGCATGTCTTGTGAATCAGGACCCCTCCTGCTTTGAAGCTGAACAGCAGTCCATAAAGGGCAAGCATCTTGCCCACAAGTGCATCTAGAATGTATTTATTCCATCTTCCTGCCTCTACAATGCACGATGTAAGAATTCTTTTCTGCTGCATCTCTAGTGCTCAGGACAGGAGGGGCGCATGGCAAGAGTACAGTGAAGAGCAGGCGGAGAACCACGGCTTCCCTCGCCTCTCCTCCTGCTGCCATCCCCCTCAGCGACAACTCATTAAACTCTGCCTTCCTAACTTCCTTCTCCGCAGTGGTGGTCCCCGTCGTCACAGAGCCACCTGTAGCTATGATGACATAGGAATCTGGCCACTTTCCGCAGGAGCACACTATCTTCAAAATTCAAGTCAGGCCTCCTGCCCTTGGTCTGTAAGCTCTGATCTTACAGTGCGTTTATCAGAAACTGTCTGCAAGGCCTTTCTCGACCTCACTGGGACATCTGTTTCCACATGCAATTCTTTAATTTTTTCCACCTCAGTCCTCATCCATTTAGACAGTCATGGACTAAATCAGCGTTGAAAGAATACCCTTTTCATTATTTTTTCATCTTACTCTTTCTTTTTACTATTTGTTTTATGTGTGTGACTGTTTTGTCTCCATGTCTGTGTGTGCATCCCATGCATGCCTGGTGCCCTCAGGGCTAGAAGAGAGGGTAAGATTTCCTGGAACAGGAGTAATGGGTGGTTGTGAGCTGTCCTGTGGGTGCTAGGAATCAAACCCCGGTCCACTGCAAGAACAACAAGTGCTCCTAACCGCTGAGCCATCGCTCCAGCCCCTCATCTTACCCTTTCTCATATTTGCACTGTACCTGTCTGATAAACTTCAACCACAGATAAACTCCAACATCTGCTTCCCAGCCACAGAGGCCCAAGCTCCCCACCACTGCTGCAGAATGTTTCAACAGACCGAGTATCGGCTACAAACTCAGTATCTCCCACATTGCCTACCGGGATACAAAGCCTCCACAGTTGACCCGCTCTGTCACTCCTGACACCTGTGGCTTCTCAAGTTTACAAACTATCCCCCAAGATTCAACAGGACCAGACACCAGCTACTTCCCAATAAACACGGGCAGGTAGGATTCCTTCAAGCACCTTGGTAACCATATAATTCTAGTCTTCAGAGCCATCCTGACCTCCATCCTCCATGACAACAGAGGCGCCTCCTATCCACATCTGTGCTCCCGATCCTGTCTCCTCCTCAGAAAACTTTGTCTGTTTCTTCTATCTTGTATAGGCCTGCCTTTCTTTTCCCTCAATTCTGAAAGTTCTTAAAGTCGGTTATTGCTCCTTTATCTTTGTACTAAATCTGTCCAACAAAACCACAACCACAGATAAACTTACTATTTTCTCTGTGCTTTCTTACTGTCACCTCATTAAAGTAAATCTGAGCTTCCTCCTGAGCCACCACACCCTCTTCCTCGATTTCAACAGTTTCCTGTCGACCATTCCTGTGTCGGACTTTATCTCCACTCCCTCCATTAGTGCCCCTGCAGCCTACCCTTCGCTCAAAACTTTAGTAAAATAGCGAATGTTCTCCACAGAGACCGCACCCCATGCTTTCTCAGCCTTGGTTCCTCCTTCCTTTCTGGATGCACATTTCCCACTTTCCTTATTAGTTCAGTTGTGACTAAATGTTTTACATCTTGCCAAAAAAAAAAAAAGAAGAAAAAGAAAAAGAAGGTGGTAAAGGCTGACCTCTCAGAGGGCTCTGAGGTGAGCTCTGTATCTTCGCTCACTCTCCTCATCAGAGCTGGAAAAGGGAGGTGGCCTGGAGTCCTGAGGTGAACTTGCAAGGACAGCTTTCCGACAGCCCTCCTGAGACTGTAGCATTAGTGCCCTGTTTTAACCCTCACACACCTGATGAACTCACTGCTCTTAGCAGGAAGTGATGCCAGGTGGACCTGGAAGGGCCTGACCGCTGCTTCTCCCTCCTTATCTTGCACCATAAGCTTTTCTTACTCATTGCCGCATCTAGGCTGGTTTTATCCTCTTCAGGTGAAAGGCACCAGTACATGTTTTCATATAATTAAGCACTGCCGTTGTTGTGGCTCTCACGGTCATTACTGTAATCACAGCACAGTTGCTTGATTATTCTCTGCCCCCTCGCCCTCACTGTAAGTTTTCCAGAGCAAGAACAAAGTAGGTTTACTGCTAAGGAGTCTACAGTGCTTACTAACACTGTGCCTACCTAGAAGTGTACAGCAAATATTTACTGAGCCAAATGGTAGTAGTATCACGGAGAACTAACAATGCTGAAATGCCATTAGTATTTAGTATTTGTAATTTTCCACTTTCAGTGAAAACCAGGATTTACCTGTTACATTCAAGTTCTTCAGGCCATCGGATCCCAAAAGTGTCCATTAATTTTTTGCAATCAGCATGTATTTTCTCACACATTTTACGACAAGGTGGAACCACATAAATTTGCTCTGTGCAGGTTGGTACAAAAGCTTGGCAAAGGAATGTTTCAATGTTTGGTGAACATTCCAGATTTGCAAGAGGCAGAAAGTGCTAATAAGAAAAAAATAGAAAGACACAGTTAGGAAAATGTCAATCACAAATGCTTAAAGCATCTACTTTTCTACTTACCCTCCAGATGAGTCTCCAACTCTTTATTTCAAAACAGCAGTAACTTTTTTTTTTTGTCTGTTAGAATTCTCTATGAGTCCTTCATACAAGATGGAAATTATTAATTTGTAGTATAGTTATACCCTTTCCAGGAAGTCACACTTTGTCATTGTTTTTCATCCAGTTATATTATAAGAGGCATCATTGGGTAGCAGACACTACTCTAGGCTCTGAGGATACAGCAGTGAATGGAATAGACTGAGTTCCTTCCCTCATTTAGTCTAAACCTAGCTGGAAATGCCAACATTAAGAAACAAGTGGCATGTAAGCACTTTAGATACAGGTAAGGACAAACTACAGTAAGGGGTGGAACATGACAGAATATTTCAGATAGGTGAGTATCGGATGCCTCTCCAGGTGACAGGTGAGCAGACTGCAGTGAGGTCACAGGTCATGACTGTGGT
>CAJQZJ010032563.1:12136679-12151725 GCA_907164525.1 Lophiomys imhausi
TGAGAACCAGACCCTTCAGGAGAAAGAGCAGAAGCGAACCACATTGGCCCTAACAGAGAAATCACTTTAGAACTGCCACAATGAGCTCATGTGACCTTTAAAACCTGATGCCCAGTTCAATGGCAAGATGAAGGTCATACACGTACTTTGCCCTATAAGTTTCTTACAGGACAAATATGGCAAGTTGTGGTATGCTGAGCAGCTATGGTTTCTCATCCGCTCCAGCATCCAGCTAGCCATTACTGGATGACCCAGTCCACACGTAAGGCAACCTAATAAATCTACTTTTTAATACCTATTTATTCTATGGGGTTCTATTCCTCTAGAAGGCCCTGAGACAAATAGTTTGCCTACTCTAGCAACACTGATATTTACATACAGAAAAGAAAGTAAATCGGACACTGAGAACAGAAACTGTCTGAAGGTCAGGCTCACCAGTTAAAGGCATGTGAGACAGGGAAGAGGCTGACAGAAGCTGCCACCTAGAGCCACAGACTTTTGCTTGGAGGTGTGCAGAGTTGTCAGACACATCAGTTTTGCATACACAAAAAAGAGAAGAACCTCAATTTTTAGGCGAGGAATTGACAAAGGAAAAAAAAAAGTCTTTGGGTCAGATCCAATAGAACCAAAACCTTCGTTGTTTCTGACTAACAAGGACGTAGTCTTGGGGGCCTGAGAGGACTTTGAGTCAGTTATCCCCAAAGCAGCTGAGCACAGCTCATCTAGCCAAGAGACAGTTAAGTGGGAAGTCACAGGAAAGTCTGTTGTGTTAAACAAATAAAGGCACAGCTGCTCTGGCCCAGAGGATCCTCCCTGCTGAGCCGCTTTCCCTGGTTTCCTTCCCTACAGTGACCTCACAGCGCCTCGCCATGGCAGACCCACAACAACAGAGCTGCCCCACGCCTTCAGATCATGAACGTATGCCAATTTCTTATTGGAAATTATTTTAGATATTCCAAAGTCTGTGCTTGATTAGACTCTAAATGTTCTTATTTCAGACTCTACTGTTGGTAGCGCCTCAGTTGCGAATTACAAATCTTATGATACTATCAATACTTACTATAATATTATAAATCTTATCCTATTATCAATGTTTATAACAAGCTTCTTGGACACCACAATCACTCTGTGAAGCAGACTTGCAGAGAAGGGGTCAGGCTCTAGGAGGTTAAGTTACCCTGGATGGTGAGCTTAGCAGCGGCAGGAGGCTCTTGCCCATGTGACTTCCGTCTGTCCTCTTGACTCCTTACCCCATTCTCGCTGAAAGTCACTCTCAGACCACAAGACAAGCAAAAATGCCTCAATGCAACAAGGATGGAGGGGAAATACCAGAAGAGGATTGGGAATCCTCTTTGGCTCTGCAGGTTGTAAACGACAGAAGTTCACAGTTCACACATCAAAAGCCTGGAGCTATGTCCACCGTTCTAAATAATGTGCAGACCTCCTGAAGCACAGGTAATTCGGAACAAATAATTTAGAAACAAGTATTACTTCAAACAATGGCCAGCCCACTACTGAGCTCATCATAGCGGTCAATTGAAAACATGAACAGGATGAGAATGTTTCCCCAATCTTTTGAAGTAAAAACTTTGGTAGGAATCAACGTTTTTCCAACAGATTGTTCAAACTCCGTATTTGGAAACCAAACCTTTGGCTGCAAAGACTAAAAACCTATCCTGTGATATTTCTTATGCCCTTTGGTTTTACACTGTGAACTCCATGATATAACTACGAGTATTTGCACAGAACGTGCCATAAAAGCTTCTGAGCTGAGGAAAAACTCAAACTGCATGTTTTCTTTAACGTGTTTGTGTTTCCTGCTTGGTGAAATAATGCAACCCTTTCAGCGATCCTCTCTTTAGGATCTCACTGATGCATTTTTTTTTTTCATTTTTCTATTGAATTCTCAAAGAAACTCACATGGTAACAAAGTATCAACAACACTTTTTGAGGGTCTGGCACTTAATAATAACCAAAACAGTCTTGTTAACTGAAGTTTTAATCCTCAGAGAAATGGAAAGCAGGTTCCTTCAAGGGACAGTCCTGGGCAGAAGCGCTAGACAGAGCTGCTCTTATTCTGGCAGAAACTGACCAGGAAGGGGAGGGCAGGTGAAAAGGGAATTCACACTTGTGTTCTGATAAATAAAACAAAGGCAAGTAAGACAGGACTAATGGACAGTGAAAACAAGAACACGGGACTATTTTACATAATCGTTTAACCAATATACCACCAGCAGTTCAATTCTAACTAAATCCTAAATACTGTTTAACTTCCTGTGACACTTTACACAGATAATTTTCTGTCTCTGGGTCTCAGGGTATTCTCAGAGTGAAACGAGAGAAGATTCCTAGATGGCCTCTAAGGACATTCATGACAGCTCATGAGTTTATAAAGAAAGTAGCAGAGGGCTGGAGAGATGGCTCAGCGGTTAAGAGCACTGGCTGCTCTTCCAAAGGTCCTGAGTTCAATTCCCAGCAACCACATGGTGGCTCACAACCATCCACAATGTGATCTGATGCCCTCTTCTGGCTGCAGGTGTACATGCAGATAGAGCACTCATATACATAAAATAAATAAATCTTTAAAAAAAAAAAAAAAAGAAAGTAGCAGAGCTAGACTACAAAACGATCTTCTTGGTAGGCAGCTCTGTATTGCACCGACCTGTGGCGTGAACACTCAGCATGCATCTAGGCAGCAGTCATATTTTGGGAATCTCAGAGTAGGAGAGATTCCCTCAGAGAAGCTGAGGAGGGTACAGGGAGCCATTGCAGCAGCAAACTCATTGGCCTGGCCATTTGGATGCCTTAGGTCTACGATTCTTGGGAAGAGACTGGGCAAGAGAGAGACAAACAGATCAGGTGAGACAGCTGCCATGGGGCCAATCATCCCTGCAGTGCCAAAATGAAGGTTCAATGCCAAAGGCCTGGCATGGGCTACGAGCATCCTCTGGCATGGTCTTATCTGTCATGGCTCCTTTTGCCCCTCCATATGATCTGGTTCTGATTCCCCAACCTCCTCAGGGAGTCGACAAGCTGTTCAAGCTCCATCAGCTTTTTTTTTTTTTTTTTAACTTAAATCAGCCAAGAAGACTGACTGGTGTGAAAATTCCACAAAGAATGGATTGTAAGTGATCTCAGTAAATGGAAGGACATTTTAGAACTGAGTTTCTGGCCTCACTGGAAGCCAAAAGCAGTAACTATCCTATTACTAGTTAGAGATGAAAATGTGGTGACACATTGCACACACGCAATAAACGGGATCGCTCTTGCAGTCCTCTGCATCCTGAGCACACCTCATGAGGATGTGTCCCAAGACAGAAAGACAACAGGAGAGAACTGAGAACAGAACGAAGACCACAGAGAAGGAGGCATGAAGTATGAGTTCTAAGGAACTGTTCAGTAAGAGAACACAGTGATTAGCGCCCCTCATTTCTTGATTCATGTGGAGTAACACACAAGACTTACAAAGGGCTGAGAGCATAAGAAGCTGAAAACCAAACACAACATAGTTTGGTCCCGCAGGCTGTCACATTTTATCAGTTCTATGTGCTTTTCTTCCACATAAACCATCTTGTGACACAGTGACTAGGAAGCAGTGGGACCCAGAGCTCTGGGGTGAGGATGTGCGACAATGTGTGCATGAAGCAGCACTCTGAACCCACAGCCTTCGAGGCAAGAGCATCCTTGGAATGTTTTACTTTGTAAGAAGAAAGTAAACAGCTTTCTGGTCTATCCCCATCATTCTTTAATGCTTCGACCACGAGGTCTATTCTGGTATGATCTGTGAGAGTCAAATCAAAATAAAATCTGAAAATGAAAGGTTAAAATTAGTGGCAAGACTTGAGATTTACTTCTGAGGTCCAGAGAAAGAAGGAAAAAAAAGGAACACGGTTTTATACACTTGATATGGGCTTGTTTCCTAGAGAGTCTAGATTTGGTGTGTTAGCGTCAGAAACAGGGTTTTCGGAGGCCAGACAGTAAATGGGCTTTTGACAAGGGACCCCAAATCCAGCCCACTGCCATCTATCAAAGTTCTTCCTGTATGCCTTAAATAGCTGTTATCTAGAAAAACTCCAATCACCAAATTGATTTTCTACAAACATTATCACAGGAAGAAAAGCCAAACATAAAATATTAAGAGGTCTTTTCTCTATCATAATAGAAAATTTAAAAACAAATCAATAATGTAGACCAATAGGGCATTCTGAGATTAGTGACACCATTAAAACTAGTAATCACTACTACTTGGCCATTTTAACATTGTGGTGAAACTAGATGTGTCCTTGGTACGTTGTCTTAACCCCAATTGCACGGTTGAAGGACATTCTCAGACGTAGTTTTCTCATAACAACAAATCAGTGCAGCAGCCATGGCACTTGTACAGTTTTAGGCTGGCCAGTGCTCCTCGGTGGCACACGTAGAATGACCAGTGGCACATCCAGGCTTACTCTCAGGAATTCTCAGAGAGTAGTCCCCTAGATCCACAGTACCAGCAACTGCCAGGGACTTCTTAGAAATGCAGATTCTTCATCCTACCTCAGATCTACTAATTTTGGATAGCTATTTGATAACCCCTATGGTAGGATTAGTGTTAACATTTAATAGCATAGGAAACGGGATAGCAAAAGCCTGAACTTTAAGATAAAAGACTTATTTCTGGAGTGACATGTCCTTGGAAACTCGCCAGGCACAGAGGACCTCTTTGATCCTGGGATTGGAGGCAGGGACATGCCCTGGGGCGCCTGTCCCGGAGGACCACCTGTAAATTCACACCCCTCTGCCAAAAGCTTTTGAAGAGACAAAGTCCAGGGGTATAACTTGAAAAGAGCTTGAAAGCTTCTGGTGAAGTTATTTAAGTCAAGATTCACATAGACAGATTCACCTCCTCCTCGTCAGGCAGAGAACTCACATCAATCTCATCGGGAAAACTTCACCCTCTGATGCTGACCCGTTTCAGGTTGGGAGAGGAGAAGGATTCTCCCTGAGATGGGGCTTTGCAGGCATAAGCATCTGAATAGGTGACCCCTGGGAGACTTTTTATATGTTAAATAATTGGTCTTGAGACCATGAAGAAGGTTCCTGCTTGATAAACTGTCTTAGGACCTAACAAAGGAAATTCAGAGACTTTAAGACTGAGAAATTGTATGAAAACCAGCCATCCATAGGGACCCTCACCTCGCCCAGGGGAAAATATCCTTTTGAGAAACCTTGGGTTAACGCTGAATGTTTGTATTAAGTTTTAGGTACTAGGTTTTAGAGTTAGGGTTTGGGTTTAGGATTTAGGAAATTTACAGGCAACTGTTAAGTTTTAATAAATATATGTGTGATAAATAAAAATTTACTGTTACAACCCCCTCAGGTGGGAACCATTGCCTTAAAGGAAGTCGGCTCTTCAGCTCTGCATCTCAAGTGCCCTGCCAGAGACCCTGAACCACATCACCAGGCCACAGAGGTCAGACCTGTCCATCCTACTGAGGATGTAAAACTTATGAGGCCACAGACCCACCCTCCAGATCCATGGTGAGACCTAAGAGCAAACAACTGATTGTTTAATTCTACTGAAGCAAAGGGACTTTTCACCTTGGTTTTGTTGCTAGTTCCTGAGAGGGACTGAATAAAACAGTGGCACCTCTAGAGAATCTAAATAATGTCTAGATCATCAACCTTAGTCACCTCTGAAGTAGGAGTTGAAACTCACTCACTCCCGATAGCGTTCCATCCTCAAAGGCTAAGCACATCTTAAAGACATGTGAGTGTAGCACAAGCATATTGTTTATGGTCTTAGAATGTCTACTTCAGCCATATTACTGTTTTTTCCTAAAGGGGGAAAAATCGTCGATGGGCTGCCATGTGGCTCAATTTTGGACAGCTTGCTTGGCACACCCAAGGCCCCGCGCTCAAGCACCAGCACCACAGAACAAACTTAGCAGTAACAGCAGCAGTCCACGCAGGTCAGGCCTGGTGGCAGGCAGCCTTACTTGCTGAGACATCTCGATGGCCCCACATAGTTATTTTAAAGAAAGACATGGAAGAACCTGCGATTAGGACTCTGGAAACGCAGTATGTGGGAACATTTTTCCAAAATGAGGTTATAATATCCAATGTTTTTGTTGTGTGAGAATGCAAGCCAAAAGGTTTCAATGTAGAGGAAGCTCTTAACCACATAGACTAAATATCTACACTGTGGATGTAAATCAGTTTTTTTTTTCCCCTAGTTATTTCAAGATTTGATTGTTAGGCTCTGGAACAAAGGGGTCGTAGTGCCAGGGAGGGATGCCAAAATTCAATATGACTTCCCCTTGAGGTTCACCCAGCTGTTGCCCAGCGGTCATGATGCCAAAAGCAGGGCAGCAAACACTCTCAGCCCTTACTAAGGCACATCCATATACACTGTGTGGCTACGTAAGGTCAGGTTCAGACGCCAGATCCCTTCCAGTCAGCATGTGTCCTCAGAGGAACTCTATGTACAGTTCTCCCAAGCACACTCCTCCACGGAAGGGTCTCAGGTGGAGCATGTCCCTCAGAGCCTAGGCTTGAATTCCCCTCTCTATTACTCTGCAAGTTGCCCACTGCTATACTAGTCAGTTCCTTTTCTGCCTAACTAGTCTAGGTGCCCCATCTTAGGAAGAAAATAAAAACCAAGCAGGCTCCATGTGCAGAGTACTAATCATCAAAAAGCATATAGAAGAAATGAAGCAATGAGCAGCTATGGAAAAAAGACAATCTAACTATATATATATATATATATATATATATATATATATATATATATATACCTTTGCTGAAAACTAGCAAGACAAAAACAGATAGTTTTATATTTCTTTGATGAGACTATAAATTCCACCAGAGCATAGAGGTCTATCTGGTTTATTGTTTTATGCCCAGTAACTGAACGGTGTCTCTGGTATTTATTGATGTATGCACTATTTTATTTATTGATTTATGCAGTATTTTGTTGAATGGATGATACCAGCTAGTCTCAGTAAAGTCTATAGGAAAAGGACCTGTAGCTCCCCATGTTACAGTGATAACAGGAGAAAACAACACAGGCCTGGGGCTGGTGGTACTAGAAGTACTGAGAAGTGTGGAATTTTAACTGAGGTACTGAGAAAAGAAAGGTGTTCACGGGTATGGAGAGATGGCTCAGCAGTTAAGAGCACTGGCTCTTCCAGAGGACTCAAGTTTAATTCCCGGCACCTGCATGTTGGCTTCTAACCGTCTGTAACTCCCAAGATCCAAGAGCACCAGACACCAATATGGTGCACAGACACACATGCAGACAAAACATCCACACCATAAAAAAAAAAAAATCTAAAAAAAGAAGAAAGATGTTTGATTTTTTTCTTCTTTTTGAGAAAAACATGAAGGGTGATCCTAAGCAGAGGATCCTGGGGTCTGTTTTGTCTGGCCTTGTCTCCACTGCTGCTGAAGAACATCTGTCCTTTTACTGAACCACGGATCAGAATCCTGCTGGTGGCTGGCCAGTGACTGCAAAGTATTGATTTTTAGCTCAGATCGTCTGCTCTCTCTACTCTTGGTCATGCACTACCCCAAGGAATGATAAAGGCTTCACTTCCTGCTTTAAAAAGGCACCAAAACAAAAACTGACATCTATAGAGAGTGATGAAAACTGAGAGACAATCAAGAAACCTGCAGAGATTGACAAAAGAAAGGGGCAGACCTTAGTGCGATGAACTCTAAAGGGTCCTAAAATGTTAATTAAATGCAAACACTGACAAGGTGGTTAAAGTCTAGAAAAAATACAGTTCCTCCTCATGTGGTGGCCCCCAACATAAAATTATTTTCATTGTTGTTTCATAGCTGTAATTTTGCTACTATTATGGACTGTAATATAAATAACTGTGAAAGGGTTGCTTGACCCCAAAGCGGTCTCAACCCACAGGCTGAGAAACACTGCTCTACGAATATCAATTAATTACTGTATTACTGTGTTACAAACACTTTTGTCTGTTTTCAATCTCAGCTTAGTCAGCTTCTTTAACAAATATAAAGTGAAACTTGAAAAAAATTAAAATTAAAAATATGCAAAGTTTCTATATGTAAGACTTGTTATTTGGAAAATACCTTTTTTTGCCAAGGAACAATATATTTATATTGTTTATAATATTTAATTTATTGGAAAATTGGAAAAATACACATACTACTGGTTGATATTACAATGTCAACTGTCCAACGTGGTAAGCTATAATTATAAGAAAACTATACATTCAGGTAATACATTCAATAATATTAATGAACACAGTACAAATACACAAAATGGAGAAATAAAATTTCCCATTACTTGTATTTTACACTCTCAAGGAAAGAAAGTAATGACCACAATCTTCTCTTGGCCCCTTGTGGACGGGCTCTTCAAAGGGTATGACTAAGAGTATCCCAGCCTGCAGGATACCAAGACACAAGACAGGAGCTCTGTGCTGTCCACACATCCTCTCTTTCTATTCACATATAGGTCTGCCTTTACCCTGTAGATTAGAAGCAGTCAAGTACTTTCCCTGTTATCTACAACATGACATCCAAAAATATATATATATATTAGCTGTGGGTCTACATTTAATACACATAGGCAGCCATGGTACACTTCTGACAGGACACTTTGAAGCATTTATTTCATCTCTCTGACTCTGATATTACTTGTGGGATAGCTACTCCTATTTTATATAGTATACCCTAAAAGCACAGTATCTGGAACACACTGAACTCTGCTTTAGAGAGAAGGAGGAGAGGCAGTAAATGACAGCAGGACAGAGTCCACTGGATTCCTCTAAAAGCACAAAAATACAAATGTCTAAAATCCATCCCTCTACCACAGAAACTTTCTTTCCTAAGAGGTCTGTCGATCCAGTATCTGTCCATTCTTTTAATTTTTAATTGAATATCAACACTTTAATAGTACATACAAACAGGTGGAAAGGAAGAGGTTTTATGGCTTACTTCCTTTAAACTGTTTAAAAGCAGAATGGCCACATGCTGGTCCAAACAATACATGACTCTGGACCTCAGCAAAGAATAATACAGTACTCCTGTTTCCATTTTCCCTAGATCAACCTCAGTCCAATGGTATGAAATCAGTCTCTCACAGGATGTCAGCCTCCTAAGTTCTGAAAAGATGCTCCAGATAGAAAGCAAAAGAAACATAATGGAAAACCAGGCGCCATTTGTTTCCCACCAGGAAGAGTTCGACTGTACAACATCCTTTTCCTCACAAAGCCCACTTACTATTCAGTCATAACTTAACTTTTTGTAATAGAAATGATCTTATGTTTACATATGAAGTGAGGGGAATAAATGGAAATCTCTTATTTCAAGCAATTTCTGAAGCAAAATTGAAGAACCATGATATCTCTGTCTGTCAGATCCTTTAGGCTTGAGATAAAGTTAATTTTGAAAATTACAGTGTGGTGGTCTATGCCTTTAATCCCAGCACTCCAGAGGCAGAGGTGGGTGGATCTCTGTGAGTGGCAGGCTAGCCTGGCCTATATAGCAAGTTGTAAGCCAGACAAAGTCATACCATGAGATCTTGCTTCATAAACAATAACAAATGCATATGGTGGGAGAGGGATGGAGCTGGAGAAATAGCTCAGTAGTTAAAAAGCACTTGCTTGCTCTTCTACAGGTTGGAATCTCAGTTTCCCGGACCCATGTACAGTGGCTCACAGTTGCCTGTAATTCCAGCTCTAGGGGATCTGACACCCTCTTCTGGTCTCTGTGGGTACCTGCACTCACATGCAATACTTTCACCCAGACATGTGCACATATGCATAGTGAAAAAATAATAATCTTTTTTATGTTCACATTCAGATCTAGCAAGGTGACTTGAGGAGTGTCTTACTTTTTTTAATTGCTGTAATAAAACATCATTACCAAGACAACTTACCAAAGAAAGAGTTTATTTGGGGCTAATGGAGTCACAGGGTTAGAGTCCATGACTATCATGGTAGGGAGCATGGCTAGCTGAGAGCTCACATACTGACCCACAAGTAGGCAGCAGAGAGAGAGAGAGACTGAAAAAGGAGACAGTTTCCTGAAACCTCAAAGCTCACCCATAGTGACGCAGCTCTTCAAAGCACAGCCACACCTCCTAATCCTTCCCAAATAATTTTACCAACTGGGGACAAACGATTCACATATATTAGTCTATGGGGCCTTTCTCTTTCAAACCACCACAAGCAGCCAGAGTTGCAAGCATGGGAATCTGAGTTTGAATCCCCCAAACCCAGATAAAAAGCTGAGTATGGCTGGGTATGCTTATAATCCCAGCAATGGGAACAGAGATAGGTAGATCTCAAGGGCTTGCTGGCCAGACAGCCTAGCCAAAACAGTATGACCCCAGTTCAAGGAGAGACCCTGCCTCAAAATAATAAGGTAGAAATCAATAGAGAAAGACACCCAACATACTCCTCTTTGTGGCCTCTTCATGCCAACCCCCACCCACATGAATAAATAAATAATATAATAATTAATGTGGAAAGTAAATAAGATACAACTTAGGTAACACATTACTAAGAATGCACAACAATGTTTATTTATCCCACGATATACTCTCTGTAAAACACTTTCAAGTATTTAAAGGTTTAGTAAAGTAGAGCTCAGAGGCCTGCCCACTGTCCATTTTTGCAAATGCATTAAAGTTTTATCGAAGGACAGCCATGCTAATTTGCTCATATATTGTCTAGGGCAGCTTTCCTGCCACAACTGCAAATGTGAACAGCTGTGACAGAGACCGAATGGTCTATGAAACCAATAATATGTGGCCCTTCACATAACAGGTTTAGTTAGTGGGTCTTAAACTTCAAAAATCCTATCTACCACTGGGACAGCTTATTAATACACTGTGCTCTGTCCTCAGAGACCATGGTCTCTCAGAAGCTGCTGTCTATGAACTAAACTTTGAGAGCCATTGTTCTATCTTATCTAATCACAGATTAGCAATGTCTCGTAATACCTAAACTCAATAATAGAGGCTAGCTAGCACAAACTGAAAACTGAGGTATAAAACAAGAGAAGAGCTGAGAAGGTACATTTGCCTGACTTAGAGCCCCAGAACTCAGGGTAGAAAGAGAAAGTCCATTCCCACATGTGGTTTTCTGACCTCCATATTGGCACTGTACATGATATATCTGTGTATAAACATACCATACATATATACACATATAAATAATAATGAATTATTTTCTTATACTTTTGGTTGTGAGCCTAGCCTTTAACGGCTGAGCCATCTCTCCAGCCCATGTGTAGCCCAGGCTGGCTTCGAACTCGTGATCCTCCTGCCTCTGCCTCCTTCAGCAAATCTTACCGGCGTGCGCCACCACAACCGGCAAATTATTTTCTAAGAGAGAGAAATATGATAGATCTCAAACTTACATGGAATTCTTGGTAGCTAAGAAAGTACATTTGCAGTAGGCATAGTGGTGAGGGTCTCTAATCCCAGCATTCAGAACATGGAGGCAGGAGGATCATGAATTCAAAACCAGCCCAGGCTACATAGCAAGTTCCAGGCCAGTCTGGAAAACACAAGAAGACCCTGTTAACTAAAAAAGAAAAGAAAGCCTGCCCCAGTGGCACAGACTTTTAATCACTAACACTAGGAAGGAAAGGGAAGGAGGATTTTAAGTTCAAGATCCACCTGGGATACAGAGACTGTTCAAGACCAGACTGGGTAACTAAGCAAGATCCTGACTCAAAAAAACCCTAAAAAAACAAAAACAAAAGCAAAAACACAAAAAACTCTTTGTGAAAAGACAAGAAGAGAAAGAAGGAACAGGTGGCTGCCATACCAGCCACACAATTCTTCAGCCTGTGTCTTACAACTCACTGGAAATGAAACAGGAAACCTGGACAGCCCCAAAGCTAGTAGTGATTTCTATGTGAAGATCATACACCAGGAAGAGACTGGTAATGTTAGCACTCAAAACCAAAAAAACTTGACGGTGTCCAGATGTAAAATTACCTGGGAAAGAAACTATGTAAGTTTAAAAAAGAAAAAAAAAACCTTTTTAAAAGTAGAACACAAACACCCGTCTTTTAAAAAATATGCATGTAACAGAAACTAGTTGTTACTGTCTTCAAAGCCTTTTAAAATAGCATAATGTACCTTCTGATCTTCTGCTGCCATTCCACAAGAAGGAACTTGAGTTTTAGATTCAAATTCTGAATTCATTAGGTCACTGTTAGCATTCGCATCCAAAACGTACATAACTACCATCCAGAGAGAAAATGATATTAAAATAAAATGCTTTAAGAACACTTACTGAAGCATGTATTATGGAACGTTATCATCACAGAAATGGAAGATGAATGCTGTAATTATTGCTTAATGATATTCCCACCACATACTTATGGTTCTGATTAATCAATAGAAGTCTCCCCACACCCTTTGTTGAGCGTTCCAAGGAACGGCTCGCAGCGCTGAGGATGGGGCTGTGTGGGAGATAGAACATGCTGCATTTGAGAGGCGCTGGGTTCAGTCCTCAGGGACCCTCCCCATCCGATAAAACGGAAGATTTTGCACTGGTTTGGAGAAACTACTGAAAGACTATAATACTATTAACTTGTAAATCTTTCAAATTATATCTTAGTATTTGAAAACTGTCCTACCAGACAGCAGTCTACGATGAGACACTCAGACAACTATTCAAGGAGACAACAATGGAAGACCTTCAAAGCTGCAAGATCAAATGTAGTCATTTAGAAGAGTCCTATCTAGATTATATTGCCAGGGCTTTCATCTCTCAGAGACAACCTGAGGAAAATACCTTTACTGCCTTCAGCTTTTCTAGAGAAAGATTATAAAAACAACACACTTGTCTCTTTTTTCCTTCATGAAACTTATCAACCTAACATATCTGTGTGGCAGGGCAGGTTCCTGTCTCTACAGGCAGCTCTTTCTTCCCACACCTCCCTTAGACATTTGCATATCTCTAAACCAGAGACTGGTAACTGAGGCACCTAAGGCAATCTTTAGTGTCTCTCTCCTCCTCGCCCTACAAGTAGGGTTTCTTCTCACAAGTATCTCATATAAAGAAAGCACCCTTACATGCTGTGCCTGAAAAAGTCACTTTGTAGTAAAATATTATCTTTACTGCCAAAATGGCCCAACAATTTACTTGCTTCAGAAAAACAAAACCAAATGAATTTTCAAAAACATGTAAGTTTCTTTGCTTTTAGCTCAAGCAATACAGATGATATGTTCAGTCAACCATTAAGAAATTCAGAATTTGGGGCCAGGTGTAGTGGCACAAGCCTTCATTCCCAGCACTGAGGAGGGAGAGGCAGAGGCAGGTGCCTCTGAGTAAGAGGCTAGCCTGGTCTACAGATAGAGTTCTGGGACATCCAAGGCTACACAGAGAAATCCTATCTTGAAAAACAAAAAATAAGAATTCATGGTCTTAGAGATCCAACCACAAAAATTCAGAAAAGCAAAATATTTTTATCATCTGCAACCACCCTTCATTATGAACTAAACCTTCCTTTAAGCAAATTTACTAGAAGCCCCACCCAAATGTACATAAAATAAAAAGTGGGGATTTAATTAATTTTCAAAGGTACTTTTAAACATGATTTGTACAAAACTTGGGAGACAAAAACACTATGTTGAAAGATTAAAAAAAAAAAGTTAAGGGGGGGGGGAACCCCTACGTATAAACTAACTTTCAACACAGACAAGAAAACCCACTCACCTCCATTTCCACAGCAGCAATGCCCTGGTCATAGTGACCCATGAGGTTGGGGAAGAACGTCATGTTGTAGGCCATTTTCATACATCTGGGGACAGTGATTGGCTCGCAAGTGAAAAGGCTGTGCCCTCTTATGAGGGGTAGGAAAATGCATGCCAACAGAAATGGGGACATTTCCATTTTCTTCGCTCTCCCGGTTTTAGCACATGGCTTGGATGGCTCTTACACTCCTCTCATCATCGGAAGACTCTCAATCAGAGATAAAACGTTCCGATCCCTCATTTCATTACTTCTATCATTTGGAAAGAAGCTGTTTCCTGAAAAAACGAGCTCTGGGTCAACTGCTGTAAAAACAAATCCGAAGTGTGTTATCAGCAACATTTGTCACACCATCAAATCTAAGTCGTTTCATTCTAGGTAACTGGAGCTGGGGGGGAAAATTATGGAAAATTCCATCCTAGCAAGATCCGCTTCCACCTGCCTTGGCGAGGAATGTATCATTTCGCCAAGGAAGCCTCAATTCTAGGGCACGGCTGATGGACGGTTTATACTGTCTGAAACACTGGGTACAAGGGAAGCATGGCAGGGGCAAGTTGGAGGTGGGGTGGTTGGTTAGAAGAAAGGGGAGTTTAAGGGTCTCTTGGTCATCTCACTATATGGGGGAAAAATGAGGCCAGGTGGGATTCCCTAAGACCCAGAGGTCTTCCTTCAGCTTTAGCTCCCTCTACAACAGCAGTCTTCTGCGGACATGCTTTTCCTGTTTGGCAAAAAGCGAATGTGTCCCAGGGGTGGACCGAGGTCCCCTAGGAAGAGTGGGGGCTGCGCGGTGACTCTCAGATGCTCCCGGCTCCTCACCTCCAGCACTTGCCCCCCTCAAAGCGCTCACTCCCATACCCCCCTCCACCCTGAGCTGTCCACCCGGGCGCAAACCTTCCCTCAGCAGCTCCTGGGGGGCGGACCGGGCGGGGGTGGGCTCCCCGGAGCTCCCGCTGCCCCGCGCCCGGGGCACCTGTTCCCGGCCTCGTAGCCGCGTCCCGGGCCTGCGGGGGGCAGAGGGGTGGGACCCGGAGTCACTTTGCAGGAGTTGCGCGGGACTCCCGGGGAGACGCACCTGCGGCTGCAGCCCCCGGGGCCGCTACCCGCCCGCCCCGTCGGGACGGGGGGCGCCCTCACCTCGGGCGGCCGGCGGCGGAAGGCGGCGGCTCTGGTTCAGCGGCGAGCGCGCGGCCCCACGGCCGGCCGGGGCTGGCGAGGGAGGGCCGGGAGGCGGGGAGGGCGGGCAGCGTCCGGGCCTCGACCGCCTCCGGGGCCGCGCGGGGAGCGAGAGCTGGGCGATCCCGCGAGACTGC
>CAJQZJ010032563.1:12156725-12229793 GCA_907164525.1 Lophiomys imhausi
CAGCCCGCCGCCGCCGCCGTGCGGGGGCCGCCGAGCCGTCCGCCTGCCCCGGAGGGCGGGCCACGCCGCAGCCGCGCGGCCGACCCGGGGGCGTCCCTCCCGGGACCCACCGAAAGCTCCATTCGGCGCGCGCTTCCCGTTCTGGACGGGAACTGCCCCCTGCAGGGAGGGACTCGTCGCGGGGGCCCGAGTCTGCGGGCGTGGGACCGACTCCCTGAGCTCCTGCCTAAAAAAAAAGCCCGTCCAACCCGGGGAGCCCGGCCACCACCTTGCACGGCAGGTGCGGGTGGAATTCCGGCTTCGGCAGGTTCTGCAGCTTCACTGCTGCGAAAGCCCCACCGAGGCTTAACGTGGTTTTTAGTAGCAGCTCTGCCACCTTCACTTGAAGGCTGACAGTCCTCACCATGCCGTCATTATAAATGGATACGATAATAGCTACTGACTATTGTTTATACCTAATCCGCAGGACTCTGGTATGGGGCACAACCGAACTTGTAGAAACGCGTTAGCAAACGCAAAGTGACTTTTCTTGTCGTTGTTGTTCCTAGTGGGGATACAACCCAGGGCCTTGTGAGCACTAGTTAAATAGCCTGCCTACTATGTTAAGCTGTGGTTCCAGCCTGTAAGTAACTTTTTTGTTTTTGTTTTTCGAGACAGGGTTTCTCTCTGTGTAGCCCTGGCTGTCCTGGACTTGATTGGTAGACCAGGCTGGCCCTGAACTCAGAGATCCGCCTGCCTCTGCTTCCCAAGTGTTGAGATTAGAGGCGTGCGCCACTATACCCAACTATGTAAAGTAACTTTTAAATGGAGACTGCTATTAGCTGAATAACTGCGCAGCAGAAAATTGTCACATTTCAGTACCTTGGGATAAAAGACACAGCCGAATAACCAGACGAAATTTGAGATCTGCAAAACGTCAAAATGGAGATGAATTTGGAGAGAAGAATTCTTTCCCAGCTTTATCAAAAGTTGAGGAAGAGCAGGGCTTGGTGGTGTACAGCTTTAATCCCAGCACTAGTGAGGCAGGTTAGGCAGATCTGAGTTTCCAGACAGCCAGGCTACACAAAGAAACTCCGCCTTTAAACAAAACACTTAGGACACTGTATAGGACGAAGGAAACAGTGTTAAAAAATGGTTATGGGCAGGTGTTGTGTCGCCTCGCTCCAGGATCTGCCAGCTGTGTGAACTTGGGCAGTGTTCAGTCCCTCTTTGCCTGTTTCATCATCTGTAACACAGATTTTTTTTTCCTGACTGATGAGTTTGCTTATGTTTTTCCTTCTCGGTTTCTTCATGTTTCTCTCATCTGATGCTGGAGTTGTGGTCCCTGAAAGTTAGGGCAGACTTTCGCTTTTAATTTGAAGCATAATTTTTCAAGGTATAGGATTTTAGGTGGGTAGATGTTTCTCTCTCTTAATATGTAAAATATTCCTCTCCACTCTTCTTTTTGCACTGTTTCAGTTCTTCTGTAGTGAATTTTCTCACCATCAAGTATGTTAACTGTATGTTCTTTACAATATTCTTTAGCAACTTGAAGAAGTTGCCTTCTAGTCCTACCTTGCTAAGAGTCAGATTTTGTCAAATGCTTTTTCTGTATCCATTGAAGTGATCATGTGACTTTTCTTCTTTAGCCTAGTCATGTGATGAATTGTACGCGTGGATTCTAAAATGTTGGCCAAAGGAAAATAGTGGTTGTAATGTCCAATCTTTAAATGATTTAATCTCTTATTCATTTTTAATTTAAAATTGTGCTTATGTGCACGTGTGTGTACCTGTTTGTTTTATGTGCACGAAATGCATGCAGTGCCCACAGAGGCAAGAAGAGGGCATCAGATCCCCATGGAACGACAGTTACAGGCAGTTGTGAGCTGCCTGAACAGTGGTAGAAACTGAACTCAAGTCTTCTACAAGAGCCGCACACATTCTTAATGGTTAAGCCATCTCTGCAGCTACTACAGTTATTTTTATACACATCAAGCTATATTTGATAATTAAGGTATTTTATGTCTACACTGAGAGATGTTTTTTTGTCCAGTTTTGGCATTGGCCAATGTTGCTATCATAAAACGTGCTGGAAAATATTCTCTCTACTTTATCTTCTGGAAGAGATTTTAGGGAATGAGTCTTGGTATTATTGATGTCTCATGTCAATCTTGGGAATTCTCAGTCATGTGGCTTTAAATATTTCTTCTGTTTCCTTTTTAAATGTTTCTCCTGTTACTCCCATCCATGTTTTTGGATGTTATGTCCCATTGCTTTCCTCTTTTTGGCTTAAACATTTCTATGATTTATCTTGAGCTCGGAGCTTCTCTTCTCAACCATGTCCAACCTATTAATAGGCCCATCAAAGGCATTCTTTGTTTCTGTTACAGTAGTTCCTTTAAAAAAAGATTATTTTTCATTATTATTTTCCTTTGCCTGTATGTATGTACAGTCACCTCGTGTATGAATAGTGTCCAGAGAGCCCAGAAGAGGGTTTTTGATCCCCTGGAACTGGAGTTACAGACAGTTATGAGTTATCATGTGGGTGCTGGGAACTGAACCCAGGTCCTCTGCAAGAGCAGTAAGTGCTCTTAACTGCTGAGCCAATTCTGGCTTCTACATGTTTTTTTTTTTTATATCTAGGAAAATTTACTTCATCTTTTCCTTACAGTTTCTATCTCCTAAACTTTCCCGTTTGTTTTTGTGAATTTCCGACTATATTCGCTAGCCCTCTGCATATTAACTGGAGTTATTTCAAGTTGCTGATCTAACAATTCCAATATCACCACCATATCTGACATTTGTTCTGATGCTTTCTCTGCCTCTTCAAACTGTGGGGTTTGCTTTGTCGTGTGCCTTGTGGTTTTTGTGGAAAGCTGAACATGATCCGCCAGGTGAATGGAGCTTGCTGGAGCTGTGGTAAAGGGGCTTTTATAACATGGTGTCGGTGCCTGAAGGGAGGGGAAGCTGCTGTAGACACATGGGCTTCATCTTAGCCCTAGTGACCCAGAGGCTGGAAAGTCACAAGAATGTCTTCATTTTTCAACCTCTTTCGACAGGACAGGGAGCTAGAGGAGGCGGGATGAACATTTTACTTCCTCTAGCTGGCTTAGGTTCCCAGTAGTTTAGGCTCTCGTAAAGTAGTTTCTCTTGAGAGCAGGTTTTCTTAAGGAAAAGAACAGTGCTCTGGTGGTGTGTTTGTCAACTTTCTATCATGTGGCCATACCTGAGAGAAGCACCTTGTAAGGGGATATATTTATTTATTTGTTTATTTATTTACTTACTTACTTATCTGTTTGTTTGTCTTTAGTTTTTGAGACAGAGTTCTTCTGTGTAGCCCTGGCTGTCCTAGAACAACTCTGTAGACCAGGCTGGCCTTGAACTCACAGAGATCCACCTGCCTCTGCAGTGGCTGGGATAAGAGGCGTGCACCACTATGTCTGACAATTACAGACAGCTGTGTACTGCCGTGCAGGTACTGGGATTTGAACCGGGGTCTTTTGGAAGAATAACCAGTGCTCTTAACCGCTGAGCCATTTCTCCAGCCCTGATATATGTTTAATTGGTTTGTGGTTTCTGCCCATGGTCACTTGGTCCTGTTGCTCTTGGGCCTGTGGCAAGGGAGCATGTCATGGCTGAAAAGTGTGGTGGAGATAGCTACTCAAATTATGTGAGCCAGGAAGCAAAGAAAGATAGGAAAGGGATCCACTTTCATACTGTCCTCGTGGGCACACCCCTGTGATGTTAGTAGGACCTCCTAGTAGGCCCTGCCTCTGGGGGTGGGGACAAGGGGAGAATGCACACCATATGGACCATGTGGAAGTCAGAAGACAACTTTCAGGATTAGCTCCCTCCTCCTGCTGTGAGGTCCACGGAATTGAACTAAATTAAACTTGCCACGCCATCTTGTAGTCACTGTGCCTCTTAGAGACTCACCACCCCTCAGTAGCACTGCTGGCTAGAGACCAAGTCTTTAACACATGAGCCTTTGGGGAGCATTCAAGATCTGAATTATAGTAGTCGTCTTTCGAAATAGTTATCTCATCTCCCCTTCCCCCTGGATATAGAAAGGGATTTTTATTTGACTTTCAGTGAGAGACCCTGGAAGTAAAACTCACAGCCATAGGGGTGGCCCTGAAAGACAAGGCCCCTTGGGACTTTCGACTCTCAGGGGTCCACCTGAGCCTTTAGCCACTGGTGACGGCTCTGGTGTTCCTCCCTGCACCAGTTTCCCAAGAGGACTCTGCTGGTGGGTTCTGCTTTGGTAAGCTAGCATTCTCTCTCTCTCCATCAGTTTGCCCAACCAATTTGAGGAAGTTTGTCCCATAGCTTTACATCTCTGACAGACCTAAGAATCATTGATTTTTTTTTTACTTAAATGTATATTTATTATTAGGACAAAGGGACACTTTCTAAATTATTTTTTTCTTTTTATTGTTTTTTTTTGAGAATTTCACATCATGTACCCTGTTCCCACTCATCCCCTACCTCCCTTCAGACTTGCCCCCCACCCTTGCAACCTCTCCCAGCAGAAAAAAAAAATCTCATTGTGTAGTGTATATCACAGTCTCCCACAATATACCCTTTTGTTCACACTTTTTTTTTCTTGCTAATGTTCATTATAATGACTCGTTGGTTTGGTATGAGGCCTCTGGATTCTGCTACTTTGTCAATACTGGACCCTCACTGGAATTTCTCTCAGATATCCTGTTGTTGCCCTGTGTCATGGAGATCCTGTAGTTTTGGGTCTGTGGAACTGGCCTCTTCATGCACTCTAGAAGTTCATCTATGTGGTATGTGTTGGGGTGGGCTAACTCAAAGCCCTGGTTCTGGGCCTGCAACCCCCAAACCCAGAGCCAGGTCTACTGTGCTACCCAGGTAAGGTCAGGGCCTGCTCTTCCAAGTGCTGTAGCAGGTAAGCAAGTAAGGGGCTGGGTCAGCTCTTCTGCTCTCATGACCCCATTAGGGTCACTCTCCTGCCTGTTACCTCTGGCAAGGGTAAAAGGGAAGGGAGGGGCTCTCTCCCTTACCAAAACCTCAAAGCAGACAGAAGGCAGGGCTGGCTCTCCCACACCACATCCTCAGGGCCAACTCACCCACAACCACCACTTCCAGCTGTACTGTACTGCCCAGGCAAGGTACAGGGCCTGTTCTCCCAAGTTCTATAGCATGTGAGGGGCAGAGACAGCTCTCCTTCTCTTGTGAACCCATCTGGCCAGATTTCCTGTCTGCCACTGGTGGTGAGGGCAAAAGAGAGGGGAGGGGAGGGGCTCTCTCCCTTGTCAACACCAGTGCAAAGCAGACAGAAGGCAGGGCTGGCTCTCCCACACTCACACCCTGAGAGATGACTCACCCACAACTCCCACCTCCAGAGCCAGGCAGAGTTCTTCTAGTCTCTGGCTTGTTTCTTGTCCTGGGAACCCATCTGGTGCTTGCCTAGTGCTGGATTGGTGGTCATCACAGGCTAGTTCCCTGTCTGGGCCTCATGGTGCCGAATTGGTGGTGGTCTCAGGCTTGCTTTTTTTCAGGGAATGTTAGGCTACTATTCATTCAGATGTTCATTGGTCAGAACACTGAATGTAGACATAGCCTCTCTCCTCTCTGCCACCTACTAATGAACATTTGACACTTTGTAACTTTTTTACATGCCAGATTGGAAGCTCCAGTGTTTCATTTTTTAAAATATGTACTACTTTAAGAATTTTGCTGATAATTCCAAAGCCAGGTGGTGGTGGCACATGCCCTTAATCCCAGCACTCAGGGAGGCAGAGGCAGTGGATCTCCGAGTTTGAGGCCAGCCTGGTCTACAGAGTGAGTTTGAGGACAACCAGGGCTACACAAAGAAATACTTTATTGGTAATTCCAGTCTTAAGAGAGCAAGCTTCTCAAAGCTGCTTAAAAATAGAAGGATCAGTGGTGCAGCTCAATGGTATGGCATTAGGCCCTGGGTTCAGTCCCTGAAATAAATAGTAAAAATTACAACACCAGGAGTGGTTAGCTAGGAAAATTACATAGTTTGACATGACTGTTAGTAGAACACTGCTCTATTATATATTATATAATATGCATTTAATATTTACATAAATATATTTAATATATTATATATGTATATATATTATCAGATAGGCTTACTGGTTCATAGCTATAATCCCAGGCTTGCCATGAGTTTTAGGCCAACGTAGACTACAAAGTGAGACCCTGTCTCAAAAATTTATTGTAACACAATAATTAAATGATTTTTGCTAAAATGAATGTGCGGTGGGTAGAATGAGAAATGCCCTCCATAGTATTGGGTATTTGAATTCTGAGTCCCAGTTGGTGGCAATATTTGAGGAGATTTAGTTTTCTTGCTGGAGGAAGTATGTCTCTGGGGTAAAGCTTTGAGGTAAAAAGCCTCTGTACTGCTTCCACTGGGTGCCACTTCCGGTCCACTCTCTCTGTTTTCTCTTGCAGTTGAAGATGTGGTCACTCAGCTTCCCGACCCAGCCACTGCACTCTGCTTGCTGCTGTGCTGTCCTCACAGATGTGGATTTTAACCCTGTGGCGCCGCACACCCATAGAAACTCTTCCTTCCTAAGTTGCCTTGGCTGGGGTGTTTACACACAGCAGCAGAAAAGTAACTGTCGCAGGGTTTTATTGCTGTGAAGAGAAGCCATGACTGCAGCAATTCTTATAAAGGAAAACATTGAATTGGGGCCGGTTTACAGTTTCAGAATTTAGTCCATTATCATCATGGCGGGAGCAGGGCAGCGGGCAGGCAGATATGGTGGTGGAGGAGCCAAGAGTTCTATATTCGGATCAGCAAGCAGCGGGAAGGAAGACCATGAGGCACTAGACGTGGTTTGAGCTTCTGAGACCTCAAAGGCCACCCCCTAATGACACACTTCATCCAACAAGGCCACATCTCCTCCAAAAAGGCCACACCTCCTAATACTGCTACTCAGTTTGACATATGGGGACCATTTTACTCAAACCACCACAGTAGCTAATACAGAATGTAATAACTATTTGAAGTAAATTTATAATTTGGTTTGTTGTCGTTGTTTTGTTTTTTGGAGTTTTTTGAGACAAAATGTCTTTGTGTAACAGAGCCCTGGCTGGACTGAAACTCGATTTGTAGACCAGGCTGTCCTTGAACTCACAAAGATTTGCTTTCCTCTTCCTCCCAAGTGCTGGGATTAAAGGTGTGTGCCACCATGGCAGTACTGGATAACTTATAGATGTAGCTGTTTTCATTACTTATCCAGACACTTGCAGCCCATCACTAGGCTTCACAAATACATGCGGTATTAAATTTCCTCATGTCTGATATTTTTACCGAGGCTCGTTTAGGAAAGCAGAATGTTGGCATGGATTCCTTTCCCTTCTGAAATTCTCTCCTAATTCCATCTTTGCTTAAGCCTTGAAAGCTCTTCCAGTCGCTCAGGTTTCTCTAAGTGGTATTTGTGAATTTAATCATGCATTGACTTAAGGGTGTCTGTGAACAGCCTTTACTTAAAAATAAACTTTCACATGAAATGCACCTCCTGTTGCTTTCTGCTCTGAAATCTAAGTGCTGAGAGGTTTGCAGCAGCATAATTAACCTTTGAGTCCAGTCCGTGTAGCTAGCCAGACATGACAGACCTTCTACTTACCCCCAGTATGACTGCAAAAGTAAACTTTCAGTGCAGTAGTAACATGACACTGTGGGGTAGAGCCACATAGTTTAATGACAGTTTGATGCATAAGATTGCCTGTTTGGAGCTCTGGTATTGTCATTTGCAAATAGATTTATAATGTTGAAAAAAAACAGTCTCAGCCCTATCATTGATTTGTTTGAGTTACATTTTTTGTTTGTGTGAGTTTACTCTGCTGGATTTTGTTTCCAGTGGCTGCAATACTTGCCATCTGGTAATCTTTAAATTTTTGTTTTGTTTTGTTTTTTGAGACAGGTTTTCCTAGATTCACTTTGTAGACCAAGCTGGCCTTGAACTCACAGAGATCCACCTGCCTCTGCCTCCCGAGTGCTGGGATTAAAGGCATGCACCACCACGTCTGGTCCATCTTTAATATTTAATACCTATCCTTTTTTTGCATTTAGCAAAGCAGCCATATTAACTCAAATAGTAGAAATAATATTTTCCCCCAAGCTAGTAGCTAACATGTAAAAAAGGGCTTCTTTCAACAAGCTTAGTAATTTAGATAATAACTAAGTTACTTTCCTTTGATGTGAAAATCTAAATTTATTCCTAGTTGTATATCATGGAATGCTAATGACTCTATGAGTTTTTTTAAAACTACCCTAAAAATAGATGGAATAAATTCATAGAGTAGAAGAATTAGTATTGTTAAAAATGCTTATACTCCCCAAAGTACGATAGATTCAATGCTACTCATATAAAAATTTGAATGAACTTTCTCACAGAAATCAAAAAGTTTTGTATGGCACAATTTGTGTAGCATCACAGCTGTTGGCTCTGAAAAAAAAAAAAAAAAAAAAACCACCCAAAACCCTGGTAAAAGTGACCTTAAGGGAGAAGGGGCTTATTTTGGCTTACAGTTCAAGGGTGCAGTCCACCACGGCAGGTAAGTCAAGTTAGCAGGAGCTTAAGTCAAGTTAGCAGGAGCTTAAAGCAACTGGTTACATCTTATTCACAGTCAGGAAGCGGGGAGACACGAATGCTTGTGACAGGTCACTTCCCTCGTTTTATACAGTCTAGGACCCAACCCTGTGGAATTCAAGCAAGGAAACCCTCCCTGAAGTGCCCGGAGGCTCGTTTCCTGATCCAGTCACAATGACGGCTGAGGTTAATGTTATTACAAGTCTGCTTCCAGTCGGGTTTGACACTCACCCGCATGCCTGTAAAGCATATTACTATAAAAGCCTAATAGTCCAATTCTTGCCCATCCTATACAACAACAGCAACAACAAAAGAAGTTATATTGTAATCTTTCAGTGGTTTCTCCTAACCAGTGCAAAATATCCTTCTGTTTTTATCAGCTATGGAGAGCCCCAGGACTGATCCCTTTGTAGTATCTATTTATTCTGACAGTTCCGTTCCTCCAGAGACACTGACTACTGCATTTGTATTAGAAGGCAAGTGAAGGAAACATGGAACTGAACGTTTAGAGAAAGTAATATTTAAAAACATTATTACGCAGTTCAAGACAAAGAGTTTTTAGAAGAGGTAGGAAGACATATAAAATTATTGAGTACCTGGTGAGACCCTGTCTTGAGAATAAAGCTCTCTTTAAGGCAGAAGCAGATCATCTAGGACCTAGGAAAGCTTAAGTTTCAGGGGATTTTCCTGGGCTCTGTCTAACTCAGCAGATGAAATTTTATTTATGATTTATTTTCATTTTTAATTATATTTTTATTATTTAAAACACTTTTTAAATTTAAATATATCTTGATCATATTATATATGATCAAATAACCTTTCTCCTCCCTACTTACCCAACTTAATGTTCTTTCTCAAAAAACAAACAAAAACCCAATACAACAACAAAACTCCCCAAAACCAAGAAAACAAGATAAAACAACACACAACAACAACAAAGAAAAAAATAAAACTATGGAGTCTGTTATGTGTTAGTCTACTCTTCCTGAGCATGAGGCCTGCCCATGTCACACTCTACTAGAGAAAACTGATTTTCCCCTCTCCAAGCAGAAAAAAAGAATGGTTCAGTTGTTAACCTTTACTGGAGTGGCTAGGTTTTCTTTCATTTTTCGTTTTTTAAAATATGACAAAACAAAATATAATAAGACAAAACAAAAACTATAACATCAATGTTGGACAAGACAAACCAACAGAAGGAAAAGAGCCTAAAAGAAGGCACAAGAGTCAGAGACCCACTTGTTTGCACACTCAGGAATCCCATAAAAACACTAAACTGGAAGCCATAATATAAATGCAGAGGTCATGGTGTAGACCTGTGCAGGCTGTATTTGCTGCTTTATTCTCTGTGAGTTCATATGAGCGTTGCTCATGTTGACTTAGAGGGCCTTGTTTTCTTGGTATTCTTCATCTATCTCTTCATGCTATCAAAAGAGAAACTTAACCACCAATCCAGCCACAATCCTTTATCTACAAAGGTGTACAGCCTGCAAGATATGCTAGGGCAATGGTGGTACAAAGCTTGTGGGAGTAACCAACAAATAACAAATCAGAGAAGCTTCCTCCTGAAACAGATGGGAACAAATATAGAGACCCATAGACTAACATTACACAGAGAGAAGACCTTGGACCATTCAGCCCTAAATGGGTTGTCTCCATCAAATCTCTCACCTCAGAGCTGAGGGAACACCTTGAAGGAGGAAGGAGGAAGTGGAAAGGGTTTTTGTTTTTGTTTTGTTTTAATACAGGATGCCTAAACTTCAAGCTTCCAGACTGTCATAATCAGAAATAACCATAGAGATCAGGGGAAGGAATAATCCAGGTGGGTTTTGAGGCCATTAACATCTGTAATGGTTGCATTGATTTTTCCTAGAAAGAAGGTATTGGTAGAAGAGGTGTTTGCTTTTTTTCTTTTTAAATCAGTAACACATGGTACAGAATGAGCAGACTTATCTATGTAGCACTTGGACAAATTTAAGAGATGGAACACTGGGCAGCAATGTCCATGCAAGTCCTTTAGCTCAAAGATCTTCAAGCTAAGATCAAAGATGCCGGTTTGTAGCTCTCCTCTTCTTCCAACCTAGACACGCTAATGTCTAGACATTCTTCTTCAGCATTACTCCTGGCTCTTTGCTTTCTCCACTACTGTAAGCAATGTCTTGCCATCAATTGGGTTTCTCCAACCCTTCTCAGCAGCTGGATTTCCCCTCCCAGCCTTATACCAATGTATTTGATGCCACTAAAAAGATCTCTGTGAGTTCAAGGTCTGCCTGGTCTACATAGAGAGTTCCAGGACAGTCAAGGGCACACACACACACACAAAGACCTTGTTTCAAAAAAAAAAAAAAAGGTTGTTTCAGTTTCCAAGTAACGAACAACTGATGAAAATATAATAAAAACCCCAGTTAGCTTTTGTTTCCAAACATAGTTTTGAATGATGCCTTTCTACAAATTTTTCCTATGAACCTAAAACTGCTCTAAAACTAAAGACTACTGAGGGAGAAGGAAAGAGGAGGAGAAAAAGAAGGCAGGCAGAAAAGGAAAACAAAAGAAAAGGGGGATATATATATATTGTAGACATTTCCACTTCTGGGTAGGATGGAAACTCTCATGTTGGGGAACTGATTCTTCTGGGAAAAGAGCATTTCTTATACTGCTTCCATATTTTTGATAATGAATTTTGTGGTAGCTTGAACGAGAATAACCCCCATATGCTCATGTGTTTGAATGCTTGATCCTCAGTGGTGGAACTGTTTGGGAAGGATTAGGAGGTGTGGCCTTGTTGGAGGATCTGTGCGACTGGAGGTGGGTTTTGAGGTTTGAAACAATGCATGCCATTCCTAATGTCTCTCTGACTCCAAATATTGGGTCAAGATGTGAACTCTCAGGGCCTTTGTTTTACCATTGAGGACTCTAATCCTCTGAAAATATAAGCCCAATTAAATAGTTTCTTTTACAAGTTGTTTTGTCATAGTGTTTTATTACATGTAGTATCACAATTTGAAGAAATGGTCTTTGTAGTCTAGCATATCTGGGATTGAATCGTGGCTCAGCCATTTGTTGATTCTAATTTAAGTCTCAGCAAGAAGCCCCAAGATCTCTGGATATGTCGAGAGATGTTGTGAACCTTCCAGACCACCAAGGATCACAAGATGATATTTAAGCCATAGAGCTCCACGTGCCCCCCCCCTTCCTCTTGCTTTCATGGACTGAGAAGACACACTAATGTGCACAGCAAAGTATGCCATTAGACAGTATTTAGGCTGCAATAGCCTGAGGCACATCCCATAAGCCGGCCTAAGAAGGCGGTACAAATTGGAGAAGCTTTAGGCTGGGAAGCATACACAGGCCAAGGAGACTATAGAAACAAGTCTCAGCTGGTGGAGGAAGCCAACCTCAGGTTAGCAGTTAAAACAGAGTGACTTTATAAGCTGGTCATGATCTAGCGGTTGGAAAAAACTGGCCATACAAACTGGCAAAGTTAGGCCCAACAAACATTAAGCTTGAAAGGGGCTGCCTGCTGGAACTGCTATAAAACTAAGTTATCCTGCACAGACCTACGCTAAGAATATTAATATCCTTTTAAGAAAATTAAAATAGTGTCAGTTAGGTGTTCTTAGATAGGTATTAAGGTGTTCTTAGATAAGTTATAGGTTTCAGGTTATAGGATATAGGTATTTTATAGGTGTTCATTAAGTACTAATAAATATAAGCATTTTAAATAAATATTCTGTTACAATAATCATTCATAGTTTTGGTGTGAGAATTATCTGAGAGAAGGCACATAAGCCCTTTTCACAATGCCTGACGCTTAGAAAGTTCCTGAAGTTTGCACCAGGTGGAAACTGGAGCTTTAGACACTGTGCTTCCCTTCTGTACAGCATGCTTCTACAGACTGAAAAGAATCATGAGAAAACTTGGGCCAAGCTGCTGCAGCTCTTAAAGTCTTTACCACAACACTCAAGGAAAGAGGCAGAGCCGGAGTTCCTCAGATTATGTTACAGAGATAACAGGTCATAATGGCCCACTTTCACATTGGTGTTCCAGAATTCCTCTATCAGAAATAGAATTGTGGATGTCCTGTGGAAAGTCCGAGAAAACAGACACTCAAAGCCTTTCCAGATTGTTCCATAACTGTGACAATATCAGCCCTCCAAGAATGTGTTGAGTCCCTCTAGTAGTGGTGATCAAGTATGACTATTTAGAAAGTCGAGTTTGGGAAGAAATTGCTGGCCTCCGTCTGGACATCATGCCAGAATCTCATGTGGTCTTAAGCAGAGCACGGGACTTCATAGGAACGGTGATTGAAAAGACACCTAGATACCATGTTTTGGGAAAAACGTATCTACCATGAGCTAATTTCTGTTTGCTTGCTTAAATATTGTTCAGGGGTAGAAAAGAATGTTAGAGAAAATTGGTGTTGGAAAGAGAATGGTTCAACAGTTATGAACTCTGGCCTCTTCTAGAGGACCTGGGTTCAGTTCCAGTACCCATGGGGGCTAAAAACCACCTGTAACTCCAGTTCTAGGGGATCTGACACCCTCCCCTGGCCACCTCAAACAGCAGGCTTGCACATGGTCCATTGATATACATGCAGACAAAACATCCCCATATGAATAAAATAATGTAAATGAAAATCTAAAAAAAATTTAAATTTTTTTAAAAGAATGAAAGAAAAAAATCAGAGAAAAGTATCCACTTCTACTTTCTAATTGTGTTGGACTGTCTTTGAAAGAAAACAGAGTCTTGGCTAATAATTGCAGTAAAGATCACTCCCCAGACATGAGGAATAGGGCCAACAGCGGAGGGAGAAAGCTGTGGGCCTTGTGGTTTTCAGTGCTTTGTTTTTGCTTTTTGTTATTGTTTTGTTTTATTTTTAGCTGAATGTAAAAAGCTCCCATGAGTGTTGACTGAATATCCATGGGAAAAACACATGACCTTCCATGGCTCTGGGAGAGGACCCTATATGCCTCAGGCCATGTCACCACGCATCACTAATAGCAGCCATGGAGTTGAATGCTGGCGAACTTTGATATTGTTGGATGACATTTAGAACCCAACATTCCTCTTATGTTTACCCTTTCCTCAAAGGCTCCCTTACATGATATCTTAAAAAATACTACACATTTAATAATAGAGTTGAGCAATGAGAATGCAGTTTAGTTTTCTTATCCTGGTAATAGAACCACTTCGTTCCTAGGTGCCTCTCTTTAACAACGTGAACCGTGATCGGGCGTGCCTTCAACACAGTGACAAGGACAGATCTGCCTTGGGAAATTTCAAAGGTTTCCTCTGGGACATTCTGCTTTCAGCAGCTGCCAACATATAGGCCTCATCAACATAGTTTGTGTAAGAGCTAGGTCTTCAGAGCACAGTCTGAGAGTGCAGAAGAGATTGTGGGAGAGATGGCTAGGTTTGGCACAAAATGTTACATTTCATAATAAGTTAAGTCTCCGTAATATATTAGAACCACTACAAACACATCTGCAAACATTTCTATATCTCTAATCTAACATCTCGATAAGGAAAAGCTAAGCATAAATATACAATGCAATGTGTTGTGATTAAAGCCTCTTAGCATGTCATAATAGTGTCATCAAAAAACCCAAAACCAGCCCTGGGAGCCAAACAGTAAACAGTAAGAAAATTTCTATTACTGTGTTAGGGCCAACAAACATTTGACAACATTATGAACTTCTACAGTCTATGATAGCAAAATAAAAGTTCCGTAACATTATGGCTGTAACACTATGATACTAAAGGGTAAAAATATGATCTATATTATAAGAATAAAAAAGGCTGAAGTTGGTTGCTAGACAAAGAATGATAGAAAAAGGAAAAATAAAAACAGATATCAAGTGCATCAGGTGTAGAGCTAAAAGATGCCCCTGGTGAGGCATCTGCCCATCACTTTTCTGCAAACTTCCTGCATCTTACCACTCCTCTTCCTCTGTGGCCAAAGCTCTGGAAATACTTATTTTGATGATAATGGTAATGAACATTTACTGAGCATTTTCCATGAGCCAGGCATTTGTTGAATAGTTTCATCTCTTCATTTAGTTCTGAAAATGACTCTATAATCCTAGGAGATAAGCTCAAGTTTCTATTTGTCTTATTTGGGGGGGGTTGGTGCCTGGAGTCACCACGTGGCAGGAACTGGCCTGGGATTCACTATGTAGCCTTGCCTCCAACTTGCGACCTCTCCTACTGCAGCCTCTCAAGTCCCAGGATTGCAGGAAAGCGACATACAGCCTTATTCATTGTTTTAATTGATAGCTTCCAGAAATAGAGTGTCCTGCCCAGGATTACACAGCTCGTGAGTGACAGGTGCACAGTGTGAGAGGCAAAGCTTCCTTGGGCACTTACTGTCCTCGGGTCACTCGTCTTAGCTCAAGTGTTAGCCCCTCTGCAATCTGGGGTTCATCGCAGGCACTGGGTTCCTGTAGCCCAACCCGACACCCACTAGCCACACGTGGCTGCTCAGGTTACACTAACTTAAGCGGAAAAAAATCGAAAATTCAGTTCCTCAGTCATACCAGGTACATTTCAAACACCCCATCATCCCCTCGTGAGAACTGTGTCACACAGATTAAAAGTCATTTACACCACTACAGAAAGTTCTGATTCTAGACCCAGAGGTTTTCCTGTCGATAAGCTTCTCGGTGCCACGGGAAGTTCTTCAAGAAGATAAGTGAAGACATTGCTCTTTCTCTGGCAACTGAAGATAGCTCTGGACTACAGTGTCTTTCGATCAACAATCAGCCTCAGCGGTAAGAGTGATGAAGGCTTGATGGGTCTTAGAACATCGTTTTCTTCCTTTTTCCTCTAGTCTTAGGGGGAAAGCAGATCCGCAGTTACTAATCTCTCAACTGTCTAACTGTCT
The DNA here is from genome assembly GCA_907164525.1 of Lophiomys imhausi. NCBI lineage: Eukaryota > Metazoa > Chordata > Mammalia > Rodentia > Muridae > Lophiomys > Lophiomys imhausi. Next base: position 12,172,185 of record CAJQZJ010032563.1, read on the forward strand.
TGTTTCTGTGCCCTTTAGCCCTTCCAGAACTATCGGAGCTATTCTTCCTGGCGACTCCTCTATTTGAACCTCCTGGAGTCTTTCTGACTAGACACCATCTCTGAGTCCTTAACTAGTAAATGATGGAAATGAAAACAGTCAGGGTTGACGAAAAGCAAGGTAGTAATCATTAACTAGAGTGACTGCCTAAATAATTAAAATACGTTGGGAAGGAAAGATAAAACTCTTTTATTTAATAAACATTCATTATTTGTAGAATTAAAAAAAAAATTTAAAGGTCCCATGCCGTAGGTCTGCTCCCGAATCCTACTCTCCTCATAAATGTTGTCTGTTATATCAGTTACTTTTTTTTTTTTTTTTTTTGGTTTTTTTCGAGACAGGGCTTCTCTGTTTAACAGCTCTGGCTGTCCTGGACTCGCTTTGTAGACCAGGCTGGCCTCGAACTCGCAAAGATCCGCCTGCCTCTGCCTCCCAAGTGCTGGGATTAAAGGCGTGCGCCACCACCGCCCGGCTCAGTTACTTTTCTTGTTGATGTCTAATACCTGACAAACTCAACTCAAGGAAAGGGGTTTCTGTGGCTCACAATTTGAGGGTAAATCCTTTGTGGCAAGGAAGGCGAGGGCGTGAACACAAAGCAGCTGGCTACGTTGCATCCACAGCAACAAGGCAGAGAGCTTGCTTTCTCTGTTTTATTCAGCCCAGGACCCCAGTGCATGGAACGACATCACCCACATTTACACCAGGTCTTCCCTCCTAAATTAGCCTCATCTGGAAACTCCCTTACAGATATGCCCCGAGGTTTGTCTCCTACGTGATTTCAGATCCAGTCAGCTTGGCAATAATACTAAGCATTACATCTGTTTACTTACAGTCAGGTTTCTTAGGAAAGTGTGCTAGGAATGCTAATGCAATTAGTTAGACGGGGTCCATGCTTAATCAGCTAATCCTAGCCCGACAAAAGTTGCAACCATAGTCAACTCTTAATACGTTCAAAGTTAATACTATCAACTAATGTTTAAAGGAGGGTACTTGATCATTATTGATTTCTTACTTATTTATACTCCTTCCACCACCTGCGGAGCTGGGAAAGGAAAGAGAGAGAGAGAGAGCAAGGAAGGAAAGCTTCCAGATTGAGAGAGAACGGAGCTCAGCCATGCCTTTCTTAATTATTTTTATTTATTATGTGTATGTGTAGATGTGTCTCTATGGGGATGTATGCACCTGTGTCCAGGTGCATGGAGGTCAGAGAGTCAGGCTCCCCTGGGGTCGTAGGTAATTGTGAGCCCCCTGATTGTGGGTGCTGGGAACTGAACTTGGGTTCACTGTAAGAGCAGAATACACTCTTAACCATGAGACACCCCTCCAGTCCCCTCAGGTGATACTCTCAACAATAAAAAAAAAAAAAAGCAACCTAGCTGGTGAAAATACTTTTAAAAATCAAAGTCTCTGAAAACTATTATGGTAGGGATGTGAAGTAAACCCTCTCCCCCCATTTAAAAAAATAACTCATATACTAAAGGTTTGGTTCCTAGACAGTGTAGCTGTGGAGAAGTGGTTGGGTAACAAGGGTGTCTCTGTGCTTCCTAGGTGACATTAGGTGAGCAGCAGCATTCTGCCACCGTGGTGTTCTCCTCCCTCGCCTCAGGCACAGAAACATGGAGCCAAGTGACTTCAAAGTGAAAGCTCTGAAAGCATTAGCCAGAGGAAGCCTTTCCTCCTGCAAGGAAGCTTTTCAATCCCCAGTACTCTGTAACAGAGATGAAAGACTAACACGTGTGTAAAGGGCCTAAGACAACGGGGAAACGTCCACTCAGGAAAATCTGCTTGGTGATGGAGAGATGGCTCAGCAGTGAAAAGCATTTACTGCTCTTGCAGAGGACCTGGGCTTGGTTGCCAGTTCCCAGGCAGCAAGCAATGGATGTATGTCATGCTGGCCAGATTTACGTCAACTTGACACAAATAACAGTCATCTGAGAGGAGAAGACCTCTATTTAGAAAATGCCTCTGTAAGATCAGGCTGTAGGCAAGCCTGTAGAGCATTTTCTTAATTAGTGATTTACAGGGGCGGGCCCAGCCCATTGTGGGTGGTGCCGTCCCTGGGCTGGTGGTCCTAGGATCTATGAGAAAGCAGGCTGAACAAATCATGATGAGCAAGCACCTCTCCATGGCCTCTGCGTAAGCCCCTGCCTCCAGGTTCCTGCCCTGCTTCAGTTCCTGTCCTGACTTCCTTTGATGATGAACAATGATATGGAAGCGTAAGGCAAATAAACCCTTTCCTCCCAACCTGTCTTTGGTCCTGGAGTTTTAGCAGCAATTGAAACCCTAAGACAGATGGGCTTCCCAGTCGTCTCCTCAGGGGTTCCATCCTGACTGTCGATGTACTACTGCCTGAGTAGCTGTTTTTGGTCCCACTCAGACCGCATCTGTACTTACTCCTTACTCCTTGGTACACAGGTAACATCCTATTGCAAGTACCTGGGGATTGCTGAAAGATTTCTTCAGGCCCAAGCATTGGGCAGCTGGCAAAGCAGGAAAACTCGTGTCCTGGAAACAGCTCTACTAATGAGAAATGGGAAATGTAGAGTGAACACCCCAGCCTCCTTGTCCCTCCGGTGTCGGCTCTGGCACATTCTGTCCACCCTCAAGAAATCTCCACGACCTTAAGCCCTTAGCAGCTCAGGGAAATAGCCTGGTCATTAATGTACTCTGTGCTGGCTGATTTATAAACAATACTTGAAATATTCAAGATATAATACCCAAAGGGAGAAAAACTCAAAACTTTGATATATGGTATGGTTATATGTATGCATACGCAGCAAGGGAAACATGGAAAGAAATATACTAAATGTTTGTAATGGTTAGTTTTTGGTGTTGAGATTTGTAAAATACTCTTTCTCATAGTTGTCTTTATTTTTCAATGTAAATCTGTGTTGCTTTTTAAAAAAGTATTTGTTAGTGTGTGTGTGTGTGTGTAGTATGTGTGTGTGTTTCTGTGCGTGTTATGGAACATATATGGAGGTCAGAGGGCAACCTAAGCCAGTCAGTTCTCTCCTTCAACCACATGAGTACCACGATTGAAATCAGATTGTCAAGCTTGACAGTAAGTGCCTTTACCCACTGGCCCATCTCACTAGCCCTGTATTGCTTTTAAAACCAGAATAAACCATTTTAATATGCTTGTAGGTCTGATGACTGTTTTGCCTTTATTACCTTTAAATTTAAGCTGTCAATCTAAATCAACAGCACAGGTTAGGTCCTCAACTGCAGCACCAGCTGGGAACTTGCTAGGCTTCATGTTCTCAGCCCCTTCCTGCACCTTCTGGTCAGAAAGCTGGGGTGGGACCCCAGCAACCTCAGTTTTAAGAAGCCTTCCAGGCAATTTTGATGCATGCTTAAAGCTTGAGAACCACCGGTAACTTTCACATGCCTCTGGACCCACACATTTCAGTCACATAAAATGCAAGATTGCATTATTACAGGATTAATGAACTGATCAGGGTGGGTCTTGTAAGTAGGGAGACAGGCAGCTTGTCACACTTGTCCTGGTCTGAATTCATTGGAGGGGACATTAGGTCTGGGTTTTGTTATTATTATATTTGTTTTCAGGGTATAAACATTTTACATTGAAATCCATGGTCTATTTAATAGACAGAAGACTACACTAAGCTGAGTCTAATCTAGTGATTTATCACGACCATGTGACAGAGTGATGCTTCACGGGCCTGAAGTGAGATTGGCTTTTCCTTAGTCCTGCCTCTACTTGCCTGACGGCTGCATCCCCTGAAGGTGATTTTTTTCCTCAGTAATTCTCTCTTTTCTCTGATTCTACAAGAAATGGTAGATTTCAACACCTTTTGGAGAAGATCACCACCCACTGAGTTTAAGAGGCCCGTTCCTTAGTCCCCCATGGAGTTTTTATTTGTTCCAGCACATACACACAGGCGGATCCACTGACCCACAGGCCCTTACAAGCTGGTGAGCTAGGTGCATCTCCTTACATGTCTGCTTAATGACATAGGGTTGACAGACAAGTACTCAGAACGCTCTTTGAGTAAATGAATGAATGAAGCCTGTAGTTCATGAAACACGTTCATTTACTCAGCACTTAAGGTTTTACACAGAAAAGTCTAATAATGTAAGAAACGCACGCCGGGAACATTACCTACATCAGCATGAATGTACAGAGAAGGCACTCGCTTCTTAGCTGCATCAGTTTTTCAGGAACTTCCAGCAGGTGGCACCAATCAATACTGCCGTGGGACTGAATTGGAAGCTGGTTGATATTTTTCGACATGAACTTTAAACGTCAAACTGAATAGACCTGCTTTAGTTGAGCTCATAACAATGGCTGGCATTTATTTGGCACCTTCCCACTTACAAAGTGCTTTTAAATCCTTGCTGTGATGTTGTCTCAGATTCTGTCAGCTTTAAGAAGCTTTTATGCACTTTGGACCTCTGTTGACATGTCACGTAGTCACAACAACTGTATAGATTGTTGTTTTTATATTACTAATAACACCAGGCTTTCAAAGACAAAATTCTCTGTGGGTAACTTAGGCATGATCCTACATGTAAAGACAGAGTAGAGTATTAATAATTCCATTAACTCTCTCACTAAACAGTCCCGCGTCCTCCCGTTTATATGTTGCACTGTAGACACAGAGGTCTTGCTTGCATAGATGCATCCTCTGATCCTGGAACAACCTTAAGATGTGGGCCAAGCAAGTATCATGCTGCGGATAAAGAGAAAGTAGTTCCTCTCTCTTCCATACCATTCTCACCCTCTCTCCTTAACTTTACCACTTCCTTTCCTGAGGGAAGTTGACTCTTTTTTTTTTCTTTTAACTTTATATGTATAGGTGCTTTGCCTCCATGTATGTCTGTGTACCACATGTGTGCCTGGTGCCTGCAGAGGCCAGAAAAAAGTCCTCTAGATCCCCTAGAACTGCAGTTATAGATGTTTGTGAGCTGCCGTGTGGGGGCTAGGAACGAACCTGGGTCTCCTGGAGGAGCAGCTGCTGTTCTTAACCACTGAGCCATCTCTCCAGTCCTCTAGGCTTACTCTTTAACAACACTCTGGGACAAACGTCTTGGTCTGGATTGAATTTGGAAATTGTGACAGACAGGACTGGGTCATGTAGGGAAGTCCTGAGTGCCTGAGACTGGGTTCAACAGAAACTGGTCGGTTTTCAAGGACTAGAACAGGGGCTTGCTCCGTTAGACAATGAACAAAATCTGAGCCGGGCTCTGTGCGTGGGTCAGGTTGCTAGAAGAAGAGGAATCTGCGTTGAGGTTAGGTGGTGAAGGTGTGCATAAACATGGGAGGTGCTGAAGGGTCCCTGTGTGGTGTGAGGGCACACATGGCCTCTGGGGGTTGTGGTGCTGCCTGCTTAGAAACTGGTGCGTATGAAAAGAACATAGTTTCAGAATAAATGGTTTGCAAAGAAGATAAGTTGCCCTTTAAAGGAATGGATGATTGGAAAAAACTTATGTTTACGAGTGGTGAAATCTCTTAGGAAATAGTTTATCTTCAAAAGATTGGAAACTTGCTAAGGAAGGCCCTTTGGAAGCTCTGACTGTAAATTCATGGAGGCATCCAGAAAGCCTTGCATTTTGCAGTTTTTAGTGTCCTTGACTTGATCAATGCACCAGAACAATATGGTGGACGTTATATCATGTTCGCTGTGCTGGGGACCCGGCCCATAGCCTGTGTGTGTTGGCACTCTGGCACCAAGCTACATCTCCAGTCCTTAACCAATATCTTTTGGGTTGGTGTCTTCCTGAATCTCTGTATTCTGTTTCATGAACATAATCATAATTAAGAATGAATGAATTGAACATAAGTGTGCTGAAAGTTTTAACAGAGCTTGTCATAGTCTTGGGGATCTTCTTTTAGTAACTAGGGATTTTAAAATTCTGTTAGCTAAAGTAGCAGATACTTAAAAATGACTTGATCATGTAAGTAAATGTAAATTTAAAATTGTCATGGGCTGAAGAATATAGCTCAAATGGTAAGAATGTTTGGTAAGAATTCACAGAACTCTTACGCGGTTTCTAAGACAGTGTAAGTCCAACATCATCAACACAGGAATTGACCATCAGGGAAATTTTCATGTATTTTCATGTTAGATTACTAGTGATGAGGCTATCGAGGTGGGTAGTTTAAATAACTCCTAAAAGTTGATTTAGTCAAATGCCCTGTGTGAACAACTTGACGGATAACACCATACACCTGAGTTAGAGCAACAAACTCTAATCATGAAAGGAAGCAAATACAATGATGAGCTTGGGCTTATGAAGCCAATGGGCAGTATGCTTTGGGGTGATTTATTCTGAAACCCTGAATTGTGTTTTATTTGAAAGACTCTCCTGAGTCATTCAAGTTTCCATCACTAAGGGTTCTGTATTCCACAACTGATCACCAAGTAGACAGAATGACACCTTTTGTGGAGAAGTATTGGATTCTGACTGCATAGAAAGAAAGCCTTGAACCCCATTGGAGGGACTGTACTAAAGTTCTTCTCCTACCCACAATGCATTAAATCTTTAACCCTCCTGCCTTGTGTCCTGCTGGAGACTATGGTGAAGACAGCATGCTCACTATAGACAGAGTCTTCAGAAATGCTGACCAAGACTTCTCATCATAAAGAGACTCATGCCCTTCTCAACTTCTCCTAGCGAAAAGTTTTCACTTGGCAGGGTTACACTAGTGAGCATACTTCCATGCATTTTTGTAAACCCTGAAAACATCCTACTGTGCTGAAACATTGGAGACAGGCAGGAGTGTAGAGATGAGCAACCATGTGCTCAAACACAGGCTTCTCTTACTCCTAACACATGAAGGACTGTGTATAAAAAGTCCTCCCAATAAGTATGAGCTATTTTTACACGGCAAGTACAGGAAGAGGAAACCAGAAGTAAAAATGTGAAAACTGCCGAGTGTAACTTTTTAATCCTTTTATATGGCTTTATGGATAAGAAGTTTCTATGGAGATAAGAGGCTCAAATTTTGAGAAGGTAAAAAGGCTTATGTTGACTCCTTGATCAAAAGACTGAGATCTTTTGGCAGGGGGGACATGCCACAGTGCACACGTGGTGGTCAGGGGCTAACTTATAAGGAGAGGTAGCTCTCTCTTTTATCCTATGTGAATTCTGGGGATTGAACTCAGATAATCAGGCTTGTCAACAGGTGCTTTAACCCACTGAGCTGGCTGGCCGGGAATCTTACAGAATACTTACAAGTTTACACAAAAGGGTTGACTGCAATTATTACAACTCAGCACAGAAAACTTAAGTTAAATTTTGTTTTTAATTAACAAGTAATTTCACATGCTTATGGAACTTTAAAGAATTACAAGGTGTATGTGGCCTACAGCAAGCTAAGAGAAAAGAGCTAATGTGATGAGGGAACACAGGTTTCTTACACATGGAGAATCCAACTTCAAAACGCTAATTGTTTAAGTTAATATGGTGAAATGTCATGGTTTATTTCTCCCCTCTTCCATGCTCCATTTTGAAATCTGTGACCTTGTAGTGGAGGTCTGTCTTAATGGTGAGTGGATTTCTTAAGTCTTAAATCAAAAATTCAAAAGCAGTGACTCTGAAGTTGATTCTTTTGGATATGTAAAATAATTGGCAGGTTACCGTTTTTCTGGATTGTACTTAAATTTCTTAGCATGACGGGGTCTGTGTCTCTCTGGTCTTCAATGGCTCGGGAGATTCCCCTGGGTCTAGTTGTGTTCACATCTGTAAACTTTTTAGGATGATTTGCACTTGGTGAGTGGGGAGGCTCCCTAGAACACAAATAAATACTCACCCGAGCACTTCAAGCTTTTCCGTTTCCATCTGTTAAAGAGGACATTTTGTTTTTGTTTAGAGGTGGAGTTAAGCAAGTTTATTGTTCGGATCAGATGAGGTCATGGCTCTTCCCCCTGCAGTAACTCTTCAGGAATGTATTGATAGGTTGTTGTACAGCTGGGCCTGCCCTGAAAACTGCTGAGGTGTGCAGGGGCATCTTCGCCCAGACATGCCTTGCACTCAGAGGAAGCCTCTGTTTTTCCTTCTCTTCCTTCAATGGGCCCTGACATCTTTCCCAAACCTCTACTGCTTCTCAAATGAAGCACAGTTCCTCATTGATAAGTTAATCAGGTTAACTTATCAGGTTAGATAAAGATTAAAAAAATTATTTTCCTGCTTTTATTGGAAAGGTATTTAATAATATGTATAATTTTGAAAACTTAAACTCTTTGGGCTGGAGAGACAGTTCAGCAGTTAAGAGGACTGGCAGCTCCTACAGAGGAGCTAGGTTTGGTTCCCAACACCCACATGGTGGCTACACACATCTGTAACTCCAGTTCCAGGGGACTTGACATGCTCTTCTGGGTTCTTCGGGTAGCAGGCATGTGTGTGGTGCACAGACATATCCAGTCAAAACACCCATATGTTAAAAAAAAAAAAACCTAAAACCCAGAAGTTAATAAAAACTAAGTGCTCACAGACCTAGAGGACTTGTAAGAAGAATTCAGCAACTGTTGAGAGTTGTAAGATCTTTCAGCAAGATTGCCATCAGATGAGGGTCCCAACTCTGTCATGAGAACGCCATGCTAGAAACATAGATGGACACCTCTGTGTCTTTTCCACAATGCTGGATTTTATTGAATAACAATAAATTCACAAGGCTTAGTGGTTTCAATGGAAGAAATCTGCCAGATAATTCTGCCTACCTTGGTCATCTATCTGTCCAAGGTAAATAAATCCAGATTCTCCTATTGCAATCTTAATGGCTAATATTCTCATATAGCACAGCGCAAAACACAGAGTGAAGATATCTATACAGCTATATGCTGGAGTCAGGGCTGAGAGTGAAGTTATGGTGTCAAGCTGGGGGGTAAAAGAGTAGACCTGGGTCTGAAGCACAAAACAGCAAGTTCAGGTCAAGATGGGTGGATGGGCAGGCAGAAATTGGTATGTTCAACAGCTGGGGACTGAACCAAGCCAAAGCTCCAGGGACATTGGGGGAGTTCTGGTTGTTGGTCTTTAATGCATACACCAGGTATCAGATGTAGCTTGGTGTGACACCATGCCGTCATAGCATGAGGCGTCCACCACGTCATAGGGTCCAGGCATGGGTTTTACACCTACCGTTCAGGCTGTTGTGTCTAGTAAGTTCTTGGGCCTGAATACCCTGATGTAATTTTAATACACTCATGTGTCTTTACAGTCTCAATTCACCCAGGTAAATATATATATATATATATAGTTTTGTTTTTTGTTTTTTGAGACAGGGATTCTCTGTGTAGTCTTAGCTGGCCTGGAACTCACTGTAGACCAGGATGGCCTTGAACTCATAGAGATCCACCTGCCTCTGCCTCCCAAGTGCTAGGATAGGGCAGCCCACTTTCCACTCCTAGGAAATAATGTATCAGTCTAATGAACAGATGGTTCCTGGCAGATGGTGCTATTTGTAGGCCCACCCAAGGGCTTCAGCCATCCTTCTCCCTCAAAATGGAGTAACTTAGAGAAGACCAGAGCTGATCTCAACAACCCCCAGAACCACAACTCAAAAGAAGCCTCTCTTCTTTACAAAGTGACCTCCTGCAAGTGTCTATAGTAATGAAAAATGGGCCATGTATATGCACCCTGTGTGCTGTGTGATATGAGAGTTAACATTAGTACCTGAGATTGGAGTAACAGAACCCACGTTTGCTTTACCTGGCTACCAAGGTAGGTGGGATTATATGACAAATTGATGACCCTGAACCCCTAAACCTTATGAATTCATTGGGGTGGCATTTTGGACATACACTCATCTATGTTTCTGGCATAGCACATGCATGGCAACTGTGATTCTGGAGGTATCGGGTATGGGGGACTCCTCTGATAATGGTTTTCTTGCTGCCAGAGTCCTGAGGTGGTGCAGAGCATATCACAGGAAGAGATGGGGCATCCTCATGTGTGGATTATTTTCTTTAGGTGTATTGGCATTTTGCCTGGATGTATGTCTGAGTGCCTGCTGCCCATGGAAGCCAGGAAAAAAAGAATCAAATTCTCTGGGACTGGAGTTGCAGATGATTGTTAGCCACTATGTGTGCGGGGAATTGAACCTAGGTTTTGTGAAAGAGCAGTCAGTGCTCTTAACCGACCTTGTAGCAGTCCGTATGTAGATTACTTCATTATCACCCATTCCTGTGAGGCCAACCAGGATCCAGTCATGGTTCAGTCAAACTCTACCTTCATGAGCTTATCTCACTGAAGCATCTCAGTCAGGTAACATTTCACCCTTTTAATACGTTACAATGGGGATTATATGTCAACACAGGAGGCCTTAGGACACTTAAACCATAACCAAACCATGCAGCAAGCAACAGTCTTGGTTTGCCAGGAATTACTGAAAAGGACTTCTGGTATACTGACCTACTTTTATGAGCCAGAAGAGTTCTGAACAAGCCAGGACAAAGCTGGTCACCTTAGATGGAATCTGTTTGGGGAACACCCTCAGACCATCTATGTAGGTGCTAGTTGAAGAAAGAGTGTGAGTCATGGTATGAGGAATTATTGGAGCCATGTGACAGTGGTTCTGTTCACTCAAAATAACTTCAGTTGAAACAGCAAACCCTCGGTTGTCTCTGCTTCCCATGTACCATTAAATAAGGGAGGTGAATAAGCTCTGAGCTGAGTGACTTTTTTAGAAGCATGATCCAACAAGTTACAGATGATGTTTCACAAGTCACACCAGTTATCCAAAAATTGTTTTATAGCCAAAGTTTAGACAAATTTATAGCTAAATTTCTCATTATACTTCATGGCATCATTCAGTCTTGGACATTTTAAACTAAGATCAGCCAAATCAGAATTGTCCATCCAATCCTCATTGAATTTTTCTCTTCAATACAGCGTTTCCACCCCTACGTCTATCCGCTGCACTCTAAACCCTGATGACCATAGAGCCACAGCGCTGCTAGGGAGAACACTCTGTCCCTGCTGGCATGTCCCTGTGGAGATGATCATATCATCCCAGCAGGAATATACTAGGACATCTGCACACTCCATCTGGTCTCCAGGAGTTGGTCTAAGAAGGTCACCCTGAATCTCAATCTGAACCTCCACATCCAGTGACCTTTGAGCCCCTCCTAGTGGATAAAGAAAGACTGGGGAGCCCTCTGATGCTCTTCCCTGCTAGTGTAAGATTTTGGGGAGTATGTGTTGACTCGGGCACTGCCTAGACATGCAGGGCCCTGGGTCCATTTTGCAACCTTACCAGGTAGTCTGAGGAAGTGCCAAGAGGCTTGTCACCTCCTGGACAGTTAGTAGAGAACAAAGGCACAGGGCTTCTCTGCTTTGGGGTTCTGTCAGTATGGCTGAGGTTTCTGGTTGCCTTCTGGAAGATCTGGTGCTAGATCTGGACACAGCAATCTACCTAGGTACCCATAGCATCTAGCTCCTCCCCATGTTCTTTCTGTTCCTCTCCTTTCCCAACTTAGTCCAAAGGATGCTTGTCTCATGAGGGTGAGGACTTGCTTGTACAGTAAATTGAGATTTATGGTATCAACTTTGACACTTGGACTCTCTAAGGGAATACACAGAGCCTGATATTTTCCACAATACATGCATTCTCCTTTTCTGCTTTACTAACGGAGTGTGGATCCTGTTTATATCGGCTGTATTTCCCTTTAAAAGGCTTGACTACAGCCTGGCAAGTAAAGTGGAAGTCAGAATTTCTGGAATGGCCTTGTAATGGTTGAAATCAATGGATAATCTTTATCCATTCCTCTGTTTTTTTGTTTGTTTGTTTGTTTTTTAAGTTCCTAATGCCTCAGATGTGGATTTAACAGTTGGAACTCACACCATCATACTGCGTAATCTTAAGGCTCAGAATGAAGCAAAAATGGTGCTTGAATCTCCAGCATACCAGCTCTAGCCTGTCTTCCAGACCTCCAACACAGTTGCTTCATTCTCTCTTGCAGACAGCCAACCTTTAATGAGAATGCCCCCCTCTCACTATTTGCTCTAGTGACTTTCAAAGGTCTACAGGGAGATGTGATAGCTAAAATCAGACTCCATTTGTTTCTTTGAATTCCATTAGTTAACATTTGCTTATTGTTCTGGCTCCTCAGGGGGCTCTTCAATGATTGGCACAACTCACCAACTTCATGAATAACTTACTGCTCCTCTGTGTTGACAATTATTCTAAACTCTAAGTGTTCTGTTTCTCCTTATTCCTCCTCCTCCTCTATATTGCCCAGCCTTAACTATATGTGACTTGTGATCCTCAGCATCCCATAAGTACCAACACACATAGTATCAAATTCTACTTAAGGAAGGGATAGTTATTCAAACATGGTTAACTAAATTAAAATTTCCAAGATAGACATCTATCATAGGGCATAACTTTATTTCTTGCAAGGATGTGGGTGATTTTATTTCTGCTTTTAGTAGTGAAGTCATGGCTCTCACTTTGCAATCTAGGGAAGAAGATTGCAATAGAAGTTCAATTCAGGCATTTATATTCTCTCTACAAGAATGGCCTCCTCTGTTTGAAGAGACTTGCCTCTCTTTTGATGCTCACAAGCTATAATTTAGTATTTTATAGTATTGATTTTTAAAAGTTGATTCTTTGATACCAAAGGTATTCCCACGATGACACAGAGACCACATGGCTTATGTTTTCCAGGTCAGGCTTGATTTGTTCAATTTGTTTATAGTCAATTCCACAAATAATATAATACCACCTATAAGACTATAAAGAATAACTCAAAATAATAATTTTAAAACTCCAAATAGCCAGGGTATGGTGGTGTATGCCTTTAGTCCTAGTGCTTGGGAGGCAGAGGCAAGAGGATTTCTGTGAATTCAAGATCAGCCTGGTCTACAGAGTGAGTTCCAGGACAGCCAGGGCTACATAGAAAAACCCTTTCTCAAAAAACAAAACAAACGAAAAACAAACCTTCAAATAAAGCTTAAATAAAAATTAAAAAAAAAACCAACAACAACAAAAAACAAAACAAAACAAAAAACAGGACAAGGAAAATTAAGATCATTTTTTAAAAATCAAATGCATAAGAGAGAGGAATGAGTTGACAATTGTTTCCCATTTGTGATCCCGACAGCTAAAGAAAAATGAGGTACAGTGAGTCACAAAACCAGAAAAAGGAAGCAGTCTGCTTCCTTGGGAGGTGGCATTTTGCCTTTGCACCAATTTCTCAAACATGTTTTATAATTTGAAATGTGAAGAGTCCCCGAGTTACCAATTGAACAAAAGCACATGTAAATCACTTTTACTTTAAACCAAATCTGAGAAAAAAATACTTAAAATTCAGAGAACATTTTCTCAAATTGGTATTTTTCTGAAAACTATGAATAGAAATGTGTTCCATGTTTAAATAAGACTAGGAACCACCGATTGGTCAGCATCAGGCAGGTTTCTTGGAGGAAATTCCAAAACAATTTGAATAGTCACTTATGGTAGGAGTTTATTAAAACAAATTGTGAGAATGTTTTTATTTAATCCCATGTGGGCTGCTTAAGACACAGGTATAAAATATTAGTGGTCTTGTGAGCTAGCAGGTGTGGCTTAACTCTGAAGACTTGGAAGAGAGGAATAAAAGGCCAGAGCCCAGAGGAGAAGGGAGCTCTACAAAGGAGGGGGGAAAGCCAGAGAAGGAACTCCACAAAGAAGTAAAAGAGAATGGGCTTTACAGAGAAGAGAAAAGGCTCTACAGAGAAATAGGAGAAAGCTCTACAAAGGAGAGAAAGGGCTACAAGGTAGAAAGCAGTTGCTGCTCTCCCAGTTGCTGGTGCTTCCCCAAACTGCTGCTTGTTCTTCCTGCTGCTGTCTCCTCGTTTTTGCTCTCCTGGTTCGCTGGTTTGTTGGTTTGCTGGACTTCTAATGAGACTGGTATCACCCTCAAAGAACCCAACAACCCTAATCATCAGGAAGTAGCTCAAAGAAACCTATGTCCCTTCTCCCTCTAACCTTCTTTCTCTCCTCTAGAGTGTTGGAGGTTTGGACGTGAGGCACAAAGTACTGTAAAATAAATTAAAGTGTATAATTAAGTATAATAAAAGCAACTTGCTACAGTCACTCCACACTGGCCTTTGAGATTCCCTCAGTCTTGAGGGTTAGGTAAAATGATGAAAGCGCATTGCTTCCGTGGTGCCTAGCACTGGCTATTGTTTGGGGGATGGTTGTCTATGTGCATGTGTAGCCTTGGATTCAGAGTGATGTAGTCCAGCACTTTGAGGACCTATAAGGGTTAAAGCTATATATTCTTCACCCAGTGATGAGCAAATTATTCCTTTCTCAGTGCATCTCTGGATAATAGCAAATCAGACTGTGTGATATTGCCCTCTTTCGATAAGGCCCTAACATGTGGGTTTGTAGAAAACAGCTGTTCCAGAAACCAGACATGTTAGAGGGACCAACCTGTTGCTCCTCCAAGTTGCTCTTGTTCCATCAACGAGCAACACACCAAAGGAGCAGCCCATCCCATCGCTACATAGAGGCATGCTGTGGGCTTCCCAGGCCAGAATTCAACTAGGAATTTTGATGACAGAACTCAGTTGAGCCCAATACATTTCTATATTATAGACTATAGTCAAGATGATTTTGGGAAGCCTCATTTCTAAATGCTTTGTCCACTGTCAGACTATGGCTATAAGGAGGTTTCCTGCCTTTTAGGCTATAAAATACAGTAGCTGTATAGAAATATTTTGAAGTATAAGTTAACAGGTACTGTTATTTACCATGAATCCAGTATCATGGTCATGTGAAGCTGATTTTTTTTTTACATTTATTTATTTCTTCAAGTTACATCTCAATCATAGTTTCCTCCCTCCTCCCCCTCCTGGTTCCACCCTCCTACCCTCTTCCTCCCCCCCCCTTTTTAAATTTAAGGTATATCTTTTTCCCCTCCAACAGTGCAAGTTAGGATGGAAACTAAGTTAGGTATAGAACTCAGTTTTCCCCTCCCCCTTTTAGTCCAATAAAAGGCTCTTTTTCTTATAACAATAAATACAATACAAAGCAAGAACAATTAGGCCACAGTCATGAAGATTATAAGGTATAACATACATTTCCAATGTCCAGTCTATTCATATTTGGCAACTGATATTAATATTGTATTATCTATGTATCTCAATGAGTTAAAAGTTCTATACCTAACTCAGTCTCCATCCTAACTTACATTACCAACTTAAAAACATCTTAGACCTAGAACATCCTTTTAATTCCTAAACAACTTAAAATTTAACTGTGAGACTATAACAATCTAGTCTTCAACCACATCAGAGACCTGAGAAGGATAAATATATCTGATTATACAGGAAGTACAGAGACACCAACTTCCAAAACTAAGAAATGACAGACAACTGGGTGCCTGGATAGTCCCCAATTTCTCTCAATACATTAGACCATCTATCTTCAGCTTTTTGGCCCAGTATCTCTGACAGACATTAATTGTAAAGCAGGAATTATGAAGGACTTGCCTACCCTGTCTTGGCAGAGCAAGGCTGTAGATTTACCTGCTTCCAAGTTTTGTCCTTTTTGGACAGCATTCTGTCTACAGTTGAAGCAAGGGATTTTTCTTGCCCAGTGACAAGCTTGCCACTAATGCAACCATCTCCAAATGGAGATTCTACAATTGTTTATCATCTACTTGGAGAAGAATGGGGGGGGGGCTGCCAGGAGCTGACATGTCTCAATATCAAAAAATACTAAGTTAAGAAAACATCTTTGAATGCCATATCCTACAGATCTCTTGAGGTTTTTGAAGGCCACCTATTTATCTCTGTATATTTGGATAAATAAATGTTGCTTGTCTCTTAGCAATTTGATTTCTGATTAACTTAGAAAACAACTGTGATAAACTACACTAGTACCTAACAAAATGGCATATTTGAATAACTATTAATTTGCATTTCTTAATTATCCTAAAGTTTTTGACAGTTGCTATCAAAGGGCCAAAACTTCATATTGCATTTTTAAGCATTACATAGGTACAATACCTGAAAAAGAGCTAATCTTAATTTTGAATCAATATACAAAGATCAATACCAATGTAGCCAAATATAATCTTAATTTTGTATCAATATACAGAGATATAAGAGCATATTCAATAATCTGTCCATTTTTCTTTATATTCCCAAATTATGTCTATATCCCATTTTTCAAGTCTTTTCCCCCCTACATAGGAGAGAAAGAGGATAGAGAAAAGAAAAAGAGAGAAATCACTGGGTCTAACCTACAATACCTATTTAACAAGGCCATTTAATAACTTTTAACCAATCCCCCTAAATAACAACAAACATCTATAACCCACCAAATGACCAAACGGGGTGGAGGGGGAATCACCCATCCCGCCTTCTGAGAATGAGACGTCGCACTCTTAAAATTACTTCCTGCTGATTTGGGATGTAGGAAATCTGTTTGGGGCCTAAATAAGAATGGAAAAATGGTTAAGCAAGTTAATAGTAACATTTGATGTCCAGTCCTTTTGTGCTCAATTATTTAAATGTCCTAAGAAGTTTGTAGTCAGAGGCTGAACTTCAGGGCTTTACTGAAGTCCTGGCTGTGACAGTCTGTGGGGCTGAACCAGCTTAGTCAGCCATTTTGAGTTGTGGTTGTAGATTTTTGAGGAAACAGTTATTGAGGAAGTCTGCGAGGTGGATCATCTTGGTTACTTATCTTCTTTGGTGTCTGGTCCCTTTTCTTCAGAGGTTTCAGTTGTCCAGTTGTCCCTGGACTCCTTAGATGGATGCTTTTAATTTCCTGAAAAGATAAGAACAGAGCCCTGCACTAATCCTAACTCTGGGACACTGCTTTTTTTTGGGGGGGGCAGGTAATATCATTCCTAGAGCAAATTGTGTTTTTTGACAATATAAAAAGTATTATCTTTCAATTGAGATTAAAATAAATTCTTTTGATATTTTGGAACTAAACATACCTTCAAGTGTACATATTTTGAGATCACAAAGGACAATTCACTTTGAATTTTAGCATGCCTTTTGTGAGCAGCTTGTAAACTTAAATCATTGCAAATCCTATGTGCCTGCCTCTGATTTCCAACTATTGGGATTACAGGTGTGCATCACCACCCCTGGATCTAAGTTTTTCTCTATTTGGAGATTGCTCTGTGTCAGGCTGGCCTTGAACTCATAGATCCACACATTTCTGTCTCCAGTGTGTTGGGATTAAGTGTAAAAGCCTTTCAAGTGATAGGATTAAAAGTGTGCACCATCACCACCCTGTTCATTGTAACTCTAGAATTTAAAAGACAACTAACTCTATAGTGATCCTCCTGTCTCTGCTGGAGTTAAAGGCATGGGCTAACAATGCCCTTCTCAAATATTTTATCTTAGCCCCAAATTACCTCAGCTCTTAGAGGTTTAGAAAACTAGGTTGAACTATAGTAACCCTTAATTTACTTACAACATTTTAAACCTCTTAACTGCACTTTTAATACCAAACAATGAAATATCCTTTATATATAAGAAAAAAACTTATAAGCTGATATCCAAGAGTGTGTGAGCTATGTGGAAACCTGCCCTGCAGTCTAACACTCTAACCTGAAATTAAGACCATTTTTCCTTTCATTCCAGTAAGGCAAGTATGCCTTTGGTAAATTATCATTTGAAAATTTTATATTTTGTTTTTACTATATTTTTTAAATTTAGTTACTCTTTTTTTAATTATTTTGTTTTTTTCAAGTTACCTCTTGAACATAGTTTCCTCCCTCCTCCCCTCTCAACCCATTCTTCCCTCCCTCCTTCACTATTTCTCTACTTGGTACTCTCCTTCTCCTCAGATGAGGTGGGCCCTCAGTTTGTCAGTTGTGTGTGGGCCAAGAGCTTCCTCTTGTCCTGGGGCTTGATATGGCACACCATTTAGGGTAAGATGTTCAACTAAACTGCAACAGGTTCCATGACTCACTGCAGGGTGGAGTTTTTCCTAGGATAGTTATGTTAGGTTCTCATCTGTTTGGATCTGTGGGTTGTAGGATGGTTGTCCTGTGCTGTATAGTTAATTGTAGAGAGCTGCAATGTGCTGTGCCTTAAAGATAGCGCCGGTTTCCGCCTTCCACCAGCCCGACGGTGAGCGCTCTCAGTGGTAAACAAGTCCATATTTGGCAAAGACCGCTGATCTGGCTTGCTTCCGCATACGTGGGCCTCTAAGATAGCACCACGTGGCTTTACTTGATTGGCTGTTCGTATAGTATTTAGCCTGTGGGTTGGGTCTGCCCGGGCATTCGGAAGACTGTTTTCAAGGGACCTGAATAAACTGCTGGAGAAGAGCTTTTGTGAGTTGCATCATCCTTGCTGGTCGAGGGGGATGGGACAAGTGGTGGCCCGTATGGGGACCCAAAAAAGACTCAGAACTCCTGCAGTCAGGGGCAGCGCTGGTAAGTTCCTGGGATAAATTAGGACAATAAAGTTTCACGGAGATAGCGAACACAAGGTAAAGTTTCGCGGAGATAGCGAACAAAAGGTAAAGTTTCGCGGAGATAGTGAACATATGGTAAAGTTCCGCGGAGATTGCGAACAAAAGGTAAAGTTTCGCGGGGAAGCTGCGAACCGAAAGTAAATTTTTAATCATGGGATTGTCTGAGTCACATCCAATTTTTCTGGCTCTTCAGGAGCTACTTTTAGCTAGGAATTTGAAGATTGAGAAGTCTACCCTAGAGAGATTTTTGAATGAATGTGATTCCGTGGCTCCATGGTTTGCAGTGTCCAGGAATCTTACGGTATCCTGCTGGGACAAATTAGGCAGGGACTTGGATTTTGCTTGGGAACAAGTTACTCTAAAGCATGGAGTAAGACCAATTTGGAAAATGGTGAGGAGTTGTTTAGAAGATCAGAGATGCTGTAACGCGATCAAGGAGGGAGAATCAGCCTTGGAACTGCTGCAAGGGGAAAGATCTGAGCAAGTAGACAGTGAAAAGGAAAGTAACAAAGGTGAAAGATTTGAGCAGGCAGACAGTGAAAAGGGAGGCAAAAAAAAGGTTACTCTCTATCCCGATCTTAGAGATTTTAGAGATTTTAGAGATTTTGAGGACTCAGAGGGCACGGATTCTGAAGGGGAGCTACATGCTCTAATAGACCAGTTGGAGAGGACTGTTATTAGAAAAAGGGAAAAGAAAAGGGTAAAAGAGAAAGACACGTTGGTGGCAGTCGGTGTAAGTGAAGCCGTTGCCGCAGCGCCTTCAGCCACGTTGGCGACGGTCGGTGTAAGTAAAGCCGTTGCCGTGGCGCCTTCAACTCCTCCTCCATATCCAGAAGCCATTCAGATAGATCAGCCTGTTCAGTCCCTGAAAGTAGGGAGATCTTTCTGCCCGGGGATGTGGACACAAGTAAGAACAGAATTACAGTTTGCCTATCCAGTATACCAAGACCCACAAGGGAACAGGTACGAGGAACCGCTTGATTTTAAGGTGGTCAAATCCCTTGCAGAGTCGGTTCGTACCTATGGTACTACCGCTTCTTTTACAATGGCTCAAGTGGAAGCATTAAGCAGACATTGTATGACTCCAAGTGATTGGAGTGGCCTGGTCCGCGCCTGCTTAAGTCCAGGGCAATACTTAGACTGGAAAGCTTTCTTGATTGAGTATGCCACTGAGCAAGCAGCCATTAATCAGAGAGATGGAAATCCAGCCTGGGATAGAGATATGCTGCTTGGGCAGGGGAGATTTGCCAACCAGCAGATAGGATATCCTATTCAGGTTTATGAGCAAATAAACAAGATAGCTATCAAGGCTTGGAGATCTCTTCCTAATAAAGGGGAGGTGAGTGGGAACTTAACTAAGATTCTACAGGGCCCCATGGAGCCCTTTTCAGACTTTGTGGCACGAATGGTGGAAGCAGCAGGGAAGATTTTTGGTGACCCGGATGCTGCTATGCCACTAATAAAACAGTTGGTCTATGAGCAATGTACCAAAGAGTGTAGAGCCGCTATCACCCCTTACAAGAACAAAGGGCTAGAAGCCTGGATGAAAGTGTGTAGAGAACTTGGAGGGCCGTTAACTAATGCTGGTCTTGCTGCCGCAGTAATACAGTTGACCAGAAAAGGTGGAGGAAGTTCAGGAGTTTGTTTTAAGTGCGGCAAGATGGGACACTTTAAAAGACAGTGCCCCAGGGGAAGGAGTACAGAAAGTACAGGAAGTGTACAACACCCCAGGTGGCCGGGGTTATGCCCAAAATGTAAAAAAGGGAACCATTGGGCTAATGAATGCCATTCAGTGATAGACATCCATGGCCAGCCTTTAACTCAAGGTTATGGTGGCGCTCGTCCAAAAAACAGACAGCGGGGCCCACGACCTCAGGGCCCACAAATATATGGGGCAGTAGAGAATCAGGACAAAGAACAGAATCAAGAGAGATGGCCAACCCTCCGCCATCCGAGAGACCGCGGAGAGCCACTGCAGGCTCAGCAGGATTGGATCTCTGCTCCACCACCAGACTCGTATTAACACCCCAAATGGGGGTCCAGTTAATTGAAACAGATTTTAAAGGACCCCTTGAACCTGGTACAGTTGGTTTGTTGTTAGGGAGGTCATCATCAGCCTTGAGAGGACTTATTGTCCATCCTGGAGTTATAGATCCAGATTATACAGGAGTGGTTAAAATCATGGTAGCCTCCCCTCGTGGTATAACGGCTATCTCTCCTGGAGATAGAATTGCTCAATTGATCATGTTGCTGAGCTTACATGACCGCTATGCGGCAAAGGATAGAGAGAGAGGAAAAGATGGTTTTGGGTCCACGGGCACGGATCTGACTTTTCTCTCCCTGGATTTGGACCAATGCCCTGTCTTGGAGTTAAAAATTGATGGTAAAAAGATCCTGGGCCTTTTGGATACTGGGGTTGATAGGAGTATCATAGCAAAGAAAGACTGGCCTTCAGGTTGGCCCGTACAAGCCTCTTCTCAAACACTTCAAGGCCTGGGTTATGCTAAGACTCCAGATATGAGTGCAAGGTTATTAAAGTGGCAGGACCAAGAAAACCACTCAGGAGAAATGCAGCCATATGTACTTGAGCTCCCTATCTCCCTTTGGGGAAGAGACCTTTTAAAGGATATGGGATTTAAATTGAGTAATGACTATTCTGATTCAGCCCAACGTATGATGCAAGATATGGGATATGCTCCAGGCTTTGGAATAGGAAAATATTTGCAGGGACGGAAGAGTCCCATATCTATGCAGCAAAGACAAAAGAGACAGGGCCTGGGTTTTTCCTAGGGGCCATTGAGGAGGGTATTCCCATAACTTGGAAGACGGAGGATCCAATATGGGTTCCTCAGTGGCCACTTTCCTCTGTAAAATTGAATGCGGCCAAAGAGTTGGTGGATGAACAGATGTCTTTAAAGCATATAAAACCATCTGTATCTCCCTGGAATACACCTATCTTTGTCATTAAAAAGAAATCTGGAAAATGGAGATTGTTGCATGATCTGCGTGCCATAAATCAACAAATGCAGATCATGGGCCCAGTGCAACGCGGCTTGCCACTTTTATCATCTTTGCCAGCCTCATGGCCCATTATAGTTATAGATATAAGAGATTGTTTTTTCTCCATCCCTTTGTGTGCCAAAGATAGTGAGAGATTTGCATTTACTGTTCCATCCTGTAACCATGAGGAACCTGATCAGAGGTTTGAATGGGTAGTATTACCTCAGGGCATGGCAAACAGCCCCACTATGTGCCAACTGTATGTGGGGGAAGCCATTGCTCCCTTGAGAAAGAATTTTCCAGATTTGAGATGTGTTCATTATATGGATGATATCTTACTGGCAGCTAAGAGTGAACAAACGTTAGATCAGGCCTATGAAGAATTAGTTCAATTATTAAAAAAGAAAAGGTTGTTTATTGCTCCTGATAAGGTTCAAAAGGAAAATGTGGTTGATTATTTAGGAGCGAAGGTTGGACCTGAAAAGATAATACCTCAAAAAATTGAGATAAGAAAAGATAATTTAAAGACTCTAAATGATTTTCAAAGGTTGTTAGGAGATATCAATTGGGTAAGAGGCTATTTGAAGCTACCAAATTATGAAATAAGACCCCTATATGATATTTTGAAAGGTGATTCAGCACTTAATTCTCCTAGGCAATTTACAGAAGAAGCAAGAAAAGCTTTATGTAAAGTGGAAGAAAGGTTACAGAGTGCCTTCCTAAAGAGATGGCAGGAAGGACAGCCCATTGTATTGTGCATATTTGCCACCTATGGTCAACCTACAGGATTGTTATGGCAGGATGGACCATTATTATGGACCTATTCAAAGATTTCTCCGAAAAAATCCACAGAACATTATCCCACTGCACTTGCTGCTTTAGCCTTGAATGGTATCCAACAATGCTTGCAGTCTTTTGGAGTTGCTCCTGCCAGTATAATAGTGCCCTATTCCAGTTATCAAATTAAGATTTTGTGTGGCACTGTAGATGACTGGGCAATATTGCAATGTAGCTTTGAAGGAGTGATTGATAACCATTATCCTAAGCATCCATTACTATCATTTTTTAAAGAACACCCAATGATATTCCCTAAGGTTACTTCAGCAGTACCACTTCAAGGGTCACCAAATGTGTTTACTGATGGCTCAAAGACAGGCTGTGGAGCCTATTTGATAGAAAGGCAAGAGCCCGTGTTATGTCAATTTCAACCGGGCTCCCCCCAATAGTAGAGTTGAAAATAGTAATTGAGGTGTTTAAAAGATGTCAATTTGCATTCAATTTGATTTCAGATTCAGTCTATGTGGTCAACGCAGTGAAAGTATTAGAATTAGCAGGTCCTATTAAGAATAGTAGTACTGTATGTGCCTTATTACAAGAGTTACAAGTTTTAATCTGGCAGAGAAAAAGGTGTTTTTATATTCAACATATCAGAGCACATACAGGATTACCTGGACCATTAAGTGAGGGTAATGATAAAGTTGATCAATGGACCAGATGACATGCATTTTTTGGAGCTCATTCCTGGACCAAGCCAGACAGTTTCACCAATTATTTCATGTAAATGCAAAAACTCTACAGCAGAAATTCCATTTGTCTAGAGCAGATGCTAGACAAGTGGTTTTGGACTGTCCTCAGTGTGTGATTCATCATCATCCTCCCAGTGTGGGAGTGAACCCTAGAGGGTTGATGCCACTCAAAATCTGGCAAATGGACGTTACCCACATTTCAGAGTTTGGAACCTTAAAATATATTCATGTATCTGTGGATACCTGCTCAGGTATCATACATGCTACACCTATGAGTGGAGAAAAGGCTCGCAATGTCATAGGGCATTGCTTAGAAGCCTGGGCTGCATGGGGAAAACCACAGCAGCTGAAAACGGACAATGGACCAGCCTATACGGCACAGTCCTTTGTCTCCTTCTGTAACCAGATGGAGGTACAGCTTAATCACGGATTACCATACAATCCTCAAGGACAAGGAATTGTGGAGCGTGCTCATCGCACCTTGAAAGAATGCTTGCAAAAACAGAAAGGGGGAATAGGCCAAGGCCGTACCCCCAAGGAGAGAATGTCTTTAGCTTTATTTACTTTAAACTTTTTCAATTTGGATGCTCAAGGCCGCTCAGCAGCAGACAGACATCAGGATTCCCATGGTTCACCTAAAAGCATGGTGAAGTGGAAGGATATTTTGACAGGCTCTTGGCGGGGGCCTGACCCCGTGCTAACATGGGCGAGAGGGTCTGTTTGTGTTTTTCCTCAGGATCAACAAGATCCAGTGTGGGTGCCTGAACGCCTTGTGAGGAAGATTCATCATGAAAACCTTCCTAGGGATCCTGGTGATAGTAGCAGTGAGTATGTCAGGAATGACCGAGCCGAGAAGGGGGATCCTGTCGATATTCCCAAAGCCGATGCCGGTCAGACATGATGCAACTGTGTTTCCATGCTTATTTAGCAGTAATAGAAGCTTAGGTTTACCCTACCTTCCCTTTGATGATCAGAAAAGCCCTATAGAGGGTAATAGAAATGTCAGCTTGAAGGGTAGTCTGTGCTTTTTAATGAGCTTCAATAGGTCAGATGATACAAAATGCATTAAATTGTCTCAGCAGTCAGCAGATTTTTTACCACAACTGAGGTTTGGGGGTAGGAGTGGTGGTTTGTTTTCAGGCAACGGTTCTCGTCTTCAAGGATGGTGGCCCACACGAGTCTCTGACCGGGACCCCCCCAGACAGCCACGCTGGGCACCTTTTTGTAGAGGATCCACAGGAGAGGAAGGACCTTTTCCCTGGACTGGATGTCAGGAGCGCAGAGCAGTTTGGGTTCAACAAGATTATTTTTCCTTTAGCCCCATGATTAGTAATATAGTGAATAAGTCTTGTACAGGAATGCTTGATATATCTACTAGGGATCCTCAGCAGACTGCCACCAATCCTTTTGATTTGTGGCTTTTGTGTGGAGTAAATGGAAGTTGCATGGACTTGGGACCTGTCATTATGCTTGGGGGAGGAATTTATCAAAGAGGTAATTTTTCCCTAGGGTCCGCTACCAATCTGGATTTTTCTAGCGGTAGTGGCTCTGGTATTTGGAATTCTTTGTTTCATTCTTACCGCAATAAGACCTTTTCAGCTTCACCAGTATGTCTCTGGCCTCCTTTTCTGTGAATTGTAAGTAATGGGAGTGCATCCTTGGGTGAAAAAAAGTTAGTATGCACTCCGGGCACATGTTTTTATGCCCTGTGCTGGAATGCCACAGCCTTTCCTGTGGCTGTGGTGACTAGAATGCCTCGATATGTACCAGTTCCTGTAGAGGCCCCTAATACCATGATGCTATTCAGGTTTAAAAGAGATTTTGGCATCACTGCAGCTATTGTTACTGCTATCACTATTGCTGCTGTGGGAGCTACTGCCTCAGCTATTGCCTTGTCTAGTTCTATACAGACTGCCAATGCCCTGAATAACATCTCAGCCACTGTGGCACAGGCATTGGATACTCAGACCTCTATGAATTCTCATCTCAAAGGAGGCCTTATGATAGTTAATCAACGCATAGATTTAATACAAGAACAGATTGATTCTCTTTGGCAACTAGCACAATTGGGGTGTGAGTGGAAAATGCAAGGTTTGTGTGTTACTTCCGTGCAGTATCAAAATTTTACAAAGGCTGCTAATCTGTCAGACAATTGTCAAAGTTCCTCTTACAGGATTGGTCGGCTGAGTTTGAAAATTTGATGAGAGAGCTGAGAGCGACAATTGTCCACATCAACTCCACTCGGGTGGATCTGAGCCCGGCTACTGGCTTGACTTCCTGGATACAGACGGCTATGGATCATCTTAAGGAGTGGGCAGGTGTAGGCTCTTTGGCAATACTGATGATACTAGCCTGTCTGGTTTGCCTATGGTGCATCTACAAAATCAGAGCCACACAAAAGCGTAATGCAGCCATGATTATACAAGCCCTTGTCGCCATTGAGGCGGGCCAGTCCCCTCAGGCATGGCTCGCTGCCGTGAAGCCTTAAATCTTCACTGAGCATAGTCCCTGCCCACTGAGGTATTTGTTCCACGGATATTAGGGTCTGGCAAGTCAGTGACGGAGTTGACGGGTAAGTCTCGGCCACCTAAGACAGGGCAGTCCCGAGTGGGGAGGCTGACCCAGAGACGGGTAAGAGTTTGAGCACCGCCCTCCTACAGGCTCAGGCCCACCATGAGATCCCCAGATATGGGGATTACGTAGCCTTTCCAGGGACTTCTACCAACTTTAAAAAAAAAAAAAAAAAAAAAAAAAAAAAGGAGGAACTGTAGAGAGCTGCGATGTGCCGCGCCTTAAAGATGGCGCCGGTTTCCGCCTTCCACCAGCCCGACGGTGAGCACTCTCAGTGGTAAACAAGTCCATATTTGGCAAAGAGCGCTGATCTGGCTTGCTTCCGCATACGTGGGCCTCTAAGATAGCACCACGTGGCTTTACTTGATTGGCTGTTCATATAGTATCTAGCCTGTGGGTTGGGTCTGCCCGGGCATTCGGAAGACTGTTTTCAAGGGACCTGAATAAACTGCTGGAGAAGAGCTTTTGTGAGTTGCGTCATCCTTGCTGGTCGAGGGGGACGCGACAGTTAATATCCACTTAGAATATATACCATGCTTATCTTTCTGGGACTTAATCAGCTCACTTAGGATGAGCTTTTCTAGATCCATCCATTTGGTTGTAAATTGCATGTTTTCCTTGTTTCTGATAGTTGCGTATTATTCCATTGTGTAAATGTTTGTTTGTTTGTTTGTTTGTTTGTTTGTTTGTTTTTTATCCATTCTTCAGTTGAAGGACATCTGAGTTCTTTCCAGTTTCTGGCTCTTACAAATAAAGCTGCTATAAACATTGTTGAGGAAGTGTCCATGGGGTTTGTTGAAGAATCTTTTGGATATATGCCCAGGAAGAGTATGGCTGGGTCTTGAGGTAGAACTATTCCCAATTTTCTAAGGTATCTCCAGATTGATTTCCAAAGTGCTTGTACAAGTTTGCATGCCCACCAGTAATGGAGGAGTGTTCTTCTTTTTCCACATTCTTGCCAGCATGTGCTATCATTTGAATTTTTGATCTTAGCCATTCTGAGGGTGTGAGATGGAATCTCAGAGTCATTTTGAATTGCATTTCTCTGAAGACCAAAGATGTTGAACATTTCTTCAAGTGCCTCTTGACCTTTAGAGATTCCTCTTTTGTGAATTCTCTGTTTAGCTCTATACCCCATTTTTTGATTGGGTTATTTGATTTTTTGGTGTTTAATTTCTTGAGTTCTTTATATATTTTGGATATTAGCCCTCTGTTGGATGTTGGGTTGGTAAAGATTTTCTCCCAATCTGTAGGCTGCTGTTTTGTTCTAATGACAGTGTCCTTTGCCTTACAGAAGCTTTTCAGTTTCATAAGGTCTCATTTATTGTTTATTTTAGAGCCTGAGCTATTGTTGTTCTGTTCAGGAAGTTGCTACCTGTCCCAATGAGCTCCAGACTTTCCCCACTTTCTTTTCTATTGATTTTAGTGTGTCCGGATTTATGTTGAGGTCTTTGATCCAGTTAGACTTAAGTTTTGTGCATGGTGATATGTATGGATCTACTTGCATTCTTCTACATGTTGACATCTAGTTTGACAAGCACCATTTGGGGAAGATGCTGTCCTTTTTCCACTGGATGGTTTTGGCTTCTTTGTCAAAAATTAAATGACCATAGGTGTGTGGGTTTACTTCTGGGTCTTTGATTTCATTCCATTGATCAACTGGTCTGTTTCTATGCCAGTACCATGCTGTTTTTATTACTATTGCTCTTTAGTACAGCTTGAAATCAAATCTGGGATGGAGATGTTTTGTTATTGTACATGATTGATTTAGCTATCCTGGGTTTTTTGTTTTTCCATATGAAGTTGAGAATTGTTCTTTCAAAGTCTGTAAAGACTTGTGTTGGTATTTTGATAGGAATTGCTTGAATCTGTATATTGCTTTTGGTAAGATGGACATTTTTATTATGTTAATCCTACCTATCCACGAGCATGGGAGATCTTTCCATCTTCTGATATCTTCTTCAATTACTTTCTTCAGGGTCTTGAAGTTCTTGTACATATCTTTCAGTTGTTTGGTTAGAATTACCCCCAGGTATTTTGTATTATTTGTGACTATTGTGAAGGGTGTTGATTCCCTAATTTTTTTCTTGGCCCATTTATCTTTTATGTGTAGAAGGACTACTGATTTTTTTTTTAATTGATTTTGTATCCAGCCACCTTGCTGAAGGATTTTATCAACTGTAGGAGTTCTCTGGTGGAATTTTTGGGGTCACTTATGTATGCTATATCATTTGCAAATAGGAATACTTTGACTTCTTCCTTTCCAATTTGTATCCCCTTGATCTCCTTTAGTTGTCTTATTGCTATAGCTAAATTTTCAAGTACTATGTTGAAGAGATACAGAGAGACTGGGCAGCCTTGTCTTATCCCTGATTTTAGAGGAAATGCTTTAAGTTTCTCTCCATTTAGTTTGATGTTGGCTATTGGCTTGTTGTAAGTTGCCTTTATTATGTTGAAGTATGGTCCTTGTATGCCTGATCTCCCCAAGACTTTTTAACATGAAGGGGTGTTGGATTTTATCAAATGCTTTTTCAACATTCAATGAAATGATCAAGTGGCTTTTTTTCTTTCAGCTTATTTATATGGTGGATTACATTGATGGATTCTAGTGTATTGAACCACTCCTGCATCCCTGGGATGAAGCCTACTTGATCATGGTGTATGATACTTTTGATGTGATCTTGGATCTGGTTTGTAAGTTTTTACTGAGTATTTTTGCATCCATGTTCATAAGGAAAATTGGTCTGAAATTTTCTTTCTCCATTGGGTCTTTATGTGGCTTAGGTATCAGGGTAACTGTGGCCTCATAGAATGTGTTTGGCAGTATTCCTTCTGTTTCTACTTTGTGGAAGAGCTTGAAGAATATTGGTGTTAGCTCTTCTTTGAAGGTTTGGTAGAATTCTGTGCTGAAACCATCTGCCCTGGACTTTTTTTGGTTGGGAGACTTTTAATGACTTCTATTTCCTTAAGGGTTATAGGACTGTTTAATTTGTTTACTTGTTCTTGATTTAAATTTTGTAGGTGGAATCTATCAAGAAAATTGTCCATTTCATTTAAGTTTTCCAATTTTGTAGAGTACAAGTTTTTGAAGTAGGACCTAATAATTCTTTGGATTTCCTCAATGTCTGTTGTTATTTCCCCCTTTTCATTTCTGATTTTGTTGATTTGGGTATTTTCCCTCTGTCTTTTAGTTAGTTCGGCTAAGGGTTTGTCTATTTTGTTGATTTTCTCAAAGAACCAACTCTTGGTTTTGTCGATTCTTTGTATTGTTCTTTTTGTTTTGTTTTTGGTTTTTTGGTTTTTCAAGACAGGGTTTCTCTGTGTATCCTTGGCTGTCCTGGACACACTTTGAAGACCAGGTTCCTTTTGTTTCTAAGTTATTAATTTCAGTCCTCTGTTTGATGATTTCCTGTCTTCTGATCCTCTTGAGAGTGTTTGCTTCTTTTTGTTCTAGCTCTTTCAGGTGTGCTTTTAGGTCACTAGTATGGGAACTCTCCAGTTTCTTTTTGAAGGCACTTAGTGTTATAAACTTTCCTCTTAGCATGGCTTTCAATGTGTCCCATAAGTTTGGATATGTGCCTTCATTTTCATTGAAATCTAAAAAGACTTTATTTTCTTTTTTTATTTCTTCCCTGATCAAGAAGTCATTGAGTAGAGAGTTGTTCAGTCTCCATGAGTTTGCAAGCTTTCTGTTGTTTTTGTTATTGTTGGTCTGATAAATTACAAGGGGTAATTTCAATTTTCCTGTATCTGTTGAGGCTTGCTTTGTGACTGACTATATGGTTGATTTTGGAGAAAGTTCCATGAGGTGCTGAGAAGAAAATATATTTTGTTTTGGGGTGAAATGGTCTGTACATATCAATTAGGTCCATTTGATTCATGACATCTGTCAGGTCCATTATTTCTGTTTGGTTTCTGCATCGTTGATCTGTCCAGCGATGACAGTGGTGTGTTTAAGTCTCCCATTATTAATGTGTGGGTTTTGATGTGGAATTTGAGTCTTAGCAGTGTTTCTTTAACATTTGTGAGTGCACTTACATTTGGGGCATAGATGTTCAGTATTGAGATGTCATCTTGGTGAATTTTTCCTTTGATGAGTATGTAGTGTCCTTCCCCATCTCTTTTGATTAACGTTAGTTGAAAGTCTAATTTATTGGATACTAGAATGGCTACTCCAGCTTGCTTCTTGGGTCCATTTGCCTGGTATATCTTCTTCCAGCCCTTTACTTGGAGATAATGTCTATCCTTTTTGCTGAGGTATGTTTCTTGTAAGGAGCAAAATGCAGGATTCTGTTTTTGCATCCATTCTGCTAGCCTATGTCATTTTATTGGGGAATTGAATCCATTGATGTTGAGTGATATTAATGACCAGTTGTTGTTACTTCCTGTCATCTGGATGTTGGTGAAAATAGTGTGGGAGTGAGCTTCCCTTCTTTTGGTTTTGCTGCTGTCAGATTATTTGCTTCCTGTGTTTTTTTGTGTGTAGGTAACCTCTTTGGGTTGGAGTTTTCCTTCCAACATCTTCTGTAGAGCTAAATTTGTGCATAGATATTGTTTGAATTTAGTTTTGTCATGTTATATCTTGTTTTCTCCATCTATGTTGATTGCCAGTTTTGCTGGAAATAGTAGTCTGGCCTGGCATTTGTGGTTTTTTAGGATCTGCAAGATGTCTGTCCAGGCCCTTCTGGCTTTTAGTGTCTCTGATGAAAAGTCAGGTGTGATTCTCATAGGTTTGCCATTATATGTTACTTGGCCCTTTTCCCTAGCAGCTTTTAATATTCTTTCTTTGTTCTGTACATTTAGTGTTTTGATTATTATGTGGCGAGAGGATTTTCTTTTCTGGTCTAATCTATCTGGAATTCTGTAAGCTTCTTGTATAGTTATAGGCATCTCTTTCTTTAAGTTTGGGAAATTCTCTTCAATGATTTTGTTGAAGATATTATCTGGTCCATGGAGCTTGGAATCTTCTCTTTTCTCTATTCCTATTATTCTGAGATTTTTGTCTTTTCATAATGTCTTTGATTTCCTGAAGGTTTTGTGTCAGAACTTTTTTGGATTTTATATTTTCTTTGACAGGTATATCAAGTTTTTCAATTTTATCCTCTGTGCCTGAGATTCTTTCTTCCATCTCTTGTATTCTGTTGGTGATGCTAGTGTCTGTAGTTCCTTTTCTTTTCCTAAGGTTTTCCAGTTCTATGGATGTCTCAGTTTGTGCTTTCTTTGTTGATTCAACTTCCCTTTTCAGGTCTTCCAGTCCTTTAAGGGCTTTATTCATTTCTATCACCTCTTCTGCAGTATTTTGTTGTTGCTCTCTGAAGTATTTGATTCCCTCCCTTAAGCCTTTTATTAATAATATAAGCGTAATATTAAGGTCATTTTCCTTTGTTTCAGGATTTCCAGGGTTGTCTGTAGCATTATAACTAGGTTCTGGAAATGTCATATTGCTTTTTTTTTTTTTTAATCGTGTTCTTGCATTGGCCTTTAGTCATCTGGTTGACCCTGGTGTTGTCTGATTGTTTCTGTTGCCAGTTGGCCTTGGTGCCTAGGAAAACCCCTTGTTCTGAGGGATGGGTGATCCTGAGGTCCTGATGTCCACCTCCAGAAGATGGGTAGGTTCCTATAATAGATTGGTTCTCGGAGAGTGACTGCCACTCTCCTCAACTGATTGTGACCCAATTGGACCTATATACAGGGGATTGGCTTGGGGAGGGGGCTATCCTGTGAGGACCTGAGAGCTGGCGGGTCTCCTCATGAAGGCAGGTCCAGCTCTGGTTGGGCCTGTGTTCTCCCCTCCCCGACACAGTTGTTCTGGTTCAGCAGCTAGGTTGACCTTACAGGCAGGGAGTTCCACCCAAGATGGGTACCACTATCATCATACCTGTTGCTGACTGTCTCAAAAGCTTGGGTGTTAGGGCTAGTGACCCGTCCCAATGTTTGTGAGGAACACACTGTCTGGCTCTGTTTGCAGTCAGTCTCAACTCCTGATTGCTTTGCTGATTTGGTCTCTGTCACTCAATTAAAGTGCACACTGTACCACCATGTTGGGAACTCCAGAAAGAAAATCTTACTTACCTTTCCTCTTGTGGTTCGACTGTTTTTCCCAGTTGGGTGTACAGGTCCTCGTGGAAGCTGGATATCAGGCAGTCAGGCGGGGGCCACTAATATGTGGCTGGGGCTGTGGTCTGGATCCACTCCTGGGGTAGATCTGCTCTGGCTAGTGCATGGAGTTGGTTTTTTAGCATTATTTTAGGAACCAATAGAATAAGTAGTCCCTTGTTAAGGAGAAATTTATCGGGAAGAAAAAGAAAGATACCTCTAAAACAACTTGCACCAAAGGTCATCACAGGTGACTTCGGTGAGTAAGAAAGAGGTAGGCAGGTTCACTGACAGTGGCTATGGGTTCACCAGCCCCTGCTAGGAACCAGACACCATGAAGTACTTTCATTCTGTGCTATCGGCTCGCAATAAATGTCCCTCATGTTTAAATCATCAGAGGCTCACTTGGCAGGGTCCCTGGGTGCCCAGCAGCAGCCATCTTGGGCACTTTTGCTTCTGCTGCCGACCGCTGTCAGCTTCTGAGGCTTAGGGTTCTTTTCTTTGATCTGGGTCTTTCCTCAGGGCCTCAGGGCAGCACATTTGTTCCTGTCTTCTCCATCATGGGGCAAGAGAAAGTCATGTGAAGCCGCCAAGTTTATAATAGGGAACTGTCTCGTGGTCTTCCGAAATATCCCATGGACTCTCGAACTCTCTCGAGGAAACTTGCAATTCCTGAGACTTCTATGGCTTTGCACCCACACCACCACAGGGTGCCCCTTGCAGGCCTCAGTCCAATCTGGGCTCCAGGTCCAATCCTGCAAGGCTATGAACAGCTGAAAATAATGCCAAGCTATGCGCTTTTTTCAGGTTCATGAGAGTACTCTCTCAATGATTGCCCAGAACCACGTGCTCCCAGGTGCCAGGTTGATCTTTGTGCCCTTGAAGAATCCTTATTAATTCTAACCTATTACACTGGCTGCCTGGACTTGCTTTGTAGACCAGGCTGGCCTCGAATTCACAGAGGTACTCCTGCCTCTGCCGTCCGAGTGCTGCAATTAAACGTGTGCGCCACCACACCTGGCCTCAAATAGCTTTTATAAGAAAGCTTTAGCTCGCTTTCTCCATGTACATGGACTGGGGGTTTATCAGCTGAGCACGGGGGGGGGGGGGGGGCAGAATCGTGCTGTCAGGCTAAATGGCCCAGGTACTCTATGAGCTGTGTGAATTTTTTTCTTTTTTTTTTTTAATTATAGTGCCTATATTAAAGGAGGTGAGAAAGCAATGTGGCCATGAGTCACATGTGTGAGGCTAGCCCCTTACTTTTTAGTGCTAAGAGAAAAAAAAAAAAAAAGACTTGAGCTGGAATAAACAAACTGTCAGTGTCTCTGCATAGCTGGTTTCCAGCTGTTTCTCTCAGATCCTTACCAAGCAATGGCCTGTGACCTGTCCACACGACCTAATTGATCTCCACCATGGATCACTTTCTCCCTTTCTTTTCTCCAGACAGGCAAGCCTTAGTCCTCTTCTCTCTTGCATTCTTTGTTCCTACTGATCTCAGACTGTCCACGGGCTTTTCTGCCACGAGATTTATTTTCAGAGAGGTGCCCCACTGTCTGAGCCCTGTAAAATGTAACACAACTCAGGACTCATGTTCTCACTCTCAGGCTTTGCTGTCTCCAGATGACCTGGAGGGTCTCCCCTAGCAGCTTTCATCTAGAGACACTGACGGCCCAACCCAGGACTGTCTCCAGACAGGTGGGTAGACCTATCTAGCCTTTCCTCTGAGGTCAAAAAAGAAAAGATGGAATATCTTGGATTAATTATAGTTTGCCAAAACAAAAGAATTAAGTTTGGCCGGGCGGTGGTGGTGGTGCCGCATGCCTTTAATCCCAGCACTCTGGAGGCAGAGGCAGGTGGATCTCTGTGAGTTTGAGGCCAGCCTGGTCTACAAAGTGAGTCCAAGGACAGCCAGGGCTACACAGAGAAACCCTGTCTTGAAAAAACAACAAACAAACAAACAAATGAAACAAACAAAAAGACAAGAATTCAAGTTTGCTTATTCTACAGGACCTTTTTGAGTGCCACTGTAAAGGCTTGAAAAGTTTTAAAATTTTTACTAGTAATCACCCTCAGTGAAGCAGCAAATAAAGTATGTGGAACAAACAATAAGTTATGTCTAAAAACATCTTAGGAAAAGCTCTAAATATTTAATGTATAAATTCTGTATTATGAAGCCACAACTTTAGTTAAACCATATTATAGGAGAGATGGTTCCCTGGTTAAGAACATTTACTGTTCTTGCAGAGGATCCAGTATGGCAGCTCAGAAATGCCTGGAACTCCACCTCGAGTGAAGCTGACGCCCTCTTCTGGTCTCCATGGATACCTGCGCTCAGTGCGCATGCACATCCCTGCACACATAATTAAATGAAAGCAAATCCTTAAAAAAACAAATCATATTACAATATCCTAGGAACTGTGTTTTCTATTCTCTGTGATTAAACATGACAGAAAATTGCAGTGTGATCTCATCTCATAGCCCTTTTCAGTCCACTCCAATGAATGCCAAACCTGCCTTCAATTCTATTCTAAGTGGGAGGTCGGTAGAAGCCCCCTTTCTTACACTCCTGCCCTGAGCCCGGCAGTTTCATGGTTTATACATGCCAGTTCCCTTGTTCTGTCTTTAACCTGAGCCCTTTCAACTCTACCCATCCTGTTTTTCCACAGGAATGGAGGGATGTAGACTTGCAGCTCTTAGGGAACCTCATTCTCAATCAAGCAGGGCTTGAACTCACATCTGCCTGGTTCCAGAACCCACATTATTTCTTCCCTATCAGGGCCCCTCCCCTGGAGTTTTACTAACTTTA
Organism: Lophiomys imhausi; assembly: GCA_907164525.1. NCBI lineage: Eukaryota > Metazoa > Chordata > Mammalia > Rodentia > Muridae > Lophiomys > Lophiomys imhausi. The sequence continues at coordinate 12,206,620 of CAJQZJ010032563.1, forward strand.
TCTGTTGCTTCCTTTGCCAACGTGATCAACATTTGGTCTCTCCAACAAGGATCTAGAATAGGAAACCGGGCAAAGACTCAACTGACTCTCCCTGGGTCGCCTCAGTTGTAAAGGTGGGGGTAAATGAGAACGCCCAGCAGCCTGCTAAGGCTTGAATTACCCTGCCCCCTCCCAAACACATGCAGGGTTCATCTCCAATACAGCTGTTAAGTATCCAATAGAGTATTAAAAGGAGTGGGATTTGAGAAGCGGGTTTTTCTTTTAACCCATGAACCCTGAAACTAAGAATCCCCAAGGGAAGGGAAAGCTAGCCCCCAGCAGGCTGTGAGGAGGATGTCTGGGGGTGAGGAGTCCTGGGGACTGCCATCACTGAGCTTCCTTGGACAGCAGGTCTGTTCCCTGGTTAGTTCTGTGGCTGCCTGCCTCCCTGTGGGAGGCCCGACACCAGAGCCAGGACAGGAAAGGCCTGACAGTCAGAGATACAAGAGAGATTGCTGGTATTTACTGTTAGAGCACAAGGAAAATGCCCCCAACTTTGTATTCCCACATGATGAAGATCCCCTCCTCTTAATATTTCAGCACAACCACAATGACTCCAAGTCACAACGACCTGCTATGAAGTGTTTGCCTTCAAATAGTTAATGACAGTTAGCTTTGAAAAAGATGGGAGGCATGTTTTTTTTTTAAGCATCTCTGTATTTTCTATAATAAGCACATATTTTAAGAGCATTTCTTTAGAAGTTGGTGCAGAGAATTAGAAAGCTGCTAGTCATTCCTCTGGAGTCAAAGCTCAGTAAAACCCATGAAAAGGAACAGTCTCTGAAAAATGAGGTTTTTGTATAATTTCTTATTCATGTTAGTGCTTTACAAAATTTTACATTAAGCAGTATGCAATTGGCTTTCTTCATCCATAGACTCAACCATCTAGGAATCAAATGTATGTGTGATCTTTAGAAAAGTGCCAATGAATAAATGTGGGAAAACAAAAAGACAGAAAAAACAAGCATCTGAAAAAACAAATATTTACAATACATGAGAGATCATGAAAGGTAAATGAACTGGAGGGTGAACATTTTGAAATGTCTACTTTTCAAAGGTTTTGTTTGTGTCTTTGGGCGTGCTTGTATTAAAGGTGTGCGCCACCCCGCCCCAAAGAACTCATTCTTATTATAGAAGTCACAGATGCTTTGCTGTAGAGGTATAACACTTTGCAGTAAGACGTTGGCGGCACCAAGCTGTTTTTCTGTTCCCTGTTTGCCTCTGAAGCCACACGATGTTTCCTACGCCTGCGCCAGACTCTAGGCAATCACTGGTTCAGAGACAGCCCTGTGGACTGGAATGAATACACACCTCACAGATGTCAAAGTGAGTGGACAGGGGTCCAAATGTGTCACCCTGCCCCCACACTCAGCCCTTTGGCACTTCTGGTATGCTAATGAAATGCTTAGGAAATGTGGGAATGCTAAATAGATCTTTTCTTTGGTACGGAAAACCACTATAGAATGACTTGAGTCGACAAAACTGGAGAGAATTTTGTTACATCTCTGTAACTCTGTCTAATGTCAGTAGCAGCCAAGCATAAGCTTTGTCTTCATTACTTTTCCATTTGAACTCAGAGTGAGCCCTGCCCAACTATTGCTTTTCTTTCTTTGCCATGGGAGACACACTGTATAGTGGAATTTAGAGGTCTGGGAGAAAGATGGAACAACAGTGTGAGATAGGTTCTACTTTTTAGCATCTCAGTGTAAACTCTGGAAACATTCTCACATCATATAATATGATTCTGCTTTATGGCAGGAGTTTGGTTTTCGTTGAAGTGAGCTAGCTTCATAATCTTTCCACAGAATTGGGAATGTTTAGCTTTTTTTTTTTTCCTTTCCAAATTCTTGCAAATCCTAGCCTGGTGTAACTTTAGTGAGATTCCTCATCTTGTGCTTGCAGTCTCCCTGCGTTTGGTTGCTCTAGAGAGAAGGCCGAGTGGAAAGTAAGATTAGCAGATAAAAACTTAGGCCAGCAGGGTTCGGTGACACAGGCCTTGAGATTCCTCAGCACTTGGGAGGCTGAGGCAGGAACTCCAGCTCCAGGGGACCTGACACTCTCTTCTGGCCTCTGTGAGCACCTGCACACATATGGCATATCCTACACAGACACACTGGGACATACAAACACATTCACAACAACAAGAAAAGCAAAAACATCTTGGGCCAAGAGTGACCCCTTTCTCCAGCCCCTGGATGGAGGCGGTGGTGTTTTCAAGGGCAAGATATCAGGAAGAACCCTGTCTTCAGGCTTCAAAATGACCAATTTCTCCTTACTTGTCTTTCTACCTTACTCTACCTCTCTAGGATCCTGAATCTCATCTCTTCCAGGCCAACTGTCGCTGATTCCTTTGATAGTTAAGCCTTCCCGATGAGCTGAGGTGCGAATTCACAGAGCTCCAGACAACTCTCCATTTCCTGGAGCAGATGCACGTGCCAAGGGCAGGTGACCTGCAGCCCTCAAGTGCCACCTGATTGCTGCCTAGGAATCTGGGACTTCGGGCCAGCCAACTGGATCACAATTTCTAAGTAGTTTGTATGACATTTTGCAATGGATGTGACAATTCAGGTTTCCCATTATAATAATGTGTTAGTTGCATCACAAGTCTGAGACTGTGATGTAATGTGTACTTGGCACTTAGGATGCATTCAACAAGTAGTATTTCCTTGACCCCTTATTAAGTTAAGGTGGCTGGGTTTGGGAGTGGGGGGCTTCCAAAAACTTATATTGACTCATCCAAGGCATGCCACTGTAGTCAGGAATGATAAATTATTGGGTTCATGTTTGTTATTGTTGGGTTTTTGTTTTTTTGCTGACTTCCTATTGTCTTTATCACATCCTACTTCAATTATCTGTGATATTCATGGTTGGAACACTGTCCAAATCTTCTGTGTGTTCCCAGTCCCTAAAACACTCAGGAAAAGCTTGGTTAATGAATACCAGTTGATGGAGTCCAAAGTAAGCATTTAGGACATAAATTTTGATAATTCTATATAAGTATCTTCAATTTAATAAGCATTTGTTGAACATATGGAATTTTCAACATAGTGTTTCCTGTGTGGCATGGCTTTCTTGTACAATTCATGATAAGGTGAGGCCAACGAATAACTCAGCCAAACAACCGCAAACACTTCTGTAACACAGACTCATTGGTTTTACAAGCACTGTGCAGAAAGAGAGGCAGGACTTTCAACAGAGGAGGAGAGTTAGGTCGGTTAAGAGAATAAAAAGGTTTTACTGAGGATTGAGGTAGCTTTGGAGATGAACCTTGAAAGAACAAAACTCCAGTAGTGGTGGAGGCAAGGATGTTCTGGGGACATTGTGCCAAACACAAAGTGTGATGGGTATTGAGAAGGCAGCAAGCAACATGGAAGAGGATTATTGGTAGTTCCAAAGGTGTTAAAGTTGGTGAGAGTTACAGAGACATGGAGAACTTTGAAAAACTGTTATGTTGAGAAATTGATTAATTCAGGCAGTGAGAACTACTAAAAAATGAAAGGAAGGTTGAGGTTTGGTTAGTTGCTGGCTAGTTTTTTGTTTGTTTTGGAGGGGCAATTGGTTAACATAATACAAGCTAGAGTTATCTGGAAAGAGGAACCTCAATGGGACAATGCCTCCATCCATATTGTCCATAAGGGCTCTTCTTGATTAATTATTGTTGCAGGTGGTCCCAACCCATGGGGGTGGTGCCACCCCTGGGCAGGTAGTCCAAAATTGTATAAAAAAGCAGGCTAAGCAAACCATGGAGAACATGCCAGCAAGCATTGTTCCTCCATGGCTTCTGTTTCAGTTACCGCCTCCAGATTCTGACCCTGACTTCCTTTTGATGAAGAGGTCTAGGCTGAAATAAACCTCCTCAGGCTGTTTTTGGTCATGGTGCTTTAATCACAGCAACAGAGACCCTAAGGCAGTGTATATGGAGGGTTTCCAATTTCTAAAGAAGGCAAAGGAGATTCAGATATTGAAAGCAACAGATTGAGATACTATCTCTTTGTTCTCAGAGGAACACTCTCACCACACCCCCATCTTTCCCTCGGAAGCTTCCTTGGGCAGCAGGCTGGACTGAGTTGGGCTGGGATAAGCTGCAGGAAGGGAGGCTGCATGTAGGGGTCCCACATGAGAAGAAGTGAGGCTCTCTCCTTTATATTACACTCACCACTGAACCAATTCCACAAGCCAAACAGTTCAGACATAGGCAAGCTCTCAGTCCACAGGAGGACCCCCTGAAAAGATTTGCTCTAGACATGGAAGTGGCTGAAGATGTTAAGAGCCTAGATCTTGAAGCAAGCAGTAAGCTAGCTCCATGTGACTCTAAAACTTGAGGGCAGCCAGTACGACGATCACATTTACATCATGTAAAGATAATATTGTTGCACCCAAATTAGGCAGGGAGTGGAAGAGAGCAGGGGAGACTGTTGTAGAAACCCAGGAGCTGAGGTGGTGGTTGTGAGATACAAGGACAGAAAACAGACTTAAGAGACATTTAGGACCTCTATGAGACAAGACACAAGAACCAAAGAGACAGTCATGGGTGCCTGCAGGGTTTCTTTTGGTCAGTTTGGAGGATAGGTGAGCTCCTGTTGACACGCAAAACATCTTGATGAGGATGAGGAAAGCTATGGGACCAGAGAATGAGAAAAATATCAGGAAGAGAGAAATAGCAAACAGTGAGAAAGGATACGTAGTATAGCCTATGGTCTCGAAAGGAAACAGCACAGCAGAGGGAGGAGGGAGAGCTAGCCAGGGCAGTAGCTAAGTTGGAAGTGATGTTGAACTCGGTTTGGGGCACTTCAGTCCTCCCACCTCTTCTTCTACCCCATCATTGTTATAACAACTTGGATTGTGACTTCATGTTGAGGGTTACCAGTGTGAAATCATGAGAGATCATTTTTCCTGTCCTGATCATTCTGTGCTTCTCCCGGTTTCTGGTGGACCCTTATTTTCCCACCCCAGGGATGCCCAGGGTAGTTTTGATTTCAGGAGAAGGTGCTTGTCCTGAAAATCAGTAAATTTCATGGTCCTTCAGAACAAAGTTCTTAAAGAGTCAGCTTTCTGCACATTTTCCTGTGAGAGCTGGAACATCCATGACTAAGTCAAGTTCAGTAATAAATCTTGTGTTTATCCTCGTGTGCTAAGAAACAGTGCTAAGTACTTTATCTGTATCCTTCCTAAGTCCTCCCCAGAGCAGAAGGCACTGTGCGCTCCACTGTATATGCAGGCAAACAGGAACACAGAGACCTAAAACAATTTATTCATGGCCCCAAAAGTAGGTGGTGAGGCTCCTTCAGAGCCCAGAGCCTACTTCAGATGTCCCCATGGTGGTTTGTTCGACTCAGATAAAGTCTCACATTGTCCAGGCTGGTTTTGAACAATTCAACTCAAGTGGTCGTCCTGCCTCGCCCTTCTAGGTAGCTTTCATTTCTCCTGGGAACCCACCTAGCTCAGGGTTCCCCTCACTCTGGAACAGTGAAGAGAATACTGTGGACTCCAGTTCCATACAGCCTACATTCACAGTGCACCTTAGGTGTCCCCTCAAGTTTATTAGTATTACCATCAGAGGACTAACTATGGCACAGCTCAGAAGACTGCTGGCTCTCTTGCTGAGGAGAGTCAAGAGAAACAAAGGCAAGGTTCCACATGCTTAGATTTAGGGTGCTCTGCTTTGTTCCTGACTAGCCTTGGCAAGCTGGAAATGCTGAGAGGGTGACACTATAAAAACACAGGCAACAGGCCTTTACTGAGTCCAGTGGACAGACCATGGATTTTTCTAGACAGGCAGACGTGGGTTCAAACCCCAGCTCTGTATCTTCCTTGCTGTGCGGCTGTGAGCCTTTCCATCTGTTTCAGTTTCAGTTTCATATGTAAAGTGGGGTTGGTAAGGCTCACCTGGGCAGGGCCGGTTGATGAATCAGAGCTAGAGTGTGCACGGCACCTACAATGACGCCTGCCTGACATGCAAAGAATTATCCTGTGGCAGAAGCTATATTATCTGCATTTGTAATCTCACTTAATCCTCACAATACACCCTTAAAAAGATAATGTTATTTCACTGAGGGAAGTGAGTCTCAGAGGCTCCGTCGCGTGCCCCAGGACACACAGCTGGGAGACTTCAAGCTCAGATTTGCCCTCTGCAGGTGAAGTCTGTGTTATGTTTATTTTTACAGGCCCTCTGGCGATCACTCTGCTTCACAGGCCGTCCAGCAGTTGCTTTGTTTATTAGAAGATAGCCTTTGGATAATTAGAGAAAATTTCAAAAGCAAACAAAATTTTAGCTATTTTCCCAGCATTCGGTGATGTTACAGAAAGGGCAACGGGATATTTAGGTCAGAAAGGACTGCACATAAGTGAGAAGGTTTGAGTATGTACGTGTGTGTGTGTGTGTGTGTGTGTGTGTGTGTTTGTGTGTATGTGTGTTTATGTGTTTGTGTGTGTTTGTGTAGGTGTGTGTATATATGGTCTCTGCATTGTGTGTGTGCAAATGACAGGGGCAGTGGAAGAGTTCAACTTTGGGAGTCTTTCTTAGGAGCCATCTTCCTTTTTAAAACTATTGTATTCATTTATTTTTATGTGTATGGATGTTTTGCCTCCTATATCCATGCTGCCTGGTGTCCTAGAAGGCCAGAAGAGGATATTGGAGCTGCGAGGAATGGAGTTTACAGACAGTTATGAACTGCCATGTGGGTGCTGGAAACCAAACCCAGGTCCTCTGGAAGAGTAGCCAGTGCTCTTAACTGCTGCGCCATCTCTTCAGTTCCTTCCTTGCTTTTTGAGGCAAAGTCTCTCACTGACCTAGGGCTTAGGGGTCAGGGCAGGCTGTCTGGTCAGCAGGTCCCTGGGATCTGACTATTTTGTCTTCTCTGTACTGGGATTGCAAGCACAGAGAACCACACCCGGCTTTAAAGATGGTCGCCAGGGGATGGAGCTCAGGTCCTCCCGCTTGCCCACCAGGCACTTTCCCAATGGTCAGTCTCTCCAGGTGTTGTTGGTTTTAAAAGGCAGGGTCTCAGTGCCCTAAGCTGGCCTTGAACTTACTATGTAAATGAGGATGCTCATGAACATCTGATCTTCCTGAGAGCTTGATTTATGTAGAGCTAGAGATGGACAACAGAGCCTTGTGCATGCTGGCCTAGAACTCTACCCACTTAGCTACATCCCAGGCCCATTTCTTCCCATATTAAAGGAATCTCACCAAGAGAGCATCGGTCTGCGAAACTGAAACTGTAAAATTTATTCTGTCAATAAATACCTAGACATTGCTGAGTTAAACTCAAGTGATCCAGTGGACGGATTGTATCATATTCTTTATTACTTCCACATTCCCCCCCCAAAACAATTAGGCATAAATCCTGTCTGGTGCTGTCTGTTATGAACTCCCAGGGGCAATGGAACAATTTCAAGTAAATTAAAACTCAGTGTTATATAGTTTGAGAGCTGAGTGCAAGAGAGGCTTAGGAGATATAGTCTTGCTTAGTGTTCAGGACTAAGGCTTCCCTGCCCCACAGGCCATGCAAACAAATATGTCCAGTGATAGGCCAGATACATAGCACAGGACCTTAGGATACAGAGGAACTGGGATGTAAATCACTCGGGCCATGGGACCAGACGAAATTGTTCAGAGGCAAAAGTTAAACAAAATTAAATTAAATTAAACATGGGTAGACTCTAAAGAGGGAAAGCTAAAGAGGAAATCTAGAGGACTAAGGACACTTCAGGAACAGGTACAAAGGGCAAAGGGAGAGGGACAAGTGACAGAATCAGAAAAGCTAGAGTGACCCAAGGAGGGGAGCTTATGAAGAACAAGAAACTGAAGCAGAGAGGGACAGCGAGATGAGGGGTCAGGCGTGTCATCGAACTCGGCAATTATAAAGTATTGTTGACCCGAGAGAATAAAGTTTCAGTAAGAATGGCAGAACAAGATGGAAAAAGCTTGAGAAAGAAATAGAAAACAATGAAATAGACCTTGGGGGCCCCAGCTGCTCAATGACAATGGTCACCCTTGCTGACATTGCAGACAGTTACTAACCAGACTTTTAAGTAGTCATCACAGGCTGGGCAATATGGCTACTGAAGCATTTGCTTAAAGAGTTCTAGCTGGGTTCATTAGTGCAAGCACCTTTCTTCTCTGGAGAAACTGAAGCTTGGTCTTGACCATCTCACAGCATAGAGTGTTTTCTCTGGACTCCTTTCCTTACCAGTGCTTGCTATGAAGTCTTCAGAGAAGATAGTATGTGGTACAGACGTTCAAGTAAAGGGGATCCATGGGCAGAACAAGTTCAAAGAGCAAATAAATTTGTGAACACCAAGTATAAGCAGTTATCAAATATTACCAGTCATGAGTCTGGTCCAACGTTAATCTATAGTATGATTGCAAAATCCTGGTACAGTTGTTTATCTTAGCAAGTGGATTTCTGTAGCTGAATTTTTATGGACCCACCAGCTATATAACTAATGACACGGAGACTCTTACATATTTTAAAAGCTGAGGCCTTTAACATGGGCTGCCTCCCATCTCCTCGCCCCTGACTACTTCTACCTACATCTGGCCATGGCCTGGTCTACCTCTCTGCTCGTGTTCATGTCCGTCCACCTACAAATCCACTCACCAAAACCCTTCTTCTCGTATCTTTCCCATCGTCCCTTTCTCTCTACCAGGAAGTCCTGCCTTCCACTTCCTGCTCAGCTATTGGCCATCAGATTTTTATTAAAGCCAATCAGAGAATGCCTTAGGTAGGTGAGGAAGGACAGAGACACCTTCACACCGTGTACCCCTACAGATTTCTATTGTCGCTGTTTTGTCTTAACATCAAGTTCTCTTAATCATATTATTTCTTTTCTTCTCAGATCTTACTGCTGCTAAGGTTCTACAAACTCCTTTCTACTACCTGTCTATCCTATAAACTCATGTAGCCAGTGACTTCTGCCAAGGTATCTTTGGTGAGTATTTCCTTCCTAGACATTTCTTATGTCTCTGAAGTAAAACAGAACATTTACCTGTTTGGTTTTTCACAACCAAGTCAATTTGTTGTGGTACTGTGTTCAAACAGATCATTTAGAGATTTAAGGAAACCAAGAGTGGCACACTGACAACTGAGGACTTCTCCGATATTTTAAGCATGCCTGGGAGAAAGAGGAGGTAAAAACCAAGAAATATATGGTGTTTAGGTGTGGTAATAAAAAAGAGACAGGAAAAAGGACTGTGTTCATAATGAAGCCTGCAACTACAGTAGTTGACCTACCCTGGAGACTAATCCAAGAAGCATTCAATAAAGGGGTATGTTATCTAACTAGCTACCTGCTGGGTAATTGGAGTTACTACATCTAGAAAAATTCTAGGCACTCATATAAAATACATATCTTCGCATGACCCACACAAAGTTGAGGGACTTCCTGAATCAGGCCTTCAGTGAAGGATGATGGGATGAGGGAAGGAAGTGAGTGAGAATCAACACCTTCAATGTCCTGAAAATTGATGCGCTAGAAAGGGTAAGAGAAAGTCCTCCAGCTAAGGAGGTCAGGTGGTCCAGGAAGATCACTGGGGAGCACTTAAAGGGTTAAGGGGAGGTAGATAGGGTAGTGTCCCTGTGGATCCGTGTTCTCCTGTCCTCTGTTACTCTTATTCCTTGGAAACCAAGTTCCAGAAGACTGAGCAGTGACCCCCAACACTCAACTTATAAAAATATTCAAGTATTTTTCTATGGTATTGTATCAGTTTGCTAGGGATGGCTTCACAAAGTCCCACAGTCCTGGTAACTTAATAGACATTGATTTTCTCATAACTGAGAGCCTTAAAGTCTGAGACCAAAAGATCAGCAGGAAGTTTATTTCTGAGTCTTTTCTCCTTGGTTTGTAGGTTGGCATCTTCCTCTGGCGCTTCACAGGGACTTCCCTCTCTGTGTGTCTGTGTCCCAGTCGCTCCTTTGTAGAAGTATGAAGGTTACATTAGATAAGGGCCACCCAAATGACCTCAGTTTGTCTTAGTTGCCGCTTTAAACAGCCATCTCCAAATACAACACAAAGACTTAGGACTTGAGCATATGAGTTTGAATTGTATACAGTACAGTCTGTAATGCATATAGCTCAAAATGGAATTGTTGAAAGAGAGTATACATTTCCTTTTTTAATAAATTAGCCAAATTGCCACTAAAGAGTCATAGAATATGCAACCGTAGAGATGCCACTTTGGCATAGGGATTATTTGGAGCTAAAGGCTCCAAAATAATAGAAGAGTGGAAAACTCTGACTCTTTTTCCTCCTGAGAGCAGGAGATAAAGCCCAGGGAAGCTGTCTTCTTTATACTAATGCAGGAAATTTTCATATCACCAGAGACAGGGGCTGGAGAGTGCTGCACAAATGACCTCACTGAAAGGATGCTTCAAGGGGAAACTAGGAATGGGACTAACAGTGAAGAAGAGGTCAGCGTGGGTGGAAAGGGGATCCGAGAAGGTTGGCAGTGAATAAGATCAAAATTCATTCTATATTTATTGAAAAGCTTCAGTGTGCTAGAAGCTGGAAATAGACAGGGTCCCTGCCCTAATGGAGATAATATTCTAGTAGAACAAACAGATAAGCAATAAATAAGTGATTAAGAGATAAATAGATAGATAAAAAATAAATGCAATAATTTTTAATTTCTGGCACATCGAAGCTTTTTAGTAAATATAGTACATGAAAGTGAATAAATGCATATTTTAGCTGTTGGGTCATATTTGCAATTTACCTCCTCAAAAATTTTTCCCAAAATTAGCTACTTGTAGAAATGATGAAGGGACAATCTGTATTTGAATGACCCTAAAAAAAAAAAAAAAAAAAAACCACAAGAAAACCAGATATTTGGGGACACAAAATTGGAGTATTTGGAGTAGACGTTGGACAGTCATACCCCTCAGGGAGGTGACAAATACAGTTACTATGTGTAAATCGCATGAATGGTAGGGCCCTTGCCGTCTGGAGGCACCAATGCTAGCTCATGCAGATATCAGCTCCAGCAAACCAGGTGTCAAGGGATTCAGGGACAGAGACCTTCCAGTTCTTCAAAAGAAGATGAAATTTTCTACACCAATTTAGATTAGGTTTGAGGATGACTTACAACCTGAAAGAGTAGATTAAATAAAGCAAATATGTAAATTTTTTGGTCACATATGGTCTAAGTATGTACAGTTCTGGGCTCAGGGAGGCTGCATGGAATCATGAACCCAGGCTTCTTCTAATTTGTTGCTCAGTTTGGCATAGCTTTGAGTATCTATCAAAGCCACTTGACGGCCCAATGGACCAATACCGCTCCTGCTTTTACCTCCACACTCTTAAGAGGCAGGATGAAAAGGAGACTCACGAGTGCAACCTTTATTCTAAAAGAGCATACGGCTAGCTGAAAGGGAGAGTGTGTATATGGGGTCCTCGTGAGGGGTGCCTGCTGGAGCCATGTGTGTGGGATTCCAACGTTCATACAGCAGGACCACTGAACAAGCCTTGCCTTTGATCGGATTGCAGCAGAAGAGCCCCTACCTTGGAAACGCTGCTTGGAAGGATCAGATACGGAGGAGAGGTACTCTGTGACTTCGGGGGTGGGGGGGGGGGGGGCCACAAATGGAAGTTAACAGGTCTTTGACATAGCACAGCTACAACTGAGGGCGGGCAGTACTATGGAGGTGGAGGAGCGGTTTTCAGCTCATGAGTGCGGGGGGGCCTCGGCAGCAAGCTAGGTAGCCCTCACTTCCTACTCTAAGTCTGGACAGTTATTACACGGAGCACAGTTTCTGTCTTCTCTGAATTATAAACCTGCTTCCTGACCTTAACCCAGAGTGCCTTCTCACACAAGGTCAGGCTCACCCTGTCCAGAAGGCTAAGTGAGTCCAGGCCAGATGCAGCCCTCTCCAACCTGTTGTCCTCTGAAGCTTGGGCTTGGCTCAGTTTCGGGGTACGTGACAGTCCCCACTCTGCCTGGCTGAGTTTCAACTACACTGAACATTCTGATATAGGCACCAGGAATGATGGGCAAAACACTGATCCTGAGGCTGACTTCCCTGTCTGGCGTCCCAGTCCACCAATTCCTGGCCGAGAGGAAAACAAATACCCCTGTTGTAAGTTGGAGCTAATTGGAGTCTCTTACCTAATTCACCTAATTCACGAGGCTGTTTGAAGGAATCACTTATGTAAAACACCGTTGTTTAAAAAAAGACAATTCTAAACAGTTGCACAATACAGATTTAAGGTTCTAGTAAAGAGTCTTTGTAACCATCCACATGTTTGAAATTATTGACTTTATTGACACAAACTTCAAAATGGAAAGTGTTTTCCCAATAGGATAGTAAGAATCAGTTCCTGCCTCAAACACACGTTTAAAAGTTGCCAGATGGAAATTTCAATGCTGTGAGATCATAGGCCCTCTCTCCGTCCCTTCTCCTCTACAAAGTGAGAACGTGTTTCTATATTTGCAGAGACAACTTTTCCAGATGGTAAATTCCAAGCAGCGTGCATCAGTGAACCGAGGCAAACGCAGATTTGGGAAGTGAAGCTGGCCTTATTAGCCTGTGGCTGATGGCGCATCAGCTGGAGAAGCTGCACGTCAAGACCCAGGGCGCATGCCCTGGAGAGCAAGCCCCTGAACTCAGAACCAGACCGCTGCCAGCCTTGCGGCAGAACTCTCGCCGAGCAATACTACTGAGGACACAAGAATCACGGGGCTTGCTTTTGTTTTGTTAAATTGTCAGAACGTGACGTTCCCTAAAAGCCCTTTGACAAGAAGTCAAGATGAGAGGGGTTTGGGGAAACCGGGGTGTGTATGGCAAAGGCTTGGACAGTGAGCAGGCGAACACACACATCTGCGATTGGCAGAGAGCTACCTTTAACCTGAAAGCGAGATTCCACTGCGATAATGGGCCCTGAACCACAGGGTCCACGTCAGTCTCCTGAGCATCAAGCTCCCCTCTAGAGTCAGAAGGTACAGTCGTGACGTGGCCTGGCCCAAAATCCCTCTGCCTCTGTTACCATAGCTGGCACAAGGTTGGCAGTGAATATTTAATACTAAGTATACAGTCTATAGTTCTACATGTGTTGGAGAAATAACTTCAGAGAAAGGAGTGAGCATCTGCATTCTAGCCTGCTTAGGTCACTTCTCTTGGACTGTGTCATATAAACATGTCATCTGACGGCTCTTGCTGCTACCTGTGGAGTTTGTCAGTACAGTGTGATACAACTTGGACTTTACCTTTCCTAAGCCCAAACATGTTATCAGGCCTGTCAAACCCATGCTGTGTTACACTCTGTGGGAAGATGTGTTTTAAAATGCTCGAAAAAGATTCCCATCAAGGCATCATTTTATTCTACTGGCTGCCTGTTTTCCAATACAGTGTCTTGTCAGTGTGATGTCAGCGTGAATATACATCAACCAGGCTCTGGCTTTCTAAACGAATTACTTTGCAGACAGTGAAATAGCACAGTCCCTGGGGCTGTATACAGAAAAGGCCAAAGGGTCATCACGTGTGTCCCCATGTGGTCTAGGGTAACCTCCCTCCTGTGAGTGGTGTCCAGTCTTTGATTACAATTGCAAATGACCTGACTGGACGTACAAAGGCCTTGAGAACAAAAGGAAACTGGAAAGCTATGAAAAAAATCAACCTGAAGCTAGGTCCCAAGAGGAGTTTCAGGCAGGATGCAAAGGCCACAGACATGTGACGTTCTGGTTTGGAAGCCAAGGCATGGCTGCCAGCCGGGGATGCCTATCCAGGTAGAGGAGGAACAGGTCTGAGTGTGTCACAGGCTCCCCTCAGGGACACTCCAAAGGCACCAGGGGGGTCGGCATGTGAACTGGACTGAGTTTTTTCTGTTCCTCTGTTTCTTATATTTCTGGGTTGAGAGCTGGGTGAGAGCTACCTCTTAAGTGAAAACAGTAAATTTTGTGATGGCTGTACAAAAAAAAAGGGGGGGTGGACACGGAAGGAAGAGGCTTGCTTGAAACCACACATGGTGAGAGCTTTACACTAATGTGTGATCCTGGCCCCAGGAAATCCACTACTTCCTGCCTTTCTTTGTCATTCCCCGCCCCCCCCCCCCCCCCCCCCCGGTGTATTTCACCATGACTACAGCAGTCCCTGGTACGGAAGCTGCAGAGGGGAAAAAACCCCACATTTTGTCAATCTGTGAACATATTTCAGGACTTTTCAATACATTTTCTGTACGTAATAAACAGGAAACTGAGAAGGTCCTCACAGCTCAGGTGGCTGTGTGTCACCAGGTCATCTCTCAAGATGCTCAGAGCCACCCATGATTCACGAGTGGCACCCACTTCTTCAGGGTTCTCTGAGTGGACTCCACAAAGAAGTTCATCTGCTTCTACATCCGGGCATTGCTAGTTGACGCAGCTCTTTGCAATCCTATTGCTTCTGCCCATCTGTCGGATATTCTCTGTAACGTTAATAGTGGCTTCTCTGGCAGACATTCGTTTAGCATCCCTTTTAGCCTGTCAAAAAGTTGGAAACAGTGAATTCAGTTACCCCGGCAAATATCCAAAGTTCATCCGATTTGCATTACCTTCTTGAGATAATTATAAACACAGACCTATGAGGACTCATGCACACAAGGCCATCTTCAGAGGCTTTCCTTAATTAAAAGTTTCAATGCTCCACAAAGACATAAAAATTACACACATTAATGCAGGTAACATGTGATGCCTTGATACATACACACACATGGTTATTCTCAAAGGTTTCTCTGTTAACTCTGTAATATCAAGCTTGCACACAGGGCCTGCTATAAGATGTGCTCATAAAATGTGGGTGAATGAATGCATTAACTGAGATTAGAGGGTACTAAAAACATTTTGCCAGTTGGCCTTAGCAGGTGGTTAAATTTTTTTTTTAGCTTTAGAGTTAGACTTTGGTTCAAATACAGGCTATGATGGAGCTCCGTGGGGCATGCAGCATCACCATTATGGAATGTCCTCATTTGTGAAGTGGGGAGTAATATTATCCACCTCATGATTGGATTAATACCTGCTATTAAATAAAGAGAAACCTCAAAATGGAGAACTGTGTAGTTTTAGGTGAAGACAGGTCTGCGCCAAAGGCCCAGAATTAACTTTAAATACAAAAACTCAATATAGAAACTAAACAATAGGTCCTTCAGGGGATGCAAATGGCAGTGAGCATGAGATGACCCCACAAGTCATGTCGCTGATCCACATTCCAGGGAGGATCCCCTGGCCAGCTGAAGCTGGGGAAACTGGGGGGGGGGGGGGACAGTCAGCAAAGAGCCTCTAGCTGTCCTTGCAGGGGTGACCTCAGTTTCAGAGAGCCACCTCATCTAAGGTTGTGCTACTTTCAGAGGTCATCCAGTGTAGGAGGAAAGAGATACAAACAGCAGACCATCAGAGCCCAAGGTAGTTCAGCTTTGGCAAGTCATTCCTCCCCAGAGCTCCCATCTAACACTCGGCATCCCCCCACTTGATCCTCCTTCCACCTCTCCCTTCCACCAGCGCTGATCCTACGGGCACTTCCCAATGAACATCCCCTATGATGACAGGTCGTATCTGCTTCCTGACACACACAGTCCCAGACCCTGTGGGTACAGTGTAACAACCAGTGAATCTTGCCACATTGGGTGTGATCCCAAGCGGATAGTCATCTATTTTCTCATACTGCATGATTCCTCATCACAAGTCAACTGTGTCATCTGAAGCGCATCCAAGAAATGCTGGACTCTGGCAGCACCAGACAAAACAAACCATTTTGCTGAGCTCATTTGAAATGATAGGTAGGTCTGTAACAGGTAGCCGAGACCCTTGTGCCTGTGGTACTGCCGCTGACACCCTGTGGATCCCCTCAGAGGGTGCATGCATCTCCCCATTGCTGAGTCACGGCTGCAAACAAATCAACACCTGTTTTTGTTTTTGTTGTGTTTTGCAAAACAAAAACAAACAAACACTTCACTTGATTGGTGCCAACTACTCTAGAAGTGCCAGAGAGGTTACACCTTATTCCCAGGGATACAAAATTTCTAGCCCTTGTGCCTCAGAGGAGAATACAATGCCACCTACACTTCACATCTCCTAGCAGAATCAAAGCAAGATTGTACATCTGCTCAATGGAACCTGATACTTGCTGAACTTTAAACTCTGACCTGACCTACTTCCTCACTATGATGCAGGCGTCAATCAAATTTTTGAGGAAGAATCATCATCTTGGGCTCTGCTTCTAGAGTGCCAGACTTAAGATAATTGCTTATTAGTAGCCCTGGTGTTCAAGGGCAGCTTCAGTTCTGTCAACTTTGGTGTTATCTACTGGTTCTTAAAGTCTAAATTTTATTATTTCCTTTGTAATGTACCAGTGCCTAGCACAGTGTTGAGACAGATTAAGGTACCAGTTTAACTTTGGTTGAAAAAAATGGATAGATGGTGGTTGGATGGATAGTGGGTGAATGGGTGGATGGATGGACAGATGGATGAATGATCGATGGGTGGATGGATAATGGGTGGATGGGTGGATTGTTGATGGGTGGGTGGATGGATAGATAGATGAGTAGATAGATGAGTGTATTGATAGTGGGTGAATGGATGAGTGGATAATGGGTAGATGGGTGGATTGATGAATGGGTGGGTGGGTGGGTGGGTGGATGGATGGATGGATGGGTGGGTGGGTGGGTGGGTGGATAAAGGATGAATGGGTGGGTGGATGGATAGATGAGCACGCTTCCCCCTTGATGCACCTTGCTTAACAACAGAAGTCAATTTATCTTAGAGTTCTATCTTATTTCAGGTCTTTCAAGCCTGAACTTCACAAGAACTAGGACAGATTTTTATGGTTTTTTTTTAATAAGAAGCAGAAGCAGAGAATGCAGTTTCTTGTACATGTCTGGTTATCATCTACCTTTCTACCTATCTATCATCTATCTACCTATCTACATATCTATCTATCCTCTATCTACTTACCTACATACTTATCCTCTATTTATCTACCTACCTACATACCTATGATCTATCTACCTACTAACCTACATATATATCATCTGTCTATCATCTATCTACTCATCCATTCTCAACACATCATTCTTAAGCCCCTTCAGGGCTCTCATGGAGACACCTAGCATGAGGCTGAGGAACGCTGAGCCACACATCATGCCCTGCACTGCCCAAACTAGCAAACAATACAGTCAGGATGGCTAAAGGTGACCCTAAGAAACTAAAGGGCAAGATGTCTGCTTATGCCTTCTTCTTGCAGGTATGCAGGGAAGAACGTAAGAAGAAAAACATAGGGGTCCCAGTCAATTTTTTGGAGTTGTCCAAGAAGTGCTCTGAGAGGTGGAAGACTATGTCCAGCAAAGAGAAATTGAAGTTTGCTGAATTGGCAAAAGATTATGGATCAGCTAAAGGAGGCAAGATGTCCCTTAATGCCCCCAAAAGACCTCTGTCTGGATATTTCTTATTCTGCTCTGAATTCTGCCCCAAGGTCAAATCCAAAAACCCTGGCATCTCAATTGGGGATGTGGCAAAAAAAGCTGGGTGAGATGTGGAATAACTTACGTGGCAGTGAGAAGCAGCCTTACATTAATAAGGCAGCAAAGCTGAAGGAGAAGTATGAGAAGGATGTTGCTGACTCTAAGTCTAAAGGGAAGTTTGATGGCGCCAAGGGTACTGCTAAAGTTGCCCGTAAAAAGGTGGAAGAGGAGGAGGAGGAGGAGGAGGAGGAGGAGGAGGAGGAGGAGGAATAAAACTCTGTCTTCTTGTGGATACCTTAGAGTAGAGGAGTGCCGTGGTTGACACGTCTCTTCTTTGAGCAGAGTCTATTGCCCTCATTAGATTTAATTACAAAATTTGATCACAATCATATTGTAGTTTCTCAAAGTGTCAGTGGTTACATGAAGCGGACGTGGGTGTCCAGAGCACCCTGAAACTGTATCAAAGTTATACATAGCTCCAAACATTTTTAAAATGAAAAGGAACTCTCATGTTCTCCTCACTGTGTACTTTGATGTTGGTGTGATAAGGTGTTTGAGGATGTTTCTGGCATTTTGTTTTCAACTTGTAAGGTTGTGTTAACTATGTGGTTATTGGCTAGAAATCCTGAGTTGTCAACTGTACATATCTATAGTTTGTAAAGAGAGCAAAACAACCCAGACATATTCTTGATGCTCCTTGTTTGGCATGCAGGCTGTGAGGGGAAGATGCGTTTTGGAGGGGCCATAGCTCAGGGTGTGCACTGTGAGGCTGGACCTGTTGATACTGCGGTGGACATCCATTTAGCTTCAGGTTGTCTTGGTTTGTTTTTGTTTTTGTTTTGTTTTGTTTTGTTTTTTTTAGTGCCACAGCATTCTGCTGACATTCTTAGTTGTGGAAAAGTGGGGAGGGGTCAGCTAGCATGGGAAGTGTTTGGATTTCTTTCGTTAGTTAAGTGGGGTAGATTTTAAAGCTTTTAAACAAACTATAGAACTCATCTTTGTCAGCAAAGCAAAGAACTACTGCATCAATGAAAGTTCAAGAGCCTTTGGTACCTAAATGCAATTTGCAACATTCTGTTATTATTTGTATGTTTACGATGCTGAAATGTTTTTAAAGTTAAATAAACAGTATTACATTTTTAAAACTGAAAAAAAAAAGTTGTTTCATCCTCTACTTGACATTCTTGACATTGAACTTTTCCTTGAACACAACTGCTAACCACACACAACCTTGTGCAAGAAACAGAACAAAACAATGAGAATGGGTCCCAGAGAAAGGCCTGGTGATGGTGAGGCCAATTCTATCTTACTTTCATAAGGTTATTGTCACATAAAAGCTTTGAAAGTCATAAGGGAGTAGAAGACAGGGGCTGTTTTTGAAATAAGCCAGACAGAAGCACTTCCCTCAGTTTGGTGGGAGGCAAGAGAATATTCAAGAATGAGATGTCAGCTTCCCAAGTGGCGAAAATGTTCTGTTTAGAGAAATTTGTTGAGATAATTCACAACAGTTGACTACAGATTATCCACAGGAAGCAAATGCCCTTTTCTATTTCAGTTGTGTGTGTGTGTGTGTGTGTGTGTGTGTGTGTGTGTGTGTGTGTGTGCACGCGTGGGCAAGAGTAGAGACCAGAGGTCAACTTTGTCTTTTTCTGTTGGTTTCCATCTGCTTTTTCAAGACAGGTTCTTTCACAGAAGGTTTGACCAAGCACTGAGATTCCACTGGTTTCTGTCTGCCCCCTACTCCAATCCCTGAGGCTACAAGTACAGCCCGCCATACCAATCTTTCACACGGTGCTGGGGATCTACTCTCGGGTCCTCATGCTTGCACAGCCGCCATTTACCCACCAAGCCATGTCCTTGGCTCTCATTTCAATCTATTATTAAGTTTTAAAACTCTAAGCAAAATATCAGGATTTGAATGATACCTAATTTCTGAGCTGGAGTAGAGTCAAAGGCTACAAAATGGTTTTTTTCTCACCGCAGCTATTGAGTAGATATGACTGTAAGTGAATACAATGAAGAGCTTCTTAGATGAATGAGCCATCAGTCTGTAGAACAGACACAACCCAAACCAGAGGGCTGCACAACCTGGGTCTTAGGGCAAGGCTTTGCCACCCATTGGGGTAGCACGTTAGCTTTAGTCTCAGTTCTTTACCTGAGAAACAAGGAAATAATGCCTGCCTCCCAGATGTTTGAGAAGCTTAAATATATCACTTACAATAAGGGGACCAAAGTCTGGCTTGTCCACGAATGGCCGGTTTTAAAATGAGAAGTTTCGCAGTCTGGAAACCTCCTCAGGCCCTAGCAGACCAGTCACTCCAATGGTAGCTATAGTCATTATGTCAGATACACCAACCATTATCTTACTGTGCTGAAATTGATGGCAGTTTCTAAGGAGCAGAAATAATTCTAAAAGATGTGGGCTTTGGAATAATGGGCGCACTGGGGTTTTGATTGATTCCAATAATGACCACAGGAAATTCCCAGCCATAGGCAAGCCCATTTTCAAATAATTACGGCATTAAATTTACCAAACTTATTAGAACTGACCACTTTCTCTCCACCCCTGCCTTACATTTATTTACTTGCGCATGTGTGTGTGTGTGTGTGTGTGTGTGTGTCCATGATACAACACGCGTGTGGAGGTCAGAGAACAGCTTGAAGAAGTCAGTTCTCTCCTTATGTCATGTGGCTTCTGGGAATGGAAAGTTAGATCAGGTTTGAGATCATGAGCTTTTACCCACTGAACTGTATAACGAGTCCAGAAAAGGTACATTTTTTTTTTTGGCAGGAAAAAAAATTTTTTTAAAAGGAGATTTGGAGTCTGAGACATGAACCCAAAGGTACCCACCTTTTATAACTGTGAGGACATCAAGGTTGGTAACTATTGCAACCTAGTTACAACTTGAAAACTTTAGATTCTGTTTTATCTTGAATGTGAAATGACCCCAGAGGCTCAAAGTTTTCGTCTCCAGCTGGTAGTGCTGTTTTAGAATGTCCTTGAACTTTTAGGAGGTGTAGCCTCCTGGGAGGAGGTGTGTTACTGGGGGAAGGACTTGAGATTTTTACAGCTCAGCCCTCCATTCTGTTTGTTCCCTGCTTCCAGTTTGCAGACACTGCCTGACCAGACTCCTGATGCTTCTGCCACCATGCCTTCACTGCCATTGTGAATTGCAACCCTGGGACTGTGAGCTAAAACAGTCCCTTCAAACTTAGAGCCCAAATTGGCCTTCCCTTTTCTAAGTTGCTTTTGTCAGATGTTTTGTACCAGCAATGAGAAAAGTAATTAATACAAATTAAAAGCCCAAGTGAGTGAAAAAAGGGAAAACTAGAGTGTCAGATATTTCTGTAGAGATTCTGAGATGCAAGTCACTCTTCTCTCTTTTGATAAAGCTACAGAGATTTAGAGAACAGTTAAACCCCTTTGTCCCTTAGGATCACTTTGCAGGAGTAGATATACTCCCTCTGATGTGATTTCTGTTTGGGGTGAAAGCAAGAAAAGGTTGAGCAAGTTTTGCTGCGGTCTTGAGTCCAGATTTCCACGAAGCCTCCAACCTGTCCTTACCCCACAGGGAACGAGGTGGATCATTGACTTCTGAACCCCGAGAGAGGCAAGTCTGTCTGGGTTGGAGGCTGCCAGGAAGGTATTGCAGTCTATCTGGCTACCCTTGAGAATGGCAGCCAGGAAATGACACTTAGTAAAAGAGGCCACATCAAGGGAACCTAAAGCCGTGATTGTTCACTATAGAATCTAACTCAGTGCCTGTCACATAATAGATGTCTAATAAATGCTTTGAAAAACAGACGTGTGCAGACCGACTTTCAGAAAAAAAAGGAAAGCAGAGTACAGTGGCACATGTCTGTAATCCCAGCTCTTGGGGAGGTGAAGGCAGGAGGATCAGGAGTTTAAGGTTATCCTTAGCTGCATAGTGAATTCAAGGTCATTTTGGGTTGCATGAGATTTTGTCTCTAAAAATAGAGTGGGAAAAAGAGGAGAAGGGAGAGAGGGATAGAAAGAGGGAGAGAGAGAGAGAGAGAGATCCTCAAGCATAGAACCTGCTTGCTCCGCCTAAATGCTCCAGAACTTTCCCACTGGCTTTCAATTATGTAAATCATTGATTACTCCTTATATCCCCACTGAACAGTGAGATCTCAGAGTTGCACAATAAGGCATCTGAAGTCACTAGGGCTGATGCACTTTGCCAAGGACAATGTCCTGTAGGTGATAATCCAAAATAAAGACAATGGCTCCTGGTGAAGCTCACTTAACCTCTCCAACAATATGATTCAGGTAACATGGGAGGCGGGCAAACAGACATTTAAATTCCAGCGCAGCCAGAGCACAGCTCACAGTGTCCTGCTGGGCTGACACTAGGCTCATGGGCCTCTATTTTCCCAGGAGGGGAAACCTTTCAGAGTTGTGAGGGTTAAAAGCAATGCCATTTGTAGTGTCTGGCACACAGGAAGCCAGGCATGCTAGGTTACTCCTCCCCTCTTTCTCAAGAATTAAAAGCAGACCCCTATAGGCTGCAACTCAAAGTCTTAGACATCTCTTCTGTCAGAACTCCAGTAAAGGAAGGTAGATCCCTAGAAACATCTAGTTCCCAGATTCCATGAGTTTTAACGCATGAACTAACCTGGGGTTAACCAGGGAACTTTCCATCTTGGCAGCTCCACCACAGGCCAGCTGTTACCTTTCCACAGCAGGATCAGACCTGCTTTGGCTTCCTCAAGTGTCACAAGGACATGTTTTTGTTGTTGTTGTTGTTTTGGTTTGGTTTGTTTTTTTTCCCATGAGCCTCAGGGAATGACAATTATGGCTAAGGTAGCCGAGCTGCCAAACGATGACATTGCCAGAACAGGGCTGCTGCAGGGGAAGCTCACCTCAGTGAGCTGCAAATCTGTCTCATTCGACCAGCATGTAGTTATTAGCACCTAGTGGGTGCGTTAAACCTGAAGTAGCCTCGGATGTCAAGGGAATATAATGAATGAGGAGGGCTGTGGTTGGAGCATCTTCGAACTGAACTGGTTTTGCTGCAGATGAAATCACAGGAATCTCTCCTGCTGCTGTAGTAAGTAGATCCCTTCCTTTTTCCCAGGCGTGGGCTGCTGAGGGCTCCCAAGTGCCCTAGCAACAGCTTCACTTTGGTTCCCCTCAGTGGTTCCATCTGTCCCCTCTGTCCATTTAGTACCTTCTGTTTTCCTAAGAGAGACTCCTTTGCCTCCCAAGCTCTTCCTTGCCTCACATTACCACTGTCTGAGAGAATTCCCACACTGACCCTACCCTCTGAACTCTGTGGGGTTTCACTCATCCTCCCTACACTGGGCCACACATTGCCAACCATTGTCGGCTAGACGCTGGGGGTGGGACTTTTGGAGGAAGTGCCTTAGCTGAGAATTCACCAGACAATGGGTAATTCCTTTAGCGTCTGCTCACTTTGCCAAGAACAATAGAGCAACTGGAGAATGTGCAGCTTTGGAGACATGAGAGCCCTGTGGGCAGTCAGCCATCGTGTGCTTACAGCTTTGTCTGCCAAGAGCTGCATTCACATGGACATTTTTTACCTCAGACTGACACTTGAGGGTTTTGTCCTGTTTTGCTTAGATTTACTTATTTTTTATTTCACGCGTATGAGAGTTTTGCCTCTATGTATGCATGTATGTATGTATGTATGTATGTATGTATGTATGTATGTATGTATGTATGT
>CAJQZJ010032563.1:12244142-12269924 GCA_907164525.1 Lophiomys imhausi
GGTCTATTTTCATCCTTTCTCTATTGAGAGGGTACTGATGGTCTGGCCGGTTCAGTTCCTACTCCATAGTGGGTCTATTTTCATCCTTTCTCTCTTGAGAGGGTACTGATGGTCTGGCAGGTTTAGTTCCTACCCCATAGTGGGTCTATAGTGGGGCATTTGTGCTTATTCTCATCATTTAAAATATAATAATAATTTTAAAAATGCAAAAAACCTCCCCAAACCCAAACAATAGATCACCCTAGAGTGAGTCACAGTGTTTTTTCCCAGGGCTAGGCAATAATGAGATGTACTGTGTCATCAATAAAACAGTTTTTGTTTGTTTGTTACTTTAGAGATAACCACCTCAGGGTGGGGACGTGGCTTGGTGGTTAAGAGCAGCCTCTGCTCTTGCCAAGGACAGGGTTCCAACATAGCAACAGGTGCCTATAAGTCCAGTTCCAGGGGATCTAATACCCTCTTCTGGCTACTGTTCTATGCTCCTGCAAACATTGGGTACACACATATACACATAAAAACAAACCAAAAACCACAGCCACAGTTCAAAAATGCCTTGGTGCTCTAGGGCAGAACAGATCTTTAGAATCCAAGTAGCTTGCTTTCAGAACTGAGTAAGTCACACTGCAGAGCAGCCAGTGAGTGGATAAGTGGTTTAATAAACTACCCTGGGTTGACTTCTCTTCCTTAGATGTATGAAATTAGCCTCCTGGGTTACTGATGGCAGGTTAAACATAATTCCAGGATACCTCTGCCAGGCATACTGTGATGTCCTACAGCTCTCTGGCCAATAGTGCAGCCAGGTGACCCTGGTAAATCTCCACCCCAGACAGGATGGTGACTACCTGGTCTGAGGTAGGAAATGATTCCAAGGCAGCTCAACAAGTTAGTGCTGTGGACATGAGGTGGGCCACCCAAGGGGACAGGGAGAGGCTGACAAGCTGAGAAGGAATGGAGGCTTTGGGTTCCACTCTCTATTGCGTAGTCCAAGAAGTCTTCAAGAGCTATCTGTTTTACCCCAGCCCAGCCCTTCCACAGCTTCTCAATACCTTTGGGTATGGGCCTACAAAACTCTTCACTGGCCCTCCTGTCTTCTCTGGCCTGGTGGGGTTAGTTCCCACTGCGCTGTTCTCTCTTCTGTAGGCCCATGGGACATCTGAAGCCACCCACAGCCTTTATCTAACTGTCCCTTTTACTCAGATGCACTCTCTATAGTTTTCTACATCTCTATTTAGGTCTGGCTTCTTCTCCAAGGGCCTTCCTGTTCAGAGCTAGCTCCCCACGTCCCTCCACTTACCCTTCCTCTTTGGATTTTTATAACTGGCAGAATGACTCATCCCATGCTGGCCTGGCATGCTATCTAAGAGGCACCATAAAAACAAAGAGAGTGGCCTCTATTGCATATATATACGTGGAATATATGAGGCATTAATGAAATTTTGAAGGAGTCCTGACCTGTGGTCAGGCTGCCGAAGTGGGAACCTTACTGTGGAAACGAGCTGCTGCTAGGCCCATAGGTGACATGAATTTTTTTCTTGATTTACCAAATGGCCTCAATTGCAAAGGACGCGGGTACAAACATGAACCATCCTCTGCTGGCCTCAGGATCTCAAGACAAAGTGCCGGCATCCAACTGCTCACCCCTGCTCCTTGCTGCTCCCTGGGGGCTCTCATGAAGGCTGGTATCTGAGTGCAGACTAGGTACAGTAATGTCAGACTTCTCCAGATACCTCCTGATGCCCCAGCTCGTGCTGTATGCCCATCGATGGGTTGTGCCATAGGACACGTTCTCGTGAATGTCAGAGCCCTCTAGTGACAACGGTTCTCCAAAGCCCTCACTGCAACATAATAAAGACACTGAGTCCTGTGAAAGACACAGCTCACACAAAGCACGAGAAAATCCATAATTCTTAAACACCGAAGGCCTTTTTACTTCAAAGGAAGGAAGCGTGATGGCTTTTCACCCTGAAGCCTGGAGTGGAGGCTGTTTAACAACCTGGAGATCTTCTTGCTATTCCATGAAGCCAGCCTTCCTGAACCCCCAAATCCTGGGCATTATCTAGGCCCTGGTCCTGAACTGTGTCTCTTAGTGAAGAGAACCCTTCCTTGTGAGGTCCCGTGTTCTTCGCATCTTCCTTTAATGGAATCTATCTCTATGCTTGTCACAAACCCTTCCTCCTTAGGTCCTTGCCCTGAGCTCTGTTTATCAGTCAATAGAACTCATTTTAGGGGGTGAGGTGGGGTGCTAGTGAGACAGGGTTTCTCTATGTAGCCCTGGCTGTCCTGGAACTCTTTCTGTTCTACAGAACTCAGAGACCTGCCTGCCTCTGCCTCTGAAGTGTTGGGATTGAAGGTGTGTGCCACCCCCACCCCAGTGAACTCATTCTTATGGTAAAGTCACAGGTGCTTAGCTATGGAGGTGTACCTTCAAGGGAATTTTGATGTAGCCATCCCTGAAGCTTTGTTGTGATAATTAATTCACAGAAACCTTTCCCCAAAGTTTGACTGTGCTTAAATGTGTAAGAAAAATAAACCCCTTGGTCAGACTCTGGAAGCTTCTGACCCAACACCTGCTAAAGCAATGTGGACTTGAGGTTCATGCTCCCCCTCACTCACTTGTTTCCCTGCTGCCTCTGTGGTGGCGGTGAGGCTCGAAGGGACCCTGACTCCTGCTGACAGTATGCTTTGGGAATGGTGCAGGTGAGAGTCATCTGGGGCCTCCGTCCCCTCCCACAGCTTGTGTCTGGGATGCACAGGGGTGTTGGAGAGTGACCCCCAGGTGAGGAGATATGGAGGGCCTGACCTTCATACCTGATCCAGTTGAAAGGCCAGTAGAGCCAACTTGGTACAAGAGAGAAGCCAGAAAAGAGGCAGATTCACAATATCACAGTCTCACTCCTGAAATTCACATTTTGATCCCTAGTGCCAACAATAATGTAAAAGATACCGTTCCCTGGACTCCTTGTGTTGTTATAACAAAAGGCACAAGACTGGGAAGTTTATAAAGAACAGAAATTCTCACAGCTCTGGAGGTCAAACCTCCAAACACTCTTTCATTTTCTCTAATGACCAAAATTTCTTGCCCAGGTTCTATAGATTGTCCAAAAGTCAGGTTGAAGCCTCATCCTCACTGTGGTGCTAAGAGACGGGACCTTGAGGGCGAGATTGTCATCAGAGCTCAATCCTACACAAGGACCTGTTTCCCTCTTCCACCTGGTGAGGATATAGTATTCAGCCTCCCTTTGCCCTTCTGTTCCTTCTGCCATGTGAAGTCACTTAGATGGTACCGTCCCCAAGGAACAGGCCTCCATTGGACAGTCAGTGCCTCGATCCTAGATATGGCCTCCAGAACTGTGAGAATTTCTGTTCTTTATAAACCTCCCAGACTTGTGACTTTTTTTATAACAACACAACCCAAGACCAGGGAATGGTATCTTTTACAGTATCACTGGCACTAGGGATCAAAATGTCAGTGTCGGGAGTGAGAACTCGGTAATGTGAGTCTGTCTCTCTCTCTGTGTCTTTTAAAGGCAAAGGGTTCTTGTTAGCATGATCTCAGAGATTGCTTTTGAGTTCAAGGGAGCGACTGAACACAATCCTGTGAGTCACGTTCTTTTGTGCCAGTGATTGAACAACAATCCTGTCGAGTCACGTTCTTTTGTGCCAGAGATCAAACAAAAGATATTGACATGTACTTACAGCCTCTCTTTATCTCCCCCCGTCCTACAAGCTTTAAAGGTACAGGATTTTTGTTTGCTAGAATGAACTCATACTTGCTTCTGAGTTGAAAAATGTGGGTACTTGTGGAAAGGAAATCAAATGAAAGATGTGCATGAGAAGGATTCAGTTGGGTTTAGGTGGAGAGGAACGGGAAAGCAGGAAGACTGTAAAGAAGGATGTTTAAAGCAAACTGCCTGATTAGTAAAAGTCTGAGGTCGGAGGATTTCAAAGAGATTTTGTTGCACAACAAAAGAAAATTCTTTGGTCTTGGGAGAAAGCTCGGTTGGTAAAGAGCTTCGTGTAAGTTGAGGGTCTGAGTTCAATTCTCAGTACCTATTAGGGGAAGCATGAGGTGTGCTACACTTGTAACCCCAGCACTGAGGAGACAGAGACAGGACAATCCCCAGGACTTGAAGCCAACCTGTCTAATGAAATCATCAATCTGTAAGTTCAATGGGAGATCCTGTCTCAAAACCTAAGGTGGAGAATGAGAAAGATTCCCAGTGCTGATCTCTGGCCTCCCTACTCCTCCACACACATATATGGAAACATGCACACACACACACACACACACACACACACACACACACGACATTTTCCTTGGGGGTCAGAGCAGAATTTGAGTCCCCGCTCATATCTCTGAATCTCTGTTCTTCTAAGGACCCTAAGACTCTGTGAGTTTGTGGCTTAAATTCCTGCTCACTCAGTGAGTGCTGCTGGTGGTGGACACTTTGGGTGCCAAGAGGCAATGTACTACAGTGGAGCAGGCATCCTTGCAAGCTGCTGGGCCTGTCAGACACTGAACAATCACATCTACCACGTCTGGTGTCTCCAGTGTCATGCTCCGCTGTGGCAACGTCTATCTGCAAATGGATTTGCCTGTAGCATGCTATAAAGCAGAACCTAGTGGCCCAGAAAAGCCCAATATCTTGCCCGAAGACAGGCAGCCAGCCAGTGAAGACTCAAAACCCAGATCTGCATGGCTCCAAAGACATCTTGTTCCATCTACTTTCTTAGTCATGGCCTTACTGCTTAACATCACTAAGCCTTAATTTCCTCAGATATAAAATGAGAATCATGATATCTACATCAAAGATTGGGGATCAAAGAAAAGAGAGTAGGTAAGCTGGCACACAGGATTAATTTCATACCTTCCCACCTCCAGGCACAACTTACAAATGTTTGATTTCAGATCCTTTCTTGAGCGCAGAGGGAACACAGAGTAGGTAAGAGAACTGGGGTGGGGACAAGAAGATATCACTAACAGTCAACTTTGCCAAGTAAATGTCTTTACCTCTCATCTGGCCAGGGGTGGCCACCTCTAAAGGGACTTAGACCAGAGTTTAAGAGGCCCCAAGGGACCAGTGCAGTCAGGAGGCTAGAGGTTGGACAACAAAAGTGAGAGATCCAGTTGGCAGGCAGATTGCTGTTCTGTCAGGGTCCAGGCACTCCTGGTGACCAGAAGGCTGTGATGTGACTCAAGTGGCAGGGAGGAAAATGGAGCCCCAGCTTCTGTAGGGTAGATAATTTGAAGCTCGGCTAGTTCCTGGAACTTTGTTATGCTGAAGGGAAATGAACAATGCCAGAGGGAAAAAAATCTACATGGAAGGCAGATCATACAGGTCTAAGACTTTGTGGGCCGCCAGGCTCTGTTCTAAGGGCTGGGGAGGAGGGCCTGAAGCAAACATGGTGTGTGGGGTTGGGACACCTGGAGGAAACTGGGTGCAGGAGAGAGGCACCTCAGAGAAATGGGCCGTGCACAAGACCAGCCAAGGAAACACAGAAGCCAAACTCTTGGTGGCCATATGTCACTTGTTAAGAAGTATGGATATAGTCCTATGGGCACTGGCACCCCAAAACAGCAAAGAGGACCCAGATGGCAGCCAGGAGGCAGGAATTCTAAATGGCTGCCTTCCTCCTTGTGGTTTTTCCCAGCTATCAGAAGGTATTTCTATGATATTATCATCTCACCCTGGACTCTGTACATTGGAAATCTCTCTTGGAAGGCTGTGATTCAAAGTACTACTTTAGAGGCAGGTGGATCCCTGTGAGTTCGAAGCCAGTCTGGTCTACATAGAAAGTACCAGAGCAGTCAGGACTACATAGGGAGACCTGAAAACAAACAAAAAACAAATATAAACAAAACAAAACAAAACCCTCATTTGGGTACAATATTTGAAAAGGAGAGAAAAATGGAAATGCTAGTAGACATTGATTAGGATTATCTGTAGCCACACTCCAGATAGAAAGGCCTGAATGGCTCAGACCTGCTCACCATGCCATTCCTGCTCATGTTTAAGCAGTTGGTGATAGTGCAGCTGTCCTGTAGCAGCCACGAGTACAGAAGAATCAAATAGAAGCCTCAGTTGGTTTGATTATTTTTTTTTTAATCTCTGAACTATGGCAATCAACCCTCACTACCCACTCACTATCATTTCAGCCTCTGTCTCCAAACAAATCAAATCCAAGCTCTCCCCACCCCCACCCCGCCATGACAAGTTCCTATAAGGTTCTGGAACAGGCTTTGCTTCTATTACCAATCTTGCTACTCATGAGGGGAGTTTGTCTTTCCAGTGCAAGTATTTGGACATTGTCATGCATACAGTCAGTAGCCTGCTCATGTGAGCTGAATCCGCCTTACAGGCACAGATTCCATTTTGAAATGGAAGTTTTGCTGGCTGGTCATAATGGAGCCAAGATGTCAGAGTTAGTTTCAGCTGTCATTTTGACACAGCCCAGTCACTTGTAAGTGGGAACCTCAGTTGAGAAACTGCCTCTATTAGACTGGCTTGTGTACAGGTCTGTGGGACATTTTCTCTATTGCTGATTGATGCAGGAGGGACCAGCCCACTGTGGGTGGAAACAGACCTACACAGGCTGGCCTGGACTGCATAAGGAAGACTGTTGAATGTGAGCCTGGAAGCAAGCCAGTAAGCAGCATTCCTCCATGGTTTCTGCTTCAGTTTCTGCCTGCAAGTGCCTGCCCTCGTTTTTGTCAATGGTGGACTGTAATCTGTGAGCTGAAACAAATCGTTTCCTCCCCAAGTTGCTTTTGGTCATGATGTTTTTCACAGCAACAGAAAGCAAACTAGGACACAGGCTGAGGAAAGTCAACATATGCCGGCATTTCCTACGGAGCAGCTTTTCTTCAGTAACAATAACAAAACAATTGCAGGTAGTTCTTCAAGTTCTCCATTTGTAATAATGGCCAAACAACCTCCAACAGATCAGGAGGAGAGGCTGTCCCATGGGTGGCCCCAGGAGCCAAGGTCATGCTGGGCTTCAGATGCAGTTCAGGTCCTACACTTCTGACCCACAGCCTGGAGTTTCTGTTCCCCAAATGAACCAAGGTGGTGCCTATCATTGCTGAGAAAAGGACATGCACCCTACTAATTTTTTTTCATTTACTATTTATTTTTAAACTCTTTGTTTTGTGGCCCATGCAACTCAGCTTGTTGTGTGGAGGGCAAGGAACAATTTGGGAGGGTCAGCTCTCTTCTTGTACTATATGGGTCCCAGGGAGCAAACTCAGGTCATCAAGCTTGATGGAAGGCGCCTTTACCTGATGAACCATCTTGCTGGCTACACTCTAAGAATCTTGTTCCACTCTATCATGTCCTTCCCTCAGAAACCGCTTCCATCTTTGCTGCGTGGGCTTAAATGTGGCCCTCATTTCTCTGCACCCTTCACTTCACCAGGAATTGCAAAAGTTGTATACATCCCAGGCATTCACCAGGCTCTGCTGGAAGGATTTCGGGGTCATAAAGTATCGTCATCACCCCTAAATACATCCAGTGGGAGAGTTGAAAATAGAAATCAGAAATGACTTTATAGGTTGACTCTTCCTTGTTCTTTTGTCTCACAGTAAAGAAAACAATGTTCAAACGCAAGTTAGAGAATGGTCTGTGTCCTTGGCTTGCTTTTATTGCGGTGTCATCTTCATACTGGCCTTACATAAATACTAAACTAACAAGAAAACAAATTAAGGTCAAAATGAAAACAGGAGAAAAGACATCAAAGACACAAAGGACGCTGGATTAAAGAGGAAACTGGGGGAAGGAAAATTTGACTGCTTGAATAACGGAGGCAAGAGGTGGTGAGCACTTCTGTTCAAGCTGCTAAGGGAGGGGCTGAGCCTAATGTATTTAAGAGAGATTTGTGCAAAAAGATGGGGGAAGAATCTAGAAGCACCGTTGACAGACTCGCAGAACCAGCTGCAGTCTGCCTTTTCCTCTGGGGTTCTCTCAAGCAACTTTAGACTCAGTATGTCCAGTCTAAACTAGTCCCATCCATAACCTTCAAGCCAGCTTTCCTTGACTGCCCTTCACTGTGGCTCATGCCGCAGTTTAGTAGCCTCTCATCACAACAACGTGGACGCTTCCCTCTCCTTCATCTTCTGTAAACAAGTGTGACTCTCTTCCCAGTGGACTTCCTCCAGTCGCTTACGGTTCTCCTCTTACGTTCCCACGCGAGTGGCCCAGTTCATCTCAGCTTGTCTCTAAATGGCTGCAGCAGCTCCTGCTGGCAGGCTTCTCTCGCTTCCCTCCATCGCCCAGCGCCCCCTACCCTTGCAGGAGAATGAATCTTCCCACAACCACAGTTCTCTTCCTCATGCCTCGCTGTCCTGTTGCATGAGATCAGAGCCCTCCACTTAAAAAAAAAAAAAAAGTGTTTGGAGGATATGTTGAAAAACATTCCCTTTGAAGTAGGGTGGAGAATTCAACTGATGCTTTTCAATGTTTCAAAGACAATGGTGGGATATTACTTTAGAGAGTTGCTATGAAAATTTGAGATTTCATAGTCAATTTCGAGGAAAACATGAATAAATTAGTATGATAAAAAGATGTACATCTCTCCATAGAACATCTCTCAGTATCACACTCTCAGAGCAAATCTCAGAGTGTATATAACCTTCCGATAATGACAGTTTGAGAAAGGGGCTTTTTCTCCAAAAAAAAAATTATGGTTCTATTAAAAAAAAAAACCCACAAGTGAACTATATGCAGCCACAGAATCCTTTAGAAATCCCTGCATTAGCTGACTGTGATGGCGCACACCTGTAATCCTACTACTTGGGAGTGGAGGCAGGAGGATCAGGAGTTCAAGTTCATTCTCTGCTACATAGCAAGTTCAAAGTTAGCCTATGCAAGAATCTTGTTTCAAACAAACAAAGCTGTATATTTCTTGACAACACTCCTTTCTCTAGCATACCCTACACCCCCAACACACAGCCTTTCTTATTCTAAAAGGACACTATTAGCTTCCCTTCCTGACTCACCTAGTATCACCTCAAAGTCTGCAATCCATGAAGCCTTTGATTCTAAAGGCTGCCCGGTGGGCTCGTCTGTTAACTTGTCTGTTAACACTCCGGCATGGTTCTCTGCCTGCTTTCTGATCACGGGACCAAGGCCAAAGCCAATCACCTCTCTGCATTCTCGTGGGAGGTGTAATTTCTATCACTCATCCTTAGTAACCCCAGGACTTCGGTGGGAGCTACCAGAAAAGAGCCTATGTGTCTCATTGGACATGAATATGGGAGACATGGCGAGTGGCAGTAAGAGTCTGGGCCCGGTGAGGGAAAGACCCGCTGAAGGATGTAGTCGATACTGAGGAAAGGGCGTGGGAAATGGAGAGGGAAACAAGTGTGTGTTGTCATGTGAGCCTTGAGTCCAGCCTGTTTTTAAGCCAGACTCACACACACACACACACCCGCCTTCCTCTTGAGCTAAGGAAGTCCCCAGTTTTGCTCTCTGGATATTGATATTTGCTTATTTATGCCACCAGGAGTCCTAACTGACGTGCGTCATAAACCACCAGTGTGGCCCTTCAATTTCCTACCCAGGGTCCTACCGCTTGGACGTCACCACCACGGAAGAGTCTCTGTCTTGCTTGCACAGAAGCTGGAACCGCCCGGGAGTCTCACATGCTGGGACGCGTCTGCATCACAGACTAATAAGCAGCTGTTCCAAATAACTCACCCAAAAAAGGAAAAAGCTCCCACTAGCCTCATGCAGGAAGCCTCAGGTGAGAGGAGGGGACCAGTTTTAAGGGTAGTCAAGGATTGTCCTCGGATCTGTCTCCTGTGCTCAACCTGACCCCGTGGAGTGGAGGAGCATGTGAATAAAACTGAGCGGCCGGTTTTGGATTGCCACATAAGACAAAAGGACTAAGCTCTGTGTGCTCTGGATGCTGAGCACCCAGTGTGCGTCCGAAGGTCGTCACTGTTGGCATCTGGGGACAGGGCAGGAGTATTTAGCAGCATCTGGCCCTCCACCTACCACTTAGAAGAGCATTGTCACCCACACACTCTGACAACCTAAAAGGTCTCCAGACAATGCCCTCTGCAGGCAAAACCACCCAGCTCAGAGCCCTTGTATAATGGCATCTGTGGCTATGGCATTCAGAGAGGGGACCTCATTGCCCACCAAAAGTGTCATTCAAAACTGGAGTAAAAGTAAATTTATTCTAAAGGGACATCAGTGCCTGGCTGTGTGAGGCAAGAGGAGGGTGAAATAGTGAATGGAGAAGTTGAGAAGGCAGAGAGGATTCTGTTTAAAGGTAAAGCCAGGACCCTAGAGCAGCAGTTTGTGAAGCACTTGGAGGCCTTTACAAAACAGCAGAAGTGAGGGGCAGGGAAATGTGCTCTTTGTTTTGCTCGTCCTTTCTTTTTCATGTGTTTATGCGTGTGGTGTGCACGTCTGCATGTGTGTGCCTATGCGTGTGTTTGTGTGTAAGTCCTGGAAGCCAGATGTTGGTGTGGGGAACCTCCCTCAGCTGGTTTTTGCTGCGGCAGGGTCTCTCAGTCAAACCCAGTGGGAGACAAACTAGCTAGTCTCACTAGCAGATTGCTCTGGGATCTATCTCTGCCTTTCAAGGCTAGATAGAATTACAGGCACACAGACCACCACACCCTGCCTGCCGGTATTTACTTTGCCTCTGGCAATAATGATCCAAACCCTGACCTTCACTCTTGGGCAGCAAATGCTCTAACCACTTCGCCATCTCCCCTGCCCAAAATACGCTCATTGCTTTCTGTATAACCTCTGCACCCTAAGACCAGCGACAGCCAGGGACGTTAGAATGAAACTTGGAAATTTCCATAAACTGGGAACAGAAGCAAACAGCCTGGCTCAAGACTGCTGTACTAGCATTCGCAAGCACATTTACTTGTAGCCTCAGAGAGTAAATTCCAGAAACAACTGTTTCAACCCAATGTGTGTCTGGAGGTGGAGGGGGGCAGCGTAGTGTGTGAGTAGAGAGGCGCATGCTGACAGAGAGCAAGGTGGTGTTATTTGAGTAAATTGGATAAAGAATCTCTGAGGAAGCTGCAAGATTATCTCTTGAAGAAGAGGCCTCCAGGCAAAGATGAAGCAGACCCCTTGCTGGGTGCCTTACTCTTTGCCTTCTATGAAGGCAGCCAGAACCCCCTAGGTGTCCACTCCCTGGACCAGTGTTATCTACATGGTTAGTTTAATATATATATATATAAAACACCTATTCAAATATATATTTTTTTGAAGCCCAAGTAGGGGCTTCAAATCCAGAAGGTGGCTTCTTTCTGGTCTTGTCCCTTTGTTCCCTCACACAGTAACAAACATTTTGAACCCTCCAGGCCTATGGAGTGGAGGTGGAAAAGAGTTACACACGAGGCACCTTAAGAGCACACAGGCTGAATCCTGTAGCCAGCAGTTGTAAATTAGGGGTCAATTTTCAGGCATGAATCAAGGTAACTGTAGAATACTGACTGAGGTTGTTAATGTCAGAGCTCGTCCCCACAGCCCTTCATATTCTGAGCACAGCTCTGAGGGTATGGCATGACAGGCAGAGTGACAGCCTGCCATTGTTACCTCTCCTAACACGTGGGACCTACATCCCCCTGGGATGCTCATGGGTATCCTTAAAACTAGGAGGAAGGTTGGTGCAATACGTAGCCCACAGCCTGGAGGTCAAGCCATCTCGATGTTGGGGTCTAGTTAATAGATTCACATTATTTAGAGGGCAGACAGAGAGCTTCATTAACCAGTCAGAACATTCAAACATTAAGCTGATGTTTGTTGCAGAAGCATCTGGATTTTGAGATGAGTTTTGCTCCTTGCCCATCTTGGTGTGCTTGGTTACAATGGGCCTGTGTACAATGAATGAGGAGAGATCCTTTGTGCTGATCACAAATCAGCTTAGGGTTGATGACAAGACACTAGGGGAGTAGGCTAGGCCTCTGCAAGGAGGAGAAAGAAGCCCCATGCGGAGGTTGGTTGCAGCTGTGTGTTGGTTCACCCCATGAGATCAGCTGACAGTCAGTCATTACAGGGGCAGCAGGAGCTAGCAGAGTTTGCTGCAGCTCACAAATGGAAGTTTTCCCATTCTGCCTTCCAGGACTGCACAATAATTCACTTAGTGCTTTTCAGTACTCAGCAGCTTAGATCACCCAGGGATACGATCATGATTTCCATGCCTCAGACCAACTTCATTCACTCTATGCTCAGGTTAGTGAGAAGACATGGAGTGAGGGCTGTGGGCTGGGTAGTTACTCCAGCCTTTGTGTTGGAAAACAACTGACCACTGTTAGCAATTCCATGGTGGCTGTACTTGAAGCCTCGATGTCCACACACTGTAGGCCTCCCTGGCCAGAAAGGCCTAGCCAAGGTCCTCCTCTGACTGTCTGGTGCCCCTTGCTGGGTTTTCAAACTATTCTCTTCTTCTTTGGGTTCCAGTTCTCTTTATTCTCCAAACAGTTCCACCAATTGTGGATCAAGCATTGAATATAAGAGCCTATGGGGGCCACTCTCATTCAAAGCACCACACTAGATAAGATAAAACTTCAGAAGATCGGTGGTGTATGAAGAGACCCACTCTGATCCCTTCTCACATGTCCCTTCCAACTCAACCACTGTGGAACCAGAGATTTCTCCCACTGGAACATCGTAGAAGACCATGATTATGTCTCCTGGTGAAAAGCCCTAAGACCCTGGGCAGCCCTTGGGCATAAAAATAAAGCCACCAAGACCTTTGAATACTTCAAAGCTTAGGCCTTAGCTGGGCAGACTCTCTACTAGCTCATCTCAGTTAACCCAGCCACCTAGCCCCATCCAGCCACATCAATCTCCTCTCATGTCTCCTGGCAAAAGGGCTTTCCTTTTTCTTCTTCCCAGAGTTCCTTTCTCCCTCCCAGGAAGTCCTGCTTTCTACTTCCTGCTCAGCTAATGGGCCATCAGATTTTTATTAAAACCAATCAGAGAATGCCTTAGGTAGGTGAGGAAGGACAGAGACACAGTTTCACACAGTGTACCCAAACAGTACGTGGGGAAAAAAATGAGATGGTGCGGCACTTTAGTAGCGCAGGGGTAGGCCATTTCTTTTCTTAGCAGGGTTGGTGGGTTTCCTCAACTCCTTCAGGAAGACCCCTCTGCATGCATGCCTATCTTATCCTCTGCTGTGTTTAGTTTCCTCACGGCCCTGGATTCTAACATAGCCGTGTACTTTCCTTTGCCCTGTACTTAGAAGTTAGCATGAGAACAAGGAGCTTTATCTTGTTACTATTCCACAGTGCCCACACACTCCTTGTTAAGTAATAGCCCCTCCATAATAAACATTGCCATCTTAAACACTTGGCTTTAATGCGGCTCAAAGTTTGTCACCTAGGATGCCACTAACCTTCAAGTTCTTCACCAGTGGCTCTGGAACCATCCCTTTCCCTCCTGTCAATAATTAATTTAGAAAGAAATTGGCCTTGGAAGCCCACTGGGAGGTCTACATTGGAGGGACACAGTGCTCGCTGATCTGCTAGTGAATGCCTATGAGACTCGAGCTCTCCTCCCTACTTTTCATGTTGCTGTGTGAGACCGTGACCCCTAGACTGGCTGTGTTGATCTTGCTGTTGGCTGAGGGTGGGTGGGTAGAAATGAGCTGAACCCCGAGTCACCCCAGCCTGGGCACTATCATGACGTGAGGCTAAATTTCCTTATCATTTAGTTCTGTTTTGAATTGAGCTTCTGTTGCTCTCAGTGTGGGGGCATCCTGAAAGCAATCTTGTCATCCAGTTCCGCTGAGATATTCCACATCAGGAATATCTTCCCATAGCGGTGTAGTCACTCTATGAATTCCCTCCAATGGGTAATGGGATTTTTTTTATTACTATCTTCCATATCCAAGGAATATCATTGACCCTTTTCCCCAGTTTTCTATGTTATCAATGATTTTTTTAAAAATGTTTTTCAATTTAAAGTTCTTACTTTGGAGACCCTGACCGGTTCTCCCTGTAGAGGGTCTGCTTTCTAAGTTATTTACTCCTCGGGACTTGCCAGTATTAATCCACAGGGTTAGAATGCAACTGGAGAAAGGCTAAGAAAATGTGTTGTAAACCGGAGTCCTTGTAGACCACAGTGTTTGAAGGGATGAGTTGCTAGGGAATCTTCCGCAAGGGTCCGAACACAGACACACATCGGCACTACTCAGCTCACCATACTTGATAAACAGGTTTAGCACTGCAGGGCTCTGCACAGCCTCTAACACTATGTACACTTTGCTCTCTCACAAGAGTTCATGGTTATGGAACACTGCCCAGGCTTACCTAGTCCGGGTGCCTTCCTGGTGTGTGTCTAGAGAAGTGTTTGGCTATATCATCAGGGCTCTTTCAAGAGCCAAATGCTTATGAATCACCTTTGCACTTTATATATTTCTATTTACACATTTCCAAATGCAATCATCCAAGTTTCTCCTGCTTCCTGCCATACATGCATTTCACAAGGAGGGCAGAGAATGTGAACTAGCTGCCATCCCTGTAGCAGATTCCCAAAGCATTGGCTAGAAAAGTCTCCCTCACAGCAGGACTGGGACTTAGCATGGAATTTGCTTTCCGGTCAGATCCCCAGATCTTCTTAGTATGAGAAGCTCCTGACACTTCTGTTTGACATCTACAAACACACAAATGACTCTTTTATTTCTAGAACACACTGGCATAGTTTGCTGTTGCCTTGATTTATTTGGGTTTGAGTGGCGGCGGTTCTGTCATTTGTCTGTTGTTAACTGTTTGGTGCCATGCCAGAGGGGTTTCTCAGGCAGTCGATCTGGAACATGTGTACTCACACTTTGCTATGAAATTTTCATCCTAATGGGGGAGGCTCAAGGAACAGATTCAGAATCCAACCCCTCTCCAGAGTCTAATTAGCTTTCAGCATCCGCAGTGTGAATGTTCCCAAAGGCTCCCTGCACCCTGGAGATACAATTTCCCTTCTCTGGGTTGTGTATGGATTGAAGCTACTTGCATTCTCTAAAAGGCTGTTCATTGTGAGGATGGGTTCTTTTCCTTAGGTTCTTCCTTATCTGTATGGTGGGAATTAAAGGTGTTTTCTCCAGGACCTTCCTGCTCTTGGGGAGAAGGGAGGGCTGTGGTCAAGGGCATACTCATTCATACGACAGCCACTCCCTGATGGCACCACTGTGACTCGCTACTTGGATTCCAGTTCCACTTTGTGGCAGCTTAAATTGAGTAACACATGCTGTAACCCTTTTTAATTTTTTTTAAGACGTGGAATCACTGAAATCGAGTTAATTTTGAAGCTTGAAATACAGTTATTTTAGCCTTAAATGTGAAGGTTAAAGTTATGACTTTAGTACTTAATATTGGCATCACTTTTATAAAAAATTACCCTTTGCCAAAAGTCTATTTCATGCTGGTTGCTAGCCCATCTGATGTTCAGTCTGCCTAAAAATGGAGTAACTAGCAAGCTCCTGGAAAGGGTAGAAACTTAGGGTAAATCTTCTGGATGCTTCCTTTGGGAGATAATTATGAAAGAAATATTATAAGCAAATTTGGGCTCGTCTAAGTGATCTGAAGTTGGAGCCATTCCATAATTTGGCATATCATATTCATATCGTTTGAAAGGCTGAGTTGGTACCAGCTCCATTAATTGTCTTGATATGTGAAGAAAGGGATGTATGAGCGAGACCTCTGTATTCTGGGAAGGAAAATGTCACCTTGGATGAACGCTTCTGAATGGAGTCATCACCTGGCACGTGACTGCACAGGGTCTCTGTGCAGGAGACGGTGGGACCCAGATCTTGGGGTGCATGGTTCCCATCCTTAGAGGTGCCTGTGTGGGGGGTACGGTTGAACTGGCAGCCCTGGTGGGAGGTAAGGAGCAGTAATGATGGTGAGTCAAGTAGCAGTCCACACACAGCGCTCCAAAACCGAAGACTCGGTGGAACAGAAAACGAGTATGCTGCTTTTCCAGCACTAAAAGCAATATTTACAATTCAGCTATAAAACAAAGGAATTTGGTGTTTTAAATTGTCGGTGTCTTAAACTATTACTGAGAATGTCACTGGCTTCCTAGATGCATACTGAGGCGGGGAGTAGAGTGTCTCTTTGTGAATTGTCTTTGCTTTATGGTTGTTTATAAATGGTAAAGAGTGGGGTTTGCCAGGTGTAATGTACACATTTTAAAGTAAGTAGTATGTTTTCAGAACACTATTCAAATAACCCCTTGTCATTTAATCCTTATATCTGTGAAGTTGGCATTATTATCTCCATTTTACAGGGACAACAGAGATCAGAAGACAGAGGAATTCACCCCAGGTAGAAACAGGCAAGCCAGGCTGAAGAGATGGTTCAGTGGCTAAAATCACTTGTTGCTCTTCCAGAGGACCCGGGTTCAATTCCCAGGACCTGTTCGACAGCAAGAAACATTTTTTTTTTTTTAGAAAAAAGTAAGCCAGAGTGGAAGTCACCATGGAATCCTGGCAACCTTTGACTGATTTTTTTAGAGCAAGAGATGTTTTCTTGGGTCATTTTGTCAAATTATAATTGACCTATAATCATTGTATTAAAAGATCAATTTGCCAAAAAAAATGCTTGGCATTTAATTTCTTGAGTTCTTTGTAAATTTTGGATATTAGCCCTCTGTCAGATGTGGGGTTGGTGAAGACTTTTCTCCCAATCTGTAGACTGCCATTTTCTTCAAATGGCAGTGTCCTTTGCTTTACAGAAGGTTTTCAGTTTCATGTGGTCCCATTTATTGATTGAAAGAGGGTACTGAGATGGAGATGTAACCTGAAGTAATGAATAAACATGAAAAAAAGAGGAAGGGATGTAAAAAAAAGAACTATATTTCATAATATATTGTTTTGATGTTAAAAAATGCTTTCTTTTCTGGGGGAAGTTAGAAGTCTGAAATCAGTGTTGGGGTGAGGTAGGGGCCAATGATCAATACTCCAAATATTTTCAGATAATTATTTTCAACTTAATCTAGAAAAATTTGCTGCACTGACCTATACACTGGCCCATGGAGAAGCAGAAGCAACCATGGGGTAGCAGCTAGGGTTGAAGCAGGAAGAACAGAGCAAAGGCCCAAAGAGGGAGCCAGGACACCAGAGTGGAGCTAAAGGGCAGCGCAGTCATTCACTCTAAAAAGATCCTAGACTTTTAAGAAGGGGATGGGAGCTGGGTGTGGTGGCGCACACCTTTAATCCCAGCACTCGGGAGGCAGAGGCAGGTGGATCTCTGTGAGTTCAAGGCCAGCCTGGTCTACAGAGTGAGTTCCAGGACAGCCAGAGCTGTTACACAGAGAAACCGTGTCTCGAAAAAAAAAAGAAAGAAAGAAAGAAGGGAACGGGAATGCTAACTACCCAGAGTTAACAAATGTGGGCTACATGCATATGTAGCTATTTCACACTATAACTCATAAATATGTGCAAGTATTATGCTAACTTAAAAATAAAGTAAAAACAGGTGTGGTGACCCCCATCTTTGATCACAGAACTTGAGAGGTAGAGGCAGACAGATCTCTGAAAGTTTGAGACCAGCCTGGTCTACAGAGTGAGTTTCAGGGCAACATAGTGAGACCCTATCTCATAAATAAATACACATTTTTTAAAAGTAAAAACAAAAGTTCCTTTAAAAGAGAAACACCTAAAAAAATAAAGTTTTGTACTGTTGTCTATATAGCAACAATTTATGAATGTCTAATTTGTAATCTTTTTTAATCATGGACTAACAATTCCAAGGAAGTTGTGGTAGTAAGTTGAGGCGGAAATAAAACTTTGGGAGAAATTTTTAGGTATCCAGGTGCATTCACTAAGTTGTGAATTTATTTTTGAAGAATTAGCATTCTGACTGGCATGGGGGTCTATTCTTTCCTGGGATGAAATCCAGATTTTTTGGTACTTCACCAACTGAATGCTGATGAAGTTCACTTTGCCTGGTTCTTCTGAGTTCATCCAGGTCCCACTTTAAGAGGAAGGGGTGCACAGAGGTACTGGAGGGGGATGTCTGCCGGGTAGACTCTCCTCACTGTTGTCCTTAGCTCTCCGCGGGCCTCTGTGGGGCCAGCTTTTCTGGACTTGTCCACTAGAATTGAAAAGCTCCCACTCCATGGCAATTGAAGCAGCTGGTGACAGGCAGCTAGATGAGTGCTCAGGCTGGGCTGGGAGGGTTAATAACACGTGTGACAGGAAGCCCTTAGAAGAGAGTTCAAAGGTCTTCCCAAAATTCCTAAAAGTCTTTCCATCTTCTAACTGCTTCTAGAAGTAAGTGCCTTTGTATACAGAATAACATCTGTATTGCCTGGGAGAATTTGAAAAACTTAGTTGGAGTCTGGCAATCTTTAGAGGGAGAGCTACTAAGAGACAAAATAAAGGCCCATTGGATTCACTGTGGCTGGAAGTTTTTTAGGTGTCTGTGTCAAAAATGAATGGAGACATGGTTGAACTTCTTATGATTGTAAACTTATTTTCTGGTTAACCAATCTCAGATGGCTTTGTCTGGTTTGATCGTTTTCAAACAGGGTTTTTTTTTTTAATTTAGCTAGAAAAATCAAGACATATACAGATGTATGCTACACAGTGACAATTTTATAATGCTGAAGAAAAACAGCATTTACTTCATGAAACTGTCAGATAACAAATAATAAAACACAAATCCCTGTCCTGGAGAAAATCACCTGCCATTTCTCAAATTCCTTCCTTTCTAAGAAGGCTAAAATGAATAACCTAATAGCTGTCTGTATGAGCTTCATGGGGATATTGTAACAAAGAACCCCAAACTGGTGATTGTCGGAGAAAATGAGGCATTGACCTCGAACCCAGGCTGCCTGGCACACCGCGGTTCTACACGAGAAGCGCGG
Organism: Lophiomys imhausi; assembly: GCA_907164525.1. Lineage (NCBI taxonomy): Eukaryota > Metazoa > Chordata > Mammalia > Rodentia > Muridae > Lophiomys > Lophiomys imhausi. Next base: position 12,262,979 of record CAJQZJ010032563.1, read on the forward strand.
CACGCCACGCTCCTGACGTCAGAACCCTGGACTCTGAAGCAGCATGAGTGCCCGTGGCTGGCCTACAGAAGAGTCTGCCCTCGCCACTGTAATGTGCTTCTTCTGCATAGAGACGCTGGTGGCATGAGCGCTCACCGGACAGTCCCGGTAATGTGCTAGCCTATCACCGTTGATAGGCTTTCCCTATATAAGTGGTTGCTCCTGTGCAAAAAAGCACACACTGCTCCCCGTAACCATCTCCAGAATGGTTTACCTCTGAGCCCTTTACCGACTCATGGGCGTTGTTGCTCTCTTGTTGGGGGATGCCCGATGGCAGGTGAACTGAAACAGAATTGCATTGTCTCACTGTTCTGGAAGGCGTCCGTTTGCAGTCACAATGTCAGTCGTAGGATACTCACGAGGCTGTGAGTTGGCGCCTGATCCACGGGTCTCTTTCGGCTTCTCGTGTGTCTGCAGTCCTTGATCTCCCTGGATTTTTAGATGCATCACTCTAGTCTCTACCGTATCTTGAGGTGACAGCCTTCTTTCTGTGCTTGTGACTAAAGGGCATCCTTTTTACAAGGGCACTAGACATCGGACCAGAGTTTGCCTTAACCCTTTATGATATCATTTTACTTAATTTCATAAGCAAAGCCCCTATGTACAAATAAGGGAGTTAGAGCCTGAGCATACCTTTCTAGGACACTCCAATTGAAACTACTAAGAGCCATCAAATCCACATCCTTTCTTTTAAAAGATTCGTTTTCTTCTTAATCATGTGTATGTATCTGTGTGTAGAAATGTGCCTCCAAAGGTGCAGGTAGGTGCACCCAGAGTCCAGAAGGGCTATCAGATACCCCAAAGCTGGTTGTGAGCCACCTAGCTGAACTCAGGTACACACTGCTGAGCCATCTCTCCAGCCCTCTAATCCATCTTGTGTATTATAAATAAAGTGTTTGGGTTTTTCCTAAATGGGATTTTTGAATTCCAAGACCTAAATGGCAAATTTTATAATTGCAAATAGAATCAGTTTTGTTTCACTCCAAAATCTCACTAAAACAAATATAAGAAAACTTTAAATCATAAACCATAAGAATAAAATGAATATTAAACATTTGGAATCAGGAAAGAAGATCAGCAAATGCTGGCTACCTTAGCCAATTCTGAGTAGAAAGTAAAGACACAATATGAGTTACACCTCTGTCTCCAAGGAACTCAGAGGTTGGAGATACTACTACATAACTGTGGAAGGAGGAAAGAGGGATTTGTGAGAAATCTGCTCATAAAGAAATGACAACTCCAGGTTCTTCCCCAACACAGCAGATCTTAATGGCTGCCCTTCCTCCTTCCTGAAAGAATTTGGAGTTTTGTTTTCCAATAAAAGTCTCTGCCCTGAAGATAACTTAGAGCAACAGAGACTGGGGCTGCTTGATTGAAATGGGCACCATTACGACACCAGGCTTCTTCTCCCACTTTGATAGCCATAGCTCCTCCAGATAGCAGATAGGAGGGGTCCGCTCAGTGCAATCTCATAACAGATACTCCATCTTCAAAGGCCTAACAGCAAGTGATCCCAAATGCTGAAGATACTGTGTAGTTTGGACACAGAACTTGGAGGACTTGAGCTGGGTCTCACCTGAAAGCCTCCTCCCTGAGGACTGGCTTTCCTAGTACCAGGAGGTGATATACAAGCTGCCAAGGGAGGAAATCAGTCAATAGTCCTACCCAGCAGTGACACCTATGAATTACAACAATGACTAGCATGGCAAGATATTCCTAAAGATGCAATAGTGACACTTACATCTTGGAAGTAATCCAATCTAATTGGATTCAAGTTCCCGTCAGCAAAAGGGATATCCTGCCCAGTATTGTAAACCTAGCCAACAACCCATGATAAGTGAGGTCTTTTGTGGATCACAGAGAAGAATGTACTACTGCCATTTTCTTAAAGCAGTACAATGACTAACTGCCATCTAAATATTTATCCTTATATCTACCTCTCAACCCCCATCGAAGAAGTTTCTTTTTGCAGTAGATGAAATCTATCATAGAAAAGCCGTAACTGGTCAAAATGCAGAAAACAACTGGCTGTACAGTGCCCAACCACAAGTGATACATCCTACAACACAAGCCCACACCTAAGGATCGGACACTTTGGGGAAGAGAGATCAGAAAGAGCCGGAGGACCAAGAAGTCTGCTGGAAGATTCTGTCTTCTAAATGTGATAGGAAAGTTACAAATCTCAACAATATGGCGGACTGGAAAAGACCTGAACACCACCAGTTAACATGTCATTGTGGATGGGGGACTCTCCTGAGGCCCCTCCCGGAGGTGAAGAGCTACACACAGCTGCCGAGAGAGGAAAAATATATACGTACCAATAATAATTAAAGAAAAAAGGCCATGAATTTAAGAGTGAGGACATGGGAGGTCTTGGAGGAAAAAGAAGGAAAGGGTAGATGGTGTATTTATATTTTAATTAAATAAAAATTAATGATTACAAAGAAATTTCTATGTGTCTAAACATGTTGAAATAAAATTTACACAACCAGAAGAAACACAATGTGAACTAGTAATGGAGTCAAATTTAAAATAACTCTTCAGGCAGATAAAATAAAATATTGTCTGAGAGGGGAAAGTAATCATGCCCCTTGTATGGTTTAGCTGAGCACAGTGTTTACGAAATAATACAGAACAAACCATGAACACTGACCCAACCAAATTTTGTTCCAAACTTATTGGGAGTGGTGGTGGGTTTGTAGAAGGGCAAGATCTCACCTTCTATGTGAATAATGAACAGTTACTATTGGACCAAACAATAAAGAAGAGTAAGGCTTGAATTTATTATTTTATTCATACTTATATGAATTACGTTATTTAAAGACTTAGAAATAAATGCTGCTAGGGTTATTCTGTTGAATTACTTACCTCTCGAAACTAAAAAACTGGGAATTTGTAATGGGTCTGTTGATTTTCACAGCAAACCCTGTAGAACTATAAACTTTGGGCATTTACAACCTTGAAAAATGTTTCTTCTTAGGTTTTTAACTCTAATTGGGTCAGGGAAACTTTCTACCCAAACTACCACCCAACTCCCTGTTGTTAGGATTGAGTGAGTCTAACATCGTTGCCACCCACAGCGTCCTATGTGACCCATCTGTCCACCCAACTCCCTGTTGTTAGGATTGAGTGAGTCTAACATCGTTGCCACCCACAGCGTCCTATGTGACCCATCTGTCTTCGGCCCATCCATGCTCACTCCCTCCCTGCTGCCATAATGCTCCGATAACATTGGGTACCCTAATATGTGGAATGTACTCTTCTTCCTGGCGCAAGACACTTGCACATGGATCTGCTCTTGCTAGAAAGTTTCCCACAACTGGAACTAAAACGAAACCAGGTTGGCCTAGAACTCCCAGAGATCTGCCTGCCTCTGCCTCCTAAGTGTGAGGATTAAAGGTGTATGCCACCATGCCCACTCAGAATCTACTTAGTTTAAAGTGTCCCTGGATGGAAGCTAAGTCAATCTGGACACTGTGGACTACAAACACATTGCAGATCCTGAGCTTATTATTTTGCACACAGGACGAGATCTGGTGGGTATCATTTGGAGGATTTTTTTGTCAGGCTTTTAAAGAAACATATGCATCTCATTAATGGCTAATGTGTTCATTGGATTTGCACAAATTCAACAACCCAGAGATACATCCAAGTATATTTAAGCACTCGGGAGAAGAAATAAAACAAGCAAAGATCGGCTCTGAGGCAGAGGGGAGGACGGGCAGAGACAAGTTTACAGCAGCAAGTGTGCCCTGAGAATCCAGCAAGACAGAGGACAGAGATTGTGTTCTATGTCCTTAAAGACACTGAACAAGATGAACTCCTCTCCTCAAGACACTCCTCCTCTCACAGACTGAAGGACTGTGCTCTTAACCAGACAAAGTGGACAATGGAGCATCCCCTCAGGGGACAGAGGACAGCTGAAGAGTTAAGATCCCATGGCAGGTGAAAGGCAGCATGTTGGGGACACTGGGGTCACAGTTGCAGTCATCACAGTGACTGGCATGACTGTGCACTTAATAGGTCCTTCACATAATTACGTCATTCAATCCACACTCTAAGACTCCAGGCAGAGGTAGTTATTGTAAGAAAACTGGTACAAAGAGGGCTCAGTGGCCTCATCTGCTGAGAGGGGACATCCTGGTAGCACAGGGATGCCATATCGCTTAATAGGTCTTAATGATATATTTTTTTTAAAGTATCAGGAGTAAGGAAAATATAAAAGCACTTGTGTGAAAAACAAATTCCCCTTTTAAAGATTAGAAAATTCATTCATTTCTGTAGCTAACCAGATATGTTGCTGCAAGCCAGACCGTGAGACACTTGGGTCTTGACTCCTCAAAACCGCAGGGTGAACTTGACAACCACAAGCATCCTTTTTAGTCACAAGCTTCTAATGAAAATGATTTCCTTTCTTCTTTCTTTAAGTGTTTTTTGCTCACTAATTTATTTTCAGACAGGGTCTCAGGTAGCCCAGGCTGGCCTCAGAATTGCTAGGCAGCTAAGAATGACTCAGGACGTCTTTGTAGTGTGAGTGTAACAAATGTGTGTGAGTGTATGCAGATGGGTATGCTTCTGTGTGGAGGCCACCTCCTGAACCCAGAGCTCAGTGATTGGCTAGACTGGCTAGTTCCAGGGGTCTACCTCTGTGTTCCCTAGGCTAGGGTTACAGACTTGTATGTAGCCACACCTAGTTGTTATGTGGGGGTACCAAGGGTCCAAACAGAACTCTGAATGATGCAGAGTGGACACTTTACTGATGGAGCCATCTCCTACCCACATCTCGAACTTCTCATCCTCCTCTCTCTACCTCCTAAGTGCTAGGATTATAAACTTGAGCCACCATGCCTGGCTTATTCAGTGCTAAGAATCAAACCCAGAGCCTCAAACATAGTACACAAGCAGGCTACCGACCGAGTTATCTGCAAACACTCTACCTACTGAGCTACACTCTTAACCTGGACATGATTTTTCTATAGCTCTCTATCCCTTTATTTTCCACATGTGTATGTAACTTACTTAACAGATGGAGAAAAGAAGAGTTTGGGAGGAGCAGTGGCATCCTTGGCTGCTTTGGCATCCTGCCCTTTAGTAGTGGTTACGAATTCTTTTTTTTTTTTGGTTTTTTTGAGACAGGGTTTCTCTGTGTATCCTTGGCTGTCCTGGACTCACTTTGTAGACCAGGCTGGCCTCAAACTCACAAAGATCCGCCTGCCTCTGCCTCCCAAGTGCTGGGATTAAAGGCATGCGCCACCACCGCCCGGCAAGGTTACGAATTCTTAATGCTGACAATGCATGTTCTGCCGTCCCACCAGTGCTGTGGCTCCCCTGGGGACAACACCATTTGCTACAGATGCTGACAGCAGCGGTGGCGAAATTCACGTGAGAACAAAGGGAAGTGCTTCTGTCAAAACTCTGCAGCCACCCACCATGAAGCCATGCAGACTGTGGCCACACAGTCCTACAGTTAAAACGCTACAGTCTGCAGCCATGCAGTCACACATGCCTGAAATCCCTCAGTTCCGTGGACAAGCAGCAGCCCGCCATGTTGTTCAAATAAGAATCGGGTGACAAAGTAAATGTAGGCCTTGGGGGGGAATGAAAGGATCTCCATTTTTTTCAAGCTCTCATAAGAGACAGACAATGAGTACCACACAATGTCTGACTCAGAGACATTCTGCTTGCTGTGCAAGGGCAGAGCTGTGCACGTGTACCAAGGCTGGCCTCACAGCAACGATGACTGAGAGAAACAAATAGAATAGGATATGGGAAACAGGTTACCTCCACACGGGGGAAGCCTGGGCAAGTTTTGCAAAGAAGGTGGCTTTGGAAAACTTGTACAATACAGTGAGTACAACATGAAGGTTTTTCATGTGAAGAAACTGTAAGACTACAGAGACAGAGAGGGGAAGGAAGCAAGCAGGGAGGGCTTCCAGGAACTGGTAGAAACAGAAGACTATTAGGTAGGACTTTCTGAAAGAAATTCAACCCATAAATATGTGTCAATAGCTGGGATTTATATGTTTGTCAAAAATGGGCAAAGCCCCTGCATTTACCCTCTGAGACTTAAAACAATAACAATAAAACAAAACCAACCAAACGAAAAATTATGTTTGCCCATGAAGTTGACTGAGATCGATACAAACTGTAATGAAAGTACGTTGAGCTACACATATCAAACTAAGCCGCCAAGGGCTGGGACTCAGTGACATAGTTCAGTGGAAGAGCATTTGCCTGGGGTTTGATTCTCAGCATTAAAAAAAAAAAAAAAAGAATTGCCTATTGAAATAGGCATGCCCTGCCCTAGTGATGGACTTTTTACTGAGAAGAAAGTTGGCAATGGGTATTGAGTGGCTACAGATTGTCTATGCCATCAATCCAGTGCAGGGGTCAGGCTGGGAAGGGAATCGGCCGGACATTCATTAGTCTTGGGAAGTTGGACTTGGGGCATCTGGCTGACAACAGTCAGAGGGACATTTGGTAACGGGAGGCAGATGGCCAGTGCATATGAGTTCCTTGAGCCTGCTGAGCCAGAAGGTCCGGGAAACAGCCTGAAGAGTCCTAGAAACCTGGGCAAGATTTGCAGGAACAGGAAGGGGGACACTAAAGGAGGATCACACCCACCAGAGGTGTAGTGAAGCCCAGGAAGAAAAGGTTGGATTTTCAAAGTGGGAAGGAAGTGGGAAGAGGAACTTAGCCAGATGATGTCATGAGCTGAAGAAGGATCAAAGGAAATGAGCAGACTCTCTGCAGGGTCCCAGGTACAGAAAACTGTGAGGAGAGGGTCAGTAGAATGGAAGGAAGCAGTCTCCTGTAATGCCTATGCAGGAATCCACCAGGACATTCTGCTTCAGCACCCTCACACACACACACACACACACACACACACACACACACACACACACAC
>CAJQZJ010032563.1:12273495-12294923 GCA_907164525.1 Lophiomys imhausi
CAGCCTGTGGTCTCCATGAGGTCACAGCCAGCAGCAGCAGCAATACGGAGCTCGTGACTGAGCTGTGGGGTCAGGAATGGAAGGCCTGCCCAGTGGGCATAGACAGTGGGACAAAGGGCCTCAGCCTAAGAGCTCTCTAGGCAAGTTGTGCGGAGTTGAGTGGAGAGAACCTGCAGGGAAGGTATTGCATGACAACGCTGGAGAGAAAGCCTTCAGTGGCAGGCTGGCATCTGGCTTCCCAGTGGGCAATGGGGAGTCATGACACTCTGAGAATAGCAGAACAGAGATCCCAGCTGCATCGAAATGTCCTCCAGCAAGAGTGAAAGGCACTGGAACAGGCTGCAAAGGGGCCAATGCAAAAGCTGTCATAAATACTGGATAAATAGCGATGAGGAGCAGAGCTAGCTAGCAGCCTAACCTAAGACCTGCTGTAGAGGAAAGGCAGGCCTGGGTTCTAACCCACTCCCACCGCTTCCAGCCTGGAAGCATTCAGACAGGCCACAGTCCCTCTTTGCCCCTGCCAGCGGCCAGATGGAGATAACTGGGTCAGATAATAGCTATGGCATGCTTGGCACTGGAGAGGCACCCAATGAGTGCAGACGATGCTCATGAGACTTGACTGTATTCATGTGTGCCCCCACACGCATCCCTCATCAGCCCCACCAGCCAGTCTGACCCTCACTGCTACGCCTGAAAAGTGATTCTTAGAGGAAATAACTGAACATGGCCTTGGCTTCAGGCATGCTTGTTTACTGAAGTCTTTAAACCTGCTTCCCTCCCCTTAGGAAGGGTGCACAGGCCACTGCGGCTTCTTTGTAACCAATAACATGCCCTGTTGTTATGGCAACCGTTTTCCTAACAGCCCTGCTATTTTCTACAAACCTTCTGGTTTCCTCATGTGCTAAAAAGCCCACAAGCAGGGAATTTTTAGTTTTTAACTTCCACAGGGAATGCAGTCAGCTCTTAAAATTTGCCAACTGGCTGTCTGAAACTTCCCCAACAGAAGCCCTCAGGTTGAGCCCAAAAAACCTCTAGAAGTTGGGTGTGGTAGCGCTCACCTTCAATCCCCCCCCCGCACCTGGGAGGCAGAGGTAGGTGGATCTCGGAGTTTGAGGCCAGTCTGGTCTACAAATTGAGTTCCAGGACTGAGGAGAAGGGGAGAAAGAGAGAGAGAGAGAGAGAGAGAGAGAGAGAGAGAGAGAGAGAGAGGAAGAAGAAGGAGGAGGAGGAGGAGGGGGAGGAAGGGGGAGGGGGAGGAGGAGAAGGGAGGGAGGGGGGGAGGGAAAGAAAGATAGTAGGAGGGAAAAACTGATGCCATGAATCTGGTACCTCAGTCTCTGGACCACATTAAACTTGCCAAAAAGTGAGGCAGAAAGAAACACAACACAGATTTCAGTGTCAGAGGGCCATTCTACAAGATTTAAGATTAGAATAGCATTGCATTATTTTGAAATTGTTTCCAGCCCAGGGGTATATGACTTGCCTGGTTTATATAAGGCCCTGGATTTACACCCGGAAACTTCAAAAAGTTATGTATTTCAGCATTGACACATGTATCTCAGACTCACACTTGCTATGTAGCAGAGGGTGACCTTGAACCTCTAACCTTCTTGTCTTTACCTCTATTATATTAAGATGGCAGGATATCACCTCACCTGGTTTTATGAGGCATTTGGGTTCAAACCCAGGACTGTGTCCCTTCAAGCAAAGCACTCTACCAGCTAAGCTGTATCTCCAGACCCCACACACGTGTCATTTTAAAATGTTCACCTTATCTACTCACTTGACCCATGAATTTTTAAATGTTATTACAGCAAAATCTTAATACTAACAGCCATGTCACCTTAGTTCTTGGGGATGGTTGGTCTCTCCCTCTCATCGATTCTTCCTTTCCTCTCTTGCCCTTGCTGATTGTTCCTGACCACTGCCTTATCATGAAAGCTGCAGCCTTCTTGCTGGCCACCTTCTTCCTTTCTCCTTTGCCAGAAGGGCCGTGAGCCTTTGCAGATGGCTTGTTCTCAGCTGGAAGCATTGGTTCCCTATACCTCTCCTGTGGTGGTTTGGATTTCTTTGGAACACAGTTGTGTTGAATGAGTATGTAAGGGTTGTGGGAGTGCTTTGTCTACTGCTGAAAAACAGACTCATAAAAGGGGCATGCTGATGACTGATGACTATCACCTGTGGGGAATATATTTATGGAACAACACCTGGGAGAGCTTGCAGTCTTGGTCAACAGGAAGTACCTTGAGAGGAGCCCATAAAGTTGACTAATGAGGAAACATCCTGGTGTGTAAGGAGTTTATTATACTCATTAGAGGAAGTGTAAAAAGGAAGGCCCGGAAACTCAAGAGGGCTTTTTTTTTTTGGCTTGGCCTTGCTTCTCATTGCTGCTCATCACTACTTAACTTTGGAAGACTCTAGACAGCATTTTCCTGAAGGTTGTTTTCCTGCCAAGACTTGCCGTCTACACTTAGCTGAGCCCAGGCGAGGGCTCTCTTGGAGCCATGGAAGCCTTGGCACTGAGGCCAAGCTGAGCAGCGTCTGAGCTGCGGCGATTTGGTGGGGCCAGACAGGCGGAAGAAGCCATGGCAATCTCCGACACATGGAAGAGACTTCGACCCCAGGTGGGGGCGCAGCGTGGACGCACTGAAGCTGCATGACCTGCCCAGGGGCCGCAGCCCCAAAGGGGAGGTTCGGCAACTGCGATACCAGGCCCAAGTAACCAGGTGCGGCAGCTGCTGATTGCTGTGTTCCCTTTGGCATTGGCTGGTTTGGATGGACTGCTGGCTGACTGCCCCGAGGACCTGCACCTGAAAGTATCTTTTCTCCTGTGCCTTGAGTTGGTTGGTTGGAAGGTGTATAGAGTTAATAATACATAGTTTAAAAGTACACCTTCCTTCCCCCGCTAGCAATACCCAACATAGTTCCTGCCACTGAAACCCGAGCGAAGCTCACTTGGTGCTGGGAAAGCTGTTGTCCAGCTAAGGGATACACTCAGGAAGAATGCTCCTTTCTGTTCTTCCCTCACTTCCCATTGAAAATAAGAGAGTGTAGGGGCTGGGGAGGTGGCTCAGTGGCTAAGAACACTTACTGCTCTGGCCAAGGACAAGAATTCGGTGCCCAGCACCCATGTCGGGTGACCCACAACAGCCTGTAACTCTAGTTCCACTTTGAACCTTTGCCTCTGACCTCCTGGGGTGCCTAGCCTCATGTGCCCATACCCATGCGAAGACCCACATACATACACAAAACCTAAAATAATAATAATAATAATAATAATAATAATAATAATAATAATAATACCTTTGAAAATCAATAGATAAAATAAGACAATATGGCATCTTGTAGCCAGGAGGTGAAATCCAGGCCCTAAGGATGACAGAGCAGGAAATGCAGAGGAACCAAGGCCCTTGCAAGTACCCACCCCAAGACTTCTGCTGCTGGATGTCTGCTTGCTAAACTGCCTCTGTTCATTCAACCAGATACTGTTTCTAATAGTACAAAAGAGGGACAAGGGTTTCCTTCATTCAACAAATATCCACTCTGCTGGGCACAATGCTAAGTGCTTGGGTTCCAGAGAGTGAGTCAGCGAGGCTGTTGACCTTGTGGGACCAGGAACCAATGAGACAAAGATGAATGTTAGGAAGAAAATAGTCGGACAGTCGGTCAGTGGGGAAAGCTAGTTTCACTGAGGAAGTGACATCTGAACTGAGCTGAAGAAGTAAAGGGGTGTGACTTCAGAGGAAGCACATCCTAGTTAATGCCAAGGCCTGGGTGATGGGAAAAGGATCAGAGTATTCACAGAACAAAGAACCCACACAGCTGAACTACGCTGAGTAAGAGAACAGGATAAACATGGTTGGAGATGCCGCGGAGAATGAGTCAGGCAAGAGGACCCTAGGGAACAAAGAAAGAGGCTGGGATTCTTATTCTACAGAGAGGAGAAAAGGAAAGGGCTGGAGAAATGGCTCAGTGTTTAGAACACCAGCTACTCTTCCAGAGGACCTGGGTTCAATCCCTAGCACCCACATGGAGGCTCCATCAGTTCCAGGGGATCTGATGCCCTCTTCTGACCTCCACAGGCATTGCATGCATGTGGACCACAGAGACTCAGGCGCTTAAATTAAAAATAAAGAAGGAAAGAAATGAAAGAAGGAAGAAAAAGAAAAGGAAGCAATCAGAAATACTGTCAAAGAGTAATAGGACTTGGCCTGCATTTAAAAGATCATTCCCCCCTCTCCACCCCCATCCCGCCCCCAAAAAGGCCAGGTAGGGCACTTTTTTAAAATTAGTGATTGATAGGGAGGGCCCAGTCCATTGTGGGTGGTGCCATCCATGGGCTGGTGGTCTCCAGCTCCATAAGAACGCAGGCTGAGCAAGTCAGTAAGCAGCCCCCCTCCATGGCCTCTGTGTCAGCGCCTGCCTCCAGGTTCCTGCCCTGCTTGAGATCCTGTCCAGACTTCCTTCAATGATGAACAGTACTGTGGGAGTATAAGCCAAATAAACCCTTTCCCCACTAAGATGCTTTGGTCAAGGTGTTTTATCAGAGCAATAGAAACCCTAGGACAGAGGCCATCCTGCTTCCATATCATAGACTATACCTCCCAGAAGACAGCTGGGGGAAAAATATGTAAGACAGCATGCCCCTACTGAGCAGCATGGAGAAGTTACATACACAAGATGTATTTATCACAAGGCATATCTGCCCTGCATGTAATTTCTGCACATAATTTGCCTGCACTCAACTGCCTTTGCTTAATATTGAAAAGAAAAGGAAGGAAGAAAAGTCCGTTCACTCAGCCAAAGCTTTCTTCCCTTGATTTTCCTCCTATCAAAATAGACTATCACTACCAACACTTCTACAGTCTAAAGTGTGTGTGTGTACTCACCACACGTAAGTGCAAATGCCTTTAGAGACCAGAGACGTTGGATTTCCCTGGAGCTGGAATTATAGCCTGAGATGTTGATGCTGGGAATCAAAATGGGACCTCTGGAAGAGCTGCCCTGTGCCTCCACTCTCAACAACTAACACCATCTCTTCCCTCCCCACTTTCTTAATTTTTATAAGGAATATACGTTTCATTTTAAATCAGAAAACGGTGTTATTCTTCCCATAGACATTCATCTTTAATGAGACCAGGCAGTTCTGAAAGCGCCCCAGCTATGCTGCTCGGCTAAGATGGACACACAGGGGCACGGGAAGGGCCATGTTCAGTGCCTCAGAGCTACCTGAACTCAGTCCTTAGTCATGTAAATGCTGGCAGGAGGCACCCACACTTTCACTCAGCCCTTAACACCAACCAGATGGAAGACAGGAGGGCTGGGAATCCCTGCAGAGCCGGACATTGCCCAGCTTATAGAAGCAAGAGACCTGAGTTCCCATCATGCTCTTCTACTTCCTGTCTAGGTGACCCTGTTCAATCTGTTAACCTCACTGAACCTCAGTTTCTTCCTCTTGAAAAACGGTGACGACAACGGTCGGTTTATAAGCTGGCCCCTGTTTGTTTTTCTTACTTTTTTTTTTTTTTTTTTGAGATAGGGTCTCAAATAGCCCGCCTAGCTCTTGAATTTGCTAGGTAGCCAAGGAGAGACAACCTTGAGCTCCTGATCCTCCTGTGGCCGCCTCCCAGGTACTGAGGTGACAGGAACATAGGTCCTGTTTTGGTCTGTGCCTCAAACATGCTAAGGAAGTGCTTTGTTAAGTGAGTTACAGCCCTAACCTCACAGAGGTTGTTTTGTAGAGTAATATAAGCAAATGTCAAAAAAAAATTAAAACCCGTACAGTAGATGCTCAATAAACGGTACTCAGATCCAAATAACAGAGTAACAGGCCCAAGTTTCTGAGGAAACAGAAAACACTGGAAATCCCCTTACTGTTTTCCAGAGTCTGTGTAAGGGTCTGCTAATGTTATTACCACAAAGTACTACAAAATGCCCAGTTCAAACATCAGAAATCCTTTGTCTCAGCTCTTAAGACAAAAAGCCCAAAGTCAGGGTGTGGGCAACGCTGCCTCCTTCTGAAAGCTGTGAGAGAGGCTGTGTCCCAGGTCTGCATCCTAGCCTCTGGTTTTGGTTTTCCACTGTATCCTGTGGTAGTCAGGGAGGTTCTAACACTTTGTCTTGAAGAAACATCATCAGATTTCACATTGTTCTCCAAATTTCCCCCTTTGTACATGGACACCAGTCACACTGGGTTAGGACCTACCCTCATGACCTCATTTTAACTTGATTACTTTTGTAAAGATCTTGTCCCCAAGTAGGGTCATATACCTGTGTACCAAGATTAGGATTTCAACATATGAATTGCAAGGGGTGAGGCATTTCATCCAATGGATCCCAATTTGAGCTAAGGGTTCAGAGTATGCCCATCAGGTCTATATAACAGATAGGAGTCAAGGTGGCCTCTGGATGGTCAGAGAAACCCTGTGGGAGTCCTGGCATAGATAGGATGTGTGGTTGAAACCAAATGTCTGCTGGGGGTAGCTAGATGCTCTGGGCCAGAATGGAAAGTCACCAGAGAGATTCAGCCGAGAATAACAGGTTCAGACAACTAAGTTTACTAAGGAGGTGCACAGATACCAAATGAAGGCACCCTGAAAGCAGACCCTGAACTTTGGGGAACTTCTGAGAACAGAAGAGCCTGGTACAGATCCTCATGATGGAAAGAAAGCTATCCTATCCCCACCAAGATGAGCGAAGTCAGGAGGTAGGTCTGGAATGCTGCTGCTCCAAACAATGGAATCACCCCAAATGTATAGCTGATTAAGTCAGAATTACTTTACTGAGTGTACTGGCTGGGGGTCTTAATCAGGTTTTTTTTCTCTGCCAATTAAATAATTAAAAGGCGGCAGGCATGGTGGCACATCCCTTTAATCCCAGCACTTGGGAGACAGAGGCAGGTGAATCTCTGTGAGTGTGAGCCCAGCCTGGCCTACAAAGAGAGTCCTAGGACAGCCAGGGCTACACAGAGAAACCCTGTCTCTTGAAAAACCAAAACCAAACAATTGAAAACAAAAACCAAACAAAGAATTTAAAAGGCACATAGCACCAAACAAAATCAGCCTGTAAAGAAATGTTTCTGTTAGGGGAGAGGAAACACAAGCAGCAAAGCACACAGAGAAAAAGACCCTCTGCTCTGCAGAAGGTGGACTCAGGAAGCTGAGTCTCCTTGAGGACTGGGATTTTTTTTAAGGTCTTTGAAGGAAGTCTTCCTCCCCCAATTTAGGGTTGGTCAATTTGAACGAAGACAGGGAGACTGATAGGTCCACAAGTTTGGGGTACACATGTTTTGGTCTCGCCTTGAAGTTGTTGGACAGGTCCCCAGGCAAGCGTGTTATGGGGTACCTGAAGAGAAAAGTTCCAGAGAGCACTAGTTATGGAGTACCTAAAGAGAAAAACTCACAAGGCCTAAATAAGTTGAATGGAGTCTATTAACTGCTGATGGGACTGTCCCAAGCAGATTAGCAGGAAGCAGCCTGGACATCTGCAGCAAGCAAGCATTGTTTACAGAAGCAGAGAGATAAGGGTTAAATCATGAGGCAATTAACCTTTAGCTCAGTGTCACATTGTATAGGAATTTATGGCTGGTCCAGAGACCAGTTTTACCCAAAATAATTTTACTACTTAAAGTATTCTTAGGAATACTTCCATGAGACGCCCTAACTATAGTTCTGTAACCCACTACAGGGGAACCCTACAGCGGCAGGAAAAACCTGCCAAGCCCTTGTTTTAAGCTACCAGGGTTCTGGGTCAGGATGGTGAGGAAGAAGCCAGCCATCTTGAAATTCACCATCTTTATTATCTAGTCATGGCCCCTCTCTCCATCCTTCTGCCTATTGAGAAACCTGTCAGCTCTCAGTCCCTGACACTGGACTACCAGAGCAAGAACGACCTTGAGAACTAATTAAGACTTCCTAGAAATGTGTAAACTGCTTGGGTTTGTTATCACTTCTTTCTTGTCATAACATTTACAAAACAAGCAAACAGATCACTTACAACTAAACTTTTGTGCTGGAGAGATGATTCAGTGGGCAAAGGCATTTGCCACGCAAGCTGGGGGAGCTCAATCCTGGGAACTCAAAAAAAAGGGGGAAGGAGAGCAAGTGACTGCACTAGGTTCTCTGATATCCATCCATGCATGGCCACACACATCATTCATGCTCTCTCATACACAGCCATAATAAGGAAAATAAAATAGAAACTACATGTTTAGCAAAAAGGAATGTTTTCTTTCTAGACAACAATTAAGTAGGCAAGAACCTAAAATAGATGCTTAGATAGAAGTGAGGAGGAGAAACCACTTTTTCCTCTGGGATCTACAAAAAAAAAAAAAAAATCACTTTTTCTCTGGGAACTCACAAACTTTTTAGATTATTCATTCAGGAGAGAGATCTCATTCATGGGCCCAGCTCAGCCAGGCATTCCTCACCTAGCCTAACCATCACCCTTGAAGGTGGCAGGCGTGAGTGAATCATGATTTTAAGACAGAAACACCAATGGTAACAGGTGTCTAGAAGGAGTTGGGGCTGGGGTGGGTGGTTTCACACACAGAGAGACCCAGGTTGGGGTTCTCCCCAGGACTATCCCTCCCAGAACATATCTCAGGGAAGCCAGGCGGCCTTCCTCCACCTTTCCTGCTTAGAAGGGGCCTCAGGAACACCTGTTTCCTTGGGTTCCTTGATTCATCCGTGATCTGCATACAGAGGCATTACCCCGGCAGAATGAACTACTCAGCCCTTGAATTCCTCCTGCAGTGTGGACCATCCTGACCTGGTTGGGTTTTCTGTGTCTGTCTCTCATCTATTATTCACTTCTTGAAACAAAGAAACATGGCTTACTCATCTCTGTGCTAAATTTCTACTAAATGAACAGAAGAATAAATAAACATCTTCCATCTTCAGTCTATAAATATGGGTAAACAAAGGCTTCGAATGTTCTCTTCATAGCATTATCAAGGTGAATGGAACTCAACAAACTTAAACAGTAATTGGAAACCACTAAGATGAATTTTTACAGCAATAAATGCAAACACCCCACATGTGGGTTCCGAAGCACACTCATGTTAATGGAGGACTGACAGGTTTGGGGAGGAGTCATTGTTGGATATTTATTGCATGGCATCTACATTCCAATTACTATCCCCAGCGCTGGGTCTATAGCAAAGAAAGCACACCATCCCTGATACAACTGGACTTCAATTTAATTAGAAAGAAAGACCTAAGGGTTTTAACTAATCATGAGCTTAACGTGAGTCATCAAGGAAATATGGAAGCAAATAAGTTCTCACCTGATTTTACCTGTACCAGGAGAAGTGCATTCATGGGGCCCCTCGAGAATGTCCCCTGTGCTCTCCTATGCAGCTAGGCAAACGTCAAGAGCCCAGGTCTAACCCAAGGTTGCTCTTGTCAAGACTTGCATAAAGTGAGTAGTGCATTTAGAGAATTAGCCAGGTCCACAGGAGGCAAGGAGATGATTACATTAGCACACATATGACCTGGAAGAGGGTAATGGGGGAGATCTCCTGGGATGGAGAGAGCTGCTCACAAGAGGTATGATGGACACCACAGGGCTGGAGTTCGTCAGGTGGGAGTCCCAGGAAGTAGGAAGTCTCAGAGGAAGGTGCTCTCCACAGGTGGAAGAAGCCTCCTACCCTAAGGAGGATGAGACACAGGACCAGTGCTGCCTGATGCCAGACTGGATTATCAAGAGATTAAGTTGGGCTTTGTATCCCATTAACTGCAAAACCAGGAATTCTAAAACAAACCCACATTGATGGTGGCAGTGTTTAAGAGTGTGGGGTTTGTCAGCAGAGAAAGCTGGACCCGGGTTCTGGGGTGGAGAAGTTGCTCAGGACCCTCCAACCTTCTTTCCCTGGCTTAGAAACACAGGAGGAAGCCACAGGAGGCAATGGCTCCTACCTCACCCTTGTTGTACACATTAAGTGAGGTGATTTGTGTAGTGTCAACTACAGTGCCTGGCCATTCAGAAGCCATCAGTAAACAGGAGCTAATGATAACACTAACTGCCTTCACTTTATCTGTCTTCTAGTTTATTTGAGTAAATCATTTGCCCAAACTCCCCAAATTGCCATATACTAGTGCAATTATTTAAAACTATAAAGAAATACTTACTCTCTAAGTAGATTAGAAAAAATTATGGGAGACATTTATAATTTTAAGGAGAGTGGCAATGGAGATGGGACTATGAGGCTTTTGATGTAAGGAACGTTTGCACTAGGCCGGTGGTGGCAACCTTGGACTCTCATTGTCCTGGGAGAGCACCCCTCCCACCATGGAAGTAAAACGAACAAACAAATCAATTCAGCAAATGGATTTTATGAGAATCTATCCATGATAGATCAATTGTATTTCCTTCTTCGATAGAGTTTGGAAATACAGGCAGATGAAGGATATCAACTACTATAGTCTTCAACTCCAACCCTCTAATAGTGGAATCTAAAAACGTAATTGCATTCGTCTTGCTGTTGGAAACAACCTCCACAAACAGGAAGCCAGCCTCAGGGTCGGTTTTAAGTGAGAGGGATGGGGGGAGGTGGTGCAGGCAAGGAACTCAGTTGTGGAACTGGTATAAAAATAAGCCTCCCACCACCCACAGTAAAATTTGGAATTCTTACACAAACGCCTGATGGAACGCCTGTCATATGACAGGCCCTCTGTCTGGAAAGTGGGAGAAAGCTCAAGTGAGCGTCTAAGGCAACTGTGCTTAAATGGAACTTCTCTGTAGACGTGGTTGTGGAATTGGGATCTTGTTGAGCCTGTGGAATCTTTAGGCTAGACCATAAGCTTCTATAGAGTGGGTTAAGTTTGGGGGTGACAGCCAGGCGTGGTGGCTCACGCCTTTAATCCCAGCATTCAAGAGGCAAAGGCAGGCAGGCCGAGTTCCAGGCCAGCCTGGTCTACAGAGCTTGTTCCAGGACAGCCAAGGCTACAGGAAGAAGCCCTGTCTGGAAAAACAAAACAAAACACAAGAACAACAAAAATTGGGAGTGAGACTTTTTAACAGAAACTATGGGGTCAGAAAGACATTTGGGAGAACCTCGGTAAGCTCATTCAGGTTGGGGGTGTCCAGTTGCGAAGACTACAAGGAGGAGAGTAAAGGGGAGTGTAGGAATTGCTGAGGCGACGGAAGGGCGGGGTTAGGCCAAGGACCTGGTCATTGGGGAAAAAACCTTTATCAGTTGACTCTCAGTCTTCTGGAGAAAACCTTCATGGAAGCCCAACCTCCTGTCACATAGGCTGAGCACAGAAGTCAAAGAGGAATTAGTTCTAAAGTTAAGGTCACCTAGAAAAAGGCAGCTACTGATTGACACTAAGGAAGAGGGACAAGGAGCCCAGGAAGAAGGGATTCTCGGGTACCGAGGGAACTGGAGGTAAGTGGTTGAGGGAATTTCCGGATGGGGATAATTCATCTGAGAGTCCATTTGCCCTTGATAGATGACCTTCAGGGTCCCCTCCAGCTCTAGTTCCTAGGACAAAGGCATCTTGGTTATTTTACAACCTGCACTCTCTTGAGTCCAGCTCTTCCATTTGGCTCTCTCCATCAGAAAAGGACTGTTATATACAGAGACTGGCATTCCGGTTCTGAACACAGCATAGCCACTGTAAGCCGTGGAGTTGGGTTCACTAGAAAAGCTTCTACAGGGTACACATGAGGCAGGGGGACTGAGAGGAAGAAATGAATGGGGACTCCTGGAAATGGCCCGGGGCAGCAGAAACCCAGCAGATCTGTAACTTTCTCAGATGACCCAAGCTGACTAAAGATGATTATTTCCAGACTTCAACTCCTCAGCAAACAAGCCCCTCTTCAGTCCTCTCCCAACAGCAGTCATTCCATAGAACTTAGGAGCATGCAAAACTCGTTCACTCCTCGTCTTCAGAGGTATCCCTGCACTCTGACCAAAGTTTCTAGGGAAATTAAATTTATCCTTCCCATCTAAGACACTGTCCCAGGACTGGAACTGAGCCCTCCTCTGAATGATACTGTCCTCAGGGCCACCTACCTTGAAGGGCCATTCCCATCTACCAATGAGCATGCCTGTCCTATGCCTTACATGTTGCAGGAACCCAATTTCATAATACAACGACAGTGAGAATAATGAATAAATGTTGGGAAAGACTTGAGGAGCATGTGTGTGCTTATTCAGCCAATCCCATACAATAAACACGTGCACACACATGCATGCACACGCACTAACGTGTGCACATAGGTGTACAACCAAGTGCCACCAAAGCAAATGTCTTGCGAAGCTCTTTTCTGTGCTGAATCCTTCCAACCTTATTTCCTTACAGTGTTGTCCTGGCCTTGGACCCTGCAGAGGAGTATGACGCTTTCTTGGAAAATGCTGCCACAGCTAACATTAGAAAAGCTTCAGAGGCCCCTGTCTGATCCTCCTCCTGACACCGAATTCAGCCAGCACATCATTTGGGAACCTGAATAAACCATTGTGGTCACTGGGACTCAAACAGTTTTAAAATCAATCCAGTGTTACCACAGTTTTCTCAGGCAAGCAGGGGTGGCTTATGCCTGTCATCACAACTACTTGGGGTGGCGGTTGGGTCTGGAGAACAAAGGATACTTGAGTCCAGGAGCTCAAGGCCAGTCTTGACAATATAGCTGCCAGATTGGTTCCAAAGGTGGCGCTCTCTATTCCCGAGATTAAAGTAATGGCAACACAATGGGATCAGGCGACAGTCAGAACTTTAAAAACCCAAATATTGATCCATGTAACAAGTGGTGAGGCTTTATTGTTTTTCCTTTTGATGTCAAACACATTTAGGGTCAAAGATCAGTCTAATTCAACCGTATCACCTCTGAAATATTATTGTGAGTGTCTCCTTTAAAATCAAAACCTGACTTCTGACGAGACCATAAAGTTCTCTGCATATCATTGTCAGATTTCTGCTGACCTGAGGAATGAACTAGACAAGAGGATTTACAGTCACTCTTGTGTGTCTCGCTTCATATAAAGCATCCAAGCCTACCAGGATAAGGAGGTAGGTCCTTCACTATGACATAACCGCTTGGAGAGTGAGCTGGGGGTAGAACTGGTGATGGGCAGGCATGCACTGCACCCTGCCCTAGGTTGGGATTCTGAAGGCCGGCAGTAGGGCCTCATTCCCAACAGGAGGGATGGAGGAGGAGACAAGAAGACTCCATCCAGACCATTCTGCTCAAGATTCTAGTCCATACACCAAAGGTGTGAGGACAAGTGGCTCCGTGAATGGAGAATCGCTGAGTACACAGGTGGCCAGAGGGGGAGCTGGATCAAAGCTGGGTAAAAGCCCACCGGGTCAGCTGGGAAACGTAGGGTGGGCTGAGGGCTAGGTTTGCGGGTGAAGTGGGCTGTCCTCCCACCCACCCTGCTCATCCCCAGAGCCAATGCTATGCACTGGCAAGCAGAGGCCAAGAAGTGTTGGGTTGCAGGGTTAGCTCGGTCCTCTGCAAAGCTGTCCTCTTTGACCTGGCTCCCTGGGCTTGAGGTCGCCAGCTGGTCAGCCGGCACGTCCCACTCTGTCCCTCTGTCTCCGTCACCCCACCCACAAGCACGCCATGGCGTCCCTGACTGCCCCGGGCTCCCCTGCAGCTCCGGCTGGTTGCGGGCAGCCGGGCCTCGCGGACATGGGGGGCTCACTCACCCGCGTGCAGGCCGCCCGCCTCGGGACCGCTGTCCGTGGCGGCGGCGCTGGGCAGCGCGTCCGAGTCGGTGTAGGTGAGCCAGGTGGACTCGGTCTCCCGGGTCCAGCTCTCGTAGTAGCGGGGCTCGATGGCATCGGCCCGGCTCCCGCCGCAGCCCATCCTCCTGGGTTGCGGGAGCGCCCGGCCGCCCGCTCGAATTGCGGCGGCGGCGGCTGCGGCTCAGCCCGGGCGATGCAGCTCCGGTCCGCGAGGAGGAGGCGGCTGCAGCCACATCGGTCCCCTAACCGCCAGAGCAGCTGCCAGCGCCAGGCACCCCAGGAGCCCGCCGCCCCTCCTCTCCGCCCCCAAGGCCCTCCTCCTCTCCACTCTCCTTCCCCAGCTCCCCTCAATCTCTCCCACTGCCCAGTCCCTCTGTCAATGCTCTGGAAGAGGCTGTGCTGACCAGCAGCAGACAGGTGGTGAGAAGAGGGAAAGCGGTCCCTCTTCCATCTTCAGTCGACCTCCTATCATCCGTCCACCCACCCAAGCACCCACTCACTGATCCAGTCATCCATCCACCCATCCATCCTTCTATGAAACCATCTTTCCCTTCTGGGTAGGTCTGAAGCTCACAGAAAGCCGCCCCAGTTTTCTGACCACTTGTTCTGAAAGCAATGGATGAACAATACTGGAAAATAAGGAAACATTGCTGTCACTGCAAGTTAAGTTAGTCAGTGCCTGCTTACAGAGTAGGAAGCAGGGCCTATGATTTCAGACCCAGCACTTAGACACTTGTCACTGACACCCTTGCCAGATCTACAACTTCCTGATCTTCTGAATTTTGTTCTCAAGGAAACAAAAGATCACCAGGACCTTGCACCAGCGTGGACACCCAACTAATGCTCACTGAATAGTAATAAAGCAGCATTGTGTGGTGGCTGAGGTCAGGCTAAAGACTGCAGTCTGCTGTGAAGGTCCCTGTGGCAGGCACTACCAGAGTCTGTAAAGCCGAAAGGAGCATAGACTTGGAGACTCCAAACAAGGCCCGGGCTAACCTTCCCTCCAGGCTGCCCCAGCAGGCCTCTCCAACTCCCTTCAGCCTCTGAGGTTACCCAGGATAGGGTAGCTCCCTCCCCCAGCCTGGGACAGATTAGAGGGTTATCTGCCACCTTGTGCTTCTTCCCCTGAATAATTTGGTATAAAAAGAATTGGGTCTTCATGAGGTCCTCTGCTCAGTCTCCAATATCAAATTGATGATGATGATGATCATGATGATGATGATGATGATGATGATGATGATGGGCAGTGTTGGCGCACGCCTTTAATCCCAGCACTCGGGAGGCAGAGACAGGTGATCTCTGTAAGTTAAAGGCCAGCCTGGTCTACATAGTTGAGTTCTAGGACAGTCAGGGATACACAGAGAAATTCTGTCTAGAGAAAAACAAAACAAAACAAACAAACAAATAAACCCTCTCTGAAAAGAAGTCTCCATATCTCTTACAGGGGCTGTCTTCTTCACTTTGACAACAAAGATCTTTTTCATAACCAGCTGCCATGGAATGTTAGCACCTGAACAGTGCCCAGAACAGAAGTGCTTCACTTGGAAGGTGCTGGAAGAGCTCTAGGAAAATCAAAGAAAACCTTGGAACTGGGACCTAGTGGGCAAAGGAACTACATGAGTATGAGAGGAGGTAGGGCAGGCTGGAGCCAACCAAGGGGAGAAAGAGCAAAGGACAGGGTGTAGGCTTTATTGTAAAAGTGCAGGGGTGGGGACATTGGAAGGCTTTAAGTTAAGCCTATCCAGCGTCATCAGATCTGCTCTAGGAAACTATCACTAAAGCAGGTGGAAAATGGATGAACAGAGAAGCCAACGTAGATTCTGGCGAGCATCTGGAGATGAGAGGATGGGCAGTTACTGAGGAGGAAACTCACCAGAGGTACCCCTTAGGTGCAAAGGTCTAGAAATGACACATAAGTTGAAAGATAGTTGCCCTTTTTGCTGTTTTGCTTTTTTTTTCTGTTTACCTGGCTGCAGTCAACTAAAGTCCAAAACTAATATATACAATAAATAATTCATGTTATAATCACATATTATTCTAAGTAGCATGGTGAAATCTTATACCATTACAATCTATCCTGTCTGAATATGAATCATCCCTCTACCCAGTGTGCTCATGCTTTATATACAGCTGCCCTGCCATAACTTGGACTGGGACCAGCTCTCAAAGGCCTACGTGTTAAGGCTTGGTCCTCAGGTTGGTTCTATTGGAAGGCAATAGAAGCTTTAAGATATGGAGGTTATCATGAAGTCTTCCAGTGACTGTCAACAAAGAAAACAATTGTGTGAGGATATGTAAAGGGTTTAGATGAGTGCCCAGCGTGTGGATAGCTCTCAGGGCTGCTGTCATTGCCCTTGTGGGACAAGACACACAACAGCAGCATCTCTCTGAAGGAGAAAAATCTCAGACATTGTTGTTCCCACAAAACAATGCTTGTGGATTTGCCTGGCACAGTGCTGAAGTTTGGTGAAGGAAGTCATCTTTATTTTTTCAATTTCCTTTTTCCTTCCCTTCTGATATTATTACTGATGAGCTTCCTGCAAATAAGATTTCCTCTTATCATTCCTATATAGTCATCTACCAGGCAAAGTGTTGTTTTCCCAAGGACTCTCTTCTTGTTGTCACTTAATAGCAAAGATTCAGAGAGTGTTTGTCCCATGAAACTTAGAGAGCAGCCCATCTGTCCTTGTGTTCACCGGTTGGTGCTAGTTAGCTGAGAAAGACTTGTGGAGTAAGGCATGGCACTGCATACCTCTAAGACTTGCTTGTGTGAGGCCAAAGGAAGAGGATAGACTGCTTAGGCTAGCTGGAACAGTGAAAATTTGTCCCAAATAAGATAAGTAAGGAAGCCTGAGGTTGTAGCTCAGCTGCTAAAGTCCTTGCCTACCACGCAGAAAACCCTAAGTGCAAAATCCCTAATGCCACGGAAAACCAGATGTGGTGGTGTGTGTCTGAAATCCAAGAACTTGGGAGATAGAAGCAGGATGTCCAGTCCAGGGTCATCCTCCAGTACCAGGGGAGTTCAAGGTCAGCCTGGGCCATGTGAGACCCTGTGGACGGAAGGAAGGAAGGGAGGGAAGGAGGGAGGGAGGGGGAAGGAGAGGAGGGTGGGAGGGAAGGAGAGAGAGAGGGAGGGAGGGAGGAAAGAAGGGAGAGAAAGGAAAGAAAGAAAGAGAGAGAGAGAGAAAGAAAGAAGGAAACTGAGTGGCCTAGGTGGCTTTGTGGAACTGTCCAAAGTCAGAGTACCTACTATCTCTACAGAGCTGAAGTCTTCACCAGACCTTGAGACTCTGCTTACTAAATGACTCTTTGTTCTTTTAATTATAATTCTCTAGTTGGAACTAAATTTTCACCCAAGTTTTTAGTGACAATTTTTAATAAATTAAGTGTAACTGTGTAAAATCTAGTAAATGTCATAAATTATCATATAGGATCTGTCCAGAATATTTAACCTGACTTCCATGAATTAGCCATTACTTTCCTCAAAGATTGAAAGTAAGAAAGAAGAAAGGAAGGAAGGAAGGAAGAACCAAAGAAGAGGAGAAGGAGGGGAGGGGTGGAGGGAGAGGGATTCTGTGGCTAGATTAACTCAGTTGGTAGAACACTTGCCTGACATGAAGCCCTGGGTTTGATCCGCAACACTGGACCTGGTGGCTCATTCCTGTCCTCCCAGCACTCAGGAGGTAGAGGCAGGAGTAGGCACACGTGTTCAAGCCCATTCTCCACATTCTCAGGTGAAAAGGAGGCTAGCCTGCTGCACATAAGAAACCATTTCAAAAGAAGAAAAAGACAGAAGAGGAGGAAGAATTCTAAAGAGTGAAGGGCTGCAACTTGGAATTAACAAAGCATCATCAGAAGTCCTCAGAGCAATGAAGCAAATTCTGTGTTGAAAATTATTGCTGAAGAGAGAGATTTCTCAGTGGTTAGAGCACTGTTGCTCTTCCAGAGGACCTGGGTTCAATTCTCAGTGGCAGGTCACAATTGTCTGTAACCCCAGTCCGTGGGAATCTACCCTTTTCTGGCCTCCTCGGGCACCAGGCATACAGGTGGTGCACAGACATACAAGTAGGCATAAAAAATAAAAAAATAAATTTTCTGAAGGGTACTTGTTATGTGATGGGAGTCTCTAGAAAAGCTATCTGTGGCTTTAAGACCCCAACTGGTGAGTACCACCTCTGGTTTGTTTCCATGGAAACGCAAATGAGCCTTTAGGGCATAAAGCCCTTCTTCCACCAAGGTCTCATTTCTCTGACCCAGCACAACTGGGCTCTGTCCAACTGTCATGAATAGAAAGGAGACCCTTTTGTGTGGTAGACAATCAAAACAGAAGAGAGGGCTCAGCAGGAACTTAACCTCCCTTTCAGTATCCGTCCTTAAAAGCAGCAAAGGTGGGCCCAAGCAAGAGCAATAGAAACAGTAATTCTGGGCCAGTAGATATATATATATCCAGTATTTGCCTTTCATCTTGAATTCCCAGCCTCTGCTAGCCCTGCCCTTCCCTGCTCCAGATTCAGGGAACATAGAGGAACTGCAACCCGAGGCCCTCACTCCACAGACTGAAAGCCCTTTCCACTGAGCATCCTTCCAGGTCCTCGGTCTTGGATAGCAGATGGCTTCTTGTTGATCAGCAAAATACAATTTAGTTATGAAGAAAAGGAAGTCAAAATTAGCATTCCAAAGCATAAAATGAATTCAGTTCCTACTTCTAGAGGAAAAAGTCACCCAGCGTTGGTTGACAGGAGCCCGTTCGTGCACATCTGGCCTTTAGAAAATAATTGCATCTCCCAGGAAGTGAAGGGGGCATCTGGGATGCAGGTAGAGCAGGTGTGTGGGGTAAATTCTGTGACAGACATCAAGCACGAAGAAGGGAACCTAAAATAAGAAAATTGCAAGAGGGCTGGAGAGGTGGCTCAGAGGTTAAGAGCACTGGCTGTTCTTCCCAAGATCCTGAGTTCAATTCCCAGCAACCACATGGTGGCTCACAGCCATCTACATTGAGATCTGCCCGGGCATATATGTAGAGCAAATACTGTATACATAATAAATAAATGAATGAATGTTTTTTAAAAAAAAATAAAATTGCAAGAGGAAAAGGACATTTTTTAAAATTTGGTATAAAAGTCTAAAAAAGATGAAAATGGAGGAAAGAGGAAGGAAAAAGAAAAGCAGGGAGAGTGGAAACAGATTGCATGAAGGGAGACAGAATGAAGAAAGGAGGGAAGCCAGGGAAGGAGGAAATTTGATGTCGCCACAGAATATGTATCCATATAAGTGAAATCTGAATATTAAATTGAATGCCATGTGGCTGATTTTTCCCTCCACCTGGTAATCTTTAAACCAAACAGTTCTCATGAGACGAGTAGCCAGACCCTTTAAAGTGATTCTAGAGAGATTAGCCAGGTTCTTTCAGTGACTACAAACGTCTCCTCAGAGCCTAGAGGAATGTCTGGTAGCACTTCACCATGCACCCCAAATTAGAACGCAGGGAAAAGCTGTGTTTCCAAGTGTCTGGTTCCATCATTTCTTCTGTTGGTTATAGTTATGCCAGCACATTGGCAAGATGCAAAGAAAAACCAATTTGTCTTCTCAAAAGAGAGTATGAGCCACCTATTAGAAAGGAATTGGGGAGAAAATGGGGTAATGGTGATTTTTTTTAAAACTCTATGAAAAACTTCAATTTGTAGATTGGATAGTTAGAGGGAAAGGTTGCTAAGGAGTGAAGATAGATCCAGAAAGACATATCCCCACACAAGTTGCTCTGAAGTAAATTCTGAGGGCACTAGACAGGTTTTGTGTATGTGTGTGTGTGTGTGTGTGTGTGTGTGTGTCTGTCTGTCTGTCTATGTACATGTGTGTCTATGTATCTGTGTGTGTGACTGTATGTGTGTGTGTCTGTGTAGCATATGCATATAGAATGGTGAATGCATGCCCTCGTGGAAGCCAAAGAAAGATGCCGGGCATCCTGCTCTATCATTCTCTTTATTCCTCTGAGGCTGGGTTTTTCCCTGAACCAGAAACTAGGCTGGCATCGGGAAATCGCAGAAACCTTGCAATCTCCATCAGCACAGCTTGGGGAGGGGGGGGGATTACAGGTCCATGCACCTCACAACTGCCGTTTTAGGTGAGTGCTGAGGACTTGAGCTTAGGTTCTCAAGAGAGCTCAGCAAATGCTTTTACTTGCTAACCTTCTCCCCAGCTCCAAGGAAGTCCTTGTTGAGACAGGGACTCCTCCTGCTACATCACCCAGGCTGTCTTGAATGCACCATCTTCCTGAGTTCCCCAAGTGCTGAGGTTACAGGCACACACCACCCCGCCTGGCTAGCGTTACCTTCAGAGTCCTCATTGTTTCTTCTAACAGTACACTGGGTGAGCTCATGATGCCTTCCTCCGCACTCTCTCTTTTAATAGAACAAAGAAAATTTGAGTAATTTGCTAAATACTAATATAAATGTCAAGACAATACTAATTAGAACCTGGATCTCCATCAGTAAACATGGACTCCGACTTCTCTTGAGGAAAAAGGAAGAACAGATTTCCTGGTTGCCACTTCTCCCACACAGGAGCACAGCCCAGCACTCTCATTGCCCCTTCCTCTGTAATGAACATGTCAACAGTATGTGTTTGTTCCACTTCTGCTGTTGCAGCAAAATACAACAGCAATTAGTTTCTCACAGCTCTGGAGGCCAGGGACAAAGGGGTGGCAGATTCCGTGTCTAGTGAGAGATGCTTTCTGCTCCCAGATGGCACCTGCTTGCTGTGTCCTCACGGGGATGAAGAGATGAGGAGCTAGCTCTTGACAGCCCTTTAGATGGTATCTAATCCCTTTTATGGGAATTGAACTTAATCTGTCATGACTTGATCACTTCCCCCAGAGGCTTCACATTGGGTGATGTTTCAGCATATTATTACACACACACACACACACACTCAGACCATTGCAATGCAGCATGCACCTCTAAAGATGAATGTGACAGAGGGCTACAGATGACGGCTGAGAGCACCGGCTGGTCTTCCTGAGGAGCCAGGTTGGATTCCTAGTACCCACATGGTGGCTCACGACCACCTGTAATTCCCATTCCAGAGGTTCTGACACCTTCTTCTGCCCTCTACACGCACTTCATGCATAGGATGCACCAACATATTTGCAGGCAAAACACCCAGCAATATAAATAAATATACATGTGAGAATCAGTGGGTACCTGAGGGATAATCTGATGAAGAGAAAACTGAGAATGACACAACAGCTTTATCAGTGAGGCCCATAACAGAGATGGCTAGCATACAACGCCAGGAGCTTGGGAGAGTGAGCTTGGTTTTGTAGGTGAAGTTCAGAGAGTGAACACGATGATCTCTTCACCTCCAGACATGGCCTGAGCATGAAGACAAACTGCTTCCTGAAGCTCTTGACGGCACTCGGAAAGATCCATGCACTATGAAGTAGGCCAGATAATTGAGATTCCTTCTCTGTATAAGATAGAGCATTTTGGAACACGTATTCCGTAGCTTTTTCGAATGGGTGGGGTGTTAACTATATGACTCGTCAGACCACCCCAGAGCAAAGCCTGGACAAGCACACACGGCTGCTCTTAGTCATCATCTCCCACCAGTGCCATTTGCTTGTCACTAGTATGATTCATGCAGAAAAAAGGGTGAGAGCCTGGGAAGGCCAGTCCCCTCTCACTCCTGTCCCACCCCTGTAACAGTGTGAAGCCCCCTCTCCCTCTTGTCCCCTCT
>CAJQZJ010032563.1:12304101-12317417 GCA_907164525.1 Lophiomys imhausi
ACCCAGAACAAACACAGCCAAATCCACCCGTTTGCAGACATGCCCCTTTAACAACGAAGACCTGTTGGGAAAACAGCCACACCAGGTGATTTCATCCTCGTGTGAGCATCATAAAGCAACTTACAAGAACACAGTTGGTAGACAAGTCAGCCATTAATGCGTCCTCTTGATGTGCCAAGAAACAACATACATGTAAGGCACATGAAGCTGTCAGGATAGCATGGCACGCACTGCTACAGTAAGCTTTTTTTTTTTTTTTTTTACACAAGTAGGAGGACATCCAATCTAAACTAATGATAAAACGTCTAAAATTGCTGAAGACACAGAATATCTTGGCTGCATGATATAAAGAATTCCTGCTGTAACTAAACTGGAAGCTTTCCCCCTCCTGCTACCTCCAGCAGACGCTATGCAGCCTGGTGGGAGACAAAAGGCACCAACAGCCCTGCCCAGCTAAGGATCCTAGGAACTGCAACGCTAACCTATCAGGCAACTGTTAACCTATCAGACAACTGTTATGAGGGTATCCAAGCACCCTGTACTGGCGCAGAGGCTGCTTCATGAGATTTGGAAACCCATTCCTAATACTACTATAAATCTGGTCGAAAACCCACGGCCGAGGAGGTCATAGGCCCTAGAGGGAAACCTACAACTATTGTTCAGCTAAACTGACGTGGCACCAGACTGTCCTCTAAATATTTACGTTTATATGCGTAGACAGATGACGCTCTTAGTCCCATCAGATAACCTTCTCCAGCAGATGGGCCAGCATGGTAGTATAGAATGGCAAACAGAGGCTCTCAGTCAGTCAGGGTGCTGAGAATAAATGACAGTGTTCAGCCCTAGCCAGGACATTCATACCAACCCCTCTAAGGCTCCAGGAGCATGTGGTAAAAGGAGCAGAAAGAATATGAGAGGAGAAGAGCTTTGAAATGTTGTCTTCAAGGCATGACATAGCTGTGGCAGACACGATCTCACAGAAGTAAAGGTCACCTGAACTGGGTCTGGCACAGGATTGGGTCACTTCAGCTGTCAGTCATGGATCTGGGAGGAGCTCATGGGGCCTACCCTTCCCCTCTGAGCAATTGGCTACTGATGCTACAAGAGGGAGGGGTCTTTGTCTTTAGTTGTCCACCCGACGGTGAGCCCACCCGGCTTCAATGAGTAGTTCTCAACCTGTGGCTAGGCAAACAGCCCCCGTGAAAGTCTGTAGCTAACAAAACAAAATAAAATAATGTGACTGTGTGAAAGGGACTCATGGGAAGTGGGAGGGAAGCTATTCAGAATGCATTAAAAGTATATATGTGTGTATGAAATCACCAAAGAACACATTTAATCACGCATATGCCTTAAATACAGTACTGCGCAGTAATTGTGTCAGCTACACTTTCGTATAACTGGCCTCAAAGTAGGCTTGTTTATGCTGGCACCATCACACACAGGAGAGTAATGGGCTGTGCTGGGGCGCTGTGGTGGCTAGGAGGGCCTCGTTAGGAAAGAGGGAGTTTTTCAGTTTCATCATATTTTCAGGGCTCACCATTGTATGTGTGGTCTGTCATTGCGTCGCTATGTGGAGTATGGCACCTCCCCAACTCTCTGCAGACTATGAGCCTACTGTGGGAGGAGGACCAGTGTGTCTTCCCTCCATACTCTCCTTTTCCTCCCGCCCTTTGTTTTCTTTCTTCTACCTTGGCTGTCATTAAAGCCTACCAGCAAAGGGGAGAGGTGTACAGGAGAAGGCAGTGGTGGGAATGAATAAGGACTAAGTATAAAGATACATATACGTGAGACCCTCACAGTGACACCCACTTCTGTGTGACCAACACGGTGACTGCCACACAATGTGGTTCTCATGGAAAGGTGAGTGCACTGCCCGCCAGAACCTCCAGCCTTCACTCCGAAGACAAACAGGAAAATGTCTAAGCATTTTCCTTTTTTAATATTTCATTCTCTGGCTTATATACAGAACCAAATGGGTGTTTCCACATGAGTCCATGTGGGTCAATCACATTAAAGGTCATCCTACTACATCACAAAGCCCAAGCCTGGTAACATGGTGATCATGCACTGATCATGAGCATGGAAGTCTTGCTCATCCAATTAGCTATACCCACATTGGGCTTCAACCCAGTCCCAGCATCTTAGATAACTCCCACAAGTTACTTTCATTTACCCAGCAATGAGGCATTTCTCATATGCCTCCATTTCCCGGGTCCCCACACACTTCTTTATTTGCTATCCCCCCCCCAAAAAAAGAGCCTTCCAAGAGGAAAGCTCACTATGAACTCATCCTTAACAATCACATATGACTAATATGAAAAAACATGCTTCCACTCACATCTCACCACCACTGGGAACTTTTATGAGCAACTCACGGTCTTAAAACTAAAGGAATAAGACTTCAGTGTTGGGATTCAGCCATTTGTTAGAGGCATGGGGCTTGCTGAATCCTCCTCTGCTCGCTCTATACTTCTTCGCTTCTAGGAGACAGGCAATAGAAATGCAACTCAGAGAACATGTGACCCAGCAGAAGATGGGGACACTATAGGCACCATGCTCAGTGGCTGAGCCTTTGGGTGTTAAGAGCTTGTCTGAACCGAAATCTCAGGTTCACAGCTAAATGACCCGGAAGATTACTTCTCTTATAGTCAGTATAAATGCTTACAAGGTAGTCACAATTAAATGAGTTAATCTCTACAAAGCACCTAGCTTCCAATATACATATCATCCTCACTGTTACTACAGAGCAAATTTGTTCCAAACTTGGTCTAAAATAAAAATAGCAATGCACTATTGCCTGCTGCTGCACGAGTCCTCCCCACCCATCTCCTCTTCCTTCCCTCCTTCCCTGCTCCCCCCGCCCCCACAGACACACTTCTACATTACTTCTCCCCTCTTCTCCCTCACTCCAGGAGTAACTGGAAGACATACTAAGCCATCTGGCAGGCAGGATTTCTGGGCTAGCAATTGTAAACTAATGCTCTTTCTCTCCTGTAGCCTTAAAGGGAATGGATATCTAACCACTGTACACAGCCCTCTTCCAGAAGCACTCAGATCCCATTCTGATATCTGCCAACTTTGTCACAATTCCTTAGTTACAATGACCTGAAATGGAGGCTCTTTAGCTCTTCCTGGTCCTATGGTGAAGGTGACAAACCAGTCACTTGCCCACTTGGTGGTAAGTACAGCCATGTCACCAACTTAGGAAGCAGGAACCAGGGCTCTTACGACAGAAAAGAAGCAGACTTCTCTCTGCGTTTCATAAATACTGACAAGAATTTGATGCTTTTCCTAAGCCTTTCACTGTCTTTCCAAGAATTTTTTGTCTTTAACCAAATACAGAACCCTAACAAGCATTTCTTCTAAACGAATCAATGCTTCAACAGTGAGCTGATGTGACATCTTTTAAAAGAAATGAAATATTTAAAGACAGAGTTTCCTATTTCCCCCCTGAGGAAGAGACCCCTTAATATTCCCATCAACCTTGACACGTGTGAATCACAGAGCTGTCTTCTCTGAACCATAAGAACTGAATTTCAGTTGTTGATAAGGTACCT
This sequence comes from Lophiomys imhausi, assembly GCA_907164525.1. Lineage (NCBI taxonomy): Eukaryota > Metazoa > Chordata > Mammalia > Rodentia > Muridae > Lophiomys > Lophiomys imhausi. The sequence continues at coordinate 12,307,659 of CAJQZJ010032563.1, forward strand.
GGTCCGAGGCATTTCAGTGTGGCACCCGGAGTGGATAAAGATACTCACTTCTACACACAGTTCAAGTTTTACCAGGCAGCACAGTCTCTGCAGTACTGATACATTCTAACCAATCTGTTACACTTGATGCGCTCTCCACTCTAACAACCAGATGGAACATGAGGATGGGGAGGGGTAAGCTTGCCTTACAACCTGAGTTTGATCCCAGAACCTACAATGAGAAGCCGGTGTGGCGGTGAGTGCTTCAAATCCCAGCAGTGGGGAGGCAGAGACAGGCCCTAGTTGGCCAGCCAGCCCAGTCTGCTCTATGAGCTTCAGCCACAGACTTTGTCTCAAAAACGAACAGTAGGAGCTGGAGAGATGGCTCAGTGGTTTAGAGCAATGCAGTTCTTGCAGAGGAGTCAGCTTCAAATCCCAGCACTCACAACCATCTGTAACTTCAGTTCCATGGGGTCTGGCTTTCTTGTTTTGACCTCTTTTTGGGCACCAGGCTCACACATACATATATGCAGGTAAAACATTCACTCACATTTAAAACATTTTTTTTTTTGGTTTTTCGAGACAGGGTTTCTCTGTGTAGCCCTGGCTGTCCTGGACTCACTTTGTAGACCAGGCTGGCCTCGAACTTGCAAAGATCCGCCTGCCTCTGCCTCCCAAGTGCTGGGATTAAAGGCGTGCGCCACCACTGCCCGGCTTTAAAACATTTTTTAATTAAATAAATGCTGAGTGTGATGGCACTCGCCTTTAATCCCAGTGCTTGGGAGGCAGAGGCAGGAGGATCTCTGAGTTGCAGACCAACCTGGTCTTACAGAGTGAGCTCCAGGACAGCCAGGGCTACACAGAGAAACCCTGTCTCAAAAACCCAAAACCAAATAAAATAATTAAACAAACAGAACAAGGTAGGCATCAACTGAGGAACATCATCCCAGGTTGGCCTCAGGTCTCTGCACACCTGCACGTACACGTGCACCCATGGTGCACACAAGGATATAGAGCATGCCCTCATCTCCCAAAGGTCCCTCTTTCCCATTGCAATCAGCCTCCCCTGTTCCCACTGCAGGTGGCAGGCCATCAAGCCACTTTCCCTACCGTAGATTAATTTGCCATTGTAGATCACCATGTGTAGTCTTTCGGTCTGGCTTCTTTGAAGCAGCATACTGCTTTTGAGAGTCACTGACGTTATTTCAGACGTTGCTAATTTATTTTAATGACAGGGTAGTATTCTACCATGTGGATGCACAATTCATTCATCCACGCTCCTCTTGGTAAGTGTGCTCGGGTCGTTTCCAGGTTTTTGCTACCAAGAACGAACGGCTGCAGACATGATATAAAAGACATGTGTACATGACCTAGGAGTGGAGCTGAGTTTTTAAGAATATATCAAGTGTGGAGTATAGCAGTGCACAGCTTTAATCCCGGCACTTGGGAGGCAGAGGCAGGTGGATCTTTGTGAGTTCGAGGCCAGCCTGGTCTACAAAGAAGTTCCAGCCAATGATACATAGTGAGACATTGTCTACAAAAAAAAAAAAAAATTAAGCATGGTGACACATAGCTGTAAAATGGAAGTGGAGGCAGAAGGAACATGAGGGCAAGACCAACCTGGGCCTACCTAGGCCGCCTAGTGAGCTTAAAGCCATGTTGGAAGACAGACAGACAGAGTTTGTTGTTGTTTGCATAACTAAAAGAATGTAGGTCAGGAGAGATGGTTCAGCAGTTAAGAGCGTTGGCTGTTCTTGTAAAGGACCAGGTTTGATTCCCAGCACCCATGTTGGGAAGGAAGCTCACAATTTCTGTAACTCCAGCTCCAGGGGATCCAACACCCTTTTCTGGCCTCTGCCAGCTTGAGAGACATTTCCAGGTCACAGAGCTGACGACAAAATGGCAACACAGTCTCCAGAAGAAAGAATTTACAATTGTAAGTTTCCTAAAGTAAATGCTCAAAGAAACAGAAGGGAAAGGAAAAGAGGGGAGAAGACTATTTTTCTTTCGGGTCTGGACCCTGAGGTCCCCTGTACACCCTCCTGAGTGCTGTAGTCACAGATATTCACCACACTCAACTCTTATTTCCAGCAAGAATCAAATCTTATTTTTAATTTGTGTGCGTCCTTACAGTCTACAATGGTTTGCTTGTTTGATTGCTTGCTTGGTGGTGGTTCAGGGGATAGAATCTAGGGCATCAAGCACACTGGTCCATGACTACAAATGCTTCTCAATACACTATTCATAAAAGGAAACCTCCAGTTCCCAGCTGACCACCAGGAGCCCCAGACTTCAGCATAGGTGAGGGGTGGAGCTGAAGCCTGTAACTACTGAAGCCCTCGGTTCACGCAGTGCAATGTTGGATGCACTCTGGCCACAATTGACATCTCCATTCCAACACAAACCTCTCTATGTCAAACTCATATTTACTCATGAGAGGGTAGCTCCTAGGAAACCACCCTTCCCTTTCTCCCACTGCTAGCTGTTGCTAGGGTCACTGCAAGCCTTCACAAGCCCCAGCAAAGTCCTTAATTGACCCCTTACCTTTGAAGGCAGCCGGGGTCAGGGAAGACACAAGACTGCTTTGGTGACAGGCACTGTTTTGGTCACTCATTAGCTCCAAGTACGGCCATGACCTGCACTTCTTAGCTGAGCTGATTCTCCTGTTGTTCCGTGTGAAAAGACATCTGTAAATGACTCTATTCAATCACCGCTGTTTCTTTCTCTCAAAAAAGCTACCAATCACTACATGTTTTTAACTGCAATTGGGTGGCTTCCTTTTCCAATTAACTCAAGTAGCCTCTTCCCCATAATGGTGGCTGTAATTATGCTGCACTTAACTCCTAGAGGACTGTTTTAATTGGAAGACAGACGGACAAGGTGACTTTTTTCCACCCTTGGTTTTCTATGCTTGTTTCTGAGGAAGAGAAAGATATTACTCTCCACGTGCAAAATGGCTCACATGGTTCAGAGAGACAGCCTGAGACCCACCATTCTCTAAAACACAGTGCAGGAGAGCTGAGTCAGTGGGTTCAGGGCCAGTGAGCATGTATTTGGCGACGTGCGTGCGACACTGTAGGAGGAGAGAGATGGTGATACTGTCATTATTTAAAATCACTTCCACCCACACCTGAGTCATGGGACCGTCACGGCTTAGGATTTTGCATCGGTCTCAAAAATATCACTCTGCAAAGTCTTCCTCTCTGAGTGCCATGCTTGCTGCTTCCCTCAGGAAAACACTGGTATCTACCACAGAAACCACTCCCTTTGCCTTCCTCTGACCACATGATGCTGCCCACCCGTGCAACACTGGACCTGTCCACTCTGAGTTCTGAGGGAGGCCAAGCAAATACCTGAACTTTCCAAGAAGATCCTAGGAGGTTGAAGACTTGACCCGATCTAAGTAAAGAATTCTGGCCTTGCCCTGCATGACAACCCAGGGGAAAGGACCTTCAGTCTGGAAATAACAACCTCTCCCCAAAATACCATCAGGGGTAAATAGCAGTTGGCTGAAATGACTGGGTTGCCCTGCAACTGCAGACTTCCGAACGAGCTAGAGTGCCCCACCCCACCCCCGACTGTTTTTTTCAGATCATGAGTAATAATCACTCCCTACTCCTCCAAGTTCAAAACGAGAGCTTCCCTACAAACGCTTGGCTGCTTTCCAGACCACCACTGAGACTCCAGAAGGAAAAGTAATTTGCCCCACAGTGAGGTGGTAGGGCCAGCTGGTTAAGGTCTCAACTTTGGAGCCAGGCAGACTGGAGGAAGACGGATGTGACTGGCCAGGGGCTGACTCAGCCTCAGTTTCCCCGCCACCATGATCCCCTCGGGGCTGCTCTGCTTGGAAATTAACGGTGACTGAAGCACTTACTTAGCTCACGGTGACACTTACCCTCTGCAAATGCCAGAGCTGCTACTGTGAATTTATGAGTTACTCCAACCCAGTGGCTGGTGATAGCTGGCCCCAGTGAGATACTGGGAGTGGGGGATATAGTCTTACTGTTTGAAGATTGTTCTGAAATGTCTTTTGTGCAGGGGAGTCCTGGATCCCAAGTCAGTCTCTTGTAAGTGTGCACTCTACCACTGAGCTACATTCCCAGCCCTAGGCAGGTTCCTCCCCCAAACAAATCATTTAAAATTTAATAATTATTTAAACATATGTTAAATTTAAAATGTGTATTCTATTCTTAAGCAGTTTTTAAAAATCATGCTGCCACAGCAAATCTGTACTGGAAAAAGAGGGGAATTTATTTTTTATCATATGGGTGAATAGAGCCCCCTACTGTTTGGAAAGCCCGATCTGTCTGGATTTTGTTGTTTTTAGTTTGCTGTTTGTGGAGGTTGTGTGCTTGATTCACTCATTTTCCAAATTCTTGAGCCCCTTCTAGACAGATCCCTGAGGCTCAGGAGGATTGGCTAATATATCCACTAACCCCACAGCATTAAGAACAAGAGGACAGCCGCCTCTCCAGGGTTAAGAGCATGTGGAGAACAGGCCATGCCTTTGGAGGCCACAGGGCAGGTTCCCAAGTCAGAGCTGTGGTCCTTACACAGGTTGAATCCTCTCATTGACCTCTGTAGGGGAGTGTTTGAGGATGCCTTGGCACATAAGTAAAACAGAATTGTCTATGGCAGACAGCTACTTCGCCTATCCCCCTGCTCTGAGAAGTGATTCAGCTAGGAGCCACACCCAGCTCCATCCTTCAGAAGTAAAATTCTACTCACACATGACAGAGGGCTTGGATCTAGGCCCAGGACACTGGCAAGGGTCAGGTGGAGATGGATCTGCTCAAATCGGCTTACAGGGTTCAGACCAGCAACTCCTACACCAACAGAGAAGGGTAGAAGGGCAGAGCTTTCTTCCCTGGATATCTGTGGCCTGGAACCCCCTCCTGTCCTCTCTGTGACACTTCTGCCTCTCAGAGGATCAGCCCAACCTCTCTCCTACTTCTAAACCCAGGCATCTCTAGATAGTTTCCTGGAGACGCCTGGAACCCTGCATCAGCTTCAGGGTGGCCCTGAGGTCTCATTTACCTCTCTAAGCCCCATTGTTTTCCAGTATCCCTGACCTGAGCGTCCACTTTCCCTCACCTCTGGATAGACCAGGACATAGACATTTTTCACCCACAAGGAAAGGCTCCAATGGGATCGGTGAGCCATATTTTGAACCTCTTCATATTTCTAAAGAAAAAAGGCTGGGATGTCTCCAGAGTGAGAATTCTTCTTCTTTTCTCTGTATCTCCTACAGCTGGCAATGACCAGCGCACAACAGGCCCCCACCAGATGCCCCTTCGTGTGAGGATCATCCTACTCAGGCCTCTGTTCAGGAATATCATGGTTCAACAACAATTATAGTTCAGTATGTGGTTGATGAACAGCTTGCTGGTGGACACCTCAGACCAGAACACCACACCACAGTGTACAAGACAGACTGGCATGGTGGAATTATCAACTCTTTGTCCATTGGCTGAGGGCAGGGTGAGGATAAGTTTCACCAGTTCAAGGTTTCATATCGGCCCAGAATTTCAGAATTTCAGGGTCTAGAACAGGTGACAAGAAGAAATGTGCTTGGGCTACACACACAGAGACACAAACACACACACAGACACAGAGACACATACATACACAAACACACACAGACAAAAAAAATACAAACACACACTGACACACACACACACACACACACACACACACACACACACACAACCCAGTTCTATCCCATGACCTTGCCATGCCGGCAAGCATCTACCACCAGTTACATGGCAGCTTTTGGTTTTTGAGATAGAGTCTCATGGTGTACTCCAGGGTGGCCTCAAACAAAATTCTCCTGCCTCAGCCTCCAAGGTTTTGGGATTATAGCTGTGCACTAACATGTCTGGCTTTATTATCAATATTTTAAAGTGCCAATTTTGGTTTTCTTTTCTCTTCAGTGGCTCTGTGTGTGTGCATACTATATGTTCATATGTTATATGTTAGCCTATATTCCATGTCATTGTTGCCTTTGAGGAAGAGAAAATATTAGGAAATAGAAATGAGTCAGATACCAACTTCAAATGAAGTTTGAAAAGTTATGGGAGAAATGTCTTAATTATAACCTCAAAAAAGCCAGGCATGGTAGCACGTATCTTTAATCCCAGCACTCGGAAGGCAGAGGCAGATGGATCTCTGTGAGCTAGAGGCCAGCCTGTACTACAAAATGAGACCAGGACAGGGCTAACCAGAGAAATCCTGTCTCAAAAAAAAAAAAACCCACCAAATATATATATATATATAAACATATATAATATATGCATATATAAGTAAAATAAAATATTTTTTCAAACCATTTTGCTGCCCCTATTACCTGAGAGAATGCCTTTTGAATTTCCAGAGGTTTCCCCAAATTCCTTCCCGTGGGTATCACACATTGCAGGGACACGGAAAAGCAGCCTTCCCCACTTTCGGCACTGCAGAGCATCATCAGAAACAGGTCAGCACCTCCTAATGGTGCCCACAGGGCTTCCACCAGCCTTGGGTTCTCAGGGAGTCAGCCCAAGAGTTTTCCTAAGTTCCTGTTATTCGAAGCAGGGCCCTCCGTCATCTGTCTGCACCTCAGCTCCGAAGCCACGGTTGGCTTCCCCTTTGCTCCCTCCTTGCAGCCACATCAGCCTAAACTGTTTTCATCCATGCTCGGCAGTCTCCTGCCGCAGAGAATTTACACTTGTCCCCACCCCCAGCATGGGTGTTCCTGCTCTGGGTGTCTCTACTGCTCCCTTCTCCTTGGCTCAGCTCTTCTCTCAGCAATGCTGACGTCTTATTTAAGAGCAAACCCTTCTGGAAGCTGGAGAGATGTCTCAGTAGTTAAGAGCACTGGCTGCTCTGGTGGTGGTTGGATTCCAAGCACCCACATGACAGCTCACAACTCTGTAAGCCCAGTCCCATAGATCAGATGCCCGCTTCCGGCCTCCACAGGTGCTGTATGCACCTGGTGCACAGACAAATACATAGGTAAAACACACCTATACTCATAAGATAAAAAATAAGTAAAAATCTTGTCAGGTATGATGGCGCACACCTTTAATCCCACCACTCAGGAGGCAGAGGCAGGTGGATCTTGATGAGTTCAAGGCCAGCCTGGTCTACAAAGCAAGTCCAGGGCAGCCAGGGCTATTATTACACAGTGTAACTCTGTCTGGAAAAACAAAGTAAAATCTCAAAAAAAAAAAAAAAGACCTTTCCTGCCATCTGCTGCTCCCTGGTTTTTGTCTCTCTCTACTAACCACTGTGCACTGTCTCAGCTGCTCTCATTGAGGACAGGGGTGTCTTTCCTTCACCCCCACGGTGAAACCCTAGCAGCTAGGTCTGGCAGATCTGGCTGGGAAAATGGTTCTCAGACAAAAGAGGCAAATAAAAAAGACCATGACGAAGCAAAGTGTAAACCAGGGACATTGCTTGGTTGGTAGCGCGCTTGCCTAGAGTTCACAGAGCCCTGGGTTCAAACACCAGCTCAGCATAAACCATAAGCATGGTGCCACAGGCTGTGATGCCAGCTCTTGAAAAGCAGAGGCAGGAGGCTCGGGAGTTGAACACCACTGACAGCTACAAAGTGAGTTTGAGGCCAGGATGAGCTCTGTGAGACGTTGTTTTGAAAACAGCCACAACACAAAGTTTTAAAATATCGCATGTGACATTTTTACATCTTCCTCTAGATATTAAGGCCGTGAGTGCTGTGATAACATCTCTAAAAAAGACTGCAGAGTTTGAAAATGTTTAAAAAACTTACATGCCCACTGTTTTCCTTCTGGTTTTTCTTTTTCTGTCAGCCACATCCTCTTGCTACCTCACTCCTTCCTTGCCACCTCACCCCTGCCATGCCTTAGGGACACAGCCTCATCTTCTCAGCTCTTCCTCACCCAAGCTCCTGGATTCTTTGATAGAGGAAGAAGGTTACAGAAGAAGGGGATGGGGAGTGGCCCTGTTTTTAGCTCCAAAAGCGTAGGCTCCACAAAGAGAAAAATAAATGACAGCTCAGTGCCAGATTTTTGTGCTAAGGCATGAAAAACACTTGGCAGGCTTTTGAGGGCAGCAAGAATGAGGGTGAAGAAGTGAGAGTGAGCAGAGCCTGTAACAAGGGGACTGTGTCCCTGAAAGAGCCACAAGGCTGGCCACAGTGATAAATACTTGCAAGCCCAGTACCTCAGAGACTGAGGCAGGAGAATTACAAGTTCAAGGCCTGCCTAGGCTACATGATGACTTTGAGATGAGCCTGGTTCACATGGCAAGACTGTATCTCAAAATACAAACAATAAATGCCTACATCTCACACCAACACTGCTGGCTCAAAATAACCCTCTGTCCACAGGCTGCTTAACACCAGACACCAACCTCACGACGACTGTTTCAACAGCTTACTCTCAGAGGGTTGAGGTTTTCCTGAGGCTCATGAATGACCTCGTGAGTGCAAGATGATTACCACAGCTCCAAGTGCTCCATCTTCATAGAACTGCACTCAAAAACCAGAAAAACTCTGGGCAGCAGGAGGATTCTGAGGCAACTGACAATCTGAGTTCAGTCCCTGAGACCCACAAGTGGTCTTGAGACATGTACACCCAGACATGTGCACGTGTGTACACGCACACACCAAATAAGTTTATAGAATAAAATAAATAAATGTAGAACAACAGACGGGAAGGAAGGACTGCTCTTGCACAGCTTCCCTTTCAGCCTCTCTCCTAGAAGCAGAGGCCCCCAACATCTCACTGGTTAGGAATCAGTTGTGGGCTCCCCGCCCTGGCATATTCCATGTGTGTTTGTGCTGGAACTCAGTGGTGAGGCACGCACACAGCTTGCGTCATGTCCTGAGTTTGATTCCCAGCCCCACAAAACAATGTAACAAAACGACCCTGGTCTCTGTAGCTCTCTCTGCCCTGCAGTGGCTGCTTCACAAGTCAGCTTAGCCTCAGTCCCATAGAAGTCAAGTCAGGGCCCAGGAAAGAAGACAGCTCAGTGTCCATATTGAAATGTGTGTCAGCCGGGCGGTGGTGGCGCACGCCTTTAATCCCAGCACTTGGGAGGCAAAGGCAGGCAGATCTCTGTGAGTTCGAGGCCAGCCTGGTCTACAAAGCGAGTCCAGAACAGCCAGAGATACACAGAGAAACCCTGCCTCGAAAAAAAAAACCAAAAAAAAAAAGAAATGTGTGTTATGTATGTTTGGTTTATTAAACACTCTGTGCGGCTGATATGATTCCCTCAGGTTACTGGATAAATCCTGCCACGTCTTTAAACAATAGGGATGGAGTGCACACTTTGTCTGAAACAACCCGACATCAGAAATGCAATTACTCAGCCTCTTGAATCAGGAGGTTCGTGAGTTCAAGACTAGCCTGAGCTACATAATTTGTCTGGTCCAGCCTGGGCTGTATAGTGAGACTCTGTTTCAAACAATGACAACAAAAAGCCTAAAGCAATTGAATAAAAACTATTACGCTGGATCCTTTACTGGCTAATCCAAGCTTCATGATTGTAGGTGCCCTCTGCTGTTTTGCCACAAACAGTCTAGGTGAGATGAGATTCCCACCAGGAGGACTTTAGTTCCTGGCTACTTCCCTTGTGAACTCACAACAGCGGATCCACTTAGAAACTCCGGAAAAATGGCTAACTGAGGTGTGCATTAACATAAGGGAATAGGGACTGGTCATCAGGTGCTCTCAGTACCGGTCACAGAGTCCAGGCTCCTCTCAGAACCCCCCCACCACCACCATCCACTCTAAACCTCTCCAGCCCCTAAACTCCATTCCC
>CAJQZJ010032563.1:12317427-12328005 GCA_907164525.1 Lophiomys imhausi
TCCCCCAACTTCTCTTTCCTTAGAGTCCAGGCTCCTCTCAGAACCCCACCACCACCACCATCCACTCTAAACCTCTCCAGCACCTAAACTCCATTCCCTTCCCCCAACTTCTCTTTCCTTAGAGTCCAGGCTCCTCTCAGAACCCCACCACCACCACCACCACCCACTCTAAACCTCTCCAGCACCTAAACTCCATTCCCCTTCCCCCAACTTCTCTTTCCTTATATAACTCGGCCATTTTGGCCACACTCTCTTGGCCTCTTGGTCTTCTTTTGTCTCCCTCCCTCTTCTCTCCCTCTCTTACTCTTCCTGAATCTCTTTCCTCTCATGGCCTTGTCTGTTTTGCTGACCAAGTCCAGCCCAGAATCTTCCAGATGCCTCTGGCTGTAGATTTCCTCATAGCTACAACAAAAACCTTCTCAATCACACCTAGAAGCAACCACGTTCTCATTTCCGTTCACCCCTGACCCCAACCCCAGGGTTTAAATTCTCCGCGATAATGTACATTGAAAATATACAAAAGAAAAAAAATCCAACTTTCTCTCATGTAGGGCTACAAGACCTTGCCCAATAAAGAAAGAGAGAAAGGGGAGAGAGATTAAGGAGGAGGAAGGGCAAGGGAAAGTAAGGGAGGCAGAAGAAAATGCTGACTGTAAACCCCCCCCCAACATTGGCTTCACAACCTGCTAATGTTTTCACTTCACAACCTTCAGCCTGACAAACACAGGGCTGGGTGTTGAATATAAACTAACAAAGGTGAACACAAAAGGTTCTTTTCAAAATCAGATACAATTGTGTCTAAGGAATAAGAGTCCTTGCAGAATGGCTCAGAGTTAGATCCCTCTAGCAGGTGTGAGCCCTGGGAGAAAGCTTCGCCTCCCGCCCCGCCCCCAAGATGCACAGCACGAACTCTATTATAACACACGATTCTGTGGGACCTTATCACCTCCTTAGGAAAACCCAGCCTGAATGAAGAGAGCAAGGCCAGGCCAGAACTCAGGTCTCAACGACCCAGCTAAAGTGTAAGTCCGCCAGACCACCCACCCCTGTGCTGGGCCTTTCCCCAGCCATGAGTGCTCCTCGGTCCTTCCTAGACATCATCGCATACTTGGGTCTAGAAGACAGCACTTTGCTGTTTTAAGAATTAAAATTGCCGGGCGGTGGTGGCGCATGCCTTTAATCCCAGCACTTGGGAGGCAGAGGCAGGTGGATCTTTGCAAGTTCGAGGCCAGCCTTGTCTACAAAGTGAGTCCAGGACAGCCAGAGCTACACAGAGAAACCCTGTCTCGAAAAACCAAAAAAAAAAAAAAAAAAGAATTAAAATTGATGGGGTTCAGCACTGGCAAGAGGGTCCTGAAAGTGTCCAATTCTCTCCTGGAGCAGGCCATAAAACCCGGGAAGGACTTTCCACCTCGGCTGACCCAGCGGCAAGAGCGAGCTGGAGGCCTTGCTAACCTTGTACACATTACCAATAGAATAGTTCCCAATGCTCGATTCCAGTTTTATTCTTCTGAGACTGCTCACTTACCAGCAAACTGCATAAATAAGCATTGTTTTAAATCTCACTCATGTCTTCTTCCATGGCCACCTCCCTGTTTATTGGCTTAGTGCCTCCTGTTCCCCCTCCCCCCATGGCGATGTCTGTTCTTTGCTTTGATAGGTTCTCCCTGTATGGCCTCAACATTCCCACTTCCTCTGCCTCCCAAACACACCGCTCAGCAGGCTGTTTTCATTTAGTGAATGGACGAAATGGAGCTGTGTTTATGTTACAGACTTAAGGAAGAAATTAAACAAGTACAGGACCTGTATCGTCCCAGATAAGCAGGAACCAGAATGTTAAGCACATGGGGCTGTTCAAGAGAAGGAGTCCAGCACCTGTTAGCTGCCCAAAATGCTGTTTGTGAACATGTTTACTAGGCTGGTGACTTCTGTGTTTTCTGTGTGGTGAGGGACTTTTAAGGCACCGGACCCTCCCCCAGACTCCTTTTGTAAGTTTGTTTTCCTCAGGCAATCTAGGAACCTATCTTTATGGACTTTACAAAGAGTTCCAATGTTGTCATGCCCGATCTGTAGTTAGCTTACTTTGTTCCTCATGGAGAGGAACATGCTTTGTTGTGCACATGGGATTGAGGTCATTATCACCAGAATAGCTTTCACCAAATTGTGCTGTGTGTAAATATGCCGAAAATAAACAACTTTGGGGTCAGACTTCCTAAGTTTGAACCAGCTGTAGAGGACACAAGCTCACAGATAAGCACTAGGGAAACCAGGAATGTTAATCACACAGGCTTGTCTCTTCAATGGAAGGGACATATACCTGATTTCACCCAGAAGGCTGGGAGTGGATGTAGTTAATAACCCAGTGACCTTTGCTATCTGTAAGGCCTGGCCTCACCTGAATCCCCAAGAACGTTTATCCCAGACTCTTCCTCCCTAGATCTTTAGCTTTGTTTTTCAGTCATCCTTAGTGGAGATGTCACATGTCTTTTATAGCCTAGTGACCTCTATCTATGCTGTCTGTATGACTGAGACCACCCAAGATCCTAGGCCCTTTAACTATAGAACCCATCTTCATGGTAGAGATCACATGGACCTTACAAAAAGAGTTTCAATGTAGTCAAGCCTTGAGCTTTAGTGTGCTAAGGGAATTGAGATAATTGTTACCAGGAGACTTTTCCAAAATTGTACTGTACTTTAAGATGTCTAAAATTAACTGGCCTGGTATCAGACTCCAGAAGTTTGAACCAGCTTGCCTCTTGTGGTTCGTTTCTCTGCTGGCAGTAGAGTTTGCAGGGGCCCTCCGCCACAATCAACTATGGCTACTGAGTATAGCTAAACCAAACTGCCTCCTTCCCTCCCTCGTAAGTGAAGGTTGGAGACCCTGCTCGTCACAAAACTAAGAGCCTGGGAAGCAAACCTATTGGTAAACCGTATACACGGGATGAGGGAACAGTGTCATATGTGGAAGAGGCAAGGGACAAGCTGGCCGAAGAGGTTTTCCAGAAATGAAAAGAACATAAACAAGGATGTCTAGAGGTGCTAGGAAGTGTGGTTAGCACTTAACCAGGGGTCTAGCACTCAGCACTCACTGGCTTCGAGAATCATAAGACTAATTGCTTCAAATCATCTTCTAGTTTCACCATTTCCATGCTGGGGACACATAGACACAGTGCTTGCCTAGCACGCATGGGGCCCTGGGTTTGATTTCCCAGCACCACATACACTAGGCATCGTGACATATCTTAGCACTCGGGAGATGGAGAAAGGAAGATCAGTACTTCAAAGCCACCCTTGCTCACGGATACATACACACACACACACAAACAGGAAGGGGGTGTGAGTTAGTTCTGAATGTGCCACTCAACCCTGTCAATCTGTGAAAGACAAGATCTTAAGCACAGGGTAGAGGGCCGGAGTTTGGGGAAGGACTTTGTAAAAGGACAGAAAAATTGGGAAAGTTCTTGTGGGCAATAAGAGACAGGTGGCCAGAGACCAGCAAAAAGCATGTGTCATAATAGCCAGGACAGTGTGGGTAAGACTTAAGCATCTCCACAAACACAAACTAATGTTTCAAGTCTTTTGATTTCATTTCGGCTCATACCAAGCAACAAATGGGCACAAAGAGCCGCCAGTGTGACTTGGTCATGGAGTGCCCAGCTGCTTGATCACAGCTTCCTCTGTAGGGTTCTGGGTTCTGAAGTGAGACATTTGCATGGCAGAGCTGAGGAGGGCAGAGTCCCCTCCCAGGTGACTGGACCTCATCCATGCAGTTGAGAGTCTAATTAGGATGAAACCCTGACCCCAGAAGAAAGGCTCCTCCCGCCTCATGACCTTCAAGCTGGGACATTGGCTCCTTCTGGCTTTCAGATTCTGATAGGGACACTGGAGGAACACATTCTTTTTTAATAGATATTTTTGTAATTACACACAAATTCCTTTCCCTGAAGAATTCTAATACATTGCCACACTCCATTGTGCTGGCTAGTTTGATGTGAACTTGACATAAGGTACATTCATCTAAAAGCAGGGAATCTCAACTAAGAAAACGCCTCCATAAGATCAGGCCATGGAGCCAGGCAGTAATAGCGCATGCCTTTAGACCCAGCACTCCAGAGGCAGAGGCAGGCAGATCTCTGAATTTGAAGCCAACCTGGTCTACAGAGCTGGTCCCAGGACAGTCAGAACTACAGAGAGGAACCTTGTCAATGGCAACAAACAAACAAAAATCCGTCTAGAGACAAGCCTGTTGGGCGTTTGCCTAATTAGTGATTGATGGGAGATGGCCCAGCCCCGATTGTAGATAGTGGCATCCCTGGGCTGGTGGTCCTGGGTTCTGTACGAAAGCCAGGTGAACAAGTCATGGAGGGCAAGCCAGTAAGCAGCACCCTCCATGGCCTCTGCATCAGCGCCTGCCTCCAGGTTCCTGCCCTGTTTGAGCTCCTGTCCTGACTTCCTTTGATGATGGACTGTGATGTGTAGAAGTGTAAGGCAAATAAACCCTTTCCTCCTCAAGTTGCTTTGGTCATCGTGTTTCATCCCAGCAACAGTTAACCCTGAGTACCCTATCATGTTTGACTAACAGGGATTCCTTTAAATTGTAGTCTTTAAAGAAAAAGAAAGAAGAGAAAAACCAGATTAATTAGAAAGGAAGCAAGATTTAAAAAATATATATGGAATACTTTTGGCCACATACGTGACAAAGCAGTGAAATGGGGACAGGGGTCAGGCAGCTAGGAAACAAACACAAAATAGAAGACAAAGAAATAGCCAATGGGATTTTTAAAAAAGAAAGAAGCTGGGCTGGAGAGATGGCTCAGCTGTTAAAGGCTAGGCTCACAACCAAAAAAAGAAAGAAGCCAGTCACATATCTCACTGACCCCTCCCTTCCAGGGTAGGATAGTGTGTCTGCACCAGGCACCATATGGTGACTGAGGAGTTAACTTTGGTGGCCAGGAGGAACTGGAGCCCTGAGGCTGGCTGTGGAGATAGAGAAGAAACTAACATGAAAGGCCCACAGCCAACTAAAGTCTGGAAAGCTGTGACTATGGAAAATTTTACATTTCCTTTCAGTCCCTAATTACTCAGGCTCAGACTCCTAAGGAAAGCTGACACTTCTAGGCAATCAATTCAGTATTCCAAGGTCTCCTAAAACTCTGCACATTCCCTGGGAGAAGGGGAAGGACTCTGTGCCCAAGTACATGCTTTAAATGACTTATGCAGTGAGAGGGAAGCACTTTTTGTTTTTTTTGGAGTAAGTAGAAATGGTTGCTCTTGTCTCTCAATACAAAACTGGGAGAGTTTAAAATAAAGATAGCTTTTCCCACTAAAGGAAGTGGAAGTGAGAAACATAAACACACTGGAAAATTCCAAAAGAAAGACTGTGTCATCCCCTGGCAAAAAAAAAAAAAAAAAAAAAGCAAACAAAAATCACACACACACACACCATGGTCATCTGCTGATTGTCACTGAAAGATTATTATACAACTAAGGGGGCTACAGAGTCAGTCAGTTATATATCAGACAGAACAGCTACCAAAAAATTAGTAATAAAATGTGGTAGTTTGAATAAGACCCCACTCCTTCCCTTATTCTCAGGCATTTGAATACTTGGTCCCCAGTTGGTGGCACCTGTCTGGGTAAGCTTAGTATCCCTTGGTAAGCCTTACTGGAGGAGGTATGTAGGGTGGGCTTTGAGACTTGCACCATTTCAAACCGGTTGTTTCCTGTTTGTAGTTGGGAGATGCGAGCTCTCAGCTGTTCGTGCTGCCATGTGGGGTGCTTGCTGTCACACCTCTCCAAAACGATGCTGGTGGACTATAACCCTCAGGAACTGCTAGTTCAAAATAAACCCTTCTTTGTGTAAGTTGCCTTGGTCACAGTGTTTTATCACAGCAATGGGAAAGGAACTAAGACATGAAGTTCACAAATTTCAGGGCTGAAGAGATGACTGGCTCAGTGGTTAAGAGCAGTTGCCCTTGCAGAAAACCTGGGTTTGGTTCACAGCACCCACAAATGGAGGCTGACAGTTGTCTGTGTCTCCAGTTCCAGAGGATCCAACACCCTCTTCTGGCTTCTTTGGGCACCAAGCATGCCCTTGGTACAAGACATACACAAAGGCAAAATACTCCCACACATAAGATAAACAAATAATAAACCTAATAAATTACTAAATTCTATCTGGAATTTCATGGTCACTTGTAGAACAGGATCAAGTATGCCTGCAACAAAAAGTGAAAAATTCCCAATGCCTAGTATGCATGAGGTCCTGCATGCAATCCTTAGCATGGAAAGAAGAAAAAGAGAAACAGAAGGGAGACGTGGGGAGAACTTCCCAGAATAGACCCTAGCCCACTACCTGGTGCAGACTGGACACAGTAAGTTCACCCACTGGAGAGCTGGGGCCCAGAGCCTACTTTGAATGTACTAAGTACAACAGAAGGAATGTGGTTATGAACCCGTGAATAAGGCCATTGCTAGGGCTATACTTGGAAATGTGGATGAGCCCCCGGGTTACTGAGTTTTGTGACTGGATCCAAAATGCCTGATATAAACTGAAGCAGGAAACCACTTCTTTTAGCTTAGTTGCATTCATGTCTCTTTGATTCTGGGCCAGGTTGGAGGCAGGGCGTCATGGTGGTGAGAACAAGGGCAAGTTCCATCAGGAGGAAGTCAGGAAGAGGCCGAGGGCAAGATGTCTGTCTCTGTGGAACCTGCCCCACTGACTTTCTCCAGGAAGGTCAAAACTCGTAGTTCGTAGACTCCTGAAATAGCACTACCAGCTGAGGACTGTTTCTGAACACTTGGTCCTCAGCTGGTGGCACTGTTTAGGGAGGTTGTCAAGCTTGTAGGAGGTGGGATCTAGCTAAAAAGTCACCAGGGTGTGTTGGGGGTCGAGGAGGTTGAAGGTTATAACTCCGCCCGGCTTCCTGCTCCACTGAAATGTGAGCCGGCAGCTTCCTCCCACCACAGTCACAGGCTGGAGCTAGATATGCCTTTCCCAGCGTGGACTGTACCCTGTCAAATCATGAGCCAAACTAAAATGCTTTACTCTTTAAGTTGCTTCTTTCAGACATTTTATTACATCAATCACAAAAGTGACTAACAGAAAACTAGAATCTAGAAGAGCTGTGGCAGCCGGGTACATGGTGGCTCATGCCTTCGATGGCAGCACTCAGGAGGCAGGACAGCCAAGTTGTTACACAGAGAAACCCTGTCTCGAAAAGCCAAAAAACAAACAAACAACAACAAAAAAAAGCCAAGGCTCCCATTGATGTTGAGAAACCTCATCATGTATTTTTGGAACTGGTTTGTGGAAGGAATGTAGGATGGTTGGGGCTGAAGGAGCCCTGGGATATGGTAAAGGGCTTAGTATTAGTGGGAGCTTACGAGAATGATGTTTCCTTTTAAAAAATGAAGACAACAAAGACTGCTTTGAGCTTACAGAGGGGGACCCTGTCAGCAAATGGATTAGACCATATAGGTTACAAGCTGCTGAAGAATTTAGCCTCATTCTTCATCTCTTGAAAATTTTAGTGAGGTGAATTCAAAAGCAAAGGACTCCTTAATAATATGGCAGAGCTATCAAGACAACACAAAAGGTACATGGTTGCAAAAGCTCAGTCTTTAATGAGTTTTATAGTAAGATGTGAAAATATGCCATTTGATAAGAAGTGTGAGAGGATATTGTAGTCCAAGTATAGCCATACAAACCATTCAGTGGCAGATCTCAGTCAGATACTGATGATTTATTGAATGTACACCCCAAAACTGATCATGGCCAGCATGACCAGGGTCACAGAGGTATCGGAGCCTGTTACATCAGTATGCTTCCAAGGCAGGTTTATATATATATATATATATATAAAAACATATCCAGGTAACAACCAAGTAACCAGGTCTAGAAAACAAACCGTATCCAGGTAACAACCAGGTGGGAAGCGAGGGGATGGCAACACTACATCATTTTGACTAGCTAGACAAAGCATTTCTAACTGACCTTTAATTTGATTGGTCCCAGATGGAGCTGTAGTTGGGGACTCTTCAGAGTGTCAAGATAACAAAGTAACAAAGTATGAGTAATTTCATCTTATTACTAAAATGGAGAATGAAGACAAAAATGGCTGCAGTTATGCTAAAGAAACAGCCCCAACAGATATGAAGTTGTGGGTACAAGAGCTGGGGACACAGCAATGGTGACTATTAGAGATCAATGCAACTAGAAGCATATTCAAAATGGGGACAAAAGTCAAGGTACCTTGGAAGCAGGACCTCACCCAGGCATCCAATATGCTGAACAAGTAGCCATACATAGGACTTGATGTTTTCCTGCTGGAGTTTGGTTTTATGTTTGTTCCACCTCTCCTTGTTATGCCTCTGTTCCCCTTTTGGAAAGAAAATGTTTACTCTGCCATTGTGTGTTTGATAAACACACACACAAACACACACACACACACACACACACACACACACACACACACACACTGCTGTGAGTCTCAGAAAAGACTTTGGGCATTTGAGCAATGCTAGAACTATGAAACTGTTCAGTTCTGAAGAATTTATGAAGGTCAGAAGGGAATACTATGATCTGAATCTGAAATGCCCCTATTGGCTCATTAGCTCCCATTGGTTTGAACACTCTCCCCAGCTTGTGGGGCCATTTGGGACATACTGCAGAAAATCTTGGAAGTGGTGCCTGGCAGGAGGAAATGATAATTTGGGGGTTGTAGCCCAGTACCAATCCCAGTTGACCCCTCTGCTTCCAGACCACCCTCGTCTTCTAACTACACCACAGATAGGACTACCACATGCTTTCCCCACCATGAACTTGACCCTCCCAAACTATGAGCTAAAACAGACACTTCCTCCCATGTTGCTTCTTTCAGGTGTTTTATCACAGTGATGAGGAAACTATCATGGTCCTCCAAAACCTTCCGGTGAGTTCAAGGGCTGCTCATGCTACATAACAAGACTGACCAAAAAAAAAAAAAAAGTTAAAAATTAAAAAGCTGTGAGTTAGTGGCATACAAATTTAATCCCAGCACTGGAAGACAGAGGCAAGTGGATTTCTTTGAGTTCCAGGCCAGCTTGGTCTACATCATGAGCTCCAGGCCAGCCAGAGCTACACAGTGAGACCCTCTCAAGAACAAAACCAAAAGGTGTTGAATGAGGTCTTCATGCTCAGTAAATAACTGTTGAATGAGTGCTCCAAGGCCACTGTGCCCATGGCACGGCATGTACTAAAGCAACAAAAATACCATCAAACTGGCAAGTCCCAAGCAATGTTCCTCAGCCAGGCAGCTTCAGAGTGCTGGGAACAAATGCTACTGTGGAGACTGTGACCAGTGACGGGAACTATCTGGAACATCGGGGCTGGAAGTAGAGGAAGATTTGCAGGAGGTGTGGAGAAAAGGTACAGGAATTCACATCCCTTCCCTAAAGAGAATGCCTCTTCCTGAGGGCATTAGTAACTCATGCAAGAGGGTGTTAACTCCTCCACATTTTGTGAACTGTGAATCCTGTTGGTGTAGACTAGTAACCTAGTTCAGGAGCATCTCCTCCATGTCTCCCCAGAGCGGGTGTAGTGAATGCCCTGCACAAAATGCCAAGTAGGCACTGACTGACAGGAAATTATGCTCCCATCAGAAGCACACAGCTGTGTTTTCAATTCTGCTGATTCAATATTTCCCACCACAAACAGCTTTTGGCCTTTCAGTACTACAACCCGTTTATCCTCACACACACGGAGCATGCAGTGCCTCTTGTGATCACAGGGAAGGCTGTCTCAAGCAACCCAGGGCACATCAACAGTGATTCACAAAGCAACCCTTCCCTCCCCGCGTTTCTCAGACTGTTGGGAAATCAAATCTGGCGATCAAGACAAATAGAGGCTGGGCTGGCTCTTCTAGTTACAGGAATATCAAGAAAAGGGGGGGGGCCAATGGATACAGGCCATGTGGCAGCCAAGGGTAAAAGGACTCACTATTAGGTATGGCCACCACATGGCCGTGACCCACAGATAGTTGGGTCATAATAACTATATTAAAAGTCAAATGTCCATTCCTGTCACGTTAATTTCAAATGATCAACTCTACAGGCCAACAGGCAACACAAACCCAGACTAATCTACAGGATCATCATAGACAATTATTTTGGACAATGTTATCTCCAGTCAGACCTACTGTGTGGTTGGATTTGGCAAAGGATGGGTCTACAGGAGGGTTTCCAGAGAGGCAGATGACATCATATTAGGTACCCTTCTTGTTTGTGACCTGGCGACAACTGAAGGGAAGGAGGACGTATGTGAGCTCATGGTTCAAAATGGGACAGTCCACCACAGTGGGAAGGCATGGTGGCAACGCCACCGCCATGCTAGGAGGCAGAAGAGAGCTGGTGCACCTCCTGCTTTCTCCTTCTACTCAGTCTGGAACTCCAGACCATGGAGGCCCAAAGCAAAGTACAGCTCACAGCACCACCTCAGTAACCACAGTCAAGGGTTCAATATGCATACGTGTGTTCATGCACATGAGCGCGTACACACACACACACACACACACACACACACACACACACACACACACA
>CAJQZJ010032563.1:12328015-12348806 GCA_907164525.1 Lophiomys imhausi
CACACACACACACACACACACACACACACACACACACACACACACACGGGATTAAGTCACAACATGAATTACTTAGCATTTTCTGGAACTTTTCTATTAATATGGTTTAATAAAATAGTCCCAATCAGAATGCTGCAGAGAGTGGGCTTCTCTCAATGTCTGTTACATTTCAGGAGGAACCACTTGGGTAGCCAGCAAGGATAATTACTTTTCAGCAGCACCATAGTGCCCTCTTGTGGCAACACACAGGACCTGTATTGGTCGTAATTTTTAAAAAATCTTTTTTGTGTTTGTGAATTTCACATCATGCACTGTGTTCCCTCTCATCTCCCACCTCCCCTCAGACCCATCCTCCACCCTTGAAACCTTTCCCAACAGAAAAAAAAATCTCATTGTGGAAGCTGCAGTGTATCTCAATGTGTCCCACAATATTCCTTTGTTCATATTTTTTTATTTGCAAATGTTCATTACAATGACTCCTTGGTCTGGTACGAGGCCTCTGGCTTCTGCTATTTTTTCAATACCAGAACCTCACTGGGACTGCTCTCAGATATGCTGTTATTGTCCTGTGTCGTGGAGATTCTGTAGTTTTGGGTCTGTGGCACTGGCCTCTTCATGAACTCTAGCAGTTCATCCATGGAGCAGATGTTGGGATAGGCCAACTCAAAGTCCTGATTCTGGGCCTGCAACCCCCATATCCAGGGCCAGCTCTACTGTGCTGCCCAGATAAGGTGCAGGACCTGCTCTCCCAAGTGCTGCAGCATGTGAGTGGCAGGGACAGCTCTCCTGCTCTTGTGACACCTTCGGAGCCAGATCTTCTCCATTGGTGGTGAGGGCAAAGGGAGGGGAGGAGATCTCTCTGAAAATGAAAATTTTATTAACCTGTATTTATTAATAATGCCTAAAAAACACCTATAACCTATAATGCCCATAAAACTTAAACACTTAACAACCCTACCCTAACATTTGAAAGGATCTTAAGGCTGTGGGTCTTTTTTTGGGCAACTTGGTCAGCCTTCTCTCTGCTGGTACAGCTCAAACAGCCTTCAACAGTCTGGCTCTGGCATATCTATGGCAGTCTTATTTCAACTTAGGTTTGAGCTTTTTCCTCATGCTCAGGGCCTAGTATCATTCATCAGCTCATGAGGCCAGCCTGCTTCAACCACTCAGCTTGGAGCTGGCTTCAGTCAAACACGGTGCAGATGCTGAGCTGCCTGCAGCCTAGTCTTTTACTTCAAGACCTTGCCTTAGCCTCTTGGGACAGGAGTCACTCTCCTGCCTGTTTTTGAGGTCTCCTCAGAGCGCGCCTTCGGAGCACCTGTGCACCTCACACCTCAGGCTGGTGCTGCCACTGCCTGCCAGCCTGCTTCAGTTGCTTTGCTTCTGCCGCTGTGGCATTAGGCAGTCCCTAATGTGCCAGGTGCCAGGCCAATCCGCATTCTAAAAGCCCTTCCTAATCCAATACAGCTCTCCTTCACCAACACCACCACATAGCAGACCAAAGGCAGGGCTGGCTCTCCCACACTCACTCCCTCAGGGCTGGCTCACCCACATACCCCATATCCAGGACCAGCTGTAATGTACTGTCCAGGAAAGGTGTAGGGCCCGCTCTCCCAAGTGCTGCAGCATGTGAGGGTCAGGGGCAGCTCTCCTGCTCTTGTGACCCCATTGGGGCCAAATCTCCTGTCCACCCCTGGAGGTGAGGACAAAAGGGAGGGGAGGGGTATCTCTCCCTCACTAACACATGGTTGTAATTTTTATAGGAAGCAAAAGTGGCTTTATGCTTTGAATAAACAAAATCTGAACAGACCTATACTCTGAGAATCAATCCAAATACAAAATGGTGACTATGAAACATGGCAATCTGTGTTTTAAAAAAAAAGAAAAAAAAGGAACTATTTAAGCAAACTAAAGTGCCACAGCTTATCTGCTGGGGTCAAACATGAACCTAGCTATCAGCAAAATACAATGAAAGCTGCTCTTAGGATTTGATATTCTCCATATTTTATGTCTACCTGATCACACAACCCTCCAAGTTCAAAGCAGTACTTTAATTATTCCTTCATCTGACAGTCTTTCCTTCTTCCACTTTTTCTTACCTTCTATGGTTTCCTGATACAAGCCATTCATTCTTTCCAGTCTTGTTTGTACATTTCATAAATGTATGGATCAATCATGGCCAACAGGTTCTCAAAAGATAAAAATGTCACCTTGATTGCTACAGGCAAGTTTTATAGTAAGTTTGAAACTTAAAACCGTGCACTGTATACAGGTAAGATGAAGCTTTGTGGGTCAGACACAATGGGACAAGTGACAAGTCAGAATAGCTGAGTTGACCATAATGATTTATGAAACATATACATAAGGCTTCAAGAGGCTTCCAGCCATTATTGGTCAGCACTTCTAATACAGTTTGGAGAAACCTGCTTCCCCTACCCCACCCCCAAGACAGGATTTCTGTTTAATGATCCTGACAGTCCTGGATTGGTCTACCCACTTTGTAGACCAGGCTGGCCTCAAAGAGATCTGCCTGCGTCTGCCTCCAGAGTGCTGGGATTAAAGGTGTGGGCCACCATGCTGTGGTAGAAGTTAGCCCTTTTACAGTTCTGCTTACATCCAGTAGCACATAGGGATTTTGGACTGGCAACAACTGGCGTCCCCGAAGGTTACAGAGGTGAAAACATGGACCACCCTGTTGAAGGGGAGTGACTTGGGAAAGCCAGAACAAAGGCTGGTAACCACAGCAATGGGAATGCTGGGAGACCATCTGCCAAGAATCTCGAAATGGGACGATTTATAAGAGAGATTCATGTGGTCTCACGCTCTCTCTCTGCCCTCACCCACTGAGAAGCCATGCTGAAGAAAAGCACAGCAAGGTACAAAAAGTGTGCGGGGGCAAGCGGAGTCTGGAAGGTGCTTGGAGAAGTTCTAGGGACTGAAATTTGCCCAGGGCCAGAGACCAAGAAGGTGATTTAAAAAGGCCACCCTCAGTTGGTGGTCAGAACAGACTGACTTTATAAATTGGTCATAACTCGGTGGTGGAAATAAACTGGCTGTACGAACTGGCAAAATAAGGACCTTGGACCTTAAGCTGAAAAAATGCTACCTGATGGGACTGCTGTAAACCAAGCCATCCTACGCTAAGAGTATTAATATTCTTTTAAGAAACTTAAAATAGGGGCGAGGTGTGGTGGCGCACGCCTTTAATCCCAGCACTTGGGAGGCAGAGGCAGGCAGATCACTATGAGTTCAAGGCCAGCCTGATCTACAAAGTGAGTACAGGACAGCCAGAGCTGTTACACAAAGAAACCTTGTTTCGAAAAACCAAAAAAAAAAAAAAAGAAAGAAAGAAACTTAAAATAGTGTTAAGTGTTTGCTGAAAAAAATGCTACCTGATGGGACTGCTGTAAACCAAGCCATCCTACTCAGACCTACCCTAAGAGTATTAATATTCTTTTAAGAAACTTAAAATAGTGTTAAGTGTTTTTTATATAGGTATTACAGTGTTTTTAGGTATTAAGGTATTCTTAGATAGATTACAGATTTTAGATTTTAGGTTATAGGATTTAGGTATTTTATAGATGCTTGTTAAGTATTAATAAATATGTGTTGGTAAATAAAAATATTGTTACAGGTGTGATAACCATTGTAATTGCTAGCTACCTTCTGGTACAGCTGATACCAGTCCCTTCCAATCTCGGGGAATAACTATTTTGCAATGTACAATTATTAAGCATTTGCTTAACAAAAGATGAATGCATACCATAAGACATAATAGACTCCTTGAATCGCTTTAAGTCCAACATGTCTATTGGATACCGTGTTAAATCCTGATTGGGCTGACCTTCATCAATACCAGGCCTATGTTGATAAATCACTGGAAAAGCTAATGGTGCCTGTGGACTATCAAGCAGCTCCTCATCACCAGTGTCATCAACCTATGTTGCCAATGGTGGTGGCTGTGCCAATCTGGACGCAAAGGTGTGTGCAGCAGGACGAGCCTGGACTGTGATGTGATGGGATTCTGCGAAAAAGTTACTGAGCTGGAGAATGCCAGAGCAGTGCAGGACCAGGGGCTTGGCAGCAGTGGGAAGAAGAGGCCTCAAGGAAGAGAAGCAAAGGTAGTCGGAGTCCCACTGGCTGACCACAAGCATTATCTCCTGGATGTTCGATTACTGTTCAGGTTGCTCCTTGGATCTACACAAGACTGTGAACTACTTCTCTTGGGGGTTTTAGTAGTGAATCTGCACTTACATCTCTGGTTAGTTGCTGCCCTTCTGCTTTAAAAGCCTCTTTACAATTTTTTTTTTTTTTTTACTTTTTTCTCAGACAGGGTTTTTTCTCTGCTAAACAGCCCTGACTGTCCTGGAACTCACTTTGTGAACCAGGCTGGCCTCCAACTCAGATACGCCTGCCTCTGCCTCTCTGGATCAAAGGTGAGCACCTCCCACGCCCAGCTTTAACAAGCCTTCATCCTGGCCATCCCTTGCTGCATCTTCTGAAGAGCCGCCCAACAGCAGAAGGCTTCTCTGACTGAATGACATTGTTATTTCACTCTAATTAATTCCTTCTCTCTCAGATAACAGGGTTTTGGATCTAAACACACTATGAAGGCAGGTCTTCTGGACAATGAAAGGTTCCATGTGATATCGTGGAGCCTGACTGACTGCATCTTGAAAAAAGGTTCCATTTTGTATTAGGCTTGACTCAGAGCTGACCTCCAGTTACAGGAAAAAAAAACAAAATACACCTGACCTTGCATTCTAGGGGTGCTCCCTAATCATAACCGGACAGCTCACTCTGAGAAAGCACCCAAAAAGTCTAAACAAACTTTCTGGTAGTCAAGCTGACCGATAATGGTATGGTGACAACAATGAGAATTAGGGACAGATCTGCCTGCCCAAATGTCATCCAATCCTATGCTAGAAACTCCTATAAAAACCCTGTATCTTCTGAGTTCAGGGCTCTCAACTCGAAGTACTGTGTCAGTGAGCATTGGGGGTCCCTGCTCGAGCTTGAATAAAACCCTCCTGCTTTTACATCGGAGTTGGCTCCCGGGTGGTCTTTGGGGTCTCGAGAACTGGGCAGAACAATATATTTTTTCTTATTTAGAAAACAGAATTACAAAGTTTTAAAGGACTTGTTTCTATGTGTGAGTGTTTGCCTGCCCATGTACCACATTTGAAGTGTCCAAAGAAGCAGGAGGATGCTGGATCACCTGGAGGTGGAGTTCCAGGATCTCGTGAGCCTGTGGGTGCCGGGAACTGAACCTGAGTCCTCTGCAAGAGCCTCGACTGCTGAGCCGTCTCTCCAATGTCACAGCCAGATGTTTTTAAAGAATCTAACACTATAAAAATGCAGACTATGAATAAGTTTATACTGAAATGGTAACTTTAAAACTTATTAAGATTTTTCTTGTTTTTGAGACAGGGTCCCCTCTCTACATTCCTCTCTACGTAACCCTGGCTGTCCTGCTCACTGTGCAGACCAAGCTGGCCTGGCCACAGAGATCTACCTGCTTCTCCAGTGATAGGATGAAAGATGTGCACCATCACACCTGGCAGTACTCAAGTTTTAATTAAGTGCTTGTCTCTAAACTGTAATGTTTTCCATGTTGTGGGGCTGGGAGCTGAGGGGGCTGAGAGAATAAAACTGGGGTTGAGGTGTGTCCAAACTCCAGAAATCTTGTCCTGAGATCAGCAGGAGCAGGACTGGCCCCCTGCCCTGGGCTTGCCTGTTCCGGAGCACGTAGCCCCGGACTCCCACCTATGCCCCCACAGAGGAGGTCTCATAGCCTGGTGGCCAGGTTACAAGTCTTCTCTCCTTGTAAGATCATGTCCAGCAGCACCTGATATTCCTCCTCGTTCAAATGAGGTATCCTCAGGACCATGGCCCCAGCCAATAATGTACACGTACCCTAAAGGTCTGTACCCACCCCCCAACAGCTTAAGTAGCCTTGACCCAGTTCCACCCCCTCCCCAATAAAACAAGCTACCTCACTGAACCTGCCTCTCAAAAGTCTGTTCTCAGTTATGCTCAGAGCAGACTGAGGTCTCTTCCACTGTGGGAAGTTCCCGCCCTGCTTCCCCTCTCAGGATCTCCTGGTTGCCCAAGGCCTTGGGAAGCAGGACCTGAAAGGCATCATGTATTCTCTAGAACACAATAGTGCTACAGACTTTTCATAACAAACTATCTTTGTAAACTGATTTACTACTACATTTGATTTTAACCAAGAAACTGAGAAGTGAGTTTTTCTTTACTGATGTAATAAAACAATAGCCATATATTTTTCTAAAGGCAGCAAAGGCTTTCACTGTAAGCAACCTGTAATATCTGTGCATGTGGTTTTCAGCCTTGTGCACTTTTTCTTAAAATGGGGAAGAAGCCAGAGAGAAAACTCTCATATCCACACCAGTTTGTTTCATTTCTAATACAGAATATGGTCCTAAGAGTATAATTTAGAATGAGAGCACACAGAGATGCTATTTGATGTGAGCTTGTTCCAAAATCCACTCAGGACATGGTCCACAGAGGGTTCATTTAAGAGCAACTTCAGCAGGCTTGCAGAGGCTAACCTTCTAGGCTGTGTGCTGCAGGTTATTAGAGCAAGCACCCACCAGCTAAACGCAGCATAACCCACCATTTGAGACCTGCTCACCATGTTGGGCTCCTGCCAAACATCAACACAATTTAGTACCTTGGTACCCATCTCCTAAATTCATTTCTATATTGGACAAAGAGTAAGGGATGTGCTATGGCCACTCACACAGTACCTTTTGGAAAACAGGTGTATGATGGGAATATCCCAGCAATCAGAAATGTTAGATTCAAATATGACTCTGATTCAAAGTTTATGAATCTGAGCAGTCAGGGCTGGGGAATGCAGCTCAGATGTGGAATGACTGATGCCAAGCATGGGTCAGCCCTGGGTTCTATCCTCAGCACCACGCACGCACACACGCATGCACACACACTTGTGGCTTTTAACTTCTCTGATTCTGAGTCCCCACACCGTGAAGCAGAGCTGAACAGTCCTCCCATCACCATAAAGGCTGAGGCTCAGTTAAGAATGGGTTCTGAGCCGGGCGGTGGTGGCGCATGCCTTTAATCCCAGCACTTGGGAGGCAGAGGCAGGCGGATCTTTGTGAGTTCGAGGCCAGCCTGGTCTACAAAGTGAGTCCAGGACAGCCAAGGATACACAGAGAAACCCTGTCTCAAAAAACCAAAAAAAAAAAAAAAAAGAATGGGTTCTGAAGGTTCAAGATGTCTTACAACCACCTAGGCTCTATACATGAAGAAACCCAGGAGACTCCTTAGAAAGGTGAGTGAACAGGACCAGTCCTTTCCCACAATGGTGGCTGCCACCAACAATGCAAACACTCCAACATGGACTGAACTCTATGACTCTGAAGCTGATTTGTGTTCCCACATAAACTCTGACCCTGTTGTCAGCATTTCTGGCCTTTAGACTCCCCAACAGCGTGGACCCTGAAGGCCTCATATTAATCACACGGAAGCAGCTCCCAGCCATAAACAAATACATGTGTCAAGCTCTCTCCAGGCTGCATTCTGCACTATCCGTGCACATGGGACACGGTTACTTATCACAACAGCCTTTGCCATCTCCAATGGGAATGGGTCTGGGACTCAGAGCTCATCAGTAGCAGAGTTGGGGGTCTCAGCACTCTTCAACACTGTACCCAATGGAAGGGACAGGGAGGTGTCAGAGCTTCGCACATACTAATTCTCACTGGAATATGGTCCCTACGCACTCACATCAGAATCACAGCCCAAACTCAACCTTACAGCCATCATGTGGCCCCTTGCTCACTAACTGTGTAAACACATTTCCTATTGGAGCGACTATCCAAATCCTGAGAAAACTAAGGTGCAAAGAACAAAGAAAACCTCACATGTTCTACTTTGTAGACATTCATATTGAAGTCAGTAATTACTTATGAAACAAACAAACAAAAAACCAAATTCCCAAATAGCTAAGATCTTGAATGCTAGTTTTCTAAAAGGTACAGAACAGTGCAGAATAGTTCTCCACCAGCAACGCTTCGTGTACAGTGAGTAAAGTACTTCCACAAAACTCCACTCTCCAGAGTTGTTTCTAGACTTTAAGCCAAGTCTTTCATTTCAGGGACTGTAAAGGCCAGTGATAACCTATTTTCAGACCATGTCAGCGCAGCAAAGTCAAAGTGAGACCTTCATAATTATGAATGTTAGAAAACAAACATACTTAGACAAAATAAATGACTAATATTGCATAGTTTCGCTATACTTTATTCAAAACTGGGCCCACTTCTTATTTAAGAGAACTAAGTGTCTAGTGTCCAAATATAAATATCACCATGTGTTGAAAAATAACCTTCTATTTTTGCACTCTCACCCAAATTTGGCACAAATGAATCATATGCAGGTCAGACACAAGTGTCCACACCTTGGCAGTAGTGAAATCCTGGAAGCGGACCAGTGAGTTAGACTGCAGGCAGGGAAGCCTCTCAAGTCACACACAGCACACCGTGCACAGGTTCTTTTATTCTGTCCCGTGGGTGTCAACAGTGCTGACAAGATAGTGTTGGGAACATTCCAGAAGCACACACCTGAATGTTGTCACATTGTTCTATATCACGACTTGGTAACTACTGAACAGTTATGTCTACTAAATACGGTGAACAAAACAGCATGTTTACACCATTCCCCTGTAAACAAGGTTGTGCACAATAGTAACACACAGAATTAAGCATACCATGATATCAAGGAGGAAAATACCTCTTTAAATAAACTATTCTATTTATAAATAAACTCTTGATTTTTTTTCAGTACACATTTACAGACCTGTTCAATAAAAAGAAACAATATATATATATTTTTTTCCTTTAAAAAGCAAATGTTGAGACATGGACCACATGAGAAAATCCACCTAGGAAAGGGTAAGAGCAGGCAGAGGCATAAGAATTATGAGAGTTAGCTCTGTGAGCACACATCAACACAAGGACAGGAATGACTGGGAGGAGCTCATTTTTACTTGAATTCCAGCAAGTTGCAATCAATCTTGTAATACACATAGGGGTAGTATTCTTGCTGACTCAGGTTTAGGCCAGGAATATCCACAGGAGCCTATGGAGAAACCACAAACTCCAGTTAGGGCTTGCGGACCTTTTGTGGACACCTAGACTGGGCTGAAGCTACACATTTAAGCTAATATAATCTGATCTTAGTGTTCACTTTGCTCTAAGGACCGGTAGAGCCTGAGCTGCTCAGTCACACTGAGAAACAGTGAGTAGGAGGCCAGACTAGGTTCTCACTTGGGAGCCCACTTGACAAAACCACGACCTTCCTATGCTTCATTGTATACAACTTAAAAGGTAATCAATTAAATTTGGGGGTCAAGGGATAGGCTTACAAATGTAGTATCCAAATAAACCAAATGTGGTTTTTAAAGATTCCAGCTCTATTTGTATATTGTAAGAATTTACTGGGAGCAAAGTTTGTACCAAAGACTTAGGATTTTTATTTTCTCCAAGATCTTATAAAAAGATAGCAAGTCACTTTCCTATATTTTCTCTTATCATGAAAACTAATTTTTCATTATTCTGATACATGAGTTATTACTGTCTTAAACTAAAGAGAAAACTTGCATGACTGTGAAATTTAAACAGCAAAATGAAAGCCCACTAACACAGTAAGACCACATCATCATAAATACACACTGTTTGTTGTCTTTTGTTTAAAAGCTATTCCCGAGGGGCTGTGGCAATGACTCAGCATGAAGAGCACTGGCTCTTCCTCCAAAGGACCTGGGTCCAATTCCCAACACCCATATGGCTGTTCACACCATCTGTAGCTCCACCTCTAGGGAATCTACCTCCCTCCTCTGACCTCCTTGGGTGTTAGACACTCACTGGTGTACAGACGAACATGCAGGCAAAACACCCATAAACAACATTTTAAAACCTTCTTAGAGAAATGACAATTCCCTTCAAAATGTTCAACTGAGCCAAAGAGATCAAAGAGATGACTCAGAGGGTAAAGGTGTTCCTTATGACCTGAGTGTGACCCTGGGACCCACAAGGTGACAGGAAGAGTTACACGCACATGCACACGCATGCACACTCACCCCCGAGCACACACACACAGCATGTGTGCATCCACCCAAAATAAATAAAAACACTAATCTAAGCCGGGCGTTGGTGGCGCACGCCTTTAATCCCAGCACTTGGGAGGCAGAGGTAGGCAGATCTCTGTGAGTTCGAGGCCAGCCTGGTCTACAAAGTGAGTCTAGGACAGCCAGAGCTGTTATACAGAGAAACCCTGTCTTGAAAAACCAAAAAAACAAAACAAAACAAAACAAAAACCACTAATCTACTGACTCTATTACTTCTATCAAAATTAAAATAATTTCATATTTTCTTCCTCTCACAAACTACAGTTTTTAAGAACTAGGAGCACTGGTTGTTTCTGAACTTCTACAACTGTAAACATCTTAGACATAGTAAGATAATGACGAGCTTCTAGAAATATCACGGAGAGCTGCAGCTAGTCTATAAACACAGAAAGTTTACCCAAGAAAGGGAAATGCCAGAGGAGCACAAATGGCCTGGTGGCATGCACATATCTGCTATCCTTTCCTGGAAATACTCCTACAGTATTTTCTCCACCTCCTAAGTCCTATTCTTCTAAGCTAATGTGTACTTACATCAATGATAGCAGCTGCACTGCTGTCTAGGTGTTTGTACAATTCATATAAGACTTCTCTTAGTTTCTTCATTGTTTTCTTATTAGGCTGAAGGAGCATTGCTTGGAAGTTCACCGGCAAGCCATACCTTAAAAAGCAGCAGAAACAGTGTGCAGCACAAGCAGGCAGACATTTCCCTTTCAGAACAAACATCTTCCCGCCTCTCTCTCCAAGGCTGCAGAGTGCATCATGTTTAATAATCCCTTTACAAGTCTGCCACCAGCCACAGATGCTTACACTAGCATGTACGCAGAGCTCTGAGCTCACTAAAAACGGAGCCACTTCGGGGAATGCAGCTCGTGCCTGTGATCCCTACACTGGGAGGCTAAGGCAAGGGGTGGTGTAAGCTGGAGACCAGCCTGAGCTGTAGATGAGGGGAAAACAGACAAGCCAATCACTAGGAATATTCAAGACTCAATTTCACAGTAATCTATGAATACCCTCAGTACATAAAAATAATATAGGGATAGAAGACATGTTTATAATTAAAAACTGAGACTTTCCATACCTAATCATTTAAAAAAAATTTTTTTGAAGGGAAGCATGGCTATAGACAAGTCTTTAAAGGATTTGTAACAGCATGTGTAGAGGATTACAAGACTACTGATATTTTAGCTATCTTAAAATCTACACTAAACATCAAACTACATGCAAAATATCTGAAAAAAATCTTCATTTTAAACACACATTAGCATTTTTTAAAGACAAGGTTGACTGACTGTAAACCAGGCTGGCCTTGAACCCAAAGATCTGCCTGCCTCTGCTTCCTTCCAAAGATGTGTGCCCCCACACCCACCTTGGCTAATACCTTACAATTCATTTTGCACTTACCTACAAATCATGTGCCATATGCCAATGCATTTAGTGAACCAAGGACCACAAAAATGATGCTGGCCCCATGGAGCTGGAGATGGCTCACAGGTTAAAAGCACTGGCTGCTCTTCCACAGGACCTGGGGTCAATTCCCAGACCCACGTGGCAGCTACCAACTATCTGGGACTCTAGCTCCAGAGGATCTAACGCCCTCTTCTGGACTCCACGGGCACTGTGGCACTCAGACAAACATACAGGCAAAACACCCATATGCAATAAATAAATACTGTTTTAAAGTGATGGTGCACCCCTAATTATAATGGGGCTAAAGGTTTCTTTTGCCAAGTGCTGCCCATCACTGTATGCAGTCATAGGAGAGCTGGAGTTAACAGCACCGCCAGCCCTACACACGCATTACCCCATAATTAACTGCAGTGATCCTCGTGACGAATGACTGAGTTACTGGCTCAGTGTTTACTAGACTGCACTTTATATCAGCAGAGCTCAGGCTTTTCTAATTAAGCTCTAAAGATCTTACTATAAAAAGCTGTGTCGTGTTACACAGCATCT
This sequence comes from Lophiomys imhausi, assembly GCA_907164525.1. Lineage (NCBI taxonomy): Eukaryota > Metazoa > Chordata > Mammalia > Rodentia > Muridae > Lophiomys > Lophiomys imhausi. The sequence continues at coordinate 12,340,143 of CAJQZJ010032563.1, forward strand.
TAGATGACATCACAAGGCCATGCAGAGCACGCGTGATGGCACACACCTGCTAGGCTTCGACTCAGGAGGCTGAGGCAGGAGGATCAAAGTCCGAGGCAGCCTATGCTAAAACTGAGTTCATGGTCAGCCTGGAAGAGATTATGTCAAAGAAACAAGCAGCCATGTTGAGTACTGTCACACACACCAGCTTGACACAATCACATAGCACATTCTGTGTACCCCACAATAAAATCGCTAGCTGTTCAGACCTACTCTCCAAATAGTACATGACTACATGTAAGAACAGAGCATAGCAGTGTGGGTCTCTTCTCCTGAACCTGGTGTTAAAGGTCAAGATAAATGAGCCCATGACAAGGTGTGAGAACCTGAGTCACTCCCTCATGACTGGCTCTTTGGCCGCTCCAAGTCACCTTCATACAGCTGGATTATGTCATGAAAAAGAGGTACACAGACCTTTGCAACTCCAACTTTCTCAATTAAATTTCTTACCTTAAAACAGACTCAACAAAAACCCTTAATGCTTTTATATGAATCCAAGCAATAAACGCTTCGCTGAAATTCACTTTAAGCCACCGAACAAGTGGTCCCTTTAAAAAGAAAAACACAAATTTGGTTTCAAGTAGCAATTAGGCAAGTAGAACATTTTTAAAGAAGTGACTAGCCACATTATGAAAGTCTACCTTACTTCACGCTCTTAAATGAAAGGGTAAGCCACTGTTCAGTAGGCTCAGCAGACTCGAGTGAACTGTGCTAATCAACAGCAAAAGGCCTATCTTCATGAAAGCAGTTCAAACTGAATTTGAAAGCTATAGCACAAACACTTGACTTTACAACATGATACTCAACAACCTACAATCTCTTGGGAACAGTCATTCTCCATGCCTAGCTCAGTGTTCCATCTGACGTAGGGACAAGGGCACTGAGTCTCTGAGATCTGCTCGTGCTTTACACACTCCTGACTCTACGACAACACAAGTTCTTGCTGAACTTAAATGTTTAGCACAATTAAAAACTTCTTCAAAGATGTCAGATAATACTTCTTCCTGTCCACTTGCAAAGACCTCATTACTGACTCAATTAACACTCGAATCAGGGTCATTGGACGTAGCAAGCGACTGTTTCACTGTTTCGGGCAGAGAGGACAAATAAAGGGTAAAGCTCTGGTGAAGATGCTGCTCTTTGAGCTGCCGTGGCTACCTGCACTTGACATTCACTTGCTAGAGAGTGGAGCCATGCACAGCTGCGCCAGGGAGACTGCTCCCTGGTGTCTGAAGAAAGCCTGGATTGAACTTGGGGTGCTTCAGAGGCACCTCCCTTACAACTCTTAACTTCTGGGAGTCAATACACACACACACACACACACACACACACGTATATGTTTTAATTTTTTTTGAGACAAGTTCTCATGTAGCCAAGGATGAGTAGAATTTCCCGACCCTCCTGCCTCTTCCTCCAGTGTTGGGATTATAAACATATGCCGCCACAGCCATCTTCTTTCCATGTGGCATCATGGCTTTATGCATGCTAGGTAAGTATTCTACTGAGCCACATCTTCAGCCCCAATACTTCCATTTTTCTAGCACCAAATGATAAGCTGCGTCTTCCTTCATGTTTCTCTCTGAGACTCCCAGGCTTTCAGTATCTCCAGAATGTATTTTTTCCATGTTCCTAACACTAAAAAGCAAAGTGAGCTCTAAAAAAATACCATGAAAAGACTGCAAAAGGAGAGTAACGGCTTGGGGGCAAGAGTGCGTGATGTGAGCACATAAGGACCTGAGGCCAGATCCCTGAACCTATGTAAGAAAGAGAAAAGGCCAGGGATGCTGGGGACATACGCTTGTGATCCATGCTGTGCGAGGGCCAACAGCAGCATCGGGTGCCTGCTCACTGCCAGGGTCCCAACACCCGAAGCTGAGGCAAGAGAGTCCCCAAGGGCTCAAGACAGTCCTGGGCCACACCACAAGTTCAGACAGGAATGAAACCCTGTCTCAAAAAAGAAGTGGAATAGTAAACTAGCTAAAATCAATTATCTGAAAAGGAAAAACCAGAAAACGTTTGCCTTTTCCAAATCAAAGATGGGCAACACTGCTCCATCTTCTGCTGAACATGAAATGCTCAGAACAACACATACAAACTGCTTCTTCTTGTCAGTAGACAGCCTGTTCATTTCTTCTTTATCTGCTTTCATCTCCTCCTCGTTATACTGGAAGTCACGAACTATGAACCTAAATGTGGAGGAAAAATAAAATTTGTCCACACTACAGTTAGCCAACCTAACAAATTTAAATTATGTACATACATATATATGAGATAGACAGACTTACTTGTTTTCTCTGGCTTTGTGTCTGAAATCATCAACTGCTTTTCTAAACAAGGTGACGTTACAAAGATAACTGTCTTGGTCCTCTGAAAGAACACTGAAGGAGGAAAAGTCATTGTGAGTTCTGCTTTTAGTGTGGAATTCAGAAACAGGAAGATGGGGAGGAACCCAAAGCATGGCCTCCAGCAGGAAAGACAATGGGTACTCATGATGGTCTCTGGTTCTAATGTCTTCACACCTTCTAAACTTCCTAGGTGACAAAATGAGCTGTTCACTGGGGAAGCCACACTCTGTGAGGCACACTGTTCAATTCCAGCATCAGGCTGCTTGTCTCTTCTCGTCTCACAGACTAAAAACTCTCCCTCTTTTCAGTCCAACCCAGCCAGCCCACTAGGCTCAGTCAGTCCGCACTGCTATCCCCTCAACTCACACCCCAGGTATTCTTTCCTGTTTTCCCATCACACTCCCAATCAGAATTTCACAAGCACCAGTCTCAACAGCTCGGAATGAATACACTTCTGTGTGTCTTGGCATCCTTTTTTAGGCTTTACAGTGTCAGCAAGCTCACAACTTCCAGCCACAGTTGCATGGACATCACTGTAAAGACTTCCAAACACAACTGCCAGGAAATTCTAACTGTCACAGAAATTTGAAATGCTCTGATAAGTGGGCCACTAATCGGAGGGGCAAACTGCATGGCTCGGACAATATGAATGTGGATTTCAAAAGCACCCATTGACTCTTCATGAAGAGAATCCCACGTACAAAGTCTGCAAAGTCGACCACATTTCCAACAGCCAAGACCCTTTGGGTGGGTGGGGAATGTTACTGGGTGGGAATCTTCTACCATTCATGCAATGGGGATTTTCTAATGTTTAACTTGTGGGGATTTTGTCTTTTAAGAAAAATACCTTCTGAAGTGTAAGTGATACACATCTCCATGTGTGTCCAAGCTGGCTCCCACAGGTGCACAACCACAAGGCCTAATGCCTTTAAAACTCAAGTGGACAGTGATCCATAAGAAGGGTTGTAAAGATGGCTCAGTTAGCACTGTCTGCTCTTGCAGGGGATTCAGGCTGTTCCCCACACTCACACGGTGCTGCACAAACACTCATAACTACAGGGTCAGGGTGGACGATGCCTCTCTGACCTCCCCGGGCACCAGGCATGCACATGGTACATCCACATGCCTCCAGCAGGAAAGACAATGGGTACATGCCTTCACACCTTCTACTACACTTCCCAGGTGACAAAACGAACTGTTTACTAAGGGAAGCCACACTCAGCATCACGCTCTGGTCTGATCATATATATAGTCAGGCAAAACGATCATCCATAATATAAAATAACTTTTTTTTTTTTGAGACAGGGTTTCTCTGTGTAACAGGTCCTGGCTGTCCTGGACTCACTTTGTAGATCAGGCTCGCCTCGAACTCATAGCGATACGCCTGCCTCTGTCTCCCGAGTGCTGGAATTAAAGGTGTGTGCCACCACAACCGGCATAACCTTCTTTTAAAATTAAAAGTTAGCTGAAAACAAATAAACCTAGTGGTGACGGATCACACCTATAATCCCAACACTTGGGACAAGAATATCACCAGGAGCTCAAGGCCAGCCTGGGGTATATAGTGAATTCTAAGCTAGCCTGGGCTACAGAAAGAGAATCTGTTTTAAAAGTAACCCAAAATGTAGGTGTGGTGTAACACATCTCTCATCGCAGCACCTTGGGAGGATCATGAGGACCATGTCAGACTGGGCTACATGAGACTTGTCTCAAAACAAAAACCGTGAGAGGTACAGATGTGTGTGGTGGGAGTTGGGGTGTGAATGGGCATTGAGAGGACGCCACCACAGTTAGGAACAGAAACAGGGTTTGAAGCAGACGGTGTCACAGGCTGACACATGGCAAAGTAAAATGTAGCAGCACAGGGACAGGTTAAAGGAGACCTAACAGCAGCAAAGACAGGGTCCACATCAGACACAGCAGTAGTGTAAGCCAAGGGGAAGGGAGGTTTAAGGCAGAATAAACCATGTAAAGTTTATCTGACCTTTTGTTATTTACAAAACAGAAACATCTCACATGGTTCAAAAACAATATCAATCAATACTCATAAAACATAGAAAATTGGATTGAAGGAAAGGAATCCAGGTGACTGAGCATCACATTCTAGTCTGGTCACTTGGCAGACACTGTGGCCACCTGAAGGAAAATGAAGAGCTGAGTCTGACACTGGGCAAATCATGCTAGTGTCCCAGGAACACCACATGGGGAACCCAGCAAGATTTGTAGGTGCAACACTATGGGACAGGGCTGGATACAGGAGATTGGGATGGGGGGGGCTTATTGGAGTGTGTCATTGGGGTGACATGACAGGTGACACTCCTGTTCAATAGTCCTGAAGCTCCAAGGGACGGACAGCTAGAGTAAGAAGGACAGTGTCTCAGTCACTGTGTTACTGCTATGAAGGGACACCATGAACAACACAACTCTTATAAGACAAAGCATTTGATTGGGGCTGGCTTACAGTTCAGAGGTTTAGTCCATTATCTTCACGGCAGGAAGCATGGCAGCGTACAGGCAGACATGGTGCTAGAAAAGTAGTTGAGAGCTACATCTACATCCACAGGCAGAGAAAAACAGACTGGTCCTGCCATGCCACCCCCAATGACACACCTACTCCAACAAGGCCACACCTACTCCAACAATGTTACATTCTCTAACAGTGCCACTCCTGTTGAATGACTAAACACTCAAATATATGAGCCTGTGGGGCCACTCTTATTCAATCCACCACAGACTGCCTCTGTAACAGGCTACATGTCTGGTGTTTACTAAAGGCTCTGCTGTTCACTCAAGCAATTCAGGCCCAGAAGCCAACATATTAAAGTTGATTAGGACCATGGTTTGAGAGCTGGAGGGATAACGGTGGAAATGAGGACTGCAGTTCAGGCTCAGCAGGAGGCAGCACAATTGGAGGAAATCAACAGTAGGCAAACAAAGGGCTGGCCTGGAGATTAGAATGCGGTCCAAGAGGAGGTCCACAGAGAGCCAAAGGATGAAGCTGGCTTGGTAAAGAGTTAGACCACAGGGCTGGAGAGGTGGCTCAGAGGTTAAGAGCACTGGCTGTTCTTCCAGAGGTCCTGAGTTCAATTCCCAGCAACCACATGGTGGCTCACAGCCATCTACATTGAGATCTGCTGCCTGGGCATATATGTAGAGCAAATACTGTATACATAATAAATAAATAAATGTTAAAAAATGTTTGTATAAAAAAAAAAAAAGAGTTAGACCACAGACTTCAGAGGTACAGCCTTTTCAGATGCTGAGTGTGAGGGGAGGAAAACCTGCAGAAACTAAGCAAAAGTGTCAAACCCTGAGCCTAAGAGGGAGGTGTGGCAACCAGATTTCAAACGTGGAAAAAACCAACCATCTTCTTCAGTGATGTCTGAAACCATGGGAGAGCAAAATCATCCTTTAATCCCAGCACCTGGAAGGCAGAGGCAAGCAGATCTCCATCGAGTTCCAGCACAGTCAAGGTTACATGCGAGACCCTGTCTCAACCAAAAAGAAAAAAATTCATGCCTCATTTTTAAAGAGAGAGAGAGAGAGAGAGTAGGCATGTGCCCAAGGTGTTTTCCTGGAGGCCAAAGGACAACTCTTTTTCAATGTAGGTCCCTGGAATCAAACTTTCAGGTTGCCAAGCTCACTGAAAAGCACCTTCACCCACAGAGACATCTGACAGTCCAAGCAGTGTCCCTTCATGAGTAAATACAGACTTGAAGTCTCTCCAGACAGTGTTAGCCAGAACCATGGGTTCCAGGACGCTTACTTCAACCCAATGGCATAAGAGATGCAAATAGACAAACCAACTGTTAGGTCTTCACACAGACGTCATAAGGCCTACGAGGAACTGGAAGTCAGTCCATTGCTCATGTCTGCTGATAGCCTCAGGACATTCCAGTGACCCCTGTGAAAAGGAGACTTGTCCAGAGCTTCCAGGTTCTTCCTGACACTCTTGATCCCTCACCACTCTAAGGCTTGGGACAGCCACATTCTCTGCTCCCAGATTAATCCACCTGATTCTTCCCCCTGCTTTATACAGCACTCCCTTGTGACCCTAATCCAGAACACAAAAGAACGCTGCACGACGCCCAGCACAGTTTGTTATGTCCACCCTAGCACTTCTAGCACCCTAAAGGAACCCTCTGAAACTCTAGTGACTCCCAAGGACAAAGAAAGGCCAAGGTTACCCAGAAGTTCACCCAATCTGAGTTTTATAAATTTCTGGTGCAGGTAACTGAACCCAGGGCATCCCACATGCTAGGCAAAAGCTCAACCATTGAGCTACACCCCCAACTTCCAATCAGACATTTTAGGAAGCAAGAAGAGAGGGGCATGGTGGCACACACCTTTAATCCCAGCACTCAGGAAGCAGAGGCAGGCAGGCAAGCCTTTGAGTTTGAGGTCAACCTAGTCTTCATAGAGATGTCCAGACAAGCCAGAGTGACATAATGAGATCTTATCTCAAACAAAAACAAAATCACACCAGGAGACGAAAAGCAAAAGCGAAGCCAGACAATAAAAAGAGTAAAAACAGCACAAAGGTCTTTCCCGCCCATAGCTCTACAAATATCTACATGCATCCTCGTACTCAGCTGGATCTAAACAACCTGATGTTTTAACGTTTTATTAGAGTAACTTGCAAATAGCTAGATAGGTGTATTGACCAATGAAGGTGAGAAGACCACCAAGATGAGGCAGGTCAGAGTGCTCCCAGCCAAGCCTGACAGCCTGAAACTGCCAAGGAGGACAGACCTGATGAAGGAAGAAGTCACCTCCTGCCAGCCAAGCTGTCCTGGGGCCTGCACAGGCATGCCTCATTCATGTGTGCCTGCACATACACTAAAATAAAAACCTTTTCACATAAATGGTGCTGGGAGTGATAGTGAATGGCAGTGCACCTGTAATCTCAGCACTCAGGAGACAGAAGAAGCATGACTGAGATAAAGGCCATCCCAAACTGTACAGCATGACCCTGTCCCCAAACAAACAATGTTCCCACATTCAGGTCTGAGTGGCATTTTTATTTTGAAATTCAGCATACACAGTACTGTTTCATTATAGCACTTTCTGACGATGGTATTTTAAAGCTTTTTCTTCTATTTCAAAATTCCTCTTTCATTCATTATTCCTAAGACTCATCATCGATACAGCATATTTTTAAAAAGGTTCAATTCAGTGTGCCCAATGTGTGACCTGCCTACAATGTGTCAGAGGCTCAGGGAGTGAGCAACAGTGCCTACAGAAGGAAACAGAGCAGAGATCCCTCAGCCTCCCCTTGAGCTGCATAAGCCCACTGACATCCTCTAACAGAACCTGCCAGAGCTAAGTCACTGCGACAGTTGCTGTGAACAGGACTCTGAGTTAGTTCTTGTTAATCTCTTTGTTTTAAGTTTTTCAAAATTAAAAACAACAAAGAAACGCAGTAAAACCCCACACAAAGGGGAAAAGGCCACTCTATACAATCTTGCCCAAAGGTAAAACAAAAGACATTTTAAACATCAACAAAATATGTCAAGCTTGGCCTGGTGGAATAGGCCTATAATTCCAGCCCTTGGGAGATAGAGGCAGGCAAATTAAGAGTTCAGGGCCAGCATGGGCTACATGAGAACCTGTCTTAATAAAATAAAAAGGAAGGAAGAGAGGAAGGGAGGGAGGGAAGGAAGGAGGAAGATCAAGTGATACTACTCATTTTTTTAATATTTATTTTTATTTTATGAGTACTGATGTTTGCTGGCATATATGTCTGGTGTGTGTCTGGTGCCACTGGTAGTCAGAAGAGAGTCAGATCCACAATAACTGGAGTTATAAATAATTGTAAGCCACCACCGTAGGTCCTAGAAACCAAACCTGATCCTTTGCAAGAGTAGTCAATGCTCTTAATTGCTGAGCTATCTCTCTAGTCCCATTACTATCCATATTTAATTGACTTAATTTGAGTAAAGAACGAGAAACAGTGATTGCCTCAAGGTAATTAAAATGTTAGTTACTGGGCTGAGATGGAGCACAGAATAGACTACTTACCTAGCACTGGGCTGAGATGGAGCACAGAATAGACTACTTACCTAGCATTTGCCAAGTTCTGGGTTTGACCCCCAACACCACACACACACACACACACACACACACACACACACACACACACACAAAGGAAAATGTTCTGGGTTTGACCCCCAACACCACACACACACACATATACACACACACACACCACACACATACACACACACACACACACCACACACATACATACACACACACACACACACACACACACACACAC
>CAJQZJ010032563.1:12363366-12386531 GCA_907164525.1 Lophiomys imhausi
CACGTGGTGGAAGGAGGGCTGTCTCCTGCAAACTGTCTGACACACGTTCATGCACGTGGTGGAAGGAGGGCTGTCTCCTGCAAACTGTCTGACACACGTTCATGCACTCACGCACGGACACACACATTATGTAACTTTTAAAATGTTTCAGACAGGGCCTTACTTAGGCCTGGCTGGCCCGGAGCTGCTTATGTAGAACAAACTGGCCTCAAACTCAAGAAACCAGCCTGCCTCTGCTCCCAACTGCTGAAATTAAAAGCATGTACCACCAAGTCCACCAATTTTTAAAAAGATAATGCTGTTGTTTGTTCTGGAGGCACTTGTTGACTGGATTTTGTTTTCCTCTTAAGGGTGTTTTACTGGAACAGGAATGTAGCTCAGGAGCAGACCACTTGTCCAGAAACCCCTCAGGTCTGGAGTAAAGACAGAGGAGGGAGGTGCTATTGTGCTGGCAATTTTTCAGTTTACAGCTGCCTGTTCATTCTGTGTTCAGTCTTCCATCACAAGCCCTCCTACAGAGGCTGCTGATGTTTCTGTAGACTTTACCTGTAGATTTTAACTAGATAAGCCTTCCCCTAGCCTAAAGTCAGCAAGATCAACTGTCCACAGCTCAATGTATCTGCCAGATGTGGTAGCACACACCTGTAATTCCAAAAGTTCAAGGCTACAATACTGGTCAGCTTTTTGTCTACCTGACACAAGCTAGGGTCATTTGGGCAGAGGAAACCTCAATAGAGAAAATACCTCCTTCAAGCTGGAGGAACATTTCCTTGATTAATGGTGAAGTGCCTCCATGGGCCAAGTCTGTAAGCAGCATTCCTCCACGACCTTTATCTTTAGCTCCTACCTCCAGGTCCTGCCCTGTCTTCCTTCTAAAGTCTGTAACCTATGAGGTGAAATAAACCCTGTCCTCCCCAAATTGGTTCTGGCTAATCTTCTCCCCACCTACTTCTCTCTCTGCCCAATCACAGGTCTCAGGATTTTATTAAAACCAATCAGAGACAATGGTTAGTAAGCAAAGGAACAGACAGTAAGCAGGCCTCCAGGTACAATTAATTAATATTTAGAATTCAAACAGATGCACACATCAGGGATGTGCTGGAGAGATGGCTCAGTGGTTAAGAGCACTGGCTGCTCTCCCAGAAGATAAGGGTTCAATTCCCAGCAACCACATGGCACCTCACACATGTCTGTAACTCCAGTTCCAGGGCTTCTGACATCTTCACACATACACACATGCAGGTAAAACACCAATTCATATAAACTTATATACGTGTGTGTGTATGTGTGTGTGTGTGTGTGTGTAACAGGTATGATGGTACATGCCTATAATCTCAGCACTAGGGAAGCTGAGGCAGGAGGATCTAGAATTCAGGTCAGCCTGGGCAACACCGTGAGTTCCTGTCTTGAGTGTGGAAGGGGGTTAGGGCAATGAATTTATCAAGGACAGAATACAAACCATTTTGAATGTCATATGTATAAGCAACACATGGCTTTGTGCCCACACTGTTTTCTCTCCACATAACAGAAGGCTGAGTAGCTGTAACTATAAGTTAATATAATAACTGTACATATGCACCACTTTCTGCTTCCCACTTGGAATGAAATTTGAATCTGTCCATCAGTCCTTGGCTGCATTTTTTTTGCCTTATCCTCACAACCTTCCTGGATCCTCTTTTTCCACCAAGCCCACCCTTAGTTCTCTTTCCTATTCTGCCTCTCTGCTTAGCCCACTTTGTACAAACTACTCTCTGACTATAAAAACCATCCAAGACATTTTCTCATCCAAGTCCATCTACCCACCAAATCCACCAACATACACCCAACTACATCTCTCAGTCCACTGGGCCCAAGTGGGCATGACCGTACCGAGGCAGACACACACTTCATGTCTAGTCTCTTATTTAACTAGTAACTGTTTCAATCTGCGATCTTATTCGTCTCAATTCCCTAGAACTATGGCTACCTCTGGGAAGCAAACCAAATGTAGTCCCTGCCATCCAGGCACTTCCAATGATAGCCACAGATCTCCACATGAAGGTAGGCAAGTGTACATAGGTAAAGGGGGGTATGAGAGGGAGGCCCATGCAGAGGTCAAGACAGGAAAACTACATCAACACAGTACATTAGCAGCACAGGGACACAAGCACAAATATAGAGGGAAAGTCTAGGTCCAAAGCTCTGATACTGTTTAATTACTACATCTCTTACCTATGCTAATTTGAAGACTACAATTATTCTCCTACCACACGGATTTAAATGTAAAACAACAATGTAGCAACTTACACAGTACACAAAAGGTGGGGGAACTAGGCCTGCACAGATCTGCTAGCATTACTTCTGTGGATAGAAGAGTGGAAAACAAACCTCAGAGGGGCGCCACAGAAAACAGGATGGTACCTCAGTAAGTACCCCAACCCTACACTGATTTTAATGCTTTCAAGAAACCAACACGGCCGGGCATGGTGGCACACGCCTTTAATCCCAGCACTTGGGAGGCAGAGGCAGGCGGATCTTTGCGAGTTCGAGGCCAGCCTGGTCTACAAAGTGAGTCCAGGACCGCCAGGGCTACACAGAGAAACCCTATCTCGAAAAACCAAAAAAAAAAAAAAAAGAAAAAGAAAAAAAAAAGAAAGAAACCAACACAGTCGTCCAGTTGTGGTGCACAACCTGTAATCCCAGCACTTAGAAAACTGAGGCAGCAAGTTTGAGGCTAGCCTAAATGACAATTGTGAGATCCAGATCAGCCTGAACTATACATAGTAAGACCTTGTCTCAAAAGAAAGGCTGGAAGGCAATGAGGCAGGCAGGGAGGCAGAACACTCTCTGAAATGCACACATCTCCAACAGTAATTTAAATTTCACATAAATTAAGGCTGGAAGATAGTCTAGATGCAAAATGACTAGTCAGCCTTCCATGTCCAAGGATTTACATCTGGAGGAGAGTCAATGAGATATAAGGGACCTTGCCATCAAGCCTGACGACCTGAACCCAATTCCCAGGACCTACATGGTGGAGAAGACGACCCTCACACACACAAGTTCTACAATGACCTACACAAAAGCACTGTGGCACATGCACAGATGCACACACACTAAATAAAAGTTTTTTTTAAATATTTATTTATTGTGTTTACAGTGTTCTGTCTGCAGGTATATCTGCAGGCCAGAAGAGGGCACCAGATCTCATTATAGATGGTTGTGAGCCACCATGTGGTTGCTGGGAATTGAACTCAGGACCTCTGGAAGAGCAGCCAGTGCTCTTAATCTCTGAGCCATCTCTCCAGCCCCTAAATAAAAGTTTTTAAAAGTCACTGGGCGTGGAGGCGCACACCTTTAATCCCAGCACTTGGGAGCCAGAAGCAGGCAGATCTCTGTGAGTTCAAGGCCAGCCTTGTCTACAGAGTGAGTTCCAGGATAGCCAGGGTTACACAGAGAAACCCTGCCTTGAAAAACAAAAAAAGTTTTTAAAAGTCAAGAAAATTTTGTAAGGCCATATACCAGTGATGAGTGCATCTAGACTCTTTCCTTATCATTATTTCCTCAAGCAGAACAACTGCTTACACAGCATGTTCACTGCACTAGGCAGGACAGTTAGCCCTGAGGCAGACGGTTTAAAGTGCACAGGACACGTGTGTAGTACATGGACATGTGTGTGCTACATGAAGACACTCAGCCACTTGACAGGAGGCATTGAGGCATCTTTGATTTTGGCATCCACCAGGGAAGAGGGAAGATGCTGAATGGAAGTCCTTTGGACACCAAGGACATCCAAGCTTACAACGGCAGGCAGCTCACTCCAACAGCACAGGAAACGGTGTGCTGCAGGAGACAGTAACAGCCCTCCAAACAGCACTTCCACCTTTACAGACATTCAACACAAACCACTTGTTTTAAAGTTGCCACATCCTACCCTACAACATCATTCATACTATACAAACAAATGTTTCCTCTTTGAATGTAAAAATTTTACCCTTCACAGCAGAAGCACCTTAGTTGTGGTTGTAGGAGGGGCTTATTCCTTACTTAATTGTTTCTAGCAACTAAAGGGAGAGCTCACCTTTCAATATTTCTAGGATTTATATGCAATCTTAGAAATTCTGTCAGACCATGTATCATCAATAAATATATCTTCATTTTTTCAAGTTTTATTTTTAAGTGAATAATATGTATTAAAGACGAAGTGTCTTCAGTACATTAATCTTTAACCAGTTCAGTTTATAAATGGTTATCTTGGTCATCAAGTTGTCAAGAGACAGCTTTCTAAAAAGTGTCTTGCTTTCCTGGAGATGCCTATCCAACAAGTAGGAAGACTGTGAGGTGGGCAAGGACAGCCCAGCAAATTATATTCTAGCTGCTACCCTACCACTGTCCTCTTCAGAGTACTCAAAGCCTACTCCTTGGAGCTGGGGAAGATAGCTTGGCTGGCAGGGTGCTTGCCTAGCACGCCTGAAGCCTTGAGTTCTATCCGCAACACATGTTATGGATATGTGTGTTGGCATGCGTGTGGTAGTACATACCTGTATTCCTAGCACTTGAAAGACAGAGGCAGGAGGACCCAAAGTCCAAGGTAATCTTTGATTATATATCTAGGTGAGACCAGCCTAGGTTACATAATAAGACTCTTTCAAAAAGAATAAAAGTATGTCACTATTCAAGCTGTAACACTGGAAAGTACCCAGTAATTTCTGGTAAAGCTATTATACTTGAACTGGCACAATAGACAACATCTGCAGTCTATCACTGAAAGTCACTAACTAGAAGTCTCTCAGCCTGGGAAGGTAGCTTGCCTTTGGAATCTCAGGATCTAGGAGACAAGCAGATAAGGTTTGAGGCTAGCGTGGACTTTATAGAGAGCACCAGACCAGCTTGAGCTAGTGTAAATCCCTAGTTCATAAAGCAAAAGTGACAGGGACAAGGAGATGGCTCAGGAGGCAAGAGCCCTAGCTGTACAGCCTGCTAATCCAATTCTATCCCCAGAACCCAAGTAAAAAAGATGGCGTGGGTGGCCTGCAACTGTAATCCCAACATGCATCGAGATGAGAGGCAGAGACAGGACAATCACCCAGAAGCTTACAAGTCAGCCACCCTGGTGCATACAGTGCAGGAGCAGAAACCACAGGAAGGAGAGGACTGATCCTCAAAGCTGTCTTCTGACCTCCACACAAACCATTCCACGAGAACCCGAGCCAGGTACACTGCCCACTGCCACTTCCCTTCTCTTTGGAGCTGGTCATTTATAATGCTGACTAGATCACAATGCGCTCTGCCGTAAGGTGATCTCTGCGATCCAACATATTCACGTCTGAAATTCAAGTTAAAGGCTTAAAATCAGGGTTAGGGAAATGGCTAACCTACAGAGTGCATGTGCATCTAGCCACACAGACTCTGACCCCTCACGCCCCATCCTCCTCTTCCTCTGTTAAAGTAAGTTGATTTCCCCAGCGTATCTGAGCTTTTTAACTGCCTCAAGGACAACACATGTTGAATCAAGAGTAATGAGTAAAAAGCATTTCAATATGCTAAACAATTTGGTTTGGATGTTATCAGTGCTCCTTGCAGGGCAGAGTACAGATAATGAAGGTATAAATATGTCCAAAGTCACAGCTAGTAACTACACTTACTGGGACTGACAGAAACCAATTTAAGTTTTTCTTACAATTAGAAATATTAAAACGTAGTTTCTTTAGTTAATAGTAAGAACCATTAAAACAAAAACTGAATTTACAGAAATATTCTGTTATCTTCAATGTTGAATATTTGTCCAAGTATGTGATGAAAATACATGCTTATCTGTCTCCTTGAGGAATGCTCAGGGCTATTTCAAGTTGTCCTAATGTGAGCATTATTAATCAGATCTTGGTGGATGGGTTTAAACATGGGACAGTCTGTCTAAAATGCCATTAGCGCTGAACTAATACAAGATAAATGAGGCTAGAGACGGCTCAGCAGTTAAGAGCACTTGCTGTTCCTGCAGAAGAACTAGGTTCAGTTCCCAACACTCACAACTCCAGCTCCAGGGGGATCCAACGCCCTGATCTGGCTTCTACAGGCACAAGGTATATATAACATGAATGCAGAGAAAACACTCATACACACAAAGGGAAAATAATTTCTTTTTAAAAGTTAATATATCAGCCGGGTGGTGGTGGCGCACGCCTTTAATCCCAGCACTTGGGAGGCAGAGGCAGGTGGATCTTTGTGAGTTCGAGGCCAGCCTGGTCTACAAAGTGAGTCCAGGACAGCCAGGGTTACACAGAGAAACCCTGTCTCGAAAAAACGAAAACAAAAAAACAAAACAAAACAAAACAAAAAAAAAGTTAATATATCAATTAACTAGGTTAACTTAAAACTTCCTATCCATTAAGTCTGCTTTAAATGCTTAGGAAATTCCTGCCTCTCCCTGCTCCCCAACATGGGTCTCAATATGTAGTCCTGGCTGGCATTGAATTCTGAGATTCTCATGCCTTTGCCTCTCAAGTGCTGAGATAAGGAATGCATCACAAGTGGCATCAACTTCTCCCTATAAAATGCCAGCACTGCACCCACCCACATCCTCTTTCAATGCACATTGTGTTCCTCACTTCAGATCCACGGCTAACGAGCCTCTTTTAGCCCACTGTAACATAAGCACCTCTCCTCCACTGACCACCTGACTCTCAATAACATGGACAGCACATCTGCTATAACAATATACGACAGTGTGTTGTTTTCTCCTGGAGAGTGCTGCTCCATTACCCAGACTATAGGTGAAAGCCAGTGATGCTGTAATGTTGACACTTGGGAGGCAGAGGCAGGAGAATCAGGACCTCAAGGCTGGAGTACATGTGATCTCACCTCAAAACAAAAAGAATTTCAGATCGCCTTGCTTTAATGTCTGAGCTCTTTCCAAGAAGAGCACGCTAATGCTGTCTGCAGGTGACAGCAGGGCATGGTGGCATACTCCTTTAGTCCCTGCTCTTGGAGGCAGAGGACAACCTGGTCTACAAAACAAGTTCCAGGACAGCCAGGGATCCTGTCTCAAGAAAAAAATTGATAAAATGGGAATCAAATGCAAATTAAATTAATTTGTAGCTAAAATGAAATATAGCTCTGCATCCAAACAATGAAAACAATGCTCCCTCAGACAGATTACAATTGGTACAAGAACAATGGATAAAAAGCACTTAGTCAACACTGATGCTCCAAGGACAGAAGAATGGGAGAGGGATCACACCTGCGGCCCAGCAGCTGGAAGATGAACAGGAAAACGGTAGTTCCAGGCCCACCTGGGATGCATGAATCAAAGGAAGACGGACTGCCCACCAAGGGACTGGTGGCTGCAGAGGCCCTTTGTAAAGGTTCACTGTGACATGCTAGTCTTGCTCCTGATCAATGCACATTATTCTACAAGTTATGGAGATAATCACAGAATCCAACTTCTGAAGCCCATAAGTTTTAGGTTTAAAAAAAAATAAAAACAAAAAACAACTAACATAAATGAGAATGCGAAGATTTATAAACATGCCAGGCAGTGTAGGCCAGCTTGGTCTACAGAGTGAGTTCCAGGTCGGCCAGGACTACACAAAGAAACATCTCCAAAAAAAAAAAAAGATATTTTTGTGTACATGTATGTATATATATTCACCACATTCACCACGTGTTCCAGCACTAAAGAGGCAGCATGCAGATTTCTGAGTTCAAGGACAGCCTGGTCTACACAGAGTAACCCCATCTCAAAAAACCAAAAATAAATAAACACACACAGACAAAGGTGATTCTTTAGTACTAGCACTCAGGAGGCAGAGGCATCTCTGTGAGTTGGAGTCATCCAGGGAATAAGAGTGAGATCCTGCCTAAAAACAAAAATTAATTAACTAATTAATAAATCCTGCCCTGCTTTAAATGCAGATTTAGAGTGGCCACCTTGCTCTCAACATTCAGGATGCAGCGTACTATTTCCTGAGATCTGATCTAGCATCTGCAAAGTAACCAAAAGGGAAAAGGATCCTGTAGTTCTGAGCCAAAAACCTGAGGCCCCAACTTCAGCACAATTGAGACTTACTTGTTACCAAAGAACTGTGATTGACACCTTCAGCCCTTCAGCTCACCTTGCTGCTCCTTATCTCCTCGGGTTAGACAACACACAGAAGCCCAAAGGAAAGCAGCTCTGGGTTTTCCCAGACAGGGTCTTGCTATACAGCTCTGTCCTCCTGCCTCTCCCTCCCTGGTGCTAGAGTTACAAGTGTGCACCACACCCAGCATACAGAAGCAGTTTCTTTTTCTCTTTGGTTTTTCAGGCAGTGTTTCTCTGTGCATTGATCTCTGAGTGCTGGAATTAAAGGCACGTGCCACCATGCCCATCTCAGAAACAGTTTCTAAAGCACAAACTACAATTGCAGAATCCCTTGAAGCTGTCCTAACTTGGTTAAGTTTCAACAAAAGCTTCGAACCAAAGACATGATGCACCTCAAAAAATTTACCCTTGACATGTGACTATGATCACACATAGGTAATTATCATGAATTCCATCTGAGGTCCATGGAAGTTATGCTCAACTTAAACAAATCACTTGGCTTCTTTGCTTCTAGTCCCAAGGGTCTACTAAATGGATTCCTATCTACACAGTGAATAACATTCTCAACTACTATCCTCCAAAGAGCCAGGAGAAGTAAATAAACAAACAGGGTAAAAGGTGACATTACAAAGGGATAAATGTAAAAGACTACACATTTTGGCAAACATCTCCCCTAACTTCAGAATGACTGGGCCTCCACTGTGTACCTTAGGTCTACATATAGGAAGGGGGCAAGTGGAACATAATCTTCCCTTCCCTTCCCCAGTCCTTAGATCCCTCCTATGGTGTTAAGTATCCCCTGAATTACCCCTGTAGAGAGAGGATGCCTCCAAGTCCTTCCGTGGACTCAGGGTTGGTATCCTCTTGAGCTGATCTCGGTGACTTACGCCATCTTCCATATCTTCACAAAACTATTTCTTCCAAGCCACAGTCTGACTTTCCACTGCCTATAATCTTCAGGATCCTCCCCGCGTCTAACACAGACAACCTGTACAGTCTGACTCCAACTCCTCCCCACAGGCACACATCTCTGCCTGTCTGTTCACGTTCTGCTACCACCACTTTCTCATCCCAAGCCCCTGTAGTTTCTGGAAGTGTGTATTACTCCTCCCATTTCAAGGCCGTGACAAACTCTGCTCCCTCAGCTTGGAATGTTCTCATTATTGCTGCTGCTCGTCCCCTGTTCACACTATCCTCTTTTCAGACCTTAGGTCAAGTCATATCCTTAGCAAACCCTTCCTTGAATCTTCCTCGAAGGTGATATTCCTGGGGAAAAAAATCCTCCACCATTCTATTACTCCTTCAGAGGCCCATTTGCCCTTGTATAACATTATTGTTTTTTTTTTCAGACAGGGTCTCACTATTTAGCTCTGGTTGGCTTTGCCTCCCAAGGCTAGGATTAAATGTGAGTGCATCACACACTACTTGTATGAGTACTATTAAAACCTATCTCCTCCCCGTAATTGTCTGTTAGCTCTATGAGACCAAAGACTGTCTACTTCCAAGCCTTAGCGTCCCCATAGTATCTGGCACAGGGCATGGCCCTATGAACAGGTATTGCTGGACCTCAAAACTATTTCCCACTTTCCACAATGCAGCCTACTACAAACTTGGCCTTTGGCACTCCTAATACATGTCTTCTCTCTCATCAGGCCCTCAAATATTGGGTTTTTTTCCCTGAACAGAAAGTTCTCCTCAGTTCTCTCCAATCCCACACTGACTTGCCAAGACGCCAATTCAGTGTTCTTTCTTCCAAGATCCTTTTGTCCTCTTTCTCTGTTTACTACTTTCATACAACTTTATCCGAATTATTTTCCCACCATCAGTGTGAACTTCTAGGGCTGGGCTATTCACACCCCACCATTCCACTCCCAGGGCAGCACTAATTACTAAGCAGACACCCCACCACCACCACACACATTACATTTTTCCTTTGAAAAGAATATCAGCTTCCCCCTTATGCCTCATAGGTGATTCAATCTGCCTTTAAGAGACTCTGCCCGCAAGTTCCTTTTCAGGGGTTCTGCTTAGCCTCCCATTCTACCGAATCGGTCTTAGCTGTCCGTATTCCTGTTGTATCCACTGCCTACAATGACCCTGTGTCCCCTACGACCGACCCCTGCCTGCAGTAGACACCCTGCCCTGACAACTGCCATTCCCTCTACTCACACACAGGAGAGAACACCCAGCGGAGACTGCACACGCACACCAGTCCAGATCCTCATCTGAGCCACTGTCACTTCCCACCCTCTCGCAAGTGACCAGGACTCGCTGGGACTCCCACCCAAGGAGGACTCGAATGTATTATACCTCTCCCTTCTCCCACTGAGCTCTCCGCCAGGGCCACTTCCCCTTCCTTCCTCTTCCAAAGACACCAACCCAAGGCCCCGAGATGCGGAGGGCCGGCGCCCAGGCCCGCTGCAGCTCCGACGCCACAGTCTAGGCCCCCGCGCCCGTCCCCATCCTTCCCCGGCGGCCACCACCGCAGGGCCAGCTCCCGGCCGGACTGTCAATCACTGACCCGGGAAGATGTCTCAGGGGGCGGCGGCGGCAGGTGCGGAGGCAGGAGGCCTGGCAGACGTTAACCGTTCAGCGCTCCATCCCTCCCAAACCTAACCTCCAGCCACTCGGCTTCCCTGACCCCTGCGCCCAGAGCAAGTCACGTGCCAGCCGGAGCAGTCAGCTGACCACGGCGCACGCCGCTCCGCCCACGCGCGCGCACCCCGGCGCGCAATGGCGACGGGGCCCGGCCCCCGGAGTGGGCGGGGCCGAGAGAGCGCACAGCGGGCTTCCTGGTGGGCGGGGCCTGCCGCCCCTCGGCGCGCCTCCCATCTGGAAGCGTCCCGCCCGCCCACAGGTCTCCGTGACTGCGGCGTCCCCAGCCTCGTGCACCGGCTTTTCCACTGCAAGTGCTGGTTTGGTTTGGTTTGGTTTTCGAGACAGGGTCTCTCTGTGTATCCCTGGCTGTCCTGGACTCACTCTGTAGACCAGGCTGGCCTCGAACTCACAGAGATCCGCCTGCCTCTACCTCCAGAGTACTGGGATTAAAGGCGTGCGCCACCACGCCAGGCCTTTCACAGTCCAGTTTTCAGGGAAATATTTCTAATTATTCACTTCAGCGTATTCACATTTTTTCATCCAATCTGGTGCCACCTGTTCCATAAAAGTGTTCAGGTTTAGTTACTGGGCACTGAACAGTTTATCTGTTTTTTTAGGATTAGCTGGTGGAGCGACCCCTTGCCAGGAACTCCATGTCTGGTTTAGGGGGTTCCAAAATGGATACAGAAAGTCGAGGAAGGTTTCAGGACAGAGACGTGGACAGGGAAACCATCAGCCTTGGGTTCCAGAATAGTGAATATAGAGCTGCTCTCTCAAACCACGCACATCTCATTGATGGGGAAGTTTGGAAACTCGGGGGTTTGGGGGATTTTCTATGTTAAATTTACAGTTGAGCAAAGTAAAGGCCCAGAGGTCATGCGGTTGTTTGCACAAAGGAATGGCACTCCTGAAATTAAGTCCTGGCTGTCCTGACTAGCGTGTGGAATAATAGATTTTCATTGTCAACTTGACTGGCTTTAGAATTACCTAGGCGACAAGCCTCTGAGTGTGTTTTTGAGGGAGTTTCCAGCTAGGTGTAACTTAGGACACACACCCTGAATTTGGGCAACACCATCTTGTGGGCTGGGAGCCAACACGTAATTTTTTCCCCCCAAGGGATGGAGAGATGGCTTCAAGGTCAAGACAAGAACACATACTGCACTTGCAGAGGATCCTAAATCCGTTACTGGCACCCACATGGAGTGCCTGTGACTCCAACTACCTCCAGGGGATCCGATGGCTTCATCTGGCCCCTCCAAAACCTGTAATCTTGTGCACTCCCAGAAAGACAAGCACAGTCATGCACATTGTTACAAATTAAAAATAATAAATAGGGTCTAAAGAGAAGGCTGAGCAGGTAGAGGCACTTGCCGTCCATCCAGGACCCATATAGTGGAAGGAGAGAACCAACTACTCAGAATAGTCTCTGATGGCCAAATGCACACTGTAGCACCCACAGGTAAATAAATGTATTAAAAATTATTAAACAATTAGACAAGAACCATTTGTTGAAGATACTTTCTTTTTTTCCCATTGTATGGTTTTGGCATCTTTGTCAAAAATCAAGTTTTCGTGGGTGTTGGATTTATTTCTGGGTCTTTGATTCAATTCCATTGATCAACTTGTCTGTTTTTATGCCAATACCATGCGGTTTTTATTACTGTTGCTCTATAGTAAAGCTTGAAGTCAGGAATGGTGATACTGCAGGGATTCTTTTATTGTACAGGACTGGTTTTACTACCCTGGGTTTTTTGCTTTTCCATATGAAATTGAGAATTGCTCTTTCAAGGTCTGCAAAGAATTGGGTCACATTTTTGATTGGAATTGCATTGAATCTGTAGATTGCGTTCCGTAAGATGGCCATTTTTACTAAGTTAATCCTACCCATCCATGAACATGGGAGATCTTTCCATCTTCCGATGTCTTCTTCAATTTCTTTCTTCAGGGGCTTGAAATTTTTGTCAAACAGGTCTTTCACTTGCTTAGTTAGAGTTATACCAAGATATTTTATGCTACTTGTGACTATTGTGAAGGGTGTTGTTTCTCTAATTTCTTAGCTCATTTATCATTTGTGTAAAGGAGGGTTACTGATTTTTTTTTTTTAGTTGATTTTGTATCGGGCCACATTGCTGCAGATGTTTATTAGCTGTAAGAGTTCTCTGGTAGCATTTTGGGGATCTCTTATGTATACTATCATATCATCTGCAAATAGAGATACTTTGACGTCTTCCTTTCCAATTTGTATCCCCTTGATCTCCCAAATTTGTCTTAATGCTCTAGCTAGAACTTCGAGTACAATGTTGAATACATTTTCTGTATGTATTCTTTCTGTGAATGGACAGCCTTGTCTTGTCCCTGATTTTAGTGGAATTCCTTTAAGTTCCTCTGCATTTAATTTGATATTGACTACAAAAAAATTATTAAAACAAATATTTCTAAGGAGAAAGCTAAGCTCCAACATCCATATCTCTCTGCTTTCTGACTGCCAATACAGTGTGACTATTAGGGTGATCTGAAAACTGCTTGAACTCAATTGTTAACTGCTTACCCCTGTCTTACTTACTTTACAAGCCCAGTCTCATACCCAAAATGACTTTTGTAACTCTTGCGGCTAAGTCATCTCTGATTGGTTAATTAAAGTTACCTTGACCAGGAGTGAGACAGAGAGAGAGGTAGGCGGGGCTAAGGTTGGGGGGCTTTTGGGGCAGGAAAAAGATCAAAAAAGGAGGAAGCCACAAGTGAGGCAGAGAATCAGGAGGAGAGAAGAGGATGGCAGACGGGATGGATTAAAGATGGAGGAGAAGCGCACATGGCTGGGAGCAACCTGCTCAGGAGACCAGCCGACATGGAACATATGTGCAAGTATTACGGGGTTTTATCTGGGGAAGTAGAAAGTTAACCTACAGGGTTCAGATTGCCATGTCCCAGGCTTAGGGGCTTAGTAAAATCCAACAGGTCTCTGTGTATGTATTAATTTCAGGCTAATGCAGGACTCCACCGACCCAAGTAATCATATGAACCAATGGTTTACTCAAGCCACGTGGAACTGTGATGTGGAAGTGTAAGCCTTCCCTGGTTGATTTTGGACATAATATTTTCTCTCACCAATAGAATCCTTAAACTAAGACACCAAATCATGGCTTCAAGTCAATAGACAAACACTTCGGAGAAGCCAATGATCTCCCAGTCACACACACACAGTCCTTATTGTCTTTTCCCTTCTGCCTTGTTTATATTAGCTCTTCACCTTTCTACCTCCAGAGACTGAATCGGAACTTATTTTCCAAGGCTCAGGTCAAAGTCTAAAATTATCCTGTCATGTAAGTTGGGCCAATTAAAATCAATAGCTGTTGTGGTTAGGTTCTGACTCTGTGTGAGCCACTGTACAGTCCCTTAAATGTGGATGATAAATCCCACCTCATGGAGTACTGTTCAAGTCAATAATCTGATATATACAAAGGGCATACCCTGAAGTAGGTGGGAAATGCAATAAAAAGTGACTGAGATGCCATGAATCATGCCATTGAAATGTCACAATGACATTTTGTTAATAGCCAAGATTGCCTTGCCTTGACCACCAGAGAGAGAATAAGAGTGAGGAAGTGGTTTGGAGAAAGAGAGACCCAACCAGTTCCTCCCCAAGTCTACTGGCACGACTTTCTGAGCCTTAGGCAAATAAAAAAAAAAGTTTTGTTCCAAATGGCTCCTATTACCTGCTCAAAGACTTGTTCTTTACATTTCCATGATGTGTGTCTCTTACGTGTCTCTTCACTTCCCTGTTCTGGGCACCAAACGAGGAACTCAGACAGCACTCGGAAAATACAAGTTCTTTCCAAGTGCAAAACTGTCTGGGGGACTTAAAAGAAGGCTCTGTCTTAGTGGGCAGGGCTCTTCTCCAAGTCTCAATTCCTGTAGAGATAGCAGACATCATGCCTTCACTCTGCCAGCATGGGTCTAGGGAGTCTAGAGTCTAGACCGTGCCTCAAAAACAACAACAAAGAAACAAAGGGGTACCCTCATGCACCCCCACATACCGTCTCTTCGGTGCTGAGTTCTTGTTTCTGGAAACCAAATGCAATTTAAGGAGGGGGGGAGTTGGAGGGGTTATCATAACGTAATGCCAAACATGTGGCTGTCACCCTAAACCTGTGACAATCCTTTCACACATCCCAGTGCCGGAAAATTAGCAATTTAAATCTCTCTTTGAACTGTGCAGTGGATTTACTCCTTAGAGCATCTAAAATAGAGAGAGAGAGAGAACCAACAGAAGAAAAAAAACCCTCCATTCAATTACACCAGGTTAGAATGCTGTGATTTACATAATAAATATTAGTTAAAAAGTATAACTGAGAACAAGAGCTGTTTAGAACCTAAGAGACTCTAGCCAGCTGGAGCATGTCAAACACGGTTCTGACAGGCCTTGCCCTACCCCCATTCCCTCTGTGTAGAATTAAATTTTAAATAATTACCAGTATTTATATTGTGATTATTTGGTTGGCGGTGTTAATCCTTAACCTGTCATTATAAATGAACACACAGAGACACCTTTTTAACAAGCCTTATCCTGGATTGTGCAATCTTAGCCCATCTAAGCTAGCTTACAATTCTATTCCCCAAATGGCTGTTATCCTCCACACTATGCCAAAGTTCCAGGCCATGTGGAGATACGATTTTTCAATTAACCCACAGTGTGTCTCCTTCTCTCTTCTCTTTCCTTCTCTTAGGGCTGGAGAGATGGCTCAGCAGTTAAGAGCACTGGCTAGTGCTCTTCCAAAGGTCCTGAGTTCAGTTCCCAGCAACCACATAGTGGCTCACAACCATCCACAGTGTGATATGATGCCTTCTTCTGGCTGCAGGTGTACATGCAAATAGAGCTCTCATGCATTAAATAAAAACAAAAACAAAAACCATACTCTTTCTTTTTCTTCACTACCCTCCTCTCCCCAAAAGCCCCCAGACCTTAGCTCCACCTACCTCTCTTTCTGCCCAATCACAGGCCTCAGCATTTTATTAAAGCCAATCAGAGACAATGGTTAGCAAGCAAGGTAACACAGCATCACTTGGTGTATGTGGGTATGGCCTCATACAGCAAGTAGACCTCGGGAGTAAATTAATTAACATTTAGAATACATAAGAGATCACCCCATCACCTCTGCCTTGCTAAAAACCGTTAGATTACATTCCTAAAGCTATCCCCTAAGGTCTATTCCTTTATTTGGCCACTTCCTCCTCCTGAGGCTGACCACCAATGTCCAGCTATCGAAGTATTGAAGTCCAGCAATCAAATGCCCCCTTTGGCTCACCTAATCAACAGGCCCAATTAAAATTAAACACCTCATCGTAACTTGGGGTTTCCCCTTGTACCTTTATAAACCGACATTTTCCTATGGGCCACGTCTGTCTCCTCTCTGTCCAGAGGCAGTCCTTTGTCCTCCCCTCTCATATCTACAGTAAAAAACTTAACCGTATCATGGAGTGGTCATGTTGGCAGCTTCTTGCACAGTGTCTGTTTTTAAAAATACAGTGAATTCCTGCTGCTACTTCTACGCTGGCAAAATGATCCAATCCAGGCCAAATTAAGTTAATATAGAGGCAGGTTTATTGGATACAAGAGAGAAAGAGAAATAGTGTGCACACGTAAAGAGAGAGAGGGAAGAAGAGAGGCAGAGAGATCAAGCCCCCAAAATGCCTGGATTACATAGGAAAGGACTTCTGGGGGCAGGGCATGCTTGTAACAGGCAGAAACTGAGGCATGCTGGGAGAACGTGGAGGTCAGGTCCATCCCTAACACTAAGAAGGTAACCTTGAATTTCTCGTGTTCCTGCCTCTGTCTCCTGGGTGTGAATGCTGAGAGTGTAAGGAAGTGCTGTCTCACCTCCTCTGGTTTTCCTAGTTTCCAAATATGGTGATTATAAATATTCTGAACTATTCATCCCAAGAGTGATATATGAAACGCCCTTCTGGTGACAAAGGCCTGGGAAGGTGTGTTTTGTCCTGCGTGGACAAGGGTGACCTTGATTAGGTCTTGATCCTTCTCTGTCTTCTTCCTGTGTGCTAGGATTACGGGCAAGCACTACCATGCCTGGCTTCAAAGTCCTGAGCACTAGCCAGCTTTGTTGACTATAGTCATAATTAAAATTTCAATTTCATGCTAGGCATAGGTGTTATAGTAGCGTGGAAGGCTCATTAAGGAAAAGCTGTTGTCTCTGAGCCAAAAGAAAGGGATCTACCTCTAAGTAGGAACATGGTATTGTTTCCTCCCTTAAGTGTTAATCTGGAGCCGGGCAGGTGGTGGCGCACAACTTTAATCCCAGCACTCAAGAGGCAGAGGCAGGCAGATCTCTGTGAGTTCGAGGCTAGCCTAGATTACAGAGTGAGTTCCAGGACAGCCAGGGCTACACACAGAGAAACCCTGTCTCAAAAAACAAACAACCCCCCCCCCAAAGAAAAGAGTTAATTTGGAAAACACACACACATATAAGAAAAAAGTCAATTTGCCTAAGACTGTCCCTGGGGTATGTGAAGTCCCAGACAAATACATTTTAGGTGGTGGTGGCACTTGCCTTTAATCCTATCACGTGGGAGGCAGAGGCTGTCGGATCTCTGTGAGTTCGAGGCAAGCCTGGTCTACAGAGTGAGTTCCAGGACAGCCTCGGTGTGGTAAGAGTTTTGTTTATTAAAAAAAAACCAGTTATGAGAATGTTTTTGTTTAATCTCAGATGTGAAGCTGCTTCAGTCACGAGCACAGGTGTAAATTATTAACTGTGCCTTGTGAGCTAGCACGGGCATGGCTTAGCCAGCAGAGCAAGTTTAACTCTAAGGACTTGCAAGAGGGATAAAAAGTCAATGCCCTGAGGAGAGAGGGGGCTACAAAAGAAGAAAAAGGTTGCTGCTCTCCCTGATGCTGGTGCTCCCTCAAAACTGTTGCTGGTTCTTCCTGCTGCTGTTTCCTGATTTGCTGGACTCCTGGATATTGTGACTACTGAGACTAGTATTGCTCCCAAAGAACCCAATGACCCTAATCAGCAGAAAGTTGCTCAAACAGAACTCCGTCCTTTTCCCCTTTAACTTTCCTTCTCTCTCACATAGTACTGGGAGGGTTGAAAGGGACAACAATTGAAGGGGAAGAAGTATTAAGTATACTAAAATAATTAGAGTGAATAGTAAAACAAAAATAATAAAAGTCACCTTGCTACACCTCAACTAACCTAAAGAGATAGGAGAATAGTTAGCCCTTTAATGAGATAATACACTTTTCTCCCCAGAACTACTGCCCCCCAGCACAGTCCCTAGAACTTTAGTGGTATTCTGTTGGGTCTCCAGACTCAGGAAGGGTTAACTTTTCCTTGTTCTTCTCTTCTGTTTTCTTTCAAATGCTGGCCAGAGCCTTTGAAAGAAAGTGTGCTTTTCCTTGTACTTTGATCTTTTTCACTTTCTCCAAAGCTTCTCTCCTTGCTGTCTGACTGTCTGTGGAGTTGCTGGCTATAATATTGCTTAACTCAATTGGCATGGCTTTTTCTGTTTCTCTATTCTGTCTCTTTCTGTCTCTCTCTCTCTGTGTCTCTGTCTCTCTCTCTCTGTGTGTGTGTGTGTGTGTGTGTGTGTGTGTGTGTGTGTCTCCTGCTCTCCCCTTCTAGCAGCTGCTAAGATTTACCTGCCCTGGCGTTGGGGTTTATCTGGAAGCTCCTTTGTGTTCAAATGTTAATTACTGGACTCCCAAGATCTGGTTACAACCCAGATTAGCACATTCTCGCATTCACCAAGTGATGCTGTGTAACCTTGTCTGCTACTATATCCCTGATTGGCTAAATGAAGTTGCCTACAGCCTGACTAGGCAGAAAAGAGGTAGGCAGGGCCAAGGTTCACAGGCTTGGGGGTGAGAGAGCCACAAGGAGGAGGGGGGGGGGGAGGAAGAAGAGGCAGAGGCCATGGGTTAGTGTGGACAAGAAGCACACGTGGCCAAGAGCAGCCTGCTCTGAGGACCAGACCAAATGGAACAGATGCAAGTATTATAGGGTTTTACCTAAGGAAGCAGAAAGGTAGCTTAGAGTGTTAAGATCTGCCCAGCCCCAGTGCTTAAGGCTTATTAAAAATCTAACAGGTTTCTGTGTGTTTATTTAGAATATAGTGGTTTAAGGAACTACCACCGACTTAGTAATTATATGAATCTATATTAGTATTTTAGAATTCCTTCTACACCCTGGTGCTTTCCTTTTAAACTCAAATTATCCTTGACCTTCTGTTTGAGTCCTTCTTTGTGTTTGTTTGTTTGTTTGCTTGCTTGCTTGTTTTTGAAGCAGGGTCTCAGTATGTAGACCTGGGTGGTCTGTGACTCACTAAGTAGACCAGGCTGGCCTACAACACAGAGACCTGCCTTCCTCTGTCTCCTGAGTGCTGGGATTAAAGGTGTAAACTACCACTTCCAGTTTGAGTCCATTCTTAAATTCTTTTTCTTTTTTCTTTAAAAAAAAAAAATGTGAGCCGGGCGGTAGTGGCGCATGCCTTTAATCCCAGCACTTGGGAGGCAGAGGCAGGCGGATCTTTGTGAGTTTGAGGCCAGCCTGGTCTACAAAGTGAGTCCAGGACAGCCAAGGATACACAGAGAAACCCTGTCTCGGAAAACAAAAACAAAAAAAAAAAATGTGTGTGTGTGTGTGTGTGTATGCCAGTTGTGAGCTGCCTGCCACAAGTGTTGTGCTAGGTCCCCTGACAAAGCAGCAAGTGCTTTTAACCACTGAGCCATCTCTCTAGCCACAGCTTCCCAAATTCTTTTATTAATGAGACTAAGAATTGTGGTAGAAGTTAGGCCTTTTTAATGAAATTAGTAGGCAGTTCAGCTTTGCATAGGCATTTGGAA
Organism: Lophiomys imhausi; assembly: GCA_907164525.1. Classification (NCBI taxonomy): domain Eukaryota; kingdom Metazoa; phylum Chordata; class Mammalia; order Rodentia; family Muridae; genus Lophiomys; species Lophiomys imhausi. Next base: position 12,382,878 of record CAJQZJ010032563.1, read on the forward strand.
TGGTGTCCTCTGAGGTTGCAGAAACATGAACTGCTCTGTTGAAGGGGTGTGGCTAAGAAACCATGAAATTCACGGAGATGACTTTGGTTGCCACAGCAACAGGACTGCTGGGAAATCATGAGAGACTTTAGACCCTCTGCCAACTATCAAGAGATAAGACAATTTATAAGCCAGAGACTCCACTGTGGTCGCCCCTCTTCCTCCTGCCCTCACCGACTGAGAACTCAGGCTGGAGAAGCACACAGCAAGCTACACCATTAACCGAATTTACATACAACCTGCATAGAAAGAGTCTTTCAAGGCATCTGACTTAGAGTTCCAGAGAGCCAAAAAAGGCAGCGAGGTGAGTGAAGTTCGGAAGCTGCAATGGAGAGGCTTTCAGCCGTGAGGTTTGCCCGGGGCCAAAGAGACCATACAGTCGAGTCTCAGCTGATGGAAAAAGCCGCCCTCAGCTGGCAGTTGGAACAGACTGACTTTATAAACCGGTCACAATTTGGTGGTGGAAATAAACTGGCCTTACAAACTGGCAAAGTAAGGCCCAAGGGACTTTAAGTTTAAAAGATACTACCTGATGGGACTGTCGTAAACCAAGTCACCGTACGCAGACCTATGCTAAGAATATTAATATACTTTTAAGAAAGTTAAAATAGTGTTAGTTAAGTGTTCTTAGATAGGTATTAGAATGTTCTTAGATAGATTATAGATGATCGATTATAGGTTTTAAATTATAGGATTTAAGTATTTTATAGATCTATAAATTTAAGTGTTATAAATAAAAATATTCTGTTACAAGGAATTCTAGGAGGGACCCTGATTTCCCTGGTGTCATAGTGAGGGAGGCCTGTAATCCCAGCATTTAGGAAGTAGATCCAGAAGGATCACAATTTCAATGTCACTATGGGCTATATATTGACACTCTGTCTTTTTTTTATTTATTTTTTTTAATAAGTACTTTATTTTGACACTCTGTCTTGAGTGAAGGAATTCAGTTCAATAATAGTGAAAATAACTTCCCCCTCCATCTCAGACCTTCTAACACAAAGGTCTTTGGGCCCCAGGTTAAGAATTTTTGCCCTAATAACCCGCGGCTTGTTTATTTTGAAGAGGTGTAAGCATTGCATTAAAGTGTAAGTGGAGGGCAAGAAATGGGATCACTTACATCTCTATATCTGTGACAGAATCTCTTGTAGTCCAGGGTGATTTTGAACTCACTGTGTAGTTTAGGATCACTTTCAGCTGCTGATCTTCCTCCTCCCACTTTCAAAATGCTGACATTGCAGTGTGTGCCACCATAGCTGGCTCTGTCAGCCATTAATAAGGCTGTTGAGAAGGGGGGACCAGTGAGCTCCCCAGACACTTGGCACTCTGCTATGCACACAGGTAAAGTGGCTCAGTCAGTGTTCTATTGCTGTGAAGAGACACCAGGACCATGGCAACTCTTATAAAGGGGTCTTAGAACTCTTAAAATTGGGGCTTGCTTACAGTTTCAGAGGTTTAGTCCATTGTTGTCATGGTGGGGAACATGACAGGTAGCACAGAGACAGACATGGTGCTGGAAGATAGCTAAAAGTTCAGCATCCAAATCTGAAGGTGGTGGGAAGACAGAGAACCAGTGACCCTGGCTTGGGTTTCTGAAACCTCAAAACCCACCCCCAGTGACAGGATTCCTCCAACAAAGCCATACCTTCTAATCCTCTCAAATAGTGCCACTTCCTATGAGTTATGGGGGCCATTTAAGAAGGTGGACTGGGGCTAGAGAGATGGCTCAGAGGTTAAGAGCACTGACTGCTCTTCCAGAGGTCCCAAGTTCAATTCCCAGCAACCACATGGTGGTTTACAACCATCCACAATGCTATCTGGTGCCCTCTTCTGGCCTGCAGGTATACCTACAGACAGAACATTGTATATATAATAAATAAATAAATCTTTAAAAAAAAAATGAGACCTGTGGAAACATGGAGGCAACATGTCAGGCCCTGAGTGCACAGCTGAAACTACGCTATTATTTCTGCATCTTAGGAATTTGGGCTGAGGCTAACCTCCAAGCTCCCTGCCTGCAAGGAGTGTACCCATGAGGCTTCCTCTCATTTGTTACAGTGTCCCGGACTTCCTCCTAAGGGAGTTTGCTTTTGTATATGTGACTCAGCTCTTCAGAGGGAACCCATGAAAATCATGTGAAATGAGCTTAACTTTTGTACAAGTTGTGTGTCAGCAACCCAGCAGGCTAGGTGACCCTGCATTTCCAATGAAGAATGGAAAACAGAGATTATTCAAGATTTTCTATTAGATTTTAAAAAGGAAAATACAAGTCACTATTCTTTGTGAGTCTCCATGTTGTAGCAAATAAAGAGCAAAGGTGGGTGTCTTTGTTCCAAATATGTATGATTAAATGATAACCCCCTTTTTAAAAAAAAATCTCAAAGTGGGGTGTATGCTGTTAACTTCTATTGTAGCTCACGCTATTCTACATCTGGAATGAACTTTTGTCGGCTTGTCTAGGTGATGCAGAGGGGGAACTGAGGACTGTGATTTTAAGGATACCATAGAGCAGGAGTTGCCCTCAAGGAAAGGCTGGCTAGCTGCAGTTTGTGGAGCAAATGACTTTCACTTGTCAGCTCCTCCAAGTTCAGTGGCTTCTTCTGAGGTTACATACTTCTAGGTCAGTGAAAGGTTATGAAAAGCAGGGAAAACATAGGCATTGTCACTTGCCCTAGGCAAACTGACAAGGAATCCTAACTCCAGATCCACCTGCAAGGTTGCCAAAGGCTTCCTTGTGCTGATACCATAACTAACTTCTTCCTTAGGACCATCTTGCTTCCTCTTACATCTCATGGCAGGTGCTGATAATTAATAACCATCCTGCATTCCAAATTTCCAGAGGCCCTGATCTCCCACACTGGGTGCTGGGTATGATCTAAGAAAGTAGACAATACGGTGAGGTTTGGGAATTGGATCACAAACCACTGGGCCACTTTTAAGACCCCATTCACTGGTGCCCCGTAGAACTATTAGCATAGGTGGCACTTCAGTGGTTAAGACCTTCTGGAAAGGTGTGCCAATAGGAATGGCGAACTAGCGGGTACGATATATTAAACATTTGAGACTTTGAAGAAAAGGCTGTTGGGGGTCACAAGATTGAGTGTCTGTTGCTGTTCAGTTTCTGCAGAAAGGAAAGGGGCAGCTATGAGGACCAAGGAGCCTTGATGGCTGCAATCAAAGCTCCTTCAGCCTTGCAATGATAGCACAGAATAAGTTTAAGACTTACAGAGCCAGTCACTGAACGTTGGGAAAGGCCAGTCTGTGTTAAGGTCAGGGCCAAAATTAGAGAGAAATCCTTTAACCCTAAGAGATGAAATGCTTAGCCCTTGTGGATGTCTGCAAAGATTTAACATTCCACTCTCTGATCTTCCTAAGCTGTCAGCTATGCTATGTAACTGAAAATTTTGTTAACCCATTTTTATTAATACTTATGTACCTATTACCTAAGAACTCACCCTAAGCCGTTTGAAAGGATACCAAGCTGTGGGTCCTCAGGGCACTTGGTCTGCAGTCTGTCTGCAGGAACCCCACAATCAGTCACTCGGTGGTCACCTGGCTACTGCAACTGCCACCTCTCCACTATAGCTTGGACTCAAGGCCTCCTAAGTCAGCCTT
>CAJQZJ010032563.1:12390757-12402129 GCA_907164525.1 Lophiomys imhausi
AGAAGAAGAAGAAGAAGAAGAAGAAGAAGAAGAAGAAGAAGAAGAAGGCAAGCTAGGCTTCAGTGTGCCTCTTTCCCTGCTTCCTGACTGTTGACAAAATGTAACCAGCCACTTCTGACTGTAGTCACAGCTAGAGCTGCTCTTGCAACCATGCCTTCCCCTCTGTGATGGACTGTATCCTCAAGCTGTGAGCCAACATAAACCCTTCCTTTCTTAGGTTGCTCTTTTTAGGTGTTTGTTACAGGAAAGACATAATGAGTACAGCCTGTATGGTAGCAGGAATGATGTCCATTCTACTGATTGGGCATCATTCATTAGATCTCTTCTCCCAGAGTTTGGGGTGGGTACAAACATACAATGATACAGTGAGACCCTGCTTCAGATAAATGGACAAACTAGTTTGAATTTCTGTGGTGGTTTGCATGAAAATGGCCCCCATAAGCTCATAGGGAGTGGCACTGTTGGGAGGTGTGGCCTTGTTGGGGGAAGTGTGTCACAGGAGGCGGGTTTTGAAGTTTCAAATGCTCAAGCCAGACCCAGTATCACTCTTCCTGCTGCCCGAAGATCTGGATGTTCAGCTCCTTCTCCAGCACCATGTCTGCCTGCACACCACCCTGCTTCCTGCCATGACAATAATGGACTAAACCTCTGAGCTAGGAGGCAGTTTTAATTAAATGTTTTTCTTTAGAAGAGTTGCTGTAGTTATGGTGTCTCTTCACAGCAATAGAAATCCTAACTAAGACATTTCCATTTTGGTTCATTCAATTTCTATAATAATAACTATTATTATCACTACTGTTATATCAATATATCAAAATGTTATATCAATAGTAATAATGATAACTATTATTGTCATTATTATTATTAGCAGTAGTAGTTGTTTGGGTTTTTTGTTTGTTTGGTTGGTTGGTTTTTGTTGGTTTTTTTTGGGGGGTGGTTTGAGACAGGATTTTTCTGTCTGTAGCCCTGGCTGTCCTGGAACTCACTCTGTAGACCAGGCTGGCCTCAAACTCAGAGATCCACCTGCCTCTGCCTTCCAGGTGTTGGGATTAATAATATGTGCCACCACCCCTGACTTTGAGATTTTATTTTATGTTATATGAGTGTTTTGCCTGCGTATATATCTGGGAGTCACTTACCTGCAGTATTAGAAGAGACCAGAAGAGGACATCAGATCCTCTAGGACTGGAGTTGCAGACAGTTGGGAGCTGGCATATGGGTGCCTGGAACAGAATCCAGGTCCTCTGGGGGAACAGCCAATTCTCTTAACGGCTGAGCCATCTCTCCAACCCCAGACAGGCTTTTTTTTATCCAGACAGGACTTCATTGTATAGCTCAGGTTTACCTGGAACTTATTGGACCTAGTTGTTGGATGGTTACTCATGAGTAACTATCCAAGCCAAATCAGCTGCCATCTTGGGGCGTTCAGCTGTGCTCCCTTGCAAAATATCATCCCAATTGAGTTTGTTGACGGTTTACACCCTTCCTAGGGACAGACTATGAGCTGGCCCCTGATTATCTAGCTGTCCCCTCTCACCTGGCCACTTTGCACATGCTCTAAAGGAGGGGATAGAGCAACAGATCCTAGGGCCAGGCTCTATTTAAGGCAATGACTCTCCACTGTCCTAATGCTGAAGCCCTTTAAGACAGTTCCTCATGTTGTAGTGACCCTCAACCATAAAATTATTTTGTTGTTACTTCATGACTGTAATTTTGCTACTGTTATGAATCATTGTGTAAATATCTGATATGAGACCTCTGTGGGGTCAGGACCCACAGGTTGAGAACCAATGGTCTAAGGCCTCATCCCTGCTAAGGCTTCTCAGACAAAGCTGGTTAGGGGAGGGTGCTCACACCTCATCTCTGCTCCGTAGCGAAGCCCAATAATTCATCCACTCCCCCAGAGTGAATTTGGCAGAGTTGCACCTCCGTTTATTGAGTTGTTATTTTGGGGGACCATGGGAGGGATTTTTAGCAACATGAGGCTGGCCTTGAACTTGTGGAAATCAGAACCTCCTGCTTCAGCCTCCTGAGTGCTGTAGTTACAGTACTGCACCACCATCCCTGGCTTGAGGATTTGTTTTAGATGGTTTAGTTGTTGAGGGCCCTGAAATCAACTTCTGACAGCCATTACCTAGACCTCCGTAGTGCACTTTATTCTCTCCACAGCCTGAAACTTGTGTCCACAGCCATGGATGGCATATCAGATGATCTCACTGTGTCGAGGGATGAACTACAAAAGCGGTTCTTCAGTGAACCTAAAACTTGGTCATAAGTTAGAGGTTGACCAAAGAGGAGAATAGTTGTTGTTTTTCTTCTTTGGGGGGGTTGCGTATTGTTTGGTGTTTTAATGTTACAGATTGCACATTAAAAGTCTGCCTGAGAGCCGGGCATGGTAGCGCACGCCTTTAATTCCATTACTTGGGAGGCAGAGGCAGGTGGATCTCTGTGAGTTCGAGGCCAGCCTGGTCTACAAAGCAAGTCCAGGACAGCCAGGGCTGTTACACAGAGAAACCCTGTCTTGAAAAAACAAAAAAACAAAAAAAGTCTGCCTGAATCGTATGTTGAAGGCTTGGTCCCCAGCTATTGGGAAGTGACAGGAATGTTAGAAAGTGGGGCCTGCTTAGAGGAAGTAGGAAGCTGGTGATGTAACTTTGAAGGCTATATTTTGTCCCTTGGTCCTTTCATATCCCTCTCTCTTCCCTTTCTGGCCACTCTCAGTTGAGCAGCCTGGCTTCCCTGAGACTCAGAAAGGGCCAGAAACAATGTAGCCAGGAAGCCATGGCCTGAGACCTTTGAAGCTGCGAGTAACAACGAATCTTCCCGCCCTTGGATTTACTTCTTAGGTGTTTCACTGCAGCACAGCACAGCACAGCCAATACAGAAGACTGTTGCTGAGAGAGATCCAGTGTTTTGGGTTCCTACATAAGCAAACCAGAGACCAAGCAGACAATGAAACAAAACTTTCCAGTCAGAGGGCACCAGCTGTCCTCTAAGATGTTTCTGCGCTAATTCAGACGTGTCCATCTTTATCTCGTCTGTGCATAACAGCTCAGCACCCATGCTTGCAGTGGTTCTCCACCTTTCTCTCTGTGTAAATGTTCCCATATGTGTGCACATGGGACACAGGTGCACATATGTTCATGTAGACTCTAGAGTCAACATTGGGTGTCTTCCTCAAGCACTGCCCACCTTTAATAGTTTTTCCTTTTTTGAAACAGAGTTTCTTTGTGTATTCCTGGCTGTCCTGGAACTCACTCTGTAGACCAGGCTGGCCTCAAACCCACAGAGGTCTACCTGCCTCTGCCTCCCAAGTGCTGGAATTAAAGGTATGCGTCATCATACGTTACTGGCTTACTTATTTTTAACTGTAGCTCCATTTCTTCAGCCCCAGACCTCTACATTTTTTGAAATTACATTTTATGTACTTATTTGTGTACAAACTACATTTTGTTTGCTTATTTTGTATCTGTGTGTGTATGTAAGAGGTCAGAGGACATCCTGTAAGAATTATCCTCTCCTTCCACCATCTAGGTCCCTAGGATTGAACCTCGGGCTTGGCAGCAGGCTCCTTTACCTGCTAAGACATCTTTTTGGTTCTCCATCTTTTTCCCCCAGCTTTTTCTCCTTCTTTCTTTCTTTATAAAAAACATTTATTTATTTACTTAGTGTGTGTGTGTGTGTGTGTGTGTGTGTGTGTGTGTGTGTGTGTCTGTGCTCGGATTTCCTGAAGCTGGAGTTACAGGTACTTATGAGCTACCTGGTGTGGATGCTAGGAACCAAACTCAAGTCCTGTGGAAAAACAGCAAGTGCTCTTAACCACTGAGGTATCTTTCAGCCCCTTCTTGATGTTTTGATTCTGGGGCTCGCCATCTGTACTAGACTAGCTGGCCAGAAAGTAAGTCTTGGGGAGTTTCCTGTTTCCACCTCCAGTGCTACTATTTCAGGCACACACCATACCATCCATCCTTCAGGTGGATTCTGGGGTTATGAACTCGGGTCCTCATGCTTGTGTAGCGCTTTATGGACCAAGCCACCACCTCAGCTCTGTTTTTGGTTTCTGATACAAGGTCTCTCCTGGAGAAACCCACATCCAGTAGGAAAGTCTGAAAAGGAAAAGAAAAAAACAGGGGCTGCTCCTGTATTATACACCCAATCGATTGAGAAGCATGTGCGAATAGACTGAGCTAAGCCACATCTTGATTTCACCAGATCTTGCGAATAACATGGCCTGAAGAGAGGGCTGGAAATGAAATAGGAGGGTCCCTTGTTCCTCTGTGATGGCTTCCTTTTGTTTGATTTTTATTTAATGTTTAAATTAGTTTGTCTTAGAGTTTCTATTACTGTGAAGAGTCATCATGATCACAGCAACTCTTAATAAGGAAAGCATTTCATTGCAGCTGGCTTCCAGTTTCAGAGGTTTAGTCCATTATCATCATGAGGGTAAGCAGACATGGTGCTGGAGAAGGAGCCGAGAGTTCTACATCTGGGTCCGCAGGCATCAGGAAGAGAGAGTGAGCCACTGGGCCTGGCTTGAGCTTCTGAGACATCAAAGCCCGCCCCTTAGTGACACACTTCCTCCAACAAGGTCACACCTCCCAATGGTGCAACTCCTGGTGAGCCTATGGGGACCATATTCACTCAAACCACAACATTGTTCTTATTTTTGTGTTACTCATATGGGTGTTTTGGCTGCACGTGTGTATGTGCCCCGTGTATGTTTGATGCCTGAAGAGGTCAGAAGAAGGCATCAACTCACAGAACTGGAGCTACGGATGGTTGAGAGCCACCATGTGGGTGCTGAGAAACAAACCCAGATCCTCCACTCAGCAAAGTGCTGTTAACCAGTGAGACATCTGTACAGCCCTCGTCTGATTTTTAAAAAGAAATACACACCAATCTGTTTGAGTTTATATCACTTCAACTCTAATACTAGACAAAAAACTCAGCTCCCGTACAGCCCCAACCGCTTTTATGTTGTTGTCCTCGCAAATTATATCTTTATGCATCGCATACTTATTAACAGATCTATAATTATTGTTTATGCATCTGCATGTTAGCTCATGAGGGAGAGATGTTACAACCCAGAAAGCGCAACAGGGTTGGGTTTGTATTAAACTATGTGGTTGCATACACCAGTGCATTGTATTTGTTTGTGGAGCTTCAAGCCACTGTCTAGAGTCTCTTATTTTTTCTATTGAAAGGACCCCTGTCACCACTTCTTGCTGACAGGTCTACAAAATGTACAGGTCAAAGCAAGGGACGTGAGCCCCGGTGGTTCACCTTGGGAGGGGTGGGCCTTGAAAGCTCCATCCTAGAAGCTCACCGGAAGACTCAGAGGAGAGCCTCATTCAGGCTTTGAACAGACAACCAAGGCATTTTTCCCTTGTTGTTTTGAGACAGGGTCTCATACAGCCTCAGCTGGCTTCCTTGCTGTGTTGCAAAGAATAGCTGTGAACTCTTGACCTCCTGCCCCCGCCTCACAAGCACCGGGGTCACAAGTGTTTGTCAACAGGCCTTCTTTGTCACCTATGTCTTCATCCTGATTCCTCTAACTATCCATGTAACTGTGGTTATGGGTCCCTTAAGAACAGCACTAACATCAAAGAGACCCCGGGGGCTGGCAAGAGAGCTCAGAGAGGAAAAAAAAAAATAGCACTCTCTATTCAAGCCTGATGACTTGAGTTCAATTCCCAGAATCCACAGAAAAGTGGAAAAGAAACCCAACTCCACAGGTTGTCCTCTGATTGCTATGCTCACACTATGGCACGCATGCCCCTATACACTTGAATGAAAGAAAGACAGGAAGAAAGAAAGAGAAGAAAGTTGCTAGAAAGCAAACACAGTAAGCACCATCTATAAACCAGAAAGCCCTCAGCACCTTGATCTGAAACTCCTAGCCTCCCATTCATAGTATTTTACTATAGCAACCTGAACCAATTAATAGTACTGCCTTAACCCCTGTTTACACAAAAGATAAGAATGGTGTGGTCACCCAGGACCACAGAGCTGGTAAGAGCAGAAAGCTCTAAAACCTCTTCTGTGTTTATCTTACATCTTTTTTTTTTTTTTTAAACTAAAAGTTGTTTGTTTGTTTGGAGGACAGGGTCTTACTCTGCAACCCAAACTAGCCTTAAATTTGCTATGCAGGCCAGTTTCCTGCCTCAGCCTCAAAGCCTGAGGTCAGGATAAAGGATTTTTTATTCTAAAACACGGTAGAGAAATTGAATGTAATAATACATACCAGTCAAAATGCCTAAGATGTTGGTCAACCTCTGATATGCATCCTTTGAAGCCAGTCTGGGTTACTTGAGACCTTGTCTCAAAAACAACCATCAAGCCTGGTGCGGTGGCCTACGCCTTTAATCCCAGCACTTGGAAGGCAGGGGCAGGTGGATCTCTGTGAGTCCAAGATTAGTCTGGTTTACACAGTGAATTCCAGGCGAGCCCAGACTACATAGTGAGACCTTATCTCAAACAAATAAAATAAAAACCACAGTAGAGAATCAGCCTTGACTAGAAAGGGGGTGGGGCTTAAGTTTATTAAAGCTTAAGATGTACAAATTCTATACAAAGACTACTTTTTAATTATATTAATGCAGGCAATCAGTAGCCATCTTAAAAATCAATTTCTCAAAATGCACAGTGAGCAAAAGAACATACTATGTCCTTGAAGAGTTTACCATGTGACACGCTCAACAGGCTGAACAGAGGGACCTTACTGCTGTGGAGGCCAGCCTGAATTATGTAGTGAGACACTGTGTAAATAAGAAAAGAAGTGAGAAGATTAAGGGACAAATGACAGTTCCACGTTGGTTTTGATAAAACTGCTCTCAGGTACCTTAGCTTACTGGTCTACCTAAACAGGGGAGCATATTTCCATCTGCTCAGGGAGCAATGAAGACAAATGACTAAAGAGGTAATGTCTTCAAACAACATGGATGTATTTGTTTATATGTGTACACACATGTGGAGGCCAGATGTTGTTGGTGGGTGTCTTCAGTCACTCCCCACTTTATTTTTTGAGACATGGTACCTCACTGATCCTGGTTCTCATCAATTCGGGTAGGCTGGCTGGTAAAGGAGCTTCAGGAACCTGTCCTCTTCTCTCTACCCCACCAACACCAGGATTACAGATGTGAGCCAATGCATCCAGCTTTATTTTATTTATTTTTATTTATTTTTCTCATCTGGGCCCTCAGGATTGAAGTCAGGTCAGGTCCGTAGGTTATTTAGGTAACACTTTTACTGTCTGTAGAAGTAACTTTTATTTGCCTGAAATAATTGTCATCTCAGGCGCTTACTGCCTTTGTTTGCTAACCTAGGCCAAGTCCTGGAAGCTTCTAGCCTCTGTACAATCTAATCCAGGCCAAGAATGTTTTCAGCTTCTGAGCCTTACTACTGAATAAGCTCACCCTTTCTAACTCTTTCTGAACTACAGCTGGCTGGCTCAACTCAGCCGTTCTGGCTCAAACTCCTCTCCAAGCTGACTGATTCAAACTGGCTTCTCTGAATTGCTCTCAAACTAACTAGCAATCTTTTCTAATCTTCTGGCTCCTTCTTATTCTCTGGCTCATTCTGTCTTCACCTGAGCCTTGATTGTTCTTCCTCTGCAACCTTCTCTGTACAACCATCCCAGTAAAATGCTTCCTCCTTTCTCTCCCTCTGTGCTGCTTGCTCCCTTAAGTAGCTTCTCTTTCCTCTCTGTTCTCATGAAGAGCTGGGCATATCTTATTCTGTCTAATCTTTCTCTGATTCATCACTTTGTCTCCCACTCAATTAGACATCCCTTTCAAACATGGCTGCTTCCTTCTACAAACTAACTTTATCTTCATTGTGTGGGGTTAAACGTGAGTTCAAAGGGTGTGTTTGTATTCCAGCCAGAGTAGCCATGTTGTTGGATTAAAATTCCTCTACATCTTCCCCCTTTCCACCTAAGCTAAAAATTGTATACAATTTAACTATTATATCAGAAACAATTACCATACCCTAAAACTTAACAGTTCCAACGTCCTCATGAAGATCCGTTGATGCTATGATCCTTCATAGCTGAAGTTCTCATCATCTGTCTTCAGCAAATGTCCATCTCAGCATCAAGCTTTTCAGTCTGCCCATCTGATGACCTATCCAGCCGCCTTCTGCTGGTTTGTTGTGCTGTGTCCAGGCGGGGAGACCAGTTTTCTGTGCTGCTGCCTTTCAGTGTCTCTTCCTTGAGTTGTGCCTTTCACATGGAAGCTTCTCTTGCTCACATTGGATCTTTATCCATTTTGATCCAGCCCGTAGTTTTTCATCACCTGTAGAAATGTAGACAAAACCTCTTCCCCAACATAACACACTCCCTGACTTCCATTCTGATGTTAAAACATCTTTAATCTTATCCCCCCTTCCTATTTATCAAGGTACAATTAGATCTTTATGAATCCACACATAAGCTAGACATTTAGGCATTCTCATTCCCTGCCCAGCTCCATGCCAGTGAGCAGGGCAGGCTTCTTACCCATTATCAGTAGGGTCTTGATCCTCAATTTCATTAGGTACAAGAGGTTCACAATTAAGCACTTTCTGTTTTCTTCCTCTTGTCTCTCAAGTCTTTGTATTATTATAGCTAATTTTTCTTTTACAGTTACTTCTTCAACCTTTTTTGAGAAGATTGCAATTGAAGTTTAGGAGTAGTTTATTCCAAAGGAAGAAAGGAAGGAAGGAAAAAGAAAAGCAAGAAACAGCATTATTAAAATAAAATTTGCCCAGGGTATCAAGAGGAACAGAGGCCTAGGCAGGATTGATATATATGTACATTGCCCTATATATCTTGTATCTTTAGTACCTGTGGATCCTACACAGCCAGAAAGTATAAGTCTGGCTAGGAGGGAAGAGGACACAGTAGTTACATTACAATAACCCATCTTCCTGGCTTATATGGCTATGTATATTAACTCCTTCATTTGGCCCTCCTTTCCCACAACAGGTATTCTGTAAAAAATAGATGTCCAGGGCTGCGAAAATATGCCAGCCCTGAAGAGGCAAAGGCAGAGGCAGGTGGATCTCTGTAAGTTCCAGGCCAGTCAGGGTATACAGTGAGATACTATCTTAAAACCACACAAACAAGACACCCGCCCCCAATCTGAACAGTGTGTTTCTAATCAGTGGGAAGCCCTTGGTTTGGTAACTTTCATCACAAAAAGGAAAACAAAGGCTACAGGCTGCAGAGACGGCTCAGCAGGTGAAGCACTTGATGCCCTTGCAGAGGCTCTGACTTGGTTCTTAGAACCCTCATAATGGCTCATAACCATTTGTAATTCTAGCTTCAGAGGATCTAACTTCCTCTTCTGACCTCTGAGGGCATCAGGCACATTCGTGGTAAGCATATATACATGCAGGCAAAAACACTCGTATACATAAGAAATAAAGTTCAAATAGGAAGGGAAAAAAATAAGAAGGGCAGAGCTCTTCTTATACACTCACAACTTATGTAAAGTCTTTTCTTTTTTTCCCAGAGCTGAGGACCAAACCCAGGGCCTTGTGCTTGCTAAGCAAGTGCTCTACCACTGAGCTAAATCCCCAACCCCAACTTATGTAAGTCAAGAGGAAAGTTCAAGGGAACTGGAAAGTCCAAGGCACTCAAGTCATGCCTCGGAACCTGTGATGTATCTGCAGCCCTTGGCTCCACAATGTCTACATCAGCTCCTTTCTGACAATTCTCCCCTGTGGTGATAACCAGCTACAACATTTCTGACTTCATACCCTTTCCAATTCAGGAAGAAAACAGTCTCTTCCTGAGAGTGACGGAGCTTGGAGTATCCAGGGCATCTAGGGAGTTGAGTGTCCAGTCCTGATGGGGGATCAGAGTCCCCCTCACACATGCCAAGCACACAGCAGGGGTGGGGGAGGGGCAGCTCACGTAGAGGAATCCTGAGTCATGGCCCCAAGGGACAGGGACTGAGGTGCTGGTAGTATCTATAGTCCTTCCTCCCCCACAAAAACACCAAATGGCAGGAAGACTGCCAGTGTTCACAGTTTTTACTCTGAGGGATCCTAGTGGGAAGCTGGTTAGGGAGAGGGGTGAGAGAGTGGTCACGAAGGGAGCCACATCCACTGTGTGACCGCAGACACTAAATCCAGAGAATTTAATGACTTCCACAAGATGGCAATATTTTTGCACCAATGTAGGGAGGAAAACTTTGGATGATGGATGATGTCTTAGTTACTTTTCTGTTGCTATGATAAAATACTCTGGCAAAAATAACTTCCAAGAGTAAAGGTTAATTGTGCTTCACAGTTCAAGGGTAGTCCACCAAAGCTGGGAAGTCTAGAGGGAGGGAGCTTGAAGCATCTGGTCACATCTGTGTGTGAGTGGGGCACAGTAAAGAAATGGCCAGGCCACGATGGCTCCATGATATGGTTAAGGTTTTATGGCAGATGTGAGAAGCAGCCAGAGGCATCCGGAAGACTCCGGAGCACAGAGAGAAAGAAGCAGAATAGTGGATATGACCAAGGCTAGGGGAGTGGCAGAGTGGGAGAGGATAGTGGAGATAGGAGATAGCAAGACATGGAGAATAGACAACAGCAAGGGAGAGTATGAGAGAGAAGGAGAAGTGAGAGAATGGTGAGAATAGCCAGGTTCTAAGAAGGAAGGATAAGTATAAGAAGCCTGTGAGCCGGAGGTTAGGGGAAGGGAGGAGGGGAGGAGACTAGGATGCCAGTTTGGACTTTGAAATGTGTAACAGGTACTTGCGGTACCGAGGGAGCCTGAAGGCCACTGTGCACTTTGATATGCTGACAGGCATCACAGAGAGCCATATGTCCCTTCTCCCAGAGGTGAGGGAAATGACTCCTTTTGGCAGATGGGAACCAGTTTCACAAGTTCCCGAGGAATGCTGGCTTTTATCTAAGCGCCAGAAATTCTCCTATAGTCCAGGTTGAGGTCATTTCTGGATATCTGGACTGCCGATTGGAGTTTGGGGGATTACAGTTTCCTTTGGACCTGACAACACTGAATCTACAACTTGGAAGCAGAAATTGATTAATGTCTAACGCTCAGCTCAATTCTTTACTTATCCAGTCCAGGGTATGTACCAAGTAATGACGCCACCCACTCACCTTAATTAATAAAATCAGGATAATCCCACACAGGCATGTTCAGAGACCCACCCCCCAGGTTGCTTGTCAGGGTGACAATAAGTAACACACCAGGTATCCTGACCATCCCACTGATGAGACTATCACGACGAGGCATGTTTGTAAGCCCAGCACTCAGGAGGTAGAGGCAGGGTGATCAGGAATTCAAGGCCACCCTGAACACCACACACTGAGTTATATATATGTGTGTGTGTGTGTGTGTGTGTGTGTGTGTGTGTGTGTGTGTGTGTGTGTGT
>CAJQZJ010032563.1:12402139-12424061 GCA_907164525.1 Lophiomys imhausi
TGTGTGTGTGTGTGTGTGTGTGTGTGTGTGTGTGTGTGTGTGTGTGTAGATGTATTTAAGTATGTGGATGACTGTATGTATTATGTGACGATGTTGTTGTTTGGATATTGAGTATCTCCCAAAAACATACACGCTAAAACCTTGGTCCCCAGGATGGTACTATTGGGAGACGGTGGAACCTTTGAGAAGTGAGGCCTGATGGGAAGTCTTTAGGTCATTGGGGCATATCCTTGAATGGGATTAGGGGATCCTGGTCCCCTCTTTACTTCCTGTTTTTCAAGATGTGCCCCTACCCACAGGCCCAAAGCAACAGAGCTAACTGATTATGAACCGAAATTTATGAAACAGTGAACTCAAGTAAACTTTTTTTTTCCTCCCACCCTCTCTTTGAGACAGGGTTTCTCTGCATAGCCCTAGCTGTCCTGGAACTCTCTACATAGCCCAGGTTGGCCTTGAATTTACAGAGATCTGCCTGCCTCTGTCTGTCTCCAGAGTGCTGGAATTAAATGCATGCATGGGACCATACCCCTCAAGCCTCTCTATCTCTCTCTCTCTCTCTCTCTCTCTCTCTCCCTCTCTCTCTCTCTCTCTCTCATAGGTTTTTCGAGACAGGGTTTCTCTGTGTATCTCTGGCTGTCCTGGACTCACTTTGTAGACCAGGCTGGCCTTGAACTCACAGAGATTCATCTGCCTCTGCCCCACTGAGTGCTGGGATTAAAGGCGTGCTCCACCACGCCCAGCAGCTTTTCTCTTTCTAAGCTAACTATCCCAGGTGTTTTGCTACGGTGACAAAAAGCTAACACCATGCACGTATATATAGAAAGAGATTGCATTAAGATTTAATTTTAGAGCCAGGCGTGGTGGCACACGCCTTTAATCCCAGCACTTGGGAGGCAGAGGCAGGCGGATCACTGTGAGTTCGAGGCCAGCCTGGTCTACAAAGCAAGTCCAGGACAGCCAGAGTTGTTTGTTACACAGAGAAACCCTGTCTCGAAAAACCAAAAAAAAAAAAAAAAGATTTAATTTTAGTTATGTATGTCTGTATGTGAGTACAGTGCCTGAGGAAGCCAGAAAAGGGCATTGGATCCCCTGGAGCTGGTGTTCCAGGGGTCTGACTTGTGTGCTAGGAACCAAACTTGGAATAACTTACTCTGGAAAAACACAAAATGCTCTTAAGCACTGGGCCATTTCTCCAATCTGAGATTGCATTTTATAATCGTGTCTGACTAGAAACACTGTTTAAGTTTGGTTTTGTTTCCTTCCAGCTAAATGAACCACAGGATAATTACTGCTTAACACCAAGGGACAATTAATGTTTAACACCAAGTAGAAGAAACTGATTATCCTGAAGTTCCCTCGACAGCTTCTGTTAGTTGTACTGACTTTCCTAAAGCTAACTTCTAAACACCGAATAAATGCATAATAAACTTTCCTCTGAGAAATCAAAGCTTTTTTTTTTTTTTAGGTTTTTAGAGACAGGGTTTCTCTGTATATCCTTGACTCTCCTGGACTCACTTTGTAGAGCAGGCTGGCCTTGAACTCACAGAGATCCACCTGCCTCTTCCTCCCAAGTGCTGGGATTAAAGGCGTGCGCCACCAAGCCCTGCTTGAGATCAAAGCTTTGTGGCATATGCTGAAAGGGGTGTCTCCCAGAACACCCCTGCTGTGGCACACTCTGGGCTCTGCTAAAACATTGGAGTGGGCTTGACTAGAGTCTCAGTGCAGCCAGCATAGTACTAACCAGGTGTGAATACAGACACTGATTCTTTTCTCTTTTTTTGAGACAGGGTTTCCCTGTGTATCCCTGGCTGTCCTGGACTCACTTTGTAGACCAGGCTGGCCTTGAACTCACAGAGATTCACCTGCCTCTGCCCCCCTGAGTGCTGGGATTAAAGGCGTGGGCCACCACACCTGGCCAAACACTGATTCTTATCATACCAGGAGAGCACAAGAGAGCCAGGACTAATGATACAAGTGCAGAAATCTCACAAGTCCTGTAGACAAAGGACTAAGTTTAGCCACATCTGGTGTCATAGGCCTATGTTCCCAACTAGTGGAGAAACTGCAGCAAGTGAATCAAAAATTCAAGACCCTTTAATCCCAGCACTCAGGAGGCAGAGGCAGGTGGATCTTCATGAGTTCAAGGCCAGCTTGGTCTACAAAGTGAGTCCAGGACAGTCAAAAGATACCCTGAGGAAACGCTGTCTCAAAAAACCTAAAAAACAAAAAATTAATTAATTAAATTAAAGACCCTCCTGGGCTAAAGAGTGAGCTCAAAGTCAACCTGGACAACTTCGTAAGCTATCTCAAAAGAAAAACCAGTTTTTAAAATAAGTGAAAAGAAGGCTGGAGACATAGGTCAGTGACAGAGTGCAGGCCTTTCACAAGCAAGGTCCTGTATTCAATCCTCAGTACTGAAATTAAAAAAAAAGAAAAACAGTTTTACAGAAGGGAGTACATTTTTCCCGTGATTGAAGAGGTACATGACTGAAATCTAAGCACTTAGGAAAGTTTTGAGTGTGAGCCAGTCTGGGCCACATAGTGAGGAATGTCTACACACACACACACACACACACACACACACACACACACACACACACTGTTGGGTCTGAAACCCTGGACAAATGGCTAACTGAGGTACCTGTTTAACATATCATAGTGGACTCCAGCCACCAGTCTCCCTCAGTCCCTACTCACTAGTACCTGTTACAGATTCATTCTGACTGGCATACGCAACCCACTACCCTAAACTCCCTAGCTAAGGGACTTGGCTGGGATTCCCTTTCCTCAGCCTCTGATCCCTGTATAACCTCATTCATTTTGGGAATGGGCTCTCTTTGTCTCTCGGCCTCTCCATGCCTCTTCTCTTAGCCCTGTCCCCTTCTCTTTCTCCTCTTGCTCTGACCCACTCCTCCTCTCATGGCCTGGTTCAGTCTGACTCAGTCCCAATGGCTCTGGCTCTCTTCTCCCTTTCTTCTGCAATAAACCCAAACCTAGGAGTGTTATGTCCTCATTTGCACTTTTTTTCATTCATATACCATCTTGGGTTGGGAGCATAGATCAATCTAACAAGTGTGAGACACTGAGTTCAATCCATAAATAAAAAGACCACATATGAATCTCCTCTACTAAGCAAACATTGGTACTATGCCCACAGATAGTATGCTCTAGGATCATCCAACATGCATCAGACCCCACCAAAATTAAGCCTTGCTAGAAAAAAACCAATTTTTTAAGAAAATGATTTTTTAAAGGCTCCCAAACAAAATAAAACAAACAAGAAAGCAACAAAATATGTCTTAATAGAAAAGAAGAGGCTTCTCTAGGTTTGACTGTAATTGTTAAAGTTTTTTCCCCACTTCCACCCCACCCCCACCACCACCCCACCCCCGAGACAGGGTTTCTCTGTTTAACAGTTCTGGCTGTCCTGAACTCACTCTGTAGACTAGGCTGGTCTCGAACTCACAGAGATCCGCCTGCCTTTGCCTCCCAAGTGCTGGGATTAAAGGCTTTTGCCACCATGCCCGGCTCTAAAGTTGTTTCTTAGGTTGAGTGTCTGGAGGGGTTCTTTGACTTACTTTTTTTTTTTTTTTTTGTCTTTAGTAGGTGTTTCGAGGCAGGGTTTCTCTGTGCAGCCCTGGCTGTCCTGGAACTCATTCTGTAGACCAGACTGGCCTTGAACTCACAGAGATCCTCCTGCCTCTGCCTCCTGAATGCTGTATTGAAGGTGTGCACCACCACGCCTGGCAACTTACATTTTTATATATGTGTAAAATGATTTATTAGCTATAGGTGTAGGTCTCTGAAACAGCATTTGCTCTGTGTATTTGAGGCTCTGGATTCCATCCCTAGCTTCACGAGAGACAGACAAACAGATGATGAACTCTCTGCAAATACCATCTCTTGCGCTGCCACGTACCCCGGGGCAGGCAGAGCACACCAGGGACAACCTCCACCTGGAAGCACTCGGAGTGAGTGGGGCATAGCACTCCTGAGACTACCCCAGAGACCCAGAGGCTCTGGGTGCCACTAAGAGGAGTAAGCAAGTGGTACACACTGAACAGGGATGCTGACTGCTTCTCCATATTCCTCTGTGGGAACCCACGAAAGCTTCACAGACCAAACACTCAGTCTTGCAGGATAAGCAGAAATATTCCAGGCAAAGAGTGGGTGGTAAGGGGTATAAGTCAGTGGTAGACTATTCACCTAGCATGCAGGAACGAGGTCTTGAGCCCAAAGACAAAGATTAACAGTGGTGGCAGATTCCAGGCAACCAATATGATGTTGCTGAGAACTGGGACCAGCTGGGCATGAGCTAGTAAAGCATCGTCACCTGTCACCAGAGGGAGGACAAGTGACAGACACCGCAAAGCCAAAGGAACAGATGGCTGGAGGATTCTGGAGACAGGTGGGCTGTTGGCCTGCAGAGTGCGAGACAGGGGCTGGGAGACACAAGGACATGGAGAAGTAGGCACAGTATGAGAACGACAAGGAATTGGTGGAGGTTGTGACCGGAGGCATGAATTGTGAAAGTATTTGGGGAAGAGATTGCAGAAGGCAATGGGTTTTTGCAAGTCTATCCCTTGTGCTGTGGGTAATGTTCTAAAATGTTCACGCTTTGGAGGAATAGGTTGAGTGACAGCGTAACTAGTAACTAGGGTGCAGGGAGACAAGACTGGTCCACACATTACAGTAGTCTTGCAATGAGGTCTAAGCTGATATGTGGTCTCTTTGAGCCATAGCTCAGCCATTTCAGTACAACCTGTATATATATCCCATCTCAGGGGGTTCTTTAATTCAGGCCTTTAGGAAAGAATGAGAGGAAATAATAAAATAATAATCACTTTTTAATGTGGCCAAAAAGAAACCATACAATATCCTGAATAGCTTTATCCAACATAAATGTGTGCCCAGTTTAATGTGCTAAGCTCACCTACGAGTCCCCATTCATTCACAACAGAGACAACTTTCTCTGCTTCTGCCTGTCTGGTTGTTAATTCTTATTGCCTCTTCCTGAGCATCACATTGGTCCCATTAAGCACTCAGATCTGTTTTCTGTTTGCTTTTCCGTTATGGAAGTGCTTACTTCATTCGCCATGGGACATTGGTTTCCACAACTCCAGCTGCCCACTGCCCACTGACTACCTTTCCCCTTGCTAAGCCAGATTTCCAAGGCATTGAGGTCAAGAACAGCATCCCATCCTAGAGATGCTGTTTCCTTGGGCTTCTTAGTTCCCTACTGATACTCTGGCCACAGGGCCACCCAGATGAACAGAAGCCCACATAGACCATAGACAGTCACAGAACTGTGTCTGCAGTGACTATGTCAGATGGTTCTGGGATGGCTTTGTGGGTAGCTGCCTGTCCTGGTTTCCTTTCTATGGCTGTGATAAAATACCCTGAAAAAGGAAGGGTTATTTAGTTAACTTACAGTTCTAAATTGTAGTCCAACATTGTGGGGAAGTCAAGGCAGGAACTTTGAGGCAGCTAGTTGCTTCCACAGTCAAGACCAGAGAGAGAAATGAATGCACACATGCCAACATAGGCTCAGCTCATTTTCCTCTCTTCTTCACAGTCCAGGACCGAAACCCAGGGAATAGCATAACCCATTTTTAGGTTAGGTCTTTCCACACCAATCAATACAATCGACGCAGTCTCCCACAGGTACATCCACAGGGCCTCATTGAGACTCTCTTCTGAGGTGATTGTAGACTGTGTCCAGTGGACAGTTAAAACTGAACATGACAGTGGCACTGTCCACTCCTCCAAGAGAGCCTGCCATTCGCAGGAGAGTATGAGAAAGACATAGGATCTGCAGGGTCTGGGGCCAATATTTACTCACTTCCTTCTCCCCCCCTTCTCCTTCTCTTTCTATTCTGAGGATCAGAACCAAGTGTTTGTTACCAGGACTATGTAGTCCAGCACCTTGAACTGTTTTACCAGCAGACAGGGCAGCAGGAGAGCAGGAGGGGGATCTGGGCTCATCTCTCCAACCAAAGCTTGGGTAGAAGACCAGGAAGTCTACTCATGGCCTCCCACACACCTGCTGCTACCTCCTCAGCATCTATGAAAGTGCAAACACATGATAGATGGGCAGGACATTAATAAACCCCTACGTGTCAACGGCCACTACTATTGCCTTTCTACCCGTAGACTTCCGGCATCAGGGTCTGGAAGTTGGGTCTCGCCTGGTGGTCTGTAATTCTAGGCTGGCAGGTGGAAGGAGGGAGGAGGATTGCAAGTTCAAGGCTTCCTTGGGCTATAGATCAAGTTAAAGGACAGTTGAACAAGCTGTGGTGTGTGTCCCCTGTAGTCTGACGAACCTGATTAAACCTCCATGGTTCTTATGTCCATAAAAATTGCCAAATTGAGCAAGCCCAAATGCAGACAGGACACTCATTTAAATATGAATGTCAGATAAACAATGGGTTCTCTTTTTATGAGTTCTTTGCTTGTCATAAAGCCCAACAATAGTTTTAAGCAATTAGAATAGTTAACAATTAGTGAAACAAGGAAGCCCAGCCTCAAAGTTAGGTGAGAATGAGAACATGGAGGTGGAGGCTCAGTAGGAGAGACAACAGTTGGGATTGGAACCTGGCTCGCTTCCCTTTGGAGATCTCGTTCGTATCGCTGCTGATGACAGTAACAGTAAAACCCCATCAAGGGGAAAGTATTTCCTTCTGGACCAGAGGATGAAATCTTTGGTCTGGACAAAGACCTAACTTTCTAGTTAGGCAGGCAAATGGTCACACTTCAGGACGGCAGGACCACCCTGGGAAAGCAGGTTCACCTTCACCATGCTAGAGACTGGAGGGATAATTATTGCTTGCAAGAAATAATACTCCTTTCCTTCCCAGAATGCCCAAACCTAGTGCAAGCCTCCATGGGGTTTTGTTGAGTCTGCTGCCTGTCTTAGTCCTTACTGAGAGGTGTAACTTTTATATTTTCCTTCTCTTCTGTCTCTTTCTTTTGGGTGCTGTCCAGAGCCCAAGTGCACTTCTGGTACTCTGGGCTTCCTTGCTTTCTCTGAAGCTCCTTTCCTGTCCTGTGGCTCACCTCCACGCTGGCTCTGCTCAAATAGCATGGCTATCTGTCTCCCTCTTAACATTCCCATCTATGTATCTATAAGAGTTTTCTCTGAAACTTACTCCCTGTGACCCATGAATTTTACTCTTGGGGCGACAATACAAGAAGCTCTAAACCATAGCTTTGGTGACTGTCAGGTTTCTCAGACCCAGGCTGCAGAGATGGCTCGACAGTCTAAAATTGCCAGGCGTGGCGGCGCACGCCTTTAATCCCAGCACTTGGGAGACAGAGGCAGGCAGAGCTCTGTGAGTTCAAAGCCAGCTAGGTCTACAAAGCGAGTCCAGGACAGCCAGGGCTACATAAAGAAACCCTGTCTAGGAAAAAAAAAAGTTTCTCAGATTTTTGTCATCCGCACCCTGACCCTGCAAAGACCTTCTTCTCAAAAAAAAAAAAAAAAAAAAGCTCCAATATTCCTGTATCATTGTCTCCTTGAATATGTATCAGATTAAACATTGCTGATGTTTATAATTTTGTCTAAGTTATGCTAACTATAGGCTCGTGTACCAGCTTGTCATCATTTATTATTTATCAAGCAAAGGGGTTTTAGCCAAATCCTAAGCGAGGCAAAGCTTAGAATGACTGTGCCCTGTTTCTGGGTGAGATGGCAGACTAGAGGCCACCTCTGTGCCACCTCCACAAGGAGAAAGGTCAGTAAAAGAAAAAACAGACGTTTCTAAAGAGAGGAAGAAAATATCTCACAAGTTCACAGAGGCAGTGAATGAACAGCTGAAAGGTGCTGGGAAAAACTGGGACAAGAGAAAAACAGTCTTGAGGGAAAGCCCTCACCCACTAAAGGGCTTAACTTTTTTTTTAATTTTTAAATTTATTTTTATTTTATGTACATTGGTGTTTTGCCTGCATGTATGTCTGTGTGAGGGTTGTCAGATCCCCTGGAACTGGAGTTACAGACAGTTTTGAGCTGCCATGTGGGTGCTGGGAATTGAACCCTGGTCCTCTGGAACAACAGCCAGTGCTCTCAACTGCTGAGCCATCTCTCCAGCCCCTGGGCTTAACTCTTGAAAGTGCAAAATTATGTGGAAAAAACTAAGAATGGGGGTGGTGTGTGTTGGGGGGTGTCCCACCTTCTCTAGAGTACCTGGCCTAAGGGAGTTGATTGTCCCAGGGTCAGCATACATACAGAAGCTGCTACAGCTGTGGTCCAAGGTGGTAGGGCCACACCTTGAGCGGGCAGCAGAATGGAGCGCCATTCCTGTAATATTGTTTTGGAAGGCATGAAAGATTCAAGATTGAAGAGACCGTGGAGAGCAGCTGAGTCCAGATAATGTGAGACCAGGCTCAAAGTCCCTGCAAGGAGCCCTAAGGGGCCAGTGTGTAAAGAAGTGAAGGTGAAGCCCACACTATAATAGGAACCCCAGCAAACCCGAGATACCAGGACCATGAGACCTCTGCCAAAGGTGATTGCTGCAGGTGTTGAGTGAGTCTGGCCCAAGAACAAGGCTATGTCTGGTCCTGGCAAGAGAAAAGGAAAAGAAAAAGTGTGGGTGTGGCTTAGTGCTGTCATACAGTCTCAATTCTGCGGGGGCCGGGGGTGTTAAAAGACACGTTACAGGACCAGTAAGATGGCTCAGCAGGTGAACGTGCTTGCTCCAAGTCACATAGTATGAGTTCCATCCCCTTGAGCCTGGGCTGATAGTTTTGTGTCAACTTGATGACACAAGTGAGAATGCCTCTGTAAGATCGGGCTACCCACCCAGACTCTCCAAACAAACAAAGTGGATACAACCTGACAAGCACGGCTCATATTAAGAACTCCTTAAGTGGCCTGGATGAGTTGGAAAGCACCCCAAATGTTACTGAAAGGGATTTTTATCCTTTCCCAGAAAACAAGTGGGTTTGAATGCCTGCCCTAACATCAATCCACTGAGACTAGCCATGTTCTGGAAGTAATGAAGGCACAATTACAACTCTCTCTACTTTCACTGTCTTGTTCCCTGGAGAAAGTTTCTGGAGGAGCATGCCTAAAGAAACCCTCTGTTGGTCAACAGCCTCGAATTTGTGTGTGGATTAACAATTAGTCTGAGTCCAGCATCTGGGAGATGCTTCTCCCATTGGCGGTGGCTGCACTTTAGGAATTAACTGGGAAAAATACAATGTTCTTCCGGGAAGGAATGCTCTGGAACCCAAGTCACCTCCCCTCTCTTGAGATCCCTTTTGGGAAAATTTAAAGCGAGACATGATCAGCTCCTATGGAGGATTTCAGCTTTAATGTTTCCACGTTTGCTCTGAAGAGGGTTAAGTTTGTTAATTTCAAGATCCCCTTCCCTTATCGAATTACTGGTAGTTTACAAATAGACTGGGTATGTGCAGTCCAGGGTTTGGGAGGTGGAGACAAGAGCATCAGGAATTCAAGGTTACAAGAAACTGTCTCAAAAAACAAAACAAAACAAAAACATTACAAAACAAAAAACCCAAAACCACAAGGACCAGTGGGTTGGCTGGGAGGGTAAGGACACTTGCCCCTCCCCATAGTCTGAGTTCTAACCTTGGGACTCCCAGTGGTGGGAGGAGACAGCTGACTGCTGTGTGTTGGTCTCTGACCTCCACAGGCATGCCATGGTACATACACAATGCCCACTACCACCAAAACAAAACAAAATTAATATTAAAAAAAACAAAATTGCATTCAAAATAATGGTTTTTAAAACTAAAGAAATACATTGCCCTTTAAAAATTAAATATTTTTTTGCCTCCCAATAACCTACAGATTGCTAGCTTTGAACCTATTACTACTAGGATCTGCTTACCCTTGTGAAATTTGCATATGCATGAGCCTTAAATACATTCAGAAGTAGGACGGGTTCCAAGGAGGGAGGAAGTTTAGCTTCTCACTGTTTTTCTGTGAGGTGAAGTTACCTCAAAGAAGTTCTCTAATTCTAGTCCTGTTTGCTCTCTCACCTTTCAGCTCCAGTCCCACTAAAAGTTCGAGACTCACAAACTTTGACAGAGACTGAAAACTTGATGGTTCAGTCCTAAGTTTCTGAGGGCACAGGGAGACCAAACATGGTGAATAGCCTGGGAGACCATGCCACTGTGCTGTGCTGAGAGAACAGTTCTTCAACAGACATGTACATCCAGCTTGATGCTCGGCATGAACACCCCTGTATTCTCTCTCTCTCTCACACACATACACTCACTTTTTCCACAAGTTCTCTCACATATATACACTCACACACACTCAAACTCACACACATTCACACACTCACACATCTCTCACACTTTCCCACACACACACTCTCACACACTCACATACTCTCACACACACTCACATACTCTCACATACACTCACACATACTCTCACACATATGCACACTCTCACACACACTCACACACTCTCTCACACTCACGTACTCTCACACATAGTCTCACCATAGCAGTCAATTCTACTTCTGTTTCCTGAGTGTTGTAATACTCTAGGCCCCAAAAAAGTTTCTTAATGAGTGTGCCTCCTTGGTACTGAGCTTGGTCAATATGCACGGGCCCTGGGTTGGATCTCCATCACAGCAACAGACAAAAACAATGACAAACTAACAACAACAACAAAAAACCCAGCTGTACATGTTAACTCATGCCTGTAATCTCAGTGTTGCAGCACTGAAGAGTTCAAGATCAGCCTGGGCTGTATGGTGAAATTCTGTCTCCAAAAACCAAAACCGAACAAAGGAAACGATATAAGTCACATGCCATACAGCTCACACTTAAATTGCATTTGGTGCATTCGCAGGTGGTGAATCACCACTGCTCTCTAATTTTAGAAAGCTCTCGTCACCCCACAGACAAACCCCGTGTCCGTGAGCAGCGACTGCTCTCTTCCGCCTTTCCCAGTGCCTGGCAACCATGCATCTGCTTCCTGTCTGGGGAATCCGGCAGGGGTTTTGTAGTCAGAAGCCGGCTGCTAGTTTCGCAGCATGCGGTTCTCAGCTGGCTCTTTCGCTCCCTCAAAGGTCTGGTTCTCAGTTTCTTCACGACCAGATGGATGGTTCTCATTCTCAGCAGCACAACAGGTAGAAATGGGGTGTAACTAAGGGGCGCAGCGTTTGCACAGCATGCATGAATTGTTCATTGCACACTGGAAAGAAAGAAGGGAATGAAAAAGAAGAGAAGGCAGGCGGTGCTTGGTGCGCACCTTTAATCCCAGCACTTGGGAGGCAGAGACAGGAGGATCTCTCTGACTTCGAAACCAGCCTGGTCTACAAAGTGAGTCCAGGACAGCCAAGGCTACACGCAGAGAAACCCTGTCTTGAAAAACAAAAACAAAAACCCCATTTTATATATATATTTGTCTGTGTGTGGGTGCTCTCAGCAGCCAGCTCTCTCCTTCCATCCTGTGGGTCCTAGCCTGCCACCAGGAGTCCTTACCTGCTGAGCTACCTCACTGGCCTCTCCTTTTTTACATGTAGTACTTCTTTATTGTGAGCATGAATGTGGAGGTCAGGGGACCATGCAAGAGTTTTGTTCTGTGAACACAGGCCACCACATTTGGCTGGCAGGTGTCTGCCTGCTGAACCAAGTTGCTGGCCTTTTATTTATTTATTTATTTATCTATTTATTTATTCATTCATTCATTCATTTTTTAAGTAACTTCACATGTTGGCTGGAGAGCTGGTTCGGCTGTTAAGAGCTCTTACCACTTTTGCAGAGGACCTGAGTTCAGTTACCGGAAGTCACTTCAGGCAGCTCACCACCATCCGTAACTCTCGCTCTGATGCCCTGGGCCTCAGCTGGCACCTGCACATGTCTACACACAGACACATATCTAAAAAGAAAAATAAGTCTTAGAAAATCAAATATGTGTCCGTAAGCCAGATGTTTTTCACACAAGCTTTATGATGCAAAAGCTCCCACCCAGGCCTCCGAATGGACTTCTTGCTTGTAGCCTTTTGCCAGGCAATTGGTGTGCACACTAAAATCTAGAAACTGTTACTTTCAGATTCCTGCCGGTTCTAACAGTTTTGTCGTCTCTGCGCTTGCCTTGGTGAGGCACCAGGTGACTTTAATAATCAGTCCCCACTGACTAGAGTTTGCCCACACTGGAAAATTGGCTTGGTCTGCTTGCTAAACAGGAATTGGGAATATGCTATTGGCAGAGGCTTACAGAAGTTTGTTCAGCGATAGCTCATTACACAGTGATTTGGAAGAACATCAAGTCATTTAGAGTTGTTTTATCTACTATCCAGAAAGGGGGGGACCCATACACACACACAGAGGATTTAGGTCTCAACCTGTAGGCAATTTTGGAGCATTCTATATACTTTGCAAAAATCACGTATCAGACAGGCTTACATTTAAAGTATGAGCAGTGAGCAGCGCATGGTGACTTTAATCCCAGCACTCAGAAGGCAAAGGGAGGCAGATCTCTGTAAGTTCAAGGCCAGTCAGGGTTACATACGGAGACCTTGTCTAAAAAAAAAAAAAGAAAGAAAGAAAAGAAAAAAGGAAAAGAAAAACCCAGTGTGGTAGCACATGCCTTTAATCCCAGCACTCTGGAGGCAGAGGCAGGCTGGTCTCTGTGAGTTCAAGGGCAGGCCTGGTCTACAAATCGAGTTCCAGGACAGGACAGCCAGTACTGTTACACAGAAAAACCCTGTCTCAAAAAACAAAACAAAACAAAAAAGTATGACCAGAGGTGTTCAACTCTGGTTCTGGTTGTCAGAATCTTTACTTATTTTAAAAAATATTTTAATTGATGAGCCGGGCGGTGGTGGCGCACACCTTTAATCCCAGCACTTGGGAGGCAGAGGCAGGCGGATCTTTGCGAGTTCGAGGCCAGCCTGGTCTACAAAGCGAGTCCAGGACAGCCAGAGCTGTTAAACAGAGAAACCCTGTCTCGAAAAACCAAAAAAAAAAATATTTTAATTATACTGTGCATATGTGTGTGTATGTACATATGTATATGGCATTGCTGAGACCCAGGTTAGCACTTGAGCATATCTGCTGCCATTTTTGTCTTCAGCCTCCATTTTAGTTATAAGATGAAATTATTCATACTTTGTTACTTTGGTTACCAAGCTTCACTTGGGACTAATCAAATTAAAGGTCAGTTAGAAATGCTTTGTTAGGCGGGTGTTTCGGTGCACGCCTTTAATCCCAGCACTCGGGAGGCAGAGGCAGGCGGATATCTGTGAGTTCGAGGCCAGCCTGGTCTACAAGGTGAATCCAGGACAGCCCGTACTGTTACACAAAGAAACCCTGTCTCAAAAAACAAAACAAAATAAAAAATATATGCACAAAAAAAAGAAAGAAAGAAATGCTTTGTCTAGCTAGTCAAAATGACATAGTGCTGCCATCCTCTTGCTTCCTACACCTGGTTACCTGGTTGTTACCTGGGTGCAGTTTGTTTCCTATACCTGGTTACCTGGGTGTTACCTGGTTTTGATTTTTCTTAGCAGAAAAATCGGACTGGTGTCACAGTTAGGCTCCAAGACGTCTCTGTGACCCTGGTCATGCTGGCCATGATCAGTCTCGGGGTGTGGTTCATTAAACCATCAATATCTGACAGAGATCAATAACTGAGTGGTTTGTGTGGCTATACTATAACACTCGGAGTCCCACCGTGACTGGTCTATAACAGCCATGTTCATACCACCACATCCATGTGGAGTTCAGAGAACTAGGAGAGTCAGCTCTCTTCTTCCATCTTGTGGATCCTGGGAATTGAACTCGGGTCAGCAGGCTTGGCAGCAGGCCCCTTTACCTGCTAAGCCATGTGACAGCCCTTACTTATTTATCTTTTTACTTATTGGTGTTTTGTCTGTAGGTCTGTGAGGGTGTTGGATCTGGAGTTACAGACAGTTGTGTGTAACAGTAAATTTTTATTTATCAATCATATATTTATTAAAACTTAACAAATACCTATGAAGTTCCTAAATCCTAAAACCCGAACCCTAACTCTAAGACCTAATATCTAAAACACCTTAATACCTATAATACAAACATTTAACGTTAACCTAAGGTTTCTCAAAAGGGTATTCTCTCAAATTAACTTTTGGCATGGATCTGCACAGGTAAATTGATTTCCACCAAGTCTGTGACTCTTATTCATCAGATCTTATGATCAGTTTATAAATTTGATCGGTTTCAATCATAATACGATCATTTTTAAAAAAATATTTATTTATTTTTCATTTTATATACATTGGTGTTTTGACTCCATATATGTCTGTGTGAAGGTGTCAGATCCCCTGGCACATGAATTACAGACAGTTGTGAGCTGCCATGTGGGTGCTGAGAATTGAACTTGGGTCCTCCGGAAGAGCAGCCAGTACTCTTCATCACTGAGCCATTTCTCCAGCCCCCATAATATTATCTTTTAAACCAGTCAAGACTTGTCTCCGCAGTGCTTGGCCCAAATAATTCATGATTGGAAGCCCCTCCAAACCACTTCCAAATCCGCCATTTGCTCACCGTTTCTGCATCCTGGGCACTCTGGTTCTGGCTTGGGGGTGCTCTGGAATTCCAAAGTCTGCGGCAGCTTTCCGAGTTGGAGCAAAATGGTCCACGTCTGTCAAAAGGCGTATTTTGTCTTGCGCTCCACCTATGTGAATCACTGACAGGGAGCATAAGATGATGACGAGGTCTCTCGGAGGGTGAGGCAGAAGGAATGACCTGCGTCCACATGAATTTTGACTTAAATCTCTTCACCTGTGGTAATGAATTGGCAGCGTGATTTTCAGCAGACATTTTCGAGTACTTCCATGTCATGCCCTTGGACAATGTGTCCCTCCATAACTTTCCTTGCTGAGGGGTCGAGGAGCAGCAGGAGGTCAGGAGATTGCATGATCTGTCATGAAAATCTGGAGTTCTTTTCGACAGTGTCGTTGGTATGGTTCCTGGTGGGCTTTTACAAGTCACGCCCTCAATGTCAATCATATCTGGATGTAACTGGATCCACTCATATCTTTTTACCTGAGAGGCCTGTCCAAAATCCCTATGCAGCTTAAATGCTATCACTAACCCCACCACAGTTGTGAACTGCCATGTGGTTGCTGGGAATTGACCCTGGGTCCTCTGGAAGAGCAGTCAGTGCTCTTAACCACTGAGCCATCTCTCCAGCCCCCCCTCCTTTTTTCTCAGTCAGTGTTTCATGTATCCCAGGCTAGTCTCAAATTACTTATGTAACCAAAGACTACCTGGGATTTGTGATTCTCCTCCTCCTTTTACCAGCCAAGCTCTGGGGTTACAGGTATATGCAACCATGCCAAGTATACATGGTAATGGGCCTGGAACTCAGGGTTTCGTGGATGCTAGCCATTCCACTGGGCCCTCTAGCTTTAAAAAATCAAATATATTATTTATGTTTTTTTTTTTTTGGTTTTTCGAGACAGGGTTTCTCTGTGTATCTCTGGCTGTTCTGGACTCGCTTTGTAGACCAGGCTGGCCTCGAACTCACAGAGATCCGCCTGCCTCTGCCTCCCAAGTGCTGGGATTAAAGGCGTGCGCCACCACCACCCAGCTATGTATTTTTGATTAGTGCTAAGAATCGAACCCAGAACCTCACACATGCTAGTAAGCACTCTAACCTTTCAGCTCTCTCTATGGAGTTTTCATTTGATTGGTTTTGGACAGCCTCATAGAGCTCAGATTTGAGCTTTTTGTATAACCTAGGATCTCCATCCATCCCCATCCCACGTGTGGGGATCTCAGGTGTACACTACCACAGCTGCCTCTCTGGACCCCAATCTACCCCAAATAAATCTTTGCTACCATATTTTACTATTGTCACCCTGTCTTTTTGTTGTTGTTGTTTTGTTTTTTTCAAGACAAGGTTTCTCTGTATATCCCTGGCTATCCTAGACTCACTTTGTAGACCAGGTTAGCCTCCCTGTCTTTGATATACAAAAATAAATCCTCTTTTAAAACCTAAGACTCAGCCGGGCAGTGGTGGTGCACGCCTTTAATCCCAGCACTTGGGAGGCAGAGGCAGGCGGATCTTTGTGAGTTCGAGGCCAGCCTGGTCTACAAATTGAGTCCAGGACAGCCAGGGCTATACAGAGAAACCCTGACTCGAAAAACCAAAAAAAAAAAAAAAAAACCTAAGACTCTTTTTGTCTTTTTGTTGATTTTCTTCAAAAGGCCCATGCTGAATATCTTGATGTCTTTATTATTATAAATATACTTATTATTTTATTTTATTATTTTATTTTGGTGAGACAGGGTTTCTCTGTGTAGCTCTGGCTGTCCTGGAATTCAGTTTGTAGACCAGGCTCTCCTCAAACTCAGAGATACATCAGCCTCTACCTCCCAAGTGCTGGGATTAAAAGTGTGTACAACACCACTTAATCAGCAACAGGACTGCCTCGGGATCCAGCCATACCACTTCTGGGTATACATTCAAATGATTCCTCACCAAATCACAAGGACGTTTCCTCATCTATGTTCATAGCAGCCTTATTTGTAATAGCTAGAAACTGGAAACAACCCAGATGTCCCTCAACCGAGGAATGGATTAAGAAACTGTGGTACATCTACACAATGAAATACTACTCAGCTATCAGAAACAATGAAATCATGCAATTTGCAGCCAAATGGATGGAACTAGAGAAGCTCATCCCGAGTGAGGTAACCCAGACTCAGAAGGATGCACATGGCATCTATTCACTTATAGTAGGATTTTAGCTATATAGTACAGGATATCTATACTACAACCAATTCACCAAAGGGAACATGAACATAGACTTTTTTTTTCCTGTCAATGAGACACTTTGCCCTAGTGGTCCTGCCTTGTAGGCCCCCAGTGTATATGAGGAGGCTCTTGGCCCTCATATGACTGCTGAACTGGGGTGGGAGACTGTTATGTATGGACACTCCACTCCAGAGGAGTGGGATGGAAAGGTTAGGGGGTAGAGGGTGGGAGGGACTGGGAGGGATGGAAAGAGGACACTGTGATGGAGATGTAACCTGAAGTAATAAATTAATATTAAAAACAAAAGAAAAAAAGAAAAAGCGTTATTACTAATGATCATACCATAAATTCAATGTTATGCTTTCTTGAAATTTCCTCCACAGGGAAATTTAAGTGTTTTAAATTTAGTATTTAATTTTGTTTTTAAATTTAGTCTCAGGCAGTGTCTTAGAAAAAAAAATACCAGCCGGGCGGTGGTGGCGCACGCCTTTAATCCCAGCACTTGGGAGCCAGAGGCAGGCGGATCTTTGCGAGTTTGAGGCCAGCCTGGTCTACAAAGCGAGTCCAGGACAGCCAGAGCTGTTAAACAGAGAAACCCTGTCTCAAAAAAACAAAAAAAAGAAAAAAGAAAAAAAAATACCAGCAACAGGATTCCAAGGAAGGGCACTACTAACGAAGCAGGCGTACACAGAAGCTTGGTGCGGCAAGCTTCTTAACTGTTTGACCATTCTGAGCACAGTGGTCACTCTTGGCACTTGACATCATGTTGTGAGAAACAGGTTTTTGGGGTTCCCCCCTCCTTGGTTTTTTGAGACAGGGTTTCCTCTGTGTCATAGCCCCTCACTTTATAGACCAGTCTGGCCTCAAACTCACAGAGAGCCACCTGTGCCTGCCTCCCCAGTGCTGGATTTAAAGGCATGTGCCACCACGCCTGGCTGGTTTTCTGTCAAAGGTAGGTAGCTGATAAGGACTCCTAGTTCCTGAACCCACCCTCCTTTTCCTTTGCATCAGTTAGCCAATCCCACAAGACTGTGAAGCTGAGCTCCCACTGAAGGGCCGAGCTAGAGCCACCCATTGCCTATTTCAGGGATAAAAGATAGAAGCCGTCTTGGCCAAGTGTGCTTGCTAGACCAGTTTGGGTCTTCGCAGACCCTTTTTGCTAAAAGAATTGCCTTGCTGAGCTAATTTTGCTTTGTCCTTATGGTTATGTAACACTGAGATCATTCTTTGATTCTAACAGTGTCTCCCCAGTTCCGGGTACCCTGCAGTGTTCTTGGGAGGTGGCATAACTTCTAGAAAGTAGGACTTAGTGGGAGGAAGTAGGTTATCAGGGGCATGCTCCTGAAGGGGATATACCATAACCCTGGCCTTCCTCTCTCTGCTCTTTGCTTTGCCATTTACTTCTATGTAGCCTTGTTATGATATCTGCACACAACAGGACCACAGGGAATCTTTCTGAAATTTACATTCTGCTTTTTATCACAGCCACAGAAAGCAAGCACAATGAGACTAAGCAGTCGCTCAACATGCCTGCTAAAAATGGTTTCTGGCACTTGAGAAAGGCTAGAGAAGAAGACAGAGATAAGATATCCATAAATAGGAGAGTTAGCAAACAGTGCAGGGCAGAACAGACCTAAAGACTTAGTTGGTGGTAAAATCAACCAGGACCTGGGAAGCTCAGAGGAAGAGAAATCAGTGCCCACCACAAAGAGTTAGAGAAGTTTCACAACAAAGAGACGGTTTTGTTGTTGTCCTTTGTTTTTTGAGAAAGTGTCTCCCTTTATATTCCCAACTGGCCAGGGGCTGGCTATGTAAACCAGCCTGGCCTGGAACTCAGAGCTCTGCCTGCCTCTGCCTCCTGAGTTCTGGGATCAAAGGTAGGCCACACCATGTCCAGCCAAAGCAATACACCTTTGAATGAGCAATGGGTGGGTCACCTAAGATATCAGGGAGGAAATTTTAAAAATTAAATTTAAAAATTAAAATTAGGGGCTGAAGAGATGGCTCAGAGGTTAAGAGCATTGGCTGCTCTTCCAGAGGTCCTGGGTTCAATTCCCAGCAACCACATGGTGGCTCATAACCATCTATATTGAGATCGGGTGCCCTCTTCTGTCCTGCATGCAGACAGAACACTGTATGCATAATAATTAAATAAAATATTAATAAAAAAATTAAAAACATTAAAAAAAATTAAAATTATTTTTAAAGAATTGTTGAGAATGTGTAGTCAATAGCTGGGCTATGAGGGCACCTGTCTACCTGGGATCCTGGGGTCCATCCCTAGCAGTGCAAAGCAAATAAAACCCAGTACAACAAACATAAGTCAATATGTGTAATGGGGGTGCATTTCACCACACAGGATGAAGAGGATAATGAAGAACCTGCCATCTATGAAGCAAATGTAGATCTCCCTCTTCAGACAAGGGAGCAGACATGCAGAGAGTCAACGTGTGGGGGATTTCTGCTGATAAGGTAAAAATCTGGCATTTATGGAAAGCCAGTGATTTCCTCTGTGATAAAATATGGATTTCCTTTTTCCAGCAGAATCCCCCTCTTATGTCTGATAGGGGGAAACCAAACCCTGGAAAGGAATGCTACATGGCCCCACCCTCCCCCAGATAAGAAGCCTGCCCAGAGAACACCTGGAGGTTTCTGAGAGTACTTGCCCATGCTGATGAGATCTGTTGGTGTTGCCTTGGCTGTCAGGCAATGACATTTGTCTATGTCTCTAGCCCTACTTGGAGTTCTTCCTCCCCCAACACTGCCCATGGGATAATTAGGTATTACATTCTCTTTCTTCTGATAGGACAAACACATTCACCTCCAAAATTCCTCCCCACTGCCCAAAGGTTTATAATACCCCTGATTTACGAAATGAACTCTCTCTCTCTCTCTCTCTCTCTCTCTCTCTCTCTCTCTCTCTCTCCATGACTGCCTGAGCCTCAGCCATTTATTTTGGACTTGGGAAGGAAGCTCTCTTCCTTCCGATGAAGAATTGGTTGCTCCTGCCTGTCTGGCCAGGCTTGCACCGGGCCCAGGTTCCTGCTTGGCCATGGCTGCCTAGCTAGGTCTCCTACCGCAGCAGCCAGGGCTTGGCTCTGAGCACCCAGGGTGCAGGTCTTTGAAGATTGCAGCTGCCTAGCTGAGCCTGCTGCACACACCAGTCCCCCACAGATAACTGGCCGTTGCCACCCCCTCTCTGGACACCCGGAGAGGACAGATCTCCCAGTCTGTGTCTTACCTTCTGGTGGAGGAGTTTGCCCTTCTGGCCCGATATGGATACAGACCGGCAGCTGTGAATTCCACGCCAGTCACCACCACAGCCGCAGAATGGCACAAGGGAAGAGGAGGCGTTGCATAATGGTTAAGTGTCATACACAGGGGGCTGGAGAGATGGCTCAGTGCTGAAGAGCACTCACTGGCTGCTCTTCCAAAGGACCAAGTTTCAATTCCCAGCACCCACATGGCAGCTCCCAATTGTCTGTAACTCAAGTTTCAAGTTATCTGACACCCTCACATATACATGTAAGTAGGAAGGATGTACGTAAAATAGAAATAAGTCATTAAAATTTTCTTTGAAAAAAGAGTTATAAACAAGCTGGGTGTGGTGCCGCATGCCTTTAATCCCAGCACTAGGGAGGCTGACTCAGGCGGATCTCTGTGAGTTCGAGGTCAGCCTGGTCTACAAAGCAAGTCCAGGACAGCCAGGGCTCTGTTAAAACAGAGAAACCCTGTCTCGAAAAAAACAAAAACAAAAAAAAAGAGTCATACACAGGTTTGATGTGAGGGCCCACGTCTTTAATCCCAGTACTCAAAAAACAAAGGTAGGTGGATCTCTGTGAGTTCAAGGCCAACCTGATCTACAAAGTGAGTCCAGGACAGCCTGAGCTGGAGAAACCCTGTCTCAAAAAACCAAGAAAAAGAAAGAAAAATGTCATACACAGAGGGTCTAGTGGCACAGGACAGAGGCAAGAAGATCATCATGGGTTTGAGATGAGCCTGGGAAATACATTAAGACTCCACCTCACCCCCTCCACATACAACAACAATCCTGTCCAACTTTGCCTCTAAGCTGATGAGAGCAGAGCTAGCTAGGATTTGAACTTGGATCCACTTGACTTCTGGGTCTTGTTTTCCCTGACCCTTTGCCTCTCAGATCTGTATTTGTGCAGCACATTTACTCAACTATATTATGTATTTTATTCTTTCTTTGGAAAATATTACAGTTCTAGAGGATCGATCGATCTTCTACAGTAAAAATGGGTTTGTATTTCAACCCAGCATATGTTCTCAAAGAGAACCAGAAAAGGTTCACAAAACAGCAGCATGTAGGCTGCTCTGCTATATCTCTTCTACTAAAAGAATTAATAAATAACATGTTGGGATTAGTTTTACAGCCCACGGGCAGACTGAGATCCAATGTTTAAAGAACTACTCTTTAGTAATGTCCGAGTTACAGTCTATTTTGAGGCAATCAATCAAGCACCCCTGTTTATTAATTCAGGAAGGAGACTGCCTCATCAGAAGACTTTAGTCCAAGCCAGGTGTCATGACTCATCTCAGTAATCCTAGCATTAAAGTGTCTGACACCAGGGGATGGCCAGGTCAAGGGTAGCCTGGACTCCATGGAAAGACTGTGTCTCAAAAACCAGCAAATAGAAATATTCAAGTCTATTCGGGTCTAGGGGTGCGGTGTGCGGGTAGGGTGCTTGTCAAGCATGCAAAAGCTCCTGAGTTTGACTCCCAGAGGTGAGAAGAAATAGTACAACCCAAGATTAAAGTATAAAATGCCTTTAGGAGACAAATGTAACATGGATATGTACAAGATCACTGAGACCCCAGATAGTAAAATCTCTAGCTGCAGATGTGTAGCTGCAGGAGCTGAGGCAGGAGGACTGACTGAGCTCAGCAGTTAGAGAACTCCCTGGGAAACACGGAAGTTTCTATTTCAAAACAAAATCAAGACTCAAATGAGCAGCAGCATCAAACAACCATTAAAAGGATACAGTAAAAATTTGCTTTTTTTGAGACAGGAACTTATGAAACCCTCAGCTATGAGGACATTGAACTTCTGTTCTTCCAGCCTCCACCTTTCAAGTGCTGAGGTTATGGATGTACACACATCACTGCTGGCTTACTTTCTTTCTTTTCTTTTCTTTCTTTCTTTCTTTCTTTTCTTTTTTTTTTTTTTTTTTT
>CAJQZJ010032563.1:12429607-12480122 GCA_907164525.1 Lophiomys imhausi
AAAGAAAGAAAGAAAGAAAGAAAGAAAGAAAGAAAGAAAGAAAGAAAGAAAGAAAGAAAGGAGGGAGGGAAGGAGGGAGGGAGAGAGAGAGAGAGAGAGAGAGAGAGAGAGAGAGAGAAATAAAGAAAGCCTGCTGGGGCTAGTCATGTGGCAAGGGTGTCCTTGTGTGGTGGCCCAGAGAGGTCACTGGGTGAAGCTCTGAAAGTTAAGCTTGGACTATGTTGGAGACCCCAGGATGTTGGAGGTGCCAGAGCTATGAGATATCCAACAAGAACTACACACAGGGAGTAGAACAAACCCAAGTCAGAGAAGGGCACTTCAGCAAAGCTGGAAGAACAGAGCATGAGCCCTTTGACCTCAGACAGGATTTGGGATTCGCCCCGCTGGGTTACAGTCTTGTTTTGCTCCCTTAGTCCTCACTATGCTCCCTTTCCTCCCTTTGGAACAGTGATGTTTATTCTGTGTTGTTGTATGTTGGAAGATGTAATTTGGTTTTTAAAATTTTACTGGGGTTTACAATGAAGAGATTGCCTTGCATCTTGGAAGAGACTTTGGACCTTGAAACAGTATCAAAATTGAAAGACTATGGGAACTTTTGAAGTTGGACTAACTATTTTGCATTATGATATGGCTACTAGCCTATCGGGGCCAGGGAGTGGAATGTGGCAGTTTGAGTGAGAACGGCTCCAATAGGCTCATATAT
This sequence comes from Lophiomys imhausi, assembly GCA_907164525.1. Taxonomy (NCBI): domain Eukaryota; kingdom Metazoa; phylum Chordata; class Mammalia; order Rodentia; family Muridae; genus Lophiomys; species Lophiomys imhausi. The sequence goes on from CAJQZJ010032563.1 coordinate 12,430,311, forward strand.
TTGAACACTTTTGGTCCCTATTTAGTGAAAGTATTTGGAAAGTATTAGGAGGTGGGGCCTTATTGGAGGGGGTGTGCAACTGGGGGCAGGTTTTGAGTTTTCAAAAACCCATGATATTCTACCACCACCTCCCTGAGTTTGCAGGTGAGGATGTAAACTCTCAGCTACTGCGCCAGCGTCACATCTGCCTGCCTGCTGCCATGCCCTCTACCCTGATATTCATGGGCTCACCCTCTAGAACTGTAAGCCCCAATAAACACTTTCTTATGTAAGTTGTCTTGGTCATGGTGTTTTAGCACTAAGACAAATGGTATTACAGGATTCAAGTCTGCAAGTTTATCCCTCAGAAAAAAAACAAAGTCAGTCTCGGTGCTAAAAAGAAAGGCTCACTTCAGTGACCAAAGTATGAAGAAGTGAGAGCATTGCTCATGAATCAGCTTCTCAACCCCAAATTCCAGGAGAAAGCCAGGTTCTTTCTAGGATGAACTAGGGTTTATTATATCCGGCATAGGAATAATGAGATTCGGAGAAGGCAACACTAAGAAGGACGAGTGTTCTTGTCTTTTCTGGGATTGAGTGGACACCTTCCAGAGTCGTGGTGCCCTTTCAATCCTTTTGTGGTCAGATGTTTTCATGTACCTTGGCTGGTGGTGTCTTTTAAAAAAAGTATTTATAGCCGGGCAGTGGTGGCGCACGCCTTTAATCCCAGCACTTGGGAGGCAGAGGCAGGTGGATCTCTGTGAGTTTGAGGCCAGCCTGGTCTGCAAAGTGAGACCAGGACAACCAGGGCTGTTACACAGAGAAAACCTGTCTCGAAAAAAAAATTATTTATTTATATGTACGGGTGGTTTTTTTTTTTCTGCATGTGTGTCTGTGTACCATGCATGTGCCAGGTGGGTCATCAGGTCCCCTGAGAATGTAGTTACAGACAATTGTGAGCCAGCATGTGGGTGCTAGAAACTGAACCCCAGTCCTCTGGAGGAACAGCCAGTGTGCTTAACTGCTGAGTCATCTCTCCAGCCCCAGCTGATGGTACCTTTAGCCTTAGGGGAGGAGAGAGAGTAAGTGGATTTAGGTCCAACTAACTGTGTTGTAGTTCTGACAGAACATTTTTGGCATGTTCAACATGCCTTCACGCAACACTGGGTAGGAGCTGCAGCAGGTTAAGGGAACAAGGGAGAGAGGCAGGATATGAAGCAGAGATGCCATACAATTTCGACCTTTCAGCTAGCACACTGGAAGTCTGGAGAGCAGTCAGAGAAGTCGCCAAGTGCATGTAAAATTACCAGAGTGGCTGTTATCATAACCTACACAGCAGAGGTGCTACCTGCCGCAAAGTTGGTGGGAAGGTGATCATGTGTTGCTCAGCTGTGTGACCTCCAAAGTCAGCAATGTGTAAGTCACCTGGCAGCTAGTGAAGCTAGAGGAGTTAGGGTTTCACAGACTAACGATAAGGGAGAGAGCCAGGCATGGTGGCACATGTCTTTAATCCCAGCAGATGTCTGAGTTTGAGACTAGCCTGGTCTACAGAGCAAGTTCCAGGACAGCCAGGGCTACACAAAAAAACCCTGTCTCAACTCCTTCCCCCCCCCCCCCCCCAAAAAAAAAAAAAAGGAAGAGAAGTTTTCCTCATAAAGTTTTGGAAGGCAATTTATTGACACTTATTCGTTTATTATAAAGGTTGTAATTCAAGAAAGGGCCCCTAGAAGAGACACACAGGTCAGGTAGAGAACAAAGAGGGGTACGTCTGCTCTGACTGCTGACACTCTGGGAGCACACCATATCTGCTAACCAAGAGGCTCCTTTTCTAGTTTGGTGCTGGAGATTGCCAAGAGGACTTTGCACATCCCTGACCTGTGCTGTGTTGCTGAGCTTTTAAACACCAGCATCCCCAAAGGGTTATCTTAGTGGTGTTGTTGTGACATTGTATTACTATATAGTCGAGGACCATCGTGGGAATAGAGAGACGGTTCAGCCACTAAAAGTGCTGCTGAGAAATCATGAGAACTGGAGTTCAGATTCCATTCCTGACATAACAAGTCATCCCTTGGGTGCCTGTAACCCCAGCTCCAAGGATGGGACACAGGAAGACCGCTAACAACCAGCAAATAGGAGCTCTAGGTTCAAGGAGAGACCTCCAAACCAAAGCAATAGGTGGGAAGTAAGAAAGGAAGTTGCCTAGCCCCCTCCTCTAGCCCCCACATGTACACGTCTGCACACACATGTGCATATACTTATATGCAGACAGGCACACACATGTATAAATAAAATAACAATATTTTTAAAAAGGAGTAATCACCCATGATACCTCAACAATATGACCTCCTGAACAAAACCAAAACAAGTCCACCATGCTTGAAGGGGCTCTAGCCAGCTCAGACCCGGCAAACACGGCTCTGGCAGGCCTTGCCCTTCCCCCATTCCTCTGCCAGCCACCAAGGTCTGTTCCGTTATTAGGTCACTTCCTCTTCCTGAGGCTGACCACCAAGGTCCGGCTCTCAGAGTATTGAAGCCCAGCAGTCAAAAGCCCCATTTGGCTCACCTAATTAAATGCCCACTTAAAATTAAACACCTCAGGGCTCAGTGGTTAAGAGCACTGGCTGCTCTTCCAGAGGACCTGGGTTCAATTCCCAGCACCCACATGGCAGCTCACAACTGCTGTAATTCAGTTACTGGAATTACACCCTCACACAGACATACATGTAAGCAAAACACTAATGTATGTAAAATAAGAATAAATAAATAGTTTTTAAAAAAATTAAACACCTCATCCAAACACAGGAATTCCCCTTGTACCTTTATTTATTTATTTATTTATTTATTTATTTGTTTTTTTCAAGACAGGGTTTCTCTGAATATCTCTGGCTGTCCTGGACTCGCTTTGTAGACCAGGCGGGCCTCGAACTCACAAAGATCCGCCTGCCTCTGCCTCCCAAGTGCTGGGATTAAAGGCGTGCGCCACCACCGCCCGGCCCCCTTGTACCTTTATAAACCGCCATTTTCCTATGGGCCACGTCTGTCTCCTCTCTATCCAGTTCTTTGTTCCCCTCTGGGACAATACCCCTGCCTCCTCTCCCTTGTTCCCTTCCCCTTCTCCCTCATCCTCTATCTCCTGTGTTTGTCTCTTATTCCCTGTCCTCTATCCCTCTATGGCAAATATACCACCGCATCCTAGCCAATTCTAACACAGACCTCCCCCTTTTCTCTTCTTCTTTTTATTTTATTATTTGTATTTGGAGATAGGGTTTCTCTGTAATAGCTCTGGCTGTCCTCGAACTTGCTCTGTAGACCAGGCTTGCCTCGAACTCACAGAGATCCACCTGCCTCTGCCTCCAGAGTCCTGGGATTGAAGGCATCCACCACCACTTCCTGGCCCTTTTCCCCCTTCTTAAAAATTACACCTACAAAGTTATTTGCTGCTGTTTTTCTGCCTGAGTCAGAAACCAGCCACTTTAACTGGGTCTTTTTTTGTTTGTTTGTTTGTTTGTTTGTGTGGTTTGCTTTGTTTTGTCTTGAGATACACACACACACACACACACACACACACACACACACACACACACAAGTTTTTTTGCTTTTTTATTTTTATTTTTTGGAACAGTGCCTCATTGTATAGCATGGCTGACCTGTTAATCACTATGTGGCACTTAGGCTGGCCTCAGTCTTGTAGAAATCCTCCTGCCTCTACCTAAAGAGTGTTGGGAATTACAGTAGTGTACCACCATGCTTGGTTTCTTCTGATTTGTTTTTTTTCTTTCTTTTGTTTTGTTTGTTTTTTTGGTTTTTTGAGACAGGGTTTCTCTGTGTAGCCCTGGCTGTCCTGGACTCACTCTGTAGACCAGACTGGCCTTGAACTCAGAGATCCACTGCCTCTCCCTCCCAAGCACTGGGATTAAAGGCGTGTGCAACCACACCCAGCCGAACCCTGTGTCCTTTAATGCTAACATGGAAGGGAGAAATTCCACAGGACCTCACCCCCTAAATAAAGAACTACAGTCAACTAAGGATTTCTGAGAGGAGAGATATGAATCACTAATTTGCTATCTAATACCTATTGGTCAGTCCTGAAACTAAACACATACAAGAAATCTAAGTGGACTAAGAAAGGTGTGTGTGTGTAACAATAACAAAAAAGGGCAGGCATGAATTTGAGAGGGAGAAAGGGGTGGCATGGGAGGGACTGAAGGGAGGAAAGAGAAGGAGAAATATGGTATAATTATATTTTAATTTCAAAAATTTGAAAAAATAAAGAATCAAGTGTGACTGTTGCTATCACAGCTTTGTTACTTGTGGTCATTGTGCTGTTGAGGTGCGTTCCAGAAGCCTGTTCTTAGATAGCTGGAGGAAGCTGGAAATTACTGGGAGTTGATTCTACCCTAACTCCATTCCTTGGTCAATGAGTCCATCTGATTGTAGTGGGTATTAGTCAGAGGTGGAGTTTATTTATTTTTTTTTAAAGGTTTATTTATTTATTTATTTTGGTTTTTCGAGACAGGGTTTCTCTGAATATCTCTGGCTGTCCTGGATTCGCTTTGTAGACCAGGCTGGCCTCGAACTCACAAAGATCCGCCTGCCTCTGCCTCCCAAGTGCTGGGATTAAAGGCCAGAGGTGGAGTTTAAACGGCACGGTTTCCCGTGGGCTGCAGTAAAATGCTAGACTGCCCTTGAAGCCCTGCCTCACTGCTCTCTCCATTGCTGGCCTGCTCACTGCCAGCTGCCCTCTGCGGGCATTTTCTCAATACGTCGTGTACTTGTCTCAGGATCCTTCCCTAGAGAGCCTGCTCTAAGACAGCACGTAAATAAATAACCAGCGAAAAGCTGTGGTCAGTCCCTGAAGAAAGGGGCATTGTCATAGAGAATAATGTCGTAGGAAGCCACTCCAGGCAGAGAGGGCAGGCAAGGCCACCTAAGGAGGGGTGGGGGCTCAGCCAAGAAGGCCCCAGACGTATGAAAAGGCAGGGGAGGGGGGAGTAGGGAGGGGATTGTGATTGAGATGTAACTTGAAGAAATAAAAAATTATTAAAAAAAAAAAGAAAAGGCAGGGGAGGGGAAATCTAAGGCAGAGGGAACGCAAAAGGCCCAGCAGAGCTCAGCATCATGTTCTAGAAACGAGACAGAGACACATGAGGATGGATCGCAGGTCCTGACGGGGCATGGGGGTTAAGAGGATTCTCAAGCAGAGGCTTGCAGGCTGTGGTCATGATTTTGGAATTCACCCCAAGTGACTGGAATACTGTGGGTCTTCAGCTGAGGCGTGATGAGAGTTCTAATAAGCAGTTGTTCTCCCCGATCATGCAGGGTATGAGTGAGAGGAGGAGCCGCAGCAAGAGTCACCTGGGCAGCGCCCTAGGCTGAGGAGATAATGCCTACGGAAATGAGAGAGAAAGGAATTCTGGGAGGGTTGACAGGGCTCCTTGCGTCTTAGCCAGGGGCAGCTAAGAATGATGCGTGAGTTTCTAGTTTTGTCGCTGAGATAGGTTTCCTGGGAAGCAGCCTTCATTTGGAGACACGGGCGCCTATGCACAATCTAATTCTCACGAAAGCCTTTTGACCAGTGTGAACCCTGAGGCCCCCAATTTATCACTAGTGCACCTAGAAAACCAGCTGTAAATACGAATTTAAAACTGCTCTAAACGCACTGGGCCATTAATACTGAGGGCAGCAGAAGCCTGTAAGCTGCGTTGACCTCAGACTCACTGGCAATCTTCCTGCTTCAGCCTCCCAAGTGCTGGTATTGGCATACCAGCTGCCATGTCTGGCTTTAAGAAGTGTGACTTGAAAGTCACTTAACTCCCAACAACAGGGGCTGCAGAGCACCTAACAGTCTCATTCCACTGTGACGGAACAGTATGGCTCTTCACAGATGTCGGGGAGCTGGAGGGGAGAACCAGGGACCTGCGGCTGGAACCCCAGCCTACTCTTCTCTTGTCCTCTTCAGAGCAAGCGTTGCCAGGGCCCTCCCACCATGGAGCCCTCACTCCAGCTAAGATCTCTTTGTGCCTTTTGCTGAAGACAGCAAGCTCATTCATGTCTTTGTCAAAAGCACAGGCTGTTCCCAGTCTGGGGGACAGAGAGCGGGGCTCCTCAGCACCCATTACCTTCTGGCAACCTCTCTTCTTGCCTTCAGTACTCAGCTCTAAAATTAGCTTCCTTGTGACATCCCTGCTCCCGGGGAAGTGTTACTCACCTCTCTGTATTCCTCTCATGCTCTGTTGAGACATGTGCTGTGGACTTAACTAGCCCCATTTTGCAGTCAAGGAAAATGTGAGCCTCTGAAGCTAGGTACCGTAGGCTGGTCTCCATCTCACAACAAAGAGTCACCCGCCTTTGACTCCCTCATGTCCCCATGCCCCAAATTTGTCTGCCTTTTTAAAGAAGCTCCTATGGTAGGTCTTCAGCAAAGTACCTTACATTAGAGTGACTGTACAGGCCCGTGCAAAGCAGATGAGAGAGAATGGCCTCCTGGTCTGTATTTGTCACCAGATTCCCTAGAGACTGGTGAGTAAGGGTCCCTGTTTACAAAGTGCTTCACAGCCTACAGGGTACCAGGAAACAAAAAAATTCCTTCTTGTTTGTTTTGTGGTCTGTTTTTCTTTTGACAGAAGCTCTCATGTAGTTCAGGCTGGCCTCGAACTCCATATGTGGCCAAGGCTGACTTTACCTCTTCCATCACGTACACTCTCACCACGTTGCTGCAATCATAGGCATGCTGCCACCATGCCCAGTTTCCAAATTGTTTCATTTTAAATTTTCCTCCATCCCTCCATCCACAATGCGGGATGATGAGGTGGTGGCTTCCCCACTAAAGGCGATTGACTCCCAACCTAACAACCTGAGGTCCTCGGAGTTGTCCTATGTGTCCTACACATGCACACACACACACACAATCATGAGTACACACACACAAACATGAACACACATGGTAAAGTAAATACATGTTAAAACAAAAATTTCCCACAAAATTTTTACTGTAGGGCAATTCTACTATAAACCTATGCTATACATGAAGAAATTGAGGCTCAAGGAGGTAGGGGTGATTTCCAGGTACCAGGATCAAGACTAGCACCCAGGGTCTACCAATACGCACCGACTGCTGACAGTTGCTCCTGGAGAAGGAGCTTTATTTCCAAAATTCCACTCCCCTTAAGAGCTTGAGAAAGTTTTAGTTGCTTGACCTTCAGCTCTCAGGAAGACCTTCTTGAGTGTGGTTTGTACCCTGGCCAAAAAAGGCATTATTACAGGGACTTGCAATTACAGGGCAGTTTGCAGCATGCCCTGACCCAGCCAGGAAGGGTTTTTGTCCTCAGCTGATAAATAACCTGCATCTATGAAGGAGAGAAGATTCCAAACAAAATAAACACACACAGCAGATCTCTCCATGTAGTAGGAAAGTTCCAGTGTGGGGGCAGAATAAAGAGCATTTCATAAGGAAGAAAGGCAAGCATTTGGGGATGGAAATAGAAAGTATTGTGAAAAAGAAATCCACAAAGAACAATAATGAGGATGGAACCATGGGCAAGAAAAAAACAAAGTACAGTACAGCCCACGAGGGGGGGGGCAGATGTGAAAAATAAGCATTTATGGAGCAATCTAAAAAAAAAACAAGAAGAAAAGACATGTGAAGATTTGGATTGAAAGAATCAGTGTTGAATCCCACGAGTGAGGGTGCCTTGGGGAATATCCAGGAGAAAGTCATGAGAACTCTATTCGGTTGCTGCTGGGTGCCAGGTACCGCTCTGTGACCTAAAACAGTATCTCGTGTAGCTGGGGAGACAGCTCAGCAGACATGAGGGCCCAAGTTTGGATCCCAGAACCCCACAAAAATGCAAGAAGGCCCACCCATAATTCAGCCTCAGAAAGTGAAGACAGAGGATCCCCAGAGCAAGCTGGCTAACAAGACAAGCCATATTGGCTAGCTCTAGATTTGACTGAGAAACTCTGCTTCAATGAGTAAGGTAGAAGAAAACCCCAAGATGATTCTCCTCATCATCTTCGGGTCTCCACGTGCAAGTACACACATACACAGAGAGAGAGAGAGAGACAAAAACATGCATATGCACACATACACACCCCCCCACACACACGAAAAATGGAAAAATATATAACCCCATCTAATGTACACAGAACTTTTTTTTTTTTGAGACAGGGTTTCTCTGTGTAACAGCTCTGGCTGTCTTGGACTCCCTTTGTAGACCAGGCTGGCCTCAAACTCACAGTGATCCGACTGCCTCTGCTTCCTGAGTCCTGGATTAAAGGCGGGTGCCACCACGCCTGGCAGAACTTTTAATATTTTACAAATGGTTTAGATGAGAAGTTAGGGCACAAACAATTAAAAATTTCCCAAAGATCACTCAGCCAGTTGATGATGAAGGCAGGCACAAACCCCATGCTCTTGAATTCATCATCTTCAACTCTTTGCCGAATTTCCTTGTAGAGGGAGCCTACATCCAAACTCATGAGGCTAGAAGTCAGATAAGCCCTTGCATCCAATGAATTCCACAGTGGTCTTGGCAAATGGGCTGCATGTTCCTCTGAACAGGAAGTGACAGAAACACAACTTAAACTAGCTTAAAGGCAAAAGGGAGCTATTCGACTGTAGGCTCCGGGCAGGCTCAAGGGTGAATCTGACAGGTGAGCCTTGTGGGTCAGGAGACAAGAATCCTGAGACCTTAATTCCCGATCATAGGTCCAGACCCTCCCACTCCTTGCCATCTTCGCGCTGATATCATCACCTAGGAGAGTCTCTTCCTTCGTGCTGTGGAAGATGACCTTTGAACCCCCTGTGCTCCCAGCCTAAGAAACTTCTCATGTAGACTGGCAGGCTCTCCCCACTTGTGGCTGGTATCCTTCTCCTAGCCTCTTTTTGGGTAGAAAGTTCCCAGGGGAAAACTGCTTGGTCCAGCCTGGGACCGTAGTCCAGTCACTCTACCCAGGGACAAAGGTCCATGATTGTCAGCTGCTCCTGCTAGGATCACACCAGGCACGTGTTTGTGTGTTAAGATTAAACCCAGGGCCTTCTGCATATTAAATACCCAATCTATTGTAGAGCTGCACCCCCAATTTACCATAGAGCTGCACTCCCAATTTACCATAGAGCTGCACCCCCAATATCTACCATAGAGTTGCACCCCCATTTACCATAGAGTTGCGCCTCCAGACTTCATGCTGGGCTTTAATAGAGTCTTTCCCAGAAGGAAGCTACTGGTTTTTTGTTTTTTGTTTTCATTGTTGTTTGAGAAAATGTCTCATATAGAGTAAGTGGGCCTCAAATCCACTATGTACCTGAGTTGGACTTTGGATCTTACTACCATGGTCACTTGGGGATGAGATGACAAATGAGATGGTTCAGTCAGTAAAGTGCCTGCTACAGAAGCATGAGGATGAAAAATCTGTTACTCGGAACCCATGTGAAAATGTGAATGACACACACCTGTAATCCCATGGCTGGGCAGTTAAGGGGACAGGAAGATTATTCCCAGGACTCTCTGGGCAGCTGGCGTGGCTGAGTGATGAACTGCAGTATCGATGAGATGCCTTGTCTCAAAGGATGCCTCAGAGATGGAAGGCCATCTGTGGTGGTGGACACCTTTAATCCCCACACTGCAGGGGCCGATGGATCTCTGTGAGTTGATGTCAGCCTGGTTTACACAGCAAGCCCCAGGAGGTAGAGGCAGGAGAATAAGGAGTTGAAGGTCATTCTCGGCTATATAGTGGCTACATAGTGAATCTGAGGCCATCCTGGGCTACATGAGACCTATTTCCAAAAACCAGAGAGAGAGAGATCCTTCATGCTCATCATGTAACTTCCCCTATTGTCAGAATATGAACATATTATCATGGTACATTTCTCACTTGATAGGGCTAATGCCCATCATCCACAAAGCCCTGTGTTTAATCCCCAGCACCATATAAACTGAGAACAGCAGTGGATACCTCTGCTGCATAGAGAGTTGGAGGCCTATTTCAAAGCAAAATCAAATCAAACGAAAGCCAGTAAGAAGTAGTATTGGAGCTGGCGCACGCCTTTAATCCCAGCACTCAGGAGGCAGAGGCAGGCAGATCTCTGAGTTTGAGGCCAGCCTGGTCTACAGAGTGAATTCCAGGACAACCAGGGCTGTTACACAGAGAAACTCTGTATAGAAAAAGAAGAAGAAGAAGTAGTAGTAGAAGAAGAAGAAGAAGAAGAAGAAGAAGAAGAAGAAGAAGAAGAAGAAGAAGAAGAAGAAGCATTGGTAAAAATCCTTTTAATTAAATTAGTCTTTATTCAAAATTTCATGAGATTTTTCATGAAATTGTACTTCATTGTAATGGCAGGAACAATTACCTGTAATCCCAACAATTCAGTAGGCTGAAGCAGGATGGTCATGAGTTGGTAGACAACTTGACCAACGCAGGGACACCCTGACTCCAGAATATGTAAATTTTTAGCCAGGCGTGGTGGAATACTCTTGTAATTCCAGCACCTGGGAGGTATAGGCAGAAGGATCAGGTAGGAGGTCGAGACTATCCTTGGCTACATAGCAAGTTCAAGTACAGCCTGGGCTACTGGAAATGATGTTTCAAAAAGCCAAAAGATAAAACAGAAAGAAATGTATTTAAAATCAATCCATATCCATAATAGATTTCAGCAGAACACTTTGCATATATAAAGTTCTTAATAAATACTGTAATGATGGTGTGCACAGTTGTTGGCTTACGTTACTCCCGAGGTGTGCACGTTATCCATCTGCTAGCCACACGCTCTACCACTGAACAGTCCCCCTTAGCTCAAACCATTTGTTTCTTTCTTTCTTAAATGTTTTTTTTTTCTGAGTATAACTTTTATTTTAGCTCGTTTTTCTTTTTAATCATGTTTGTGTGTGTCTGTCAATCTGTCGATGTATGTGCACATTGGTACAGGTGCCCATACCAGTTATAGGTGTCAGATACCCTAGAGCTAGAGTTACATGCAGTTTTGAGCAGGCAAATGTGGGTTTGGGGAACTGAACTAGAGTCTTCTGGAAGAGCAGCAAGTGCTTTCAACTGCTGAGCCATTTTTTTTTCCCCAGCCCTAGGCATTCTTAATGGTCTAGAGTCTAGGTCGTCAAGATCCCATTGCTTGCAGATTCTATGCCTGCTCAGACTCCTTTCTGGTTTCCAGATGGTGACTTTTTCTTTCTTTTATTATTTATTATTATTAGCAGGGCCTCATACAGCTGAGGCTAGCCTTGAACTGTTGGTCTTCGTGCTTTCATCTTGTATGTGTTAGGATTACTGACAGGTACGATTCACAGATTCTGTGTGCATGTGTATGTGCGTGCATGTGTGCGACCATCATGGGTCATGTGTGTGTGTGTGTGTGTGTGTGTGTGCTGGGTATCCAGGCTCACACCTGTTAGTCAAGCATCCTATCACTGAGCTATCCTGTCCAAGCCCAGATAGTTCGTTCTTGCTGGTCTTCACATGGCTGGAGAAAAGGAAGCCTGGAAACATATAAAGGCCCTAATCTCGTTGTTGGAGCTCCACACTCGCCATCTTATTAGCACTGGAGTCTCCACCCCCAGATACCATTACTGAGATTAAGGTTTCCACAGAGGACAGTGGAGGAGTAACACATTAACTCCATAGCCAAGTGCTCAGCAAACAGTAATGGAGAGAGGACTGCAATTAAACTGAGCCTGGGCTGGTGCAGGCAGCAGCATCTAAGGTGCCCTGGCTTCAGCTTCTCTGAATGTTTCCAGGATCAGCTTTATCCCCACCGCAGGTCCCCAGTGCTGGCAGAAACCCTTTCATGCTTTCACTGGCTGAGCCACAGCACCCCTGGGAGCTCTGAGCCCCTGCACCCTCCTTTGGAAGCCCTTCCTTAAAGTTTGAGCAGGACGGAGCTTCCCTAGGAAAGCTGAACACTACCCCATGCCCAAGTCCTGGTTCAAGTAACACCTCCTGCCCTCAAGGCTGTAAACTCTCAGGATGCCTAGCATTCCCCTTTCCCTTTTGCTCAACTTGCCTTCTAACACATTGTTTGTGAGGCCCACTCTTTATTTTTATTTTTCAAGACAAGATTTCTCTGTGTAACAGCCCTGGCTGCCCTGGACTCACTTTGTAGTCCAGGCTGGCCTCGAACTCACAGAGATCCGCCTGCCTATGCCTCCCTAGTGCTGGGATTAAAGGTGTGCGCCACCACACCTGGCTCTTTATTTTTAAGGTCACTCTATTTAAAAATACCTAATGTGGGTTTTGCTTCTGACAGACTCTTGCCCCATATTCAGCCCCATTCCCCCTTTCAGAGAAGACCTCACTCTGGAGCTCAAAGGTTGAAATTACAGGTTTATGCTACCACACCTAGCCTTCTAGTTTCTACATAGAAAAATATCTTTTGGTCCCCTGCCCCGTTCCTCCAAGATCCTCTCCATCTCTTTACCCACCCAATTTTATGTTCGCGCGCTCTCTCTCTCTCAAAAACAAAGACCCAGAAAACACATATTAAAAAAACTCACAAAAATAACCGTGTCCTTCACCTTACAGAAACTTTTCAGTTTCATGAGGTCCCATTTATTGATTGTTGGTCTTAGGTCCTGAGCTGTTGGTGTTCTGTTCAGGAAGTTGTCACCTGTGCCAATGAGTTCAAGGCTTTTCCCCACTTTCTCTTCTATTAGATTTAGCGGATCGGGCTTTATGTTAGGGTCTTAGATCCACTTGGACTTAAGTTTTTTTGCAAGGTGATAAATATGGGTCTATTTGCATTATTTTACATGTTGACATCCAGTTAGGCCAGCACCATTTTAAAATAAGCAATTAATAGACAAGACAAAAAAAATTTCAAAAACAAACCAAAATGAGACAAAAAGGCCGTGACTGTTTTTTGTGCTGACAACTCCAGGGTGTGTGTGTGGGGGGCCAATTCTGAAGTGTGGTTAATGTGTACCCAGTGAGAATAAATCATGGAAGAAACTGATTTTCCTTTGCTAGCAGGTAGCTAAGGTAGATAGCTTCGTGGTTAGGGGTGAGAGTTCATGTGTCTCTCAGTCTGGCTTGAACCTGTGCATGCTGCCACAGTCTCTGTGAGTTCCTACATACAACAAGACACTGTTTCCTTGCAGTCACCCATCACCTCTGGCTCTAACAATCTTTCTGCTTCTCTTCCACCTAGATCCCTGAGCCTTGAAGCAGGGTGGGAGAGTTTGGTGAAGACATCCCATTTAGGACTGAGTGCTTGCTCGGAGTCTTCACTCTCTGGACTTTGTCTGGTTGTGGGTCTCTGTGTTCGTTACCATCTACTGCATGAGGAAGCCTCTCTGATGAAAGGTGAATGAGGCACTGATCTGAGTCCCAGCACACTGTGGTCACTTGGGGGGTCCCTGATAAAAAGGTGGCCAACACACAAAAGAGTGTAGATGGGCTAGAAGACAAGGCTGAAAGGGTCCTTGTTTTGATTTTTGAGATAAAGTCTCATGGTGCTGCCCAGGCTGGCCTCAAATGCTGGCCTCAAATGCTCCTCTAGCTTCTATCTTCTGATTGCTCAGACTGTGGGCCAATACTCCTATCTTAGCAGCAGTCTCTTTTGAAGCTGTGACTCATTTGGCTGCTCTATTAGTCAAGATGTTTGTTTCCAAGCCACAGAAAACAACAGTGGCTAACTTTTCAATGCAAGAAGAATATCCTTAAGGTGACTCAGGAACTCAGAGAACCAAGAGGAAGAAGACCAGGAGGGAGAATCAGAAATGGAGGATGGCTTCAGCAGTGAAATCCAAAATGACTTGCTATGGATCCCGCGGTTTTACCATCTCCCAGGAAACAAGGGCACCCTGATGTCGGTGGACATTGGCCTCTGTATCTGGACTCTGTGGCTTGGGAACAATCATCTCTTGGTACTCCAGACTCCACCACGGCCAACCTAATCACTTTTAATGATGCTCCCTCTCTGGGGCACGCCCTCGTGATTCAAAGTTCCAGGTCAGACAGGGCACCTGACTGTTGCTCTGAGGGCCACAGGGTAGGGAAAAGGGATTTTCTTCGCTTCTTGGTTTGTCTTTTCTTTTTTGAGACAAGGTTTCTCTGTGCAGCCTAGGTAGACCAGACTGTCCTCAAACTCATAGACATCCACCTGCCTCTGCCTCTCAACTGTCGGGATTAAAGGCATGGGCCACCACTGCCGAGCTCCCTTATTGGTTTTTGCTGTTCTTTGGATGGTTGTTTTGAGATAGATCATCAATATCTGACTGAGGTCAGTGACTGAATGGTTTGTGTGGCTATTTTTGCACTCTAATATTTGGAGGTTCCACTGAGATGGACTACATATAACAGGATGAAAACCTGCTAGCTCAGAGAGGCAGAGAAAACACCCAACTGATGTTCCTATTCCGCCAAAGTCCCAGCCAAAACCCCTAAGCTAAAAACCCCCAAAAGAAGAAGAAACCTAGAAGGAGAAAACCTCTGAAGTCACCTGAAGGGAACTCTGAAAGAATGAACTCAAAGGCACCCAACTCCTTCTCTACACTGTCTTAAATACCCTCAGCTCAATGTCCCTCCTTTCTGTTTAATCCTGTCACCTGGTTTCTTGTTCTGCCTCTTGACCTAGGGTTAAATTTATTTAATCCAGTTTATAGACAGCTCTTGAATTAAAGGTGCTGTGTACTTAAGCTGGGCGTAGTGGTGCATGGCTTTAATCCCAGCACTCTGGAGGCAGAGGCAGGTGGATCTCTGTGAGTTTGAGGCTACCCTGGGCTACAAAGCAAGTCCAAGAGAGCCAAGGCTATTAAACAGAGAAACCCTATCTCGGAAAAAAAAAAAAAGTGTGTGCTTAGAGGTGGGCCACACCATAACCATTTGTTTACAGTAAATAGATAGCTCCAGGATTAAAGGCTGAGTTGTCTCACAATTGAAACAGATCTTTCGATTCACAGTCTAGGGGTTCACAATGGGATCAAATGTTCTACAACAGTGGATAGATGGCGAGAGGCTAAGAGTACTCTCTGTTCTTGCAGAGGACTGCAACGTCATTCCCAGCACCCATGCCAGGTGGCTCACAACCACTGTAACTCCAACTCCAGGGCATTCACCAAACTTCTAGACTCCAGAGGCATCTGCACGTACATGCACATGTACACACACACATACACACACTTGCTCATTTGTAGAGTTCTTAGGACAACTTGTGGGAGTCAGGTCTCTCCTACTATCTATGTGAGTTCCAGGAACTGAACTCAGGTTGTTACAGTCCAAGAACAGCCACACAAGCCATTCCAGTGATCAATCTGGTCATGGCCAGAATGACCAGGGTCACAGAGGTCTCGGAGCCTAACTATGATGTCAGTCTGCTTCCAAGGCAGTCTTTTTATAAGAAAAACCACATCAAAAATAAATAAATAAAATATATATATATATATATATAAGTTAATTAATTAATTAAAACAGAAAAAAAGAAGAACCACATCCAGGTAACAACCAGATAGGAAGCAAGGGGATGGCAGCAGTACATCATTTTGACTAGCTAGACAAAGCATTTCTAACTGACCTTTAGTTTGATTGGTCCCACGTAGAGCTGTGGTTTGGGGACTCTTCAGAGTGTCAAAGTAACAAAGTATGAGTAATTTCATGTTATAACTAAAATGGAGACTGAAGACAAAAATGGCAGCAGTTATGCTAAAGAAGCAGCCCCAACAGGGTCATGAGTCTTGGTGGCAAGCACCTTTACACACTGAGCCACCTCACTGGTCCTCCCAGCTAACTTTTAAAGATTGCTATGCTATTCTCCTGGGCTCGTGTTCCCAGCCTTTGATGTTTTCACCAGCTTTGGGCAAGCATGCTCATTTTTGGTCCCCGGGATTGTTCTCTTTAGTCTTGAAGACCCTTCCATGTTCTTCTCAAAGCCCTTCCGTGTTCCACGCTTCAAGTCGGTGCAAACAGTTCCCCAGTGAAAACTTTACATGGGCACCTCAGCCTTTCCTCTGCAGCACCTGTTTATACACCTGAAGTGTCCATTTTCATCTGTTTGTTTAAAGAAATGTGTGTGTGTGTGTGTGTGTGTGTGTGTGTGTGTGTGTGTGTGTGCATGTGGAGGTCGGAGAACAAACATGGGTGTCTGGGCGTCAGTCCTCGACTTTCACCTTAATTGACTCAGAATCTCCTCAGTGATGTGCTTGCCTGGGAAACTGTCCCGAGAGTCTCTGGGAATTCTCCGGTCTCTGCTTCCCGTCCCCTCATAGATAGGAGCGACGAGGTTACAGACTAGCGCTGCCTAACCCAGCTGCCCATGAATGAGTTCCAGAGATCTTAAGTCCTCACGCTTGTATACAAGCAACCCACTGAGCCACCATCTCCATCCTGCACCCATTCCTGAGGGTTCATTCGCTAGCTGTCTGTCTTCCTTCTCTAGAACGCAAATCTGCCGGCTGCTGCTGTACCCCTTCCTGAGGGTCAGTCACCCCGCTCAGAGCAGGAAACCAAGTCTCCGAGCAGGCTCTGTACAGGTTCTGCCACGCTCACCTTGCCTTTTTTTCCTTCTCGCCTTATCTGAACCGGCTCTCTGCTGACAAAGTTCCAGCTTTGCACGTCACCCGGCTCCGTCAGTACAAAGGGTCACTCTCAGAGTAAGGGAGGTCAGACTCGCTGTTCTGACTCTTCCTAATCTCTTCCTCCACCCAGCTTCCAGCCTCCTGAGTTCAGTGTTCTGGATCCACAGTTCCTAAGTGTGCTGACCTTACAACTCAAAAATCCAGACAGGGGACTTCCATTGCAGGAATTAGCCTACCTTGGGGTTCTCATGTATGTGGAAGCTGAATCACCTTGCCTTTTCTTTTAGTAATAACTCAACAGCTTGGTGTATGAAGAAGTGATGTTGTTATAATCACTCTCTCTCTCTCAGCTCTTTATTATTATTATTATTATTATTATTATTATTATTATTACTATTTCTCTCTATTTAGTTCAAGAAACAGACAGAGAGGTGGAGGAACTTGCTCAGAGACACACAACTAATAATGGTAGGAGAGGTTTCCAGCCTAGCCTCTCTGATGTCTTAAATCTCATTCTGAACCAGTCTGTAATCTATATGGAACAGTTAAGTCAACCCAATCACATTTCAAAAGCACTTTGAACAGACTTCTTCCTGGTAGTTATCAGTCTCTGGGTGTGGTGGCTCATGCCTGTAATCCCAGCTCTCTTAGAGGTGAAGAGAGGATGGTTTTTGAAAGCTTTGAGACCAGCCTGGGCTACATGAGATTCTTCCTCAACAATAACAACAATGTGACATACCAAACACGTATTTTTCTAAGAATATTGTGGCACAGTAACTCTGTCATAACATTATTTCAAGATACCTACCAACTAGGGTGTGGTGGTGCACACCTTTTTTTTTTAAATAATTTATTTTTTATTTCTTCAAGTTACATCTCAATCACAATCCCCTCCCTACTCCCCCCCCCCGTCCCCCCCCTCCCCCCCCCCCCCCCCCCCCAACCCCCCCCCCCCCCCCCCCTTTTTCCCTTCTTTTTTTTTAGTTTAAGGTATTTCTTTTTCCCCCCAACAGCTCTCCCTTTCAGTCCACAAAATGGTTCTTTTTCTTATAACTACAAATACAATACAAAACAACAGAAATAAATAGGCCACAATTATAAGAGTTCTATGGCTTAGCATACATTCCCAATGTCCAGTCCATATGTATTTGGCACCTGACTTTAACATTCTACTATCTAACCATCTCCATGAGTTTAAAGTTCTATATCTAACTCAGCTTTCATACTAACTTGCCTCATAATTTAAAAAATATCTTCTTAGATCCAGAACACCCTCTTGATTCCAAAACAACTCAAAATTTAACTATGAGACTCTAGCTATCTATTCTTCAACCCTTTAATCCCAGCAGCACTCGGGAGGCAAAGGCAGGTGGATATCTGTGAGTTCAAGGCCAGCCTGGTCTACAAAGTGAGTTCAGGACAGTCGAGGATACACAGAGAAACCCTGTCTCAAAAAACCTAAAAAAAAAAAAAAAAAAGATGCCTACCAAAATGTTGTTCAAATAGCCAGGCAGAAGTGACACACACCTTTAATCCCGGTACTCGGGGAGGCAGAGGCACGTGGATCCCTGTGAGTTTGAGGCCAGCTTGATCTACAGAATAAGTACCAGGATAGCCAGAACTAAAACAGAGAAACCTTGTCTCAAAAAAAGGTGTTGAAATTATATATGCATATAGATAACATCTTAAATATTTATTTAGGCTTTTAAAGATTTATTTATTCAGTTGTGTGTATGTGTGGGGTGGGTATGCTCATGAGAGCACAAATGCCCATGGAGGCCAATTTCCCTAGAGCTGGAGTTACTGGTGGCTGTGAATTGCTGGAAATGGGTATTAGGAACTGCAAAGGTGCTGTTAAGCACGGAGCCATATCCTGGCTGGAAACATAAGGTATATTTTAATTGTTGTTTGATTTTTGCAGTGCTAAGGATTAAACCCAGGGACCCACATGTGCTAGACAAGTGTTCTTCCACTTGTCTGAGCTACATTCTCAGCCTAGGATTTTTTCATTTCTTTCTTTGTTTGCTTTATTTTGCTGTGAGACAGCTTCTCATGTGTCTCAAGCTAATGCCTTGAACTCACTGTGTAGTCGAAGATGGTCTTGAACTCCTGATCCTCCCAAATGTTGACATGTGCCTCCACACTCAGATTGTGTTGAAATCCTGTTTATTCTTTATTTTTATTTTAAAATTTTATTTATCTTGTGTGTATGTGTGTGGATGCTGGACGCTTGTGGAATCAGTTCTCCATCCTCTTCTTGCACCATGTGGATTCCGGCATGACAGTAAGCAAGTGTGTCTACCCACTGAGCAATCTTGCTGGCCCAGAAATTATATTTAGTTCAGGCATGTGTACTCTGTAATTCACTTCATGTGATGATATCTATCCACACAAAGATACATACATATATATATATATGTATAAAGATGGATATATATATTTTTATATATATCCATCCACTGTTATTTTTTATAGCTGTGACAAAAAACATGATCAAGGATATTTATGAAGAAAGTATTTATTTTGGGTTATGTTTCAGAGGGTTGAAGTCCATGATGGTTTTACAGTGTAACAACTGAGGGCTTCCATCTTGATGCACAGCAGAGACCCCAGACAAAGAGAGAGAGCACTGGGAATTGCACTTGTCTTTTGAAATTTTGAAGCTCACCCCTAGTGACACACCTCCTCCAACAAGGCCACACCTCCTAATCCTTCCCAAACAGTTCTACCAACTAGGGACCAAATATTCAAATGTATGAGCCTATGGAGGATATTCTCATTCAAGCCACCATAACATACTTAGAGAAAGCCTGAGTATTAATGCAGCAGAATGTAACAAATCCTCATGATAACAACAGAAACAGTACTTATTTTCTCTCTGTCTCTCTCTCTCTCTCTTTCTCTCAAGTTTTTTGAGACAGTGTTTCTCTTTGTAATAGCCCTGGTTGTCCTGAACTCACTTTGTAGACCAGGATGGCTTCAAACTTACAGAGATCTGCCTGCCTCTGCCTCCCAAGTGCTGGGATTAAAGTAGTGTGCCTCCACCACCCAAATATATACTTTTGTTGTTGTGAGACACAGTGGAGTCCAGGCTGTCCTTAAACTTCAGATTCTTCTGCCTCTTCTTTCTAAATACTAGTGTTATAGGTATGCACTACCATATTCATCTTATAGATCTTTTCTTTTTCTTTTTGAGACAGGGTAGTTCTTTTCTTTTTAAAAAAGAAATGTATGCTGAAGCTAGGTGTGGTGGTGCACACCTTTAATCCCAGCACTCAGGAGGCAGAGGCAGGTGGATCTCTGTGAGTTCCAGGCCAGCCTGGTCTACAGAGTGAGTTCCAAGACAGCCAAGGCTACACAGAGAAACACTGTCTCGAAAAAAACAAAACCAAACCAAAACAACAACAACAAAAAACCCTCTCGTTTTTTGGAATTTTCTCAGAAGCACTCAGAATTCCTCTCACACAACTCTATTCTTGAATGGTGTTCTGACAGTATAGCAAAGGCCTTCAACCACTGAGCCATGCCCTGGTCACTGTCTATTTTCTTAAAGAGTTTTACTAATTATTTATGTAAATTTCTCTTGGAACACCCTTTAAGAAGAAATGTGACAGAAGTGCTGGTTTCATGTGTGCTTGCACAAGGGTAAGCTGTGGCCTTGGACTCTAATAGATGCTAGGTTTAACTCTGTCTTCAGCTAGGTGTGGTGGCACAATATTGTAGTT
This sequence comes from Lophiomys imhausi, assembly GCA_907164525.1. Lineage (NCBI taxonomy): Eukaryota > Metazoa > Chordata > Mammalia > Rodentia > Muridae > Lophiomys > Lophiomys imhausi. Next base: position 12,450,529 of record CAJQZJ010032563.1, read on the forward strand.
CTAACTTCAGAAGGCAAAGACAGGAGGATCCCCTTCAATTTCAAGTTCAGCCTAGTCTATATAGCGATTCCAAGCTAATTGGTGTTACATAATGAGACCCTATCTAAATATAAGAAAGTAAATAAACAACTAAGTAAGTAAAAATACAAATTCTGGCTATGGCACTCTGAGAGACAGATATGAGGCAGATCACAGAGCCACTCAGCTGCACTGGTGCGTGTGTGTGGGAAGGTCCAGAGGTCAGGCACCCAGCAGGACTGACCACATGTGTCCAGGTACCAGCTAGAAGGCCATGGGTATGATTAGGAAGACTCAGAGTCATTCAATGTTAGTCAGAAAACAGCACCTTTTCTGGCTAATAAAAACTGTAAATAGTCGGCTGGAGAGATGGCTCAGTGGTTAAGAGCACTGTCTGCTCTTTCAAAGGACCCGGGTTTAAATCCCAGCACCCACATGACAGTTCATAGCTGTCTGTAATTGCCATGCACATCTTTAATCCCAGCACTCGGGAGGCAGAGACAGGTGGATCTTTGTAAGTTTGAGGCCAGCCTGGTCTACATAGTGAGTCAGGACAGCCAAGGCTGTTACATAAAGAAATCCTGTCTCAAAAAAAAAAAAACAAAAAACCAAAAAACCAAAAAAAAAATGTAAATAATTTACCAACTGGAGCTCAGCACCTACTCTTGTGAGGGCTGTTAGGTTGGAACCTGCTCTTGGACAGTCAGCTGAAGTTGGTCCAAGGCTTTGTTGCTTGTCAGATCCCTCTTGCCCTCCAAGCTTTATGTTTACCAAAACATGTTTATTTCCACTTTGTCCTATATCTCTGCCATGGTTGGCTGTATGTGTGGACTGTGCCAGCAATGACCAGACACTGGGTAAAACATTATTCTGCAGTGACTGGGGATGTCCTGGTAAGATCCACCTTTGAATGCAGACATGGTAAACAGTAGACTACTGATACGATACGATATGATATGATATGATATGATATGATATGATATGATATGATATGCCTCATCCAATCAGTTGAAGGCCTGAACAGCGAGTATGAGGGCTCTGCCTTCTTAGTTGGCTTTCAGATCTCTTCTTGCCTTTGGACTCATACTGAAAAAGCAGTTCTTCCTGGGTGGCATATATTTGGACTTGAATGATATCCTTTCCTCTTCTGGGTCTTCATGCACACTGCAGATCTCAGGACCAGAGGACCAGTCACCAGCTGTAATCACCATGGTTCCTTATAAGGACCAATAGAAATATCTCTCTCTCTCTCTCTCTCTCTCTCTCTCTCTCTCTCTCTCATACACACACACACACACACACACACACACACACACACACACACATACCCCATCTTGGTTCCATTTCTCTAGAGAGTCCTGACGACACATCTGTTTTCTCTTGTCTCTGAGGCCTGCGGCCTGCTGTCCACTTCCTGTCCTCAGCCATGGCCACCTACCTGCCATAATGGTGGCTTCTCTTAATAAAGACCACTTCACCTGGTTTCCTTCCCTTGGTGCTGCCAAAATGACTGCCTTATTGCCAAAGTGCCCAGCCTTATCTTCCTGAACCTTGCCCTATTAGTCATCACTCTGTGTCTCCCGGCACCTTCCTTTCTGCCTATAAACGTGTCCTAACCTCCAGTGACTTCCTGTTACTCTCTAGCAAAGACCACATTTCTGAAATCTCATCCTCTTAGTGCTCAGTGGTTTGAATTTGGGAAGCTTTTGTTTCCGGTTCTACCAGGTCAGTGTGACATCTGCTAAGTGGCTTGACTTTTCTGTACCTGTTTTGTTATCTGTGGCAGAAGGCTGGCTGGGGTCATGTCTTTAGTTGCTTTCAGAGAAAACCGCATTACTAAACTCCTTGTCAGAAGAAACGGTCAGTAAACATTAGCTCACGTTCTCAACTCCCTCTCCTTCGTGGATGCATTGGAGCCTGGCTCAGGCCCAGCCACCTTTGAGAAGCTGTTTTGTGTGTGCGAGTCACTGTGGTCAGCCTTGGGTCCCTGCCCACCTGCGACACCTGACATTCTAGGTCACTAACTTCCTCCTTCTTGGAGGCTTTTTCCTTCTGCTGACATTTGCTGCTGAGTACATCTGACCAGCAAAGTTCATGAGGACATACAGGTACTCACATGCTCACAAAGGCAGGGACAGTCTCCCCTGGACAAGCTCACGCACAGGACTGTGGGCTTTCTTTTCCCATCAATGCTTTGGTCTTGCAGAGACTGCTGTTTCCATCGCCACAAAAGGCTAAGCCTGGATCCCTTCCCTTGACGATCTCTACTCATCCTGTGAGACTCCTCTCAGGAATCCTCCATGCACCCTCTCCTTCTGAAAGTGGCTTAGCAGACACTTCTTGGTTCTGTTTCACTATGAAACACCTATGCATGTTCCACATGGTCCTATAGTGTGTGTGTGTGTGTGTGTGTGTGTGTGTGTGTGTGTGTGTGTGTGAAAATTAAACCCAGGGTCTCATGCATATTACACAAATGCCCTACTGCTTACTCCCAACTTGTCTTTTCTTTTTATTTTGTGACAATCACTAAGTTTCCCAGGATGGCTCTGAACTTGTAACCCCCCTCTGCCTGAGTGGACTACCAGGTAGCCCTTGTACTGTAATTGTGCCTTGTACAATAATTCTTTCTCCCCAAATATGACGAAGAGACCTTTAAGATCAGGATAATTTTTTATTCCACCTTGACTCTCTAGCTCTTGAGACAGTGCCAGGTTCATATTTAGGAACACTGTGTTAACGATACTGAATAACCAGTTGATGACTTAGGCGGAAGGATGCAAGCCAGAGACTAGACTTCCAGGGAGCTAGAGGGTTAGAAACAAATCAGAAGCCGGGCGTGGTGGCAGCACTCGGGAGGCAGAGGCAGGTGGATCTCTGTGAGTTCAAGGCCAGCCTGGTCTACAAAGTGAGTCCAGGACAGCCAGGGCTACACAGAGAAACTCTGTCTCAAAAAACCAAAAAAAACAAACAAAACAAAAGAAAGAAAAAAAAAACAAATCAGAAGAAACCAAGCATGGTGGTACACTACTGTAATTCCCAACACTCTTTAGGTAGAGGCAGGAGGATTTCTACAAGACTGAGGCCAGCCTAAGTGCCACATAGTGTTTAACAGGTCAGCCATGCTATACAATGAGGCACTGTTCCAAAAAATAAAAATAAAAAAGCAAAAAAAACGTGTGTGTGTGTGTGTGTGTGTGTGTGTGTGTGTGTGTGTGTGTGTGTCAGAAGAAAGGAAAAAGTCAGGATAGAGTTGGACAGGGTGTTGGACAATAGCTGGGTCTGGCAGGAGTTGTGGACCAGGTGCCACACACAGGAACTGAAAACAGAGAGAAGGGGTTGAGGAGAAGTCTCAGCGGGAAGGAACACGTTTTTGTGAAAGAGCAGGGACCTGAGTTTGAACCCTCAGCACCCACAAAGCCAGGCACAGCTGTGAGCATCTACGTTGTGGCACAAAGACAGGTAGGTCCTGCGAGCTCACTGGCCAGCCAACAAGAATGGACAATAAGGGAGAAATTGATGCCTGGATGCCTGCAGCTGCAAGAGCACAGGTATGTACCCCCAACACACACATGCATACAAACACACACACACACACATACACACACACACACAGAGAGAGAGAGAGAGAGAGAGAGAGAGAGAGAGAGAGAGAGTATCTTATGTATTGTACGGATGTATCTCATGTCAATTTAAAAACCTACGGCCTATAGGAAAGGGTAGAATAGAGGGTGGGACATCCAGTAGGCAGAAAGGATTCTGGGATAGTGCCAAGCACCAGAGAGTCACCAGGGAAGATGTGAGGAGGACAGACACATGGTACCTGAGCAGAGGTAACCAGCCATGTGACAGAACTTAGGTTAGAATGAGTATGTTATTAAGTTATGAACTAATCAGGGAATGAGCCTAGCTGTATGACCTAGGTATTTGTAAATATATTTTGAGTTTCAGAGTCTTTATTCCGGGAGCTGGGAGCCAGGAGGAAAACATACAATTTACACCCCCCACCCCCCCACACACACAAATTAGAGAGGGGATGCAAAACAGTGCATATAGGAAGCCCAGGTTCACTGTTCTCAAAGTTTTGCTGAGGCTTGCTCACAATACTGCTCTGTCAAGAAGAAATGTGAAGAAAATACAGAGCAGTGGCTGGGGAGAAAGCCCCAGGGCTGAAACACTCACCTAATAAGACTTGGTCCCTCAGACCCCACAGAAGAAAGCTTGTGCAGTGGTGCACACTTGCACTTCCTGCACTGCATGTGTTGGCCAGCCAGCCTAGACAATGGGTGAATTTCAGGTAAAAGCGAGAGACTTCCTCTCGAAAAATAAGGTATATGAGATACCTGAGTAACAAACGACTCCAAAGCTTATGCTCTTCCTCTGTGTACGGGCACACAGGCAAGCCTGCATATACGTGAATATGCACCAATGTGTGTGCACAGATTTGAAAAAAAAAAGATAGCCACTATATATCTCACTACATTCTTGGTACTGGAAACCTGGTCAAACTCCCGTGACTGCAGAGGTCATGGGCTCTCCAGGAACTTAGGATTGTCGCTTTGCTATGGTTGTGCTGTCGAATTGCCTTCTAACTATTTATGGCTAGTTATACAGGCTAAGTGCTAAACCATGGCCAGAGAAGCTTCTCTCTGTGATGGGCAGAAGCTGATGAAGAGTCTCATAACCAGTTGACCAGCGGAGAAGCAACAGTGTTTGCGCATCCCTAAAACGGGGCATCTATAGCAGCCAGCAAAGTTCCTGAACCCCGGGCTCAGGACCATCACAGAAGAGGAGGTGGACATAACATAGGAGCCAGAGGTTGAGGAGTTCTGTGAGGTTCTGTCTTCTGGATATGACATGGCTGCTGCACTCAGGAATTCACAAGTAGCTTTGATTATGTGCAACAAGATCAAGCCAGAACTTTCCACAAGATCCGGGCGTGGTGGCTCACGCCTTTAATCCCAGCACTCGGGAGGCAGAGAGGGGCAGATCTCTGTGAGTTCAAGGCCAGCCTGGTCTACAGAGTGAGTCCAGGACAGTCAAGGATAAACAGAGAAACCCTGTCTGGAAAAACCAAAAAGAAAAAAGAAAAAAAAAAGGAAAGCAAAGTAGGACAGAACACATCTACCAAGTACTATGTATTAGTATGCTACAAAAATAAGAACAAAAAAATTGTTGGGTTCTTTGTGGTTGTTTCTTTTGAGACAGGGTCTCTTTTATCTCGGGTTGAAATCAAACTCACTAAGTAGTCAAGAATAACCTTGAACTCTTGATCTTCCTGCCTGTGGTGGGACTATAGGCTTGATCCACTACACTTAGATTTTTCTGTCTGGTTGGGGTTTCATTGTTCTTGTTGTTTGCTTTGTTTTTGTTGTTTGAAGCATGATCTCTCTATGAAGTCCTGACCATCCTGGTAACTCCTTGTGTAGACCAGGTTGTCCTCAAACTCACAGACATTCACCTCCCTCTGTATCCCCAAGAGACTAAAGGGGTGCTCTACCACCTCCAGCAGCGACCACACTCAGTTTTACATGTTCCTGGGGATTAAACCCAGGGCTTTGCCATGCTAGGTGTGGGGACTCCAGCACAGTGGTCACCACACAAGGGGATTCTCAGGGAAAGGTGAGTGTGCTGCCCATACGAACCTCCAGCCTTCACTCTGAATACAAACAAACGAGACAAGGATGATGTCTAAGCATTTCCCATTTTTAATGTTTCGTTCTCTGGCTTATATACAGAACCAAATGGGGTATTTCCACATGGGCCAATCACATTAAAGGTCATCCTATCACACCACATAGCACAAGCCTGGTAACATGGTGATCATGAGCTGATCACGAGCTCGGAAGTCTTGCTCACCCAATCAGCTATACCCACGATCGGGCTTCAACTCCACTCCAGCATCTCCCAGCAGGTGCCATCTTAGATATCTCCCACAAGTTACTTTTCGTTTACCCAGCAACGAGGCATTTTTCATAAGCCTCCATTTCCTGGATCCCCACACTAAGTACATACTCTTTGAACTAAGCTACATCCCTAGCCACCCCCAAATTTCCCTTACTTTGGTTAAAGATTTATTATTTTTGCTTATGTGTAGGGGAGAGGTATGTTCACATGTCCTGACCTGTGGAGATCAGCCTTCAGATATCCTCTGAAGCTGGAATTACATCGGATCGTGACCCACCCGACATCAGTTCCCAGAACCAAACTTGGGTCCTCTGAAAGAATAGCAGCCATTCCTAACTGCTCTGTCCCCTCTCCAGTGCCCACTTCCCCACAGTTCCTTTCTTGAAAGCTCTGCAGAAGCTGAGCATGGCAGTGCACACTTACAAGGTTCAGCACTGATACATGTGAAGCCAGCCTTAAGATACAGAGCAGAATCATGTCTCAAATAAAATTAGTGGGACTGGTCTCAGTGGTTAAAGTCACTGCGCTTCTAGAGGACTGGGGTTCAATTCCCAGCATCCACATGGCAGGTCACAACTGTCTGTAACTCTTGGTTGGGTCTGACACCCTCACACAGAGATACATGCAGGCAAAACACCAATGCACATAAAATAAAAATAAATAAATTATAAAAAATAAAATAAAATTAGTAAATAAAAAGAGAAAAAGATTAGAAACTTACCTTGTAAGGAAGATAGGTGGTGAGGGATGGAGAGATGGCTCAGCAGTTAAGAGCACCGGCTTCTCTTCCAGAGGACCTGGGTTCAGTTCCCAGCACCCACATGTCAGCTCACAACTGTCAGACACCCTCACACAGACTTACATGCAGACAAAACACCAATGTACATAAAATAAAAATAAATTATTTAAAACCCAGGCATGGTGACACACATCTTTAACCCCAGCACTTGGGAGGCAGAGGCAGGTGGATCTCTGTGAGTTCGAGGCCAGCCTGGCCTACATAGTGAATCTGGGACAGCCATGGGTATACAGAGAAATCCTGTCTTGAATCACCTCACAGAAAGAAGATAATATGAGGATCTTTGAAGATGACTCAATTGGTAATGCTTGCTGTGTGAACATGAGGCTTGAGTTCAAACTCCAGCACCCACGTCTGTCTCATTCCTCTACCGCTGTGATGTGACACCATGACCAAGGGAACTTAAAAAGAAGACATTTAGTTGGGCTTACAGTTTCGGAGAGTTAAAGTCTATGATGGCAGTGAGCTGAGCACTCACATCTTGATTAGAAAGCAGGGGACAGGGAGAAGCACACTGAGAATGGCATGAGTGGTTTTGAATCCTCAAAGCCCACACCCACTGACTTCCTTCTCTGACAAGGCCACACCTCCTAATCCTTCCCAAACAGTTCTACCAACTGAGGACCAAGTACTCAAACATATGAGCCTGTTGGGGAGGTGGGTAGCATTCTCATTCAAATTGCCTTACAGGTTAAAAGCCCAGTATGGTGGCACTTGTTTATAATCCCAGCACCAGGGAGATGAAAACAAGATACCTGGGGCTCTCTAGTTAGCCAGCCCAGATGAATTTGTGAGCTGTGGGCCTCAGTGAGAGACCCTATCTCAGAAAACATGTGGGTGACTCCTGGGAAGCAGCACATGACATTGACCTAAATGCACACACATACACGCATGTGAACATACACACACATACACGCATGTGAACATACACACACATACACACATGTGAACATGCGCACACACACACACACACACACACACACACACACACACACACACACACCATAGATAGCACACACACACACACAACCAAAGATAATATGAAGCCCAATGCAGTGAAACATGCATATAACCCCAGCACTTGAGAGGTAAAGACAGGAAGATAAAGAGCTTGAGATAATTTTTTGGCAACACAGAGTTTAAGGCCAGCCTGGCTGGGATACATGGGGGGAGGGGGGCTCGGGAGATGACTTAGCAGAATGACGCTTACCACCAAGCCTCAGGTGAATGCCTGGGATCCAAACGGTAGAAGAAAATCAACCTCTGGAAGTTGTCCTCTGACTCCCACATGTGCATTCTCCAAAGCATGCGTGCACACTACACATACACGCGCGCGCGCACACACACAGACGCACACATTTTTAAAAAAAAAAAAAACCTCCCCTCCCAAGCATAAAATATCAAAATCTGAACTTCCAGCAATTTTTTGAACAACAAAGCAAACCTAACCCATCTGTGCAGAGAAGCATTTCCCGCCGGCTGCTCTTTGCTTTACTGTCCTGTTCAGACCGCGCTGTGTGGTGCCTTTTCCTACTAATCTGGCTGGGAGGTGTTCTAAGTCACCACCAAATGTTCTCACTCTGTCTGCTGCATGCTGTCCATACACTGTGACTTTTTGAGCAGGTCAGGCTCGGGGACTTTCATGTTGTCTCCCACATTTTGCTACTCTTAGAGCTGTGTGCACACTCCAGATGCCATTCCTCTTAAGTGCCAGGTCCACTGTAACACAACTTCCTAGAAAAACTGGCTGAGCTGATGGTATGTTCCTTTGTGGCTTTGTTGGCCATTGCCAAAATGCTTTTCCTCCCACCAGCATTCCTGTGTTTCTACCAACAATAGCAGCAGCTGTTAGTCTTTGCCAATTTGGAAGATGAAAAATAGCTTTTGTTTTGTTTTCTTTTTGCTTTTTGAGATAGGGGGTGACCTTCACATCAGTAGCCCAGGCTGGCCTGGAACTCACCGTGTTGCAAGGTCTGTGGGGAGCTGAGGATTGAACCCAGGGCCCAAAGCAAGCATTCTACCAACTGAGCTACACCCCTAACCCTCCTGATAAGGTTTCAGAAGAAGTTAATTATGGCTGCTAGGAGAGAACAGATTACATGTGCTGAGAGGATAAAGAAGACAGCAGCTGAGGGTTATTATAGCAGCTTGGACCAGAGACCACGCTGGCCTGGGTCAGAAAAGGGCTGGTCAAACTTCAGCATGGTGGCAGAATCCACTGGAGAGCCAATCCCGGGTGCTGAATTTCCAGCCCCAGATTTGGCATTGCTGACAAGATTCTGGGTGTCACTGCTGCTCTCGAGAGCCCCGCCTTGAGAAGCATGCAGCAGAAGAAAGCCAAAAGTGACAGGTTTCAGTCAGCCAAGGAGGAAGAGTCAGTGGGACAGGGTTACTGATGGATTGCATTTGCAGGACACGTGGAAGAGAAGAGTAAGGGGAGCACGGAGTAGGTAAGCGACTAAGAGAGAAAGTACAGGCTTAGAGTGGGGAATGAAGGAGGGACAGATTGATGAGGAGAAAAATGAAGTTTTATTTGGGCAAAACTTTGAGTAAACAACAAGATACCTAGATGCCACCAAACACCAGTATTCCTGTAGAGCTCTGGTGCTGGACAGAGGTCAGAACTGGGAGATTTTACTGTAGAGATAGCGTTTAAAGTGACAAGGTAAAGCGGGGTGTAGTAGGGCACCATGACAATACTAGGACTTGGGATGCCGAGGCCAGAGCTCCCTAACCCAAGCTTGGGCTACATACAGAGAATCTGATTCTCTGCTCTAACTGAGCTACCCATATTCTCCTTCCAAGGTTCAGGGAACATCCTAGAGAAGAGGGAGTAGAACAAGTATAAGAGCAGAGGAAGAGCCAGGCAGGGTGGCACGCGCATTTAATCCCAGCATGCAGGAGGCAGAGGCAGGCGGACCTCTGTGAGTTCAAAATCAACCTGATCTACATACATGGTGAATTCCAGGGTGACCAAGACTACATCATGAGACCCTGTCTAAGAAAAAGAGGGGGGAGAGAGAGGAAAGGAGAGAGAGGGTGGGAAGAAGAGAGGGAGGCAGGGAATGAGAGAGAGAGAGAGGTGAAGTGTTACCACTCTCCTGTAAACACCCCTTCACCTATATTCTGCAAATAACTTTGGAAGGCACACTTACACATTCACACACTCACACGCTCACACATATTCTCAGACACACTCACATGCACACACTCACACACTCATACACTTCCATGCACAGCTTCTCTGTCACACACAAACACACACATGTAAGTGGAAGAATGAAAGCAGAAGAATACACTGTTGGAAAGAGGAAGGCTATCTGGGATCAGTGGAAGTCGAAGGGGAACAAGACCAAAATACACTATATACCTATATGAAAATATCATAAAGAAACCCATTACTACGTATTATTAATATACGTGATACATTTTTATAAATAAATAAATAAATGGTGTAGCAAGACAAGCTAGCCTGGGGAGAGTGTACACCAGGGAAGAGGGGCTGAGGCTGAAGCCTGGACATCCATGCTGGACGTGAGTGAACAGGAGATCAACCACGGCACATGTGAAAATTCAGGAAGGGGACTGGGAGCAACAAGTGGGGACACAAAGGCCATGTATGAAGGCAGAGGAGACCTCTGAACAGAAGGCAGACCTGGGAAGAGTGAGTGGTGGGATGCTGGCTGTGGACGCACACGCATAAGACTCTAGCAGGAGGATCAGGAGTTCAAGGCCAGCCTCAGCTACAGGAGACCAGGCCTCAAAATGAAAAAATGAGAATGGGTGGGGAAGGCGCATCCCTCTAATCCCAGAACTCAGAAGGCATAGTTAGGTGGATGTCCATGAGTTTGAAACCAGCCTGCTCTACATGGTGAGTTCCAGGCCAGCCAGGGCTCCATAATGAGACCCTGTCTAAATGATTTTTAAAAAATTAAAATAAATAATTAAGTGACCAGAGAGCTTTGTGAGAAGCCACAGAGATTGTAGCTGCAGCTGGACTCTTAAATTGTGCTGCAGAGGGGTCCTCAGACACACCACTGCTCACCCTCTCTCGAGCCTAAGCCTTGGAGGTGCGGCAACTGTCTCACTTGGAAAGATCAGGCTGAGTTCCAGGAAGTTGCTGTGGGATCTCAGGAGTGCCTCCGAGCGGCTTCTCAGGCAGAAAACTTGTATCACCTGGGAAGCTTTTCATGTCTTGCTCCACAGAAACAAACTCTGAATAGTTAGTCCTACCCAGAAGCATTTTCTTACCCAAGATTCGCAAGCCTCAGGCAGGCGGTCTGGGAGCCCTGGCTCCGTCATCCGTCTCCTCCCTCCTCTGTATTTTTGATGGTTTCCTCTGGCCTGGCTCCTTCCTTTCCTTCAGACTACAATGATGCCACTCCAGCCTAAAACAAGGCCCTGTCCTCCACCCTTCCTCCCCGAGAGCTCCTGCATTCTTTGCTTTTACCCCAAACTTCCTTCTCAGTTGCTCATGCTCTCTCACTTTCTTTCCCAGCTTCTCCCCCTGGAACCTGGCTCCTGTCTGCAAAGTCAGGCCACCTCCCAGTCATCAGCAACAATCAAACCTGGGTCTCTCCTGGGTCCCTACCTCAGGCTATCTGCTGCCCTCCACACCATGGCCACCACGCCTGCTGGACATTTCTATCACTCCCTTAGCCTCTGGGATCTCTGGCTTTTGATTCGATGTCTGTATCCTCTGTGATCTCTCTGGATGTTCAACCTTCCATGGTTACCTATGGCTGAATTGGTCTTATTGATTTTGTCCCTAAAATGTCTGCTTTTCTACCCCTAATGTGTGTGCCTGCTGGGGCTTAAGTCCAGGACCTAAGCAAATGCTCTACCATGAAGCTATATACTCAGTCCAGAATTACTAGAAAGATTTTTTTTTTTTTGAGACAGGGTTTCTCTGTGTTGCCCTGGCTTTCCTAAAACTCACGATGCAGATCAGGCTGGCACCACACTCAGGGATATCACCCTGCCTCTGCCTTCTGAGCAAGGGGATTAATGGTGCTCACCACCACACCTGGATCTACTGAAAAGATTTTTTAAATCCTGATGCTTGATCTGGTGAGATGGTAAAGTGCTTTCCATACAAGCCTGATAATCCAGAACTGACTATAAAAGGCACAAACTGACTTCTGAAAGTTGTCCTCTGACCTCCACAAGCTCATCCATCTACACACACACACACACACACACACACACCCCAAAAAGAAAAGGAAAAAGTCTTCAGACACCACTAAGCATGGTGTCTCACACTTGCAATCCCCTCATGAAGAAGAATGAGACAGGGGGATTGCTATGAGCTCCAGAGTGGCCTGCGCTTCAGGGCTACATTGTGAGACCCTGTATCAGAAATAGAACAAAACAAAATAGAGCAAGCAAAGCAACCAGGAGCTGGAGTGGTGGCTCAGTTGTTAAGAGTATTGAGTGTTCTTCGAGAGGATCTGGGTTTGATTCCCAGCACCCACACGACAGCTCACAACCAATTGTAACTATAGTTCTGCCGTCTGATGCCTTCTTCTGGCCCCTGAAGGCACCAGGCATACAGTAGTGCACTGGCATACATGTATGAAATACCTAAACACATAAAATAATAAACAAATTTATTTTTATTTTATTTTTTTAGGTTTTTCAAGACAGGGTTTCTCTGTGTATCTCTGGCTATCCTGGGTTCACTCTGTAGCCCAGGCTGGCCTCGAACTCATAGAGATCTGCCTGCCTCTGCTCTCTAGTGCGGGAATTAAAGGCATGCACCACCACGTCTGACTTGAACAAATCTTGTAAAGACAGAAACAACAAAACGGATAAGAACACAGGATTTTTATGGCCACTGCACTATATGTTGTATATCAACTATACATTTGTGGAAAAACCCACAAAATAGACACCACCAACAGTGAGCCTTCGTGTGAGTTGCAGGCTTCTGGTGATCATGATATGTCAAAGTAGGTTCATTAATTATATCAAATGCACCCTTGGGTATTGACACATGTTAACAAAGGCAGTGATAAACACACATGTGTGAGGCAAGAGGTTTACAGAGCATCACTGGATCTCTTTTAATAGTGCCATAAATCTAAAATTAATCTTTAAAGGCTGGAGAGATGGCTCGATGGCCAAGAGCACTCGCTGCTCTTCCACAGAATCTGAGTTCAATTCCCAGAACCCATGTTGTATAGTTCACAACTACCTGTAACTCCAGGAAATAAAGCTCCTCTTCCGACTTCCACTGGTGTGCTCGCAAGCACACACATACGTGGTGTAATTCACACAGACACGGATATACATGGTATACGTTCACACAAACACACAGAGCAGGTATTTTCACAGACACCTATAAATAAAACAAAAAATCAATAACAGCCAAAACTTGTCCTTAAAAAAAGTATATTTTAAAAATGCAGGCTTCAGTCAGGTGTGGTGGCGCACGCCTTTAATCCCAGCACTCGGGGAGGCAGAGGCAGGCGGATCTCTGTGAGTTTAAGGCCAGCCTGGTCTACAAAGTGAGTCCAGGACAGCCAAGGATACACTAAGAAACCCTGTCTTGAAAAATCTAAAAAGAAAAGAAAAGAAAGAAAAAGAAAAAAAAATGCAGACGTCAGGACACTTGAGAGCTTGAAGGAGACAGTCAGCTGAAGGCCATCCTTGATCACAGCAGGTTCAAGTCCAGTCTGGGCTACCTGAGACCCTGTCTCAAAACAAACAAACAAAAAACAACCATTGTCCAAATATAAGCCACTCCCCCACTCCAAAAAATGAAAAAAATGCAGCAAGATTCTTAACTTGGAATCCAATTTTAGGGGCTAGATGAATCCCAAAAGAGTATGCATACAGGACTCACTTATCCATTCTCATGGGAGCCTGAATCAAAGAAAAAGATTTTTTTTTTGCAAATTTTTTTAAAAATTTAAAATAAATAAATAAAATGTAAATGATGGGAACACAGATTTTGTTATTCAGTTCTTTTTTCCAGTTTTTTTTTTTTTTTGGTTTTTCGAGACAGGGTTTCTCTGAATATCTCTGGCTGTCCTGGACTCGCTTTGTAGACCAGGCTGGCCTCGAACTCACAAAGATCCGCCTGCCTCTGCCTCCCAAGTGCTGGGATTAAAGGCGTGCGCCACCACCGCCCGGCTTTTTTCCAGTTTTTTAAATTACAAAAGAAAATAACCTATAACAGCCAGATGTAGTGGTGCACACCTTTAATCCTAGCACTCGGGGCCAAAGGCAGGTGGATCTCTATATATTGGAGACCAGTCTCATCTACATAGTGAGTTCCAGATTTTTTAAGAGGCTGCTGTGTTGACTCATGCCTATAATTTCAATCCCAGCATTCAGGAGGTGGGACAGGTGGATTCCCTTGAGTTAGAGACTAGCCTGGACTACATTCAATATGATATGTATGATATATGTGTGCGTATATAAATGGGTATATATGTATATGTACGTATATATGATAATGTATATATAAAATATTCACTATTTAACATTGACTGTATGCCAAACACTGTGCAATGCCCTCTACACACACTAGCCCTCTAATATTCAAAACTCTCTGCAAAGGATGAATATTGCACTACCTAGAGATGATTATTAATGACTGCCCCAAGTCAGCAAGCCCTTGATGTCTGGCTTCGCACCCAACTAGATCTCCTCCTCTAGCTTCCTGGGTTGCAGGTATAATCAGAACTCTTGTCATAGCAGACCGAGGCCACCACCATCGGCCTAGTCCGGTGCTTGCTTTCTGCCCACCCATGGTCTGGAGAAATCATATAGTCATGCTGGTCCCCCATAGCTATCATGGTGTCTGCCTGGATCATTTCTTTGCTATCCTCAGCACCCCATTTACATCATAAGACCACCTCTGGAACACGGTCTCCCCTTCCCTACCTCCCTGGAAGGTATCGACTTCCGACCACCCTGCACAGCGATGGATAGACAGCGGGGTCCTTATCTTCCCTTGAGGCGAGCACCCCCGCATCATCTTGAGTAACCCATTGGCCCGTATACGGGGCTCACTGATGATTAGTAGAAAACAATGCAATGTAGCTGTGCTTTGTACTTACTAGGGAGGACCCAGGTTCTAACAAGAGGGTGTAGGCCTTTGTCTCATGAGAATGACGTGTAGGATGTTATTCTGCCAGGATATCCCTACTGATCTGATAGGGTTATTGTTAGGATTCGTTGAAATGGCTATTTAAAAAACATTCTGCACTGCTGAACACATGGTGACAAAGAATGCTCCCTTATTAAGTAGTCTCTGCTCACAGACACTCACTGGCCTACCAGCCATTCAAGTCAGAAAATGCAGATTTAACAGCCCGGCCACATGCCTTCCAATAAATAGCCTGTCACTGCCCTGGCGGTCCCTCCCTCTTTGAAACAAACCTTCCCTCATTGCTGTGGTATGCTGCGCAGCTGAGACAGCCACTCCAGGAAGGCTCTGTTGAACGGCTGTGATATAAAATTGGTTTGATGAAATGTCTCCAGTGCTTCCACAGAGGGGTGGGGGTGGGGGGAGTGGAAGAGGGGCGGAGGGATGTTTGCACACAGTCTTGCAAACACAGGCCATAAAGGAGCTTCTCAATTCGGAAGGTCTCCTGTCAAGTCAGCCTTCAAACAGGGGACCTGGGAACCAGTGAAATCAATGAAAACTATCAAATTGTGATGAGTCCATAACTTTGGGAAAAAAATTAGATTTATCTTATTTTATGCGTGTTTTGCCTGAAGGCATGGACGTGTATCCTGTCCATGGCTGATGCCCATGAAGGTCAGATGAGGACATTGGATCCCCTAGAACTGGAGTTATAAATGGTTGTAAGCTGCCGCATGGGGGCTGGGATTTCAGCTCAGGATTTCTCCACGAGTTAGTGCTCTTAACCGCTGAGCCGTATCTCCAGCCCCTACGATGTTCGATGCATACGAAACTCAAGTGCTCCCATACCTTCTACATAGTCCATTTTGGAATGGGTTAGGGGATGAGACAGGGTCTCACCACACAGCCATAGCTGGCCCTGACTTGCTATGTAGACTGTGCGGGCCTTGAACTTGTAATCTTCCTGCTTCTGCCTCTTGATTGCTGAGATCACAGGCCTCGTCATGCTTGGCTCCTACATATTCTTCAGAGTTATTTTGCATTTTTTGTTTTGTTTTTGTTTTCATTTTTAACCTTTAAATTTTAGTGTGTGTGTGTGTGTGTGTGTGTGTGTGTGTGTTCACATGTGTGTATGTGTCACATACACATGTATGCCTTGGTTTGAATGTAGAGGTCAGACTTTTAGAATTGGGTTCTCTTCTTCTACCATGGGTGCCACAGCTTGAAGTTAGGTAGTCAGGCTTACTTTAGAAATTCTTTTAGCCACTGTTCTGACCTATCTTGCTGATTCTGGATTTTTTTTTTTTTTTTTGGTTTTTCGAGACAGGGTTTCTCTGTGTAATAGTCCTGGCTGTCCTGGACTCGCTTTGTAGACCAGGCTGGTCTCGAACTCACAGAGATCCGCCTGCCTCTGCCTCCCGAGTGCTGGGACTAAAGGCGTGCGCCACCACCGCCCAGCAATGATTCTGGATTTTTTTGAGAGAGGGTTTCATGTAGTTCAGGCCAGCTTCAAACTTACTATGTAGCTGAACAAGACTTTGAATTCCTGGTTCTCCTGCCTCTGTCTCTCAAGCGCTGGGACTACAAGCATACATCACCAGGCCTGACTCCTTCTGGGTATTTTTAAAGGTCATCCTAACTTCCTCACTTGCTGATCAAAGACTGGGTTTTCGCATGCAGGGAGCTAACACAAGTCCAACCTTACAATTTTCTCTGGTGCCAAAGAAAGTTATTAAACTAATGATTGCATCATATATATTAAGAGTCATCAAGTGTGAGGATTTTGACGGTTCACAAAAAGAAAAGAGAGGGAAGCTGGAGAGATGGCCCAGTGCTGGATTCTCAGTAGCCGCGTGACAGCTCATAAATATCTATAACTTCAGCTCTAGGAGATCTGTCGCCTTCTGCCTTCCACGGGCACCAGCCATTCATGGTACACATTCATAGACATAAAATAAGATTTTAAATTCAGGCAAACATTCATAGACATAAAATAAGATTTTAAAAAACTTTAAAAAGAAAATGTATGGCTGGAGAGATTGTTCAGTGGTTTAGAGAAGTTGTTGCTGGGTTGGGTTCCCAACACCTATATCAGTAGTTGGCTCACAACTGGAGCTCTAGCCCCAGAGGATCCAGCCTTTGCCCCCTCAGACAACCGCGTACACATACACACCACACACGTGCACACATACACACACACACACACAGTCCCACAACTAAAAATAAAATCAATCCTAAAAAACAAATTGTGGCATACATACCCAATATATATATATATATATATATTTTTTTTTTTTTTAAAGATTTGTTTATTTATTTTATGTATATAAGCGCTCTGTTTCCATGTGCACCAGAACAGGGAAGCAGGTTCTGTTACAGATGGTTGTGAGTCACCATGTGGTTGCTGAGAATTGAACTCAGGTCCTCTGGAAGAGCAGTCAGTGCTCTTAACCTCTGAGCCATCTCTCCAGCCCCACAATATATTTTTAAAGAAAAGTAAGCCAGGTGTGGTGACCCACACCTTCAATCCCAACACTCGGGAGGCAGAGGTAGATGGGTTCTGCGAGTTCGAGACCAGCCTGATCTACAAAACAAGTCCTGGACAGCCAGGGATATTACACAGAGAAACTCTGTGTGGAAAAAGAAAGAAAGAACAAGAGAGAGAGAGAGAGAGAGAGAGAGAGAGAGAGAGAGAGAGAGAGAGGAAAATCAAGAGCTGTCAGGGAAAAAGCCAATACAGAGAGGGTGAAAGAAAACTTTACCTGATTCCCATCAATAGATAGCAACAGCAAATCCTTTTGCTGGGCTGGATATAGGTGTATATACCTGCAAATCTCTTCCTTCATTTGGAGGATGAAGTCAGGAGGATTGCAAATTCGAGGCCATCTTGGGCTACATAGCAAGTTCTAGGCCTGGGCTTCACAATGAGAACTTCTTGTCTCACAATAACAAAAAAATACAAAAACAAAAAACCAAAATGACAGTCCTTTACTGGAAGAATTACAAACTAAATTGTGTCTGTGCGTCTGTCTGCGTTTAAATGCCCACATGAGGGCTATGGCTCCTGAGGCAGCTCAGTGGTACAGCCCTGGCTTGGTTGCCTGCCTTTGATTCCTAGCGCGTACATGGCGGCTTACCACCATCTGTATCTCCAGTTCTGAAGGTTCCCGCACTCTTTTCCGGCTTCTATGGCTAATAAGCACGCATATGGTGTGCAGTCATACAAACATTCATATACATAAAACAAAAAAGTGAACAATTGCAAAAATAAGTAAAGTACCCAGGCATGGTGGTGCACGCCTTTAATCCCCACGCTCAGGAGGCAGAAACAGGCGAATCTCTGAGTCCACGGCCAGCCTGGGCTACGGAGTGAGTTCCAGGACAGTGAGTTCCAGGGCTTTTACACAAGGAAGCCCTGTCTTGGAAACAAAACAAAACACCCCAAACCAAACCAAAATCAAACAAACAAAACATAATAAGTAAGTACAGTAAGTACTTAACCTCTATGTACCTTGTTTTACCATAAAATATGGAAAATTAAACCTACATAATGATAACATCCTCCTATTGTGGATAAAGTATATAAATGGCTAGATGGTTCTATGGTACATGGAGAGTACTCATTACTCACTACTGACTATTATTACTATTGGAGTAAGCCCACTGTACGTATGGAGTGACAACAATTTGTGTTCCAAGTTGTTCTCCATGTGGCTGTCTTCTTGCTAGCTTTTGAGTGTCTTCTTTGCTCGGGTACTAAACTCTATTATCACTGGTGGGTACCAAGTTGTAGCCCCCGAGGGTAATAAGGTAAGAAGACACACATACTTGGTTTTCTTGCTCTCTGAGACAGGGCCTTTCTATCTAGCCCCAACTGACCTGGAACTTAAGTCGATTCTTTTGCCCCTGCCTCCTAAGTGCTGCCACATCTACAATCTCTCCTCCCACCCTACCCCCCTTTCAAATCTCGATATGTAAGCCATTGGTCTGCAACTTATTATATAGTCCATACTAGCCTTGAACTCAAGATTTTTTTTTTTTGCCTCAGCCTCCAGAGTACTGGGATTACAGGAATAAGTCATCTATCTAACTCAATTGGTGTACCATCTGTTTGTTCTAAGACAGGCTCTCTTGTAGCCTAGGCTGCCCTCAAACTCCCTAGTAGACAGCTCTTGAACTTTTGAACCATCTGCTATTTCCCAAATGCTGGAATTACAGGCATGCACCGCCACACCTGGTATCTTCTTTTTGTTGTTGTTGTTGTTGTTGTTTTGGTTTGGTTTGGTTTGGTTTGGTTTTTCAAGACAGGGCTTCTCTGTGTAGCCTTGGCTGCCTTGGACTCACTCTGTAGACCAGGCTAGCCTTGAACTCATAGAGATCTGCCTGCCCCTACCTCCCGAGTCTGGTATGGTCTTTTAAAGCAGCTGTCTTACCTAAGTCCTGGAATCTCACTTTCATTAGTATAAAAAGAAATCCAGGAAAGGGGTCTGAAGATATAACTCAGCTGGTGGAATGCCCCCTTGTAAGCATGAAGCCCAATCTCTAGCACCATTGAAAGCCAGGCATAGGAGCACATGACTATAATCCCAGTGCTAGGAAGCCGGAAGCAGAAAGATCAGAAAGTCACTGTC
Source organism: Lophiomys imhausi (assembly GCA_907164525.1). NCBI lineage: Eukaryota > Metazoa > Chordata > Mammalia > Rodentia > Muridae > Lophiomys > Lophiomys imhausi. Next base: position 12,469,979 of record CAJQZJ010032563.1, read on the forward strand.
ATTCTGGGGTACATGGTGAGTTTGAGGCTATGTAAGACCCTGTCTTAAAAGAAAAACAGACAAACAAACAAAACCCTTATTGTATAGCTGTGGTAGATCATATGCTTACTCTTGGGAGACCAAGACAAGGGGATTGCCTGAAATTTTAGGCCAGCCTATACCACAGCGAGATCCTGTCTCTAAAAAAAAAAAATGAGCACTGTGCCTACCCACAGCACTTGTGATTTATGACAGGAAATAGAGGGGTCTATACAGAGGTCTCAAAATGCCCAGAACTGAAGTCACCTCCTTCGCCCTCCAGGAATTTACTCCTCCACTTTATTATCTATGCACATAACACACTAGAAAGAAAATTGCCCCCAGCTACGGATGTGTCATAACAGTTAAGAGTACTTATTGCCTTGCAGGAGGCCACCCTATGGGTGCTGGGAACCTAAGCCTTCTGCACTAACTCCAGACTCTGGGATTAGACACCCTCATCTAACCTCTGTAGGCTCCTGCATACATGCAGGGTCATATATGTACTCAGGCGTCCTCACATAACACAAAGTAAGATAATAAATCTTTAAAAAGAACACAGCCTGGACCGTATCAAGTTTAAAAGTTTTAAGCCGGGCGGTGGTGGCGCAGGCCTTTAATCCCAGCACTCGGGAGGCAGAGGCAGGTGGATCTTTGTGAGTTCGAGGCCAGCCTGGTCTACAAAGTGAGTCCAGGACAGCCAGGGCTACACAGAGAAACCCTGTCTCGAAAAAACCAAAAAAAAAAAAAAAAAGTTTAAAAGTTTACCTGTGTTTCAAGGCCTTGAGGCTGAGGTGCTCCTCCTGTGGGAAGTGAGTTGGTGCTGTTTCCGTAGGCACCACCCTCCAAGAGCTCTCTGCATGGAAGCAAAGAGGTCAAAAACCAAAGCGATGCCTCCTCTGGTCCCCCAGCATACTAGAAAAGGCAGGCTTGGTGTGAGACGACAGGCGACAGAATAGGACACGGGTGTCCGCGGAGAGTCTCTAAGGCAAAAGTGAGGTTCCGTTCTAGAGAGTTCTGAGAGCAATGTGTACTTGGCTGATCTCCTGTGTCCCAGCTACCTGTCCCACGGGTGGACCCAGGGAAAATAGCTAAATGCCATGAAGACACTAAGAGTTCCGGGCCCTCGGCCGCGGAGCAGTTGCCTCAGCATAACTCAGGGCCATGAAGTCAGAGGCACCAAGGATGATACAGTCAAGACTAGCCTGTGCTACATGAGACACTGTCTTAAAAAATTAGCAAGGGGGTGGCCTGGAGAGAAGGCTCAGTGATTAAGAGCACTGGCTGCTCCAAAGGACCCAGGTTCAGTTCCCAGCACCCCATGTGGCAGCTTACAACTGTCTGTAACTCCAGTCCCAGGGGATCTGACAACCTCAAAAAAAAGTTAACTAGAGGGACTAGAGAGATGGCTTTAATCAGTAAAATACTTGTTGCACAAGCTTAAAAACCTGTGTTGGTCCCAGCACTCGGGAGGCAGAGGCAGGCAGATCTTTGTGAGTTCAAGGCCAGCCTAGTCTATAGAGTGAGTTCCAGGACAACCAGGGCTGTTACACAGAGAAACCCTGTCTCAAAATAAGACAAAAACAAACAAAAAAAAACCCATGAATCAGATTCTTAGCACTCACATGAAGGCTAGAGAAGGCAAGTTGTTCTCCTGTGGTTTACTGGGCAGCCAGTCTAATTAAATCAAACCACTAAACTCCAGGTTCAAAAATAAGTTGATGCCTAACTGAGGAAGAAACTCAACAATTGACCTCTGGCCTCCACACACATGCTTACACATATGTGCACACATACAAACATGTATGCACTAGCATGTGTGCACACACAAAAAGATAAGCAGGGGATGGGCAAGATGACTCAGTAGGTAAAGTGTCTGCCACCAAGCCCGACAACCTGAATTTGACTCTCAGAACCCACGTGGTAGAAGGAGAGAACCTTTGACCTCCGCACATGTGATGTGGGTGCCCATACATACACTACATAAATAAACACGTAATAAAAAGTGTTTAAAGAAAAAACAAGATAGGACCTAGGTAGCCAGACCAGGCATGGCAGAAGCCTACCTATAATCCCAGACTTCTGTAGGCTGAGGCAGAAAGATCATCTGTGAGATCAAACCCGGCCTGGGCTCCATAGAAGATCTTGTCTCAAGAAGTACTTGGTTTCCTTCTCCAGGATCTTGTGCTACCCCCGTCCTACTCCCTCATACCTCTTCTGTGCCACAGGTCTGTTTGCGGTGTGCCTTTCTGCCTTACACTGTGGCTTTGCCCGTGCCATCCCTTCTACCTGAAATGTCCCTATGTGTTTGGTCACCTTGACAGTTCCATTCTTCTTTCAGGATTTGGCTCAGGGGCCATCTCTCCTCTCTGACCCAGAATGACTTCTCACCACTCAGTCCTGATCCAAGTCACCCTAGACTCCTTCCTTTGGATATGAGCCAGTGAGGATTTATATTTCTCTGTTAGCATTATTTGTACATTTGTTTTGGACAGGGTCTCAAATAGCCTGGCTGGCCTTGAATTCATAACAATCTTCCTGTCTCAGCCTCCAAAGTGTTGGGAATATAGCTCTATGCTACCATGCCTGGCAATGTCTACATTTTCCTAGCTTCCGAAGGTCAGGAACTGACCCATGCATCTTTTTGTATTTCCAGCAATCAGGGAACCTGAGTTCTAAGTGGATGAGCAGCTTTCTCTGAATTGGATCCTCAAGACCAGTCACGTGGAATAACGGCTGGGGTACCCAGAGATGGAGCTTGCCTTCCAGAACTCTGTTACCTTAGTTATCTCTGTCCCTGTCTAAACAGCAATGTCGTGTGAACACTACACTTGGCTCACACTCCCTGACTAAACAATGGTTTTATTTACATCCAGCCAGATAAAGCCTTAGGGTCCTTGAGTTGTTTAGGAATCAAGAGGGTGTTCCGGACCTAAGAAGATGTTTTTAAAAATGTGATGCAAGTTAGGATGAAAGCTGAGTTGGATATAGAACTTTAAACTCATGGAGGTGGTTAGATAGTAGAATGTTAAAGTCAGGTGCCAAATACATATGGACTGGACATTGGGAATGTATGCTAAGCCATATAACTCTCATAATTGTGGCCTATTTATTTCTGTTGTTTTGTATTGTATTTATTGTTATAAGAGAAAGAACCATTTGTTGGACTGAAAGGGGGAGCTGTTGGGGGGAAAAAGAAATACCTTAAACTAAAAAAAAAAAAATTAAGTAGATGAAGGAGATGTGGTCTTAAACCAAAGGCACGAGGAAGATCTGAGTCCCCGTTTGAACGCATTGGGAGTCTACTAATGCAACCTTCATTAGTAACAGTGCACAAAGATACAGCAGCAACCTACAAAAGTTTCTGTGGTCTTTAATCTTGGAGCAGTTTATAAGACCATTAACATTCAGCTCACTACCCCACGGAGAGGCATACCATGGGAAAACCACACTTGGCTCTCCTGGCTGGAACTAAAACCACCATTATTCTTCTCACTGGGGTTTCCCCAGAATGAATTTGTCTACACCAGGTTGCTGTGGACCTTGACCTTTTATTTGTTTGTTTGTTTAGCTATCTATTTATTTATTGTTTATTTATTATTTATGTCATTACAATTCAGTGGCATTGAGTACACACTTAATGCTCTCCCATCACTGCCCATTTCAGAATATGTCTGTCACCCATACCCATTAAACGGTAACTCTCTATTTCTCCAGCCCCTAGTAACTTCTCCTCTGTCTCTGTGAATTTACGTTCTGTAGCTACATCATACAATGTTTGTATGATGTAGCTACATACAATGTTTGTCCTTTTGTGGCCACATTATGTCATTTTCTATAATGTTCCCAGCATTCATTCTTTTGTAGAACATGTCACTATGTTGCCCTGCTTCCAGCCAATACCATCCCGTTGCATGTGTATGCCGATCCTGTGTATGTTAATCCTGTCTTCTAGTGGGCCATTTGGGTGATTTCAACCTTCTGGCTGTTGTGAGAGGTTCTGAATCTCTGATTTCAATTCTGTTGGTTACAAACCTACAGGTGGAATTGTACGATCATATGATAATTCAGTTTAACTTTCTGAGGAATAGCTGGACCCTTCCATAGTGGCTCCTTCAGTTTGCCTTCCCACTAGCAATGTTCAAGGCTTTCACTTTCTCCACATCCTTGTCACCGTTAAACATTTTCCATATATGTGTGTCTGTGTTTGTGTATTTGCCATCCTAATTTGTTTTATGCTTCAGATCTGTCTTTTAATAATGGCTACTGATGTCGAATATATTTTAATATGCATAGTGGCAGGCTGGCATGGAAGAAAGATAGCTGAGCAGTTAGAGAGTACTCACTGCTGAGTCTGATAACCCAATGACCTGAGTTTGATCCCCAGGAACCCACATGGTAGAGACGGAGAACCCTGTGGCATACACACACATATACATGCACACATATATATATACACACATCTCACACATACACACACATAAACATACACACATGCACACATACACACATATACACACATACACCCACACATATATACACACACACATATATATATACACATATGCACACATCTGAAAAATAAATGAATGAAATTTTTTTTGTTTGTTTTTGTTTTTCGAGACAGGGTTTCTCTGTGTAACAGCCCTGACTGTCCTGGAACTCACTCTGTAGACCAGGCTGGCCTCGAACTCATAGAGATCCACCTGCCTCTGCCTCCCGAGTGCTGAGATTAAAGGCATGGGGCACCATGCCTGGCTCAATTTTTATTTTATTATAGAGCTGTTTAATTTTTTATTATGCAGTTATAGCTCTCTCTCTCTGTGTCTCTCTTTGTGTATCTGTGTGTGTATGTATGTGTATGTGTGTGTACGTGTGTATGTATGTGTATGTGTGTGTGTGTCTCTCTGTGTGTGGATATGTGTGTGTGTCTCTGTGTGTGTGCATGTGTGTGAGTGTGTCTATGTGTGTCTTTGTGTGTCCGCATGTGTGTGCATGTGTGTGAGTGAATGTGTGTGCACATGTAGAAGCCAGGAATCAACATTGGATATCTTCCTTGATCGCTCTCCATCTTACTTTTTGAGCCAGGAGTCTTTCATTAAACAACACCTTATTGATTCAGCTGGGGGCAGGGATCTGCCTCCCTCCACCCTACCACGCACATTGGTGGTCCAGATGTGTGTCTCTGCACCTGGCATTCATGTGGCTTCTGGAGATCATAACGCAGGTTCACAGGCACTTTACTAGATAAGCCATCTTCCCCTTATATATACTTTTTTTCTTAATTAAAACTGAGCCGGGCAGTGGTGGCGCACGCCTTTAATCCCAGCACTTGGGAGGCAGAGGCAGGCGGATCTTTGCGAGTTCGAGGCCAGCCTGGTCTACAAAGTGAGTCCAGGACAGCCAGGGCTACACAGAGAAACCCTGTCTCGAAAAACCAAAAAAAAAAAAAAAAAAAAAAAAAAAACTGTATATGTTTGCAGTCATTTGCATACCACAGCACACATATCTAAATCCGAGGACAACTCTCCGGACTTGGTTCTCTCCTTCTGTCCTGTGGATTCTGAGAAACCACATTTGGTGGCATGTACCTTCACTGAGTGAGCAATCTCACTGGCCCATATATTCTTGTTATTAACCTATTAGATATATGGTTTGTAAGCATTTTGCATAATTTTCTAAGCAAAGAGGAAATACATCCAAATAGTAATACTATAATTAACAGCCCTCAGAGCCAGATGCTGATGTGCATGCTTGTAATCATACTACTTGGGAGGTAGAGGGTAGGAGACTTGGGAACTTGAAGCCAGCAGGGCTACTTAGCAAGTTCTAACCTGGAACACATAGTAAAAGTACAATTTAAAAGGAGGCTGGAGAGGTGGCTAAACAGTTAAGAGCAATTGCTTGCTCTTCCAGTGGCCCTGAATTCGGCTCTCAGCACTCGAATCGGGCAGCTCACAACTGCCAGTAACTCCAGATAGTCATAAGGCACCCACCCAGGCATGGCATGCATTTACGCAGACATACACATGAAGATAAAAATAAACCTTTAAAATTTAGAGCTACATATTTTTAAAAAGCTATCAGAGTCAGAAACCTCAAATGAAACCAGCATTGCCAACTTGGAGACACCTTCTTCCTGTCAGTACCTTTGAACTGCTTACAAGCGGTCACCACCAACAGCAGGTGTGAGAGTGGGTACCGGGCACAGGCAGGTGTGGGAGGAGAAGGCTGAACAGAGCTCCTTTATGAAGAACTGGGGCTGGAGGAAAAGCGCCCCCCCAAGTTTCCCCCCACCCTGCCTGCACCAACGATGTTCACTGACAAAGCCTATTTTGGTTTTCCTTCCAGGGATGAGTTCGAGACATCAGCCTCTGAACTTACAACCTTGTGAGTGTCCCATCCCCCACCCCCGCCCCGTCCCACACCTGACCTTGTTTCTAATTTCAGATTCATGCAAAATTGTTTCAGACCGGGCTTTCTTGGAAAATTGTGTCGGTTCTCTGTGCCTCATTTCCCCACCCCCACCCCCCACCCCGCATGCAAAAGGTGGACGATAATAAGATCTGCCACAGGGTTGAGGTGAGACTGAATGAGATAGTTTCAGGAATGGCATGGGTACCCTCCTATTGCTACATCTCTTCAGCTGAATGGTCTCCCTAAGCCCTGGGATTGGCATAGCCCTGTGACTGACCCCAAATGCTGCCTGCCTCTCTGCGGCGTTCTGCTCTGTGTCTTTCCCCGCTAGCTGACTACATGTTCTACGAATAGGTGGTGATGCAGTCAAAAGCAGCCAGCACTCATCCTTTCACGTTAGAAACAGTCACGGTGCCCAGATCCAAAGAAAAACTGAGTACCCCAGAGGCAAGTGAATCATTGGAACCGCCCTACAGAGAGCATCAGCAACACTGTGTGGAATTCTTCGTTACCACCTAAAATAGCACCACGCCTAACTGTGGTTGCATCGAAAAGCCAGGAATAGCTGCAGTTGCCAGCCATGGACAAGGCTAACACATACAGGGAGAGCTGGACTAGTGAGCAGCCCACTTGGGCCAGAACACTGTGGCAGAGCAGCTGAGAGCACGGGGCCTGGAAATAGACAACCTAGATCACTATGCATCTACCTGAGATGAGACCAACTTATTCCATCTCTTTCTACCCTAATTTTTTATTTGTTTGTTTGTTTGGTTGGTTGGTTTTTGAGACAGACTTTCTCTGTGTAACAGCTCTGGCTGCCCTTGTTCTGTAGACCAGGCTGGCCTCAAACTCACAGAAATCTGCCTGCCTCTGCGTCCAGAATGTTGGGATTAAAGGCGTGTGCCACCACTATCCAATCTTTTAATCATTTATAAAAAGGAGGTGGCATTATTACTCACGCTGTGCTGCTTTAAAAGGATAAAAAGTTAATACATGTGCAGGGCATAGAACAATGCTTGTGAGCACTTTTCAATATGTATGACAGAGTAGTAGCTCAATGGGACAAATGCTTGCTAGCATGTGCATGGCCCTGTGTTAGACCCAGTAACAGAGAGAGAGAGAGAGAGAAATATTTGGGATTGATCCACCACTAAACACACAGCAGTAGAAGGGAAATGTCACCCTGATGGGCAGGGTGACCGACCCCACATCTACCAAGCCCAGCTTGTCTGGCTATGTGGTGGAGGAAAAAGATAGCTTCGTGCTGTGCCTCAACTTAGTACTTGAGGGGAATGACTGGTCTCCTATCGCTCAGGGCCACCTGCAGCTGGCAGCACCCGAAGCTGAAGCCAGTGAGAAGGAAGCCTCATTGGCCCACTTAGGGTTAGTTACCCGGGGGTGGGAAGGCCACTCATTCCATTCAAAGCATTTCCAAAGAAAGCCAGGTTACATTTGCATATGACTTAAGCATCTTCAGCACCATTATCTTTGCCCACCAGCCTTTGACTCAAAGATTACATTAAAATAAATTCTCAAATCCATCATCCATGGCTGGACACACTGCGATTTCCAGACTGATTTACTGACAGGCATTGGGTGGTCTTTTATGTTTCTAGCCGGGCAATGTGGAGTCCACAGTTTATGGCTCCACTTAGTGTCCCACAAATACCCCCACCAGGCAGTGAGCTGCTAAGTCTCAGGTTTCAAACGCCTTTTGGTTTGGCATCTTGGCAATGGCTTCCTTCCTGTCTCGCTGGCATTTCCTGGCACCCACTCTTATTAAGCTCGCGGGCCTGAAGCAGAGGTACAGTACGTTGAATAAAAGTAAGGCAGGGTTTGAGAATCTGCCTGAGGTCAGACCTGTTCTCAGTCCTCACTGGCTGTGAGTTTAGGCAAATTCTTCAATCTCCCAGAGCCTTGCTCTCCTCCTCATCAAAATGAAATGGGAATTGCCTGCATTTGCCAGCGTGTTTGGAGGAGAAAGGCGATAGAGAAGGGCTTTGCACAGACCTGGCAGGGCTGTACTAGCTCAGCCTGAGCTATTATTAGCAGGCAAGGAAAAGCAGGCCCAGGCCTTGCCGCTGCTCTTCTACACCCCTCCCGTGCCCCCTCCTTCTACTCACCAGGTTTAAGAGTGGGATAATTACCCATGTGCTGAAATCTGAGTGGAGCTTAGGTAGGTCTAAAATTACAAACCAACTGTGACAAGACAAACTACTTCAGCCATTGTAAGGGACCCTGTAGCAGGGGAAACTATTATTTTGTTTTGTGTATGTGTGTGAAGTAATTTGAGCTAGGGAATGAGGGTGGGGTGGGAATCATCCCCTAGTATATATGGAGAATACCATAGCAGAATTCCAGGGGCTTGATGGTGATCTGAGGGACGAATTCTAAGGGAAAGGGGGCAGTCCAGGTCCTTGTGTTCTGATGACCTAGACTGGCCATAGACTGGCCAGGATGATAAGGGATGGTACTAGAATTTGTTTTGGTCTCCAGGGAAACCAAACTCCAAACTGCTCATTATTCCATGTTTGCAAAACAAGATGAAACCCACGCAGCAGCATGCCATCTGCCTCCCACTCCAGGCAAGTTTAGAGAAACAGTTACTACAACATGAGCTGGGGCATTTGGTGACCTTTTCCAGGGCTTGAATGGACTCTACCCAGCTCCCTGGAAGAAGAAAACAGAGAGAGCCCAGCTTCTGACTCAAAAGAAAACAGTCCTTATCTCTTGGAGGTCAACCTCCTCCCTTCTTGTCTAGCTGCGTTCATACCAAATGAGGGCCAGAAAAGGGTCAGCCGGCTCATGCTTATCTCAGAATCCAGTCCAGGCTTCCCTGGCTGAACCTCTCTGCCAGGGAACCAGATTTTCCAAGAGTCCCCTAAAGTCACCCCTACACCTGGTGCTGAGTTTTGTACTGTTGGTTTCATGAAGATTGGTGTCATGTGGCTGGATCCTGAGTTACAGCTGTCTAATCCATTCTAGAGATTTCTGTTGAATTGGGGGTGGGGGTGTTGGGGGTAGAGAGTGAAAGGGGAAAACAACAAAAGTCTCTTTGGCATATCTTTGTTTGGTACTGGGGATTGAATTCAGGGCCTGGGTTCAACACTGACCTCTGCCTCCCAGACCCACTCCCCCCTCAACTTTTAAAATTTGTGCATGTGTGTGTGCCCACATGAATTTCTGTGCATCATACATGCACAAGTGCTCACGGAGGTCAGAAGAGGGTGTGGGATCACCCTGGAACAAGCATTGCAGTTGTGAGCTGCCCCATGTGGGAGCTGGGATCTGCATGAAGAGCAAGTTCTCTAACCACTGAGCCATCTCTGCAGCCCCAACTTCCTTTTTATTTTTATTTATTTATTTATTTATTTATTTGGAGACTAGGTTTTCTATATATAGCCCAGGCTAGCCTCAAGTATCAGAAGGTACCAGAGTATGACCTTGAATTCCTGATCTTCCTGCCTCTACTTCCCAAGGACTAGAAGATCAGGTGTGCACTAAGTTTGGTTACCCTTTGACCTCATCGGACTCACACGCATGCAGATAGCTTCCCTGCTCCTTAAACAAATATGGGATCTAAATCCATCCAGATCAACTTTCCTGCTGAAAAACCTCAGTTTCTTTAGGGTTGGTCCCCACCCCGTTCCCTTTAACTTATTTGTGTGTGTGTGTGTGTGTGTGTGTGTGTGTGTGTGTGTGTGTGTGT
>CAJQZJ010032563.1:12481673-12509308 GCA_907164525.1 Lophiomys imhausi
TATATTATACATATATTTTTTAAAAAGGAAAATCTTTTCTTTCCTTCTAGATGTTTTTCCAGGCCATAAAATGATTTTACTTCATCTTTTAATTGTTTTGTTTTGGTTTTTTTGGCTGTGTGTAGGAGCCTAAAAAAAAAAAAAAATCACAACAAGGAAGGTTTACTTTGTTGACATTACATAGTGAGACTCTAAATAAACTCTTTTTCAAGAGATCAATCTTTTTGTTTGTTTGTTTGTTTTGGTTTTTTGAGACTGTGCATCCTTGGCTGTCCTGGACTCACTTTGTAGACCAGACTGGCCTATGAAATGAGAGATCTACCTGCCTCTGCCTCCCAAGTGCTGGCATTAAAAGTGTGCAACACCACACCTGGACATTACAGACAGCTGTGAACTGCCATGTTGTGCTGGGATTTGAACCTGAGTCCTTTGGAAGAACAGCCAGTGCTCTTAACCGCTGAGCCATCTCTCCAGCCCAAGAAATCAGTCTTAAACATCAGTTCTTGTAAGATTGTTGGGACATGGTGAGGTGAGGAGAAAATTCCCACTTACATCCTGACTTGCCCTCTCCACTCCAGGGATTCTGGTCTTCCATTTCTGCCTCCTACATACACACCAAAAGGACAATATGCCTTTACCCAGAGGCTGAAATGAAAGTCTTGTGAAGTTCAATCAGAAAAGAGGAGCAGGAGAGAGCTTCCAGGCTCAGAGAAGCTGTGACTAATTACAGTATGTACTAACTGGTAATACTGTTCAGAATGCAGGCAGGGAGTGTGCCCTGGCTGGAAACGGATTATCCCCCCCCCCCCCCCAGTATCACAACACCCCAGGGAGGAGACGCTACACACATCCTCATTTTACAACCTGTGACACAGAATGGCAGCTAAGCAGGACAGTCCTGTAAGACAACTATCCAATGCTGACATTTTGTTTTTTTTTCCAATAAGGGCTTATATATCCTAGGCTGGCCTAGAACTCACTAGGTAGCCACAGATAATCTAGAACTTTTGATTCTCCTGCATCTACCTCCCCAGTCCTAGGATTACAGGTGCGTGCCCATACTCAATTTTTTTTTAAAATATTTTATTTATTTATTTATTATGTATACAGTATTCTGTCTGCATGTATGCCTGCAGTCCAGAAGAGGGCACCAGATCCGATTATAGATGGTTGTGAGCCACCATGTGGTTGCTGGGAATTGAACTCAGGACCTTTGGAAGAGCAGACAGTCCTCTTAACTGCTGAGCCACCTCTCCAGCCCCCCCATACTCAATTTTATGTGGTGCCATGGCTAAAGCCTAGTCTTCGTGTCTTCTAGGCAACACTCTACAAACCGAGCTATGTTCCCAGTTCCCAATACTGACATTCTAGAGTTGTACAACCCAGTCAGACCCTAATCATTACCAGACACTGAGCAAGCTGCCTAGAGATCCTGTGCCTCAGTTTCCCCCTTTACAGATTAGGGAGAGCATTAGAACCCTGAGTTTATGTGAAGACTGAGATGAGACCCACAGTGCTGAGGAGAGTTCCAGGTGCATAAAATCATCATTTTGTCTTGTGATCTCATTCGCCCAGCTGGAGGGGCACAGATCCAGGGTTACACTACAGTCCTAGCCACAAACATCTCCAGCCCCTGGCACTGTAGGAAGTAAGATTCTAGAAAGCCCAGGGTGACGTGAATATTTATTCCCCTGCTCACACACACAGGTCTGGGGTTTCCCTCACATGCAAGCTGGGTTGTAGCTCACACATCCTCTGACGCATGTATGAGTCATGAAAAACAAATGAACAGATACAAACTGTAGGTTCCCATCTGTCATCTGCCCAGGTTTGTGACACAGAGCCCTGCTCAGACAGGCAATTCTGAGAGGCTTTGATGGAGCTCTTGGACCTGGTGTCCTGCCAGGCACTGTGCTCGAGGCAGCCTCTTTCTCCAGTCTGGTCTTTTGGGCACCACTGTCTTCCTTAAACATGTCAATGAGCTCTTTCTTCAGCCCGGCCATGCATCAGCAAGGCACGACATGGGCTTGGCTTACCATCTCCAATCAGCGAGATTGTTGGATTCCAGCCACCAGCGAGGCTGGCCCCTGCCCCGCTGTCTGCTACATTCCTTGTGGTTTGCAAGAGATTTCCCAGGTTGGTGCAAACACCGACCTCCCTCCCCGCCCCACACCAAGGGCGGCACTTCGCATTCAGCAGTACCTCCCAAGCATAGGAAAGTAAGCTCAGAATGTAAATTCACACCACTGTTTAGTCAACAAACATGAAAAGCCACAGATCCTATGCACAGCCAAAAAACTTTTTTGTTTGTTTTGTTTTGAGAAGGGCCTTGCTATGCAGCCCTAGCTGACCTAACTAAAGTTCACATGTAGCCCAGATAGGCCTTGAACTCATGGCCATCTGCCTCATGAATGCTGGAATTACAGGCATGTACCATATGCCCTACAAAAGACACTACTTTTAAATTTTTATTTATTATTCATTACTACTCCTACATGTGTGTGCATGTGTGTACATGTATGTGCGCATGCTATACATCAGAGGACAAATTTTGGGAGTAGTTTCTCTCCTTCCACTATTGATTCTAGAGAATATATATCTAGAAATGCATATCTCTGTGTGGGTTAAAGTAAAACAAAGTTTGAGAGACACTCTTACTTAAAATTCCAGGGACTAGGTCTGGAAAATAAATACACAGATGGAACATTTTACTTATGAAACCAACATGAGAAACATAACCGAGAGACACTAAGAAAATAAACAAGCATGCAAAAACTCTTGAGTGAGTATGAGGGAGTCAAAAGTTAACTGTTTTCCCTCAGATCTGCTTTGATTTTAGCTTCTTCACTGAGACCAAAATCAATCATACATTGACTTTAAGGTTCTCTCAGTTCAAGATACAGAGAGTTTACACAGGGTGAAGAACAAAGGTTTTTTTCCTCACAGACTGATGGCTCAAAATTCCTAATAATGTTATCTCTAAATGGCAATCAACAGAGAAACATATCCTTTGAAGAGGGCTTTTGAGACAGGAGGTTCCATGGCTTCGCGTTTCTTACTTTTTCATTTGAGACATCACGGAACTAAGAAGGATGCCCTTGTATTTTTTTTTTTTTTTTTTTTTGGTCATGTTATGCCAAGTATCTGAGAGGTCTGAGTTTATCCTTGAGTTTCATTCCTCGAGGTTTAAAAATCTTTCTTGGCAAAGAAGTGCCTCGTCTGTCCAAAACATGGAACGTAGAGTAGTTTTCAGAGCAAACCTGGCATCGAAAGTTGAATCACATTGGCCAATGTAAGTCTGGTTCAGTAATCTCTGCTGGCAAACTAGGCTTGACTCTAGGTTGCGCTGCAGATCCCTTCCTGACCTCAGAAAGGGATTCCTTCTCTGTATCTGGGTTTTTTTTAACAATGGTAGTATCTCAATGTACAAAGTCCGTATTAAGAGATACTAAATAAAATTAAGTGCTCTTTATGTGAACCATGTGCTGGACCCATTTATATATTTCTAGTCCTGCTAGCAATTCCATAACATAGTAATTATTGTACTCATCGAACAGATAAATACAGTTAGGCAGAAAACATAAGAAGCAGGCCAGCACTCATCAAGACAGTAGTTAAAATCAGGGATGGTAAGCCGGGCAGTGGTGGCGCACGCCTTTAATCCCAGCACTTGGGAGGCAGACACAGGCGGATCTTTGCGAGTTCGAGGCCAGCCTGGTCTACAAATTGAGTCCAGGACAGCCAGGGCTACACAGAGAAACCCTGTCTCGAAAAACCAAAAAAAAAAAAGGAAAAACCAAAATCAGGGATGGTGGCACACACCTTTGATCCCAGCGTTCGGGAGACAGAGGCAGGTGGATCTCTGTAAGTTCAAGGCCAGCCTGGTCTACAGAGTGAGTTCCAGAACAGTCAAGGATACACAGAGAAACCATGTCTCAGAAAAAAAAAAATGTTATTTTATGTGCATGAATGTTTTGTGTTTGTGTATGCAAATATTCCACATGCATGCCTGGTGCTTTTGGGAGGTGTTGAATTCCCTGGAACTGGATTACAGGCAGTTACAAGGCAACATGTGGGTGTTGGGAACTGAATCCAGGACCTCTACTAGAGTAGCCAATGCTCTTAACCACAGAACCATCTCTCCAGCTCCTCAATAGATTCTTTTTTTGTGAAGGAAATCTTAAAAACAAACAAACAGAGCTGGAGAGATGGCTCAGAGGTTAAGAGCACTGGCTGTTCTTCCAAAGGTCCTGAGTTCAATTCCCAGCAACCACATGGTGGCTCACAAACATCTACGTTGAGGTCTTGTGCCCAGGCATTTATGTAGAGCAAATACTGTATACATAATAAATAAATAAATAAACAAACAAACAAACAAATAAATAAATAAATAAATAAATGTTAAAAACAAACAAACAGGGCTGGAGAGATGGCTCGGCGGTTAAGAGCACTGGCTGTTCTTCCAAAGGACCAGGGTTCAAATCCCACCAACCCACATGGCAGTTCACAGCTGTCTGTAATTGCCGGGCGTGGTGGTACACACCTTTAATCCCAGCACTCAGGAGGCAGAGGCAGGTGGATCTCTGTGAGTTCAAGGCCAGCCTGGTCTACAAAGTGAGTTCAGGACAGCCAAGGCTACACAGAGAAACCCTGTCTCGGGAAAAAAAAAACACCCAACCAACCAACCAAAAAAAAAAAAAAAAAAAACCCGAGGCCTGTAATTCCAGTGTAAGGGAGGTGGGCTAGACAGATCTGCTGCCAGCTTAACCAATGGTGAGTTCCAGGCCAGTAAGGAAACAAACAAAAGGGAATAAACTCCAACTTTGCTTTAAAAAGTAAAAAAAATCATTTGTGGGGCTGTAGTGGGTATAGCTCATTAGCAGAATGCTCACCTAGTATGCACAGGCCCTAAATTCAGTTCCCAGCACCACAAAAATTAACCCACTTGTTAAGCATCTTTGATATAGTACAAAAACGAACATATAAATATATTTATACATTCTAGATATTGGTAAGAGGTGTTACCTGCAGTTATTTTCTCTGGTTCTGTAAGTGCCCTAATCATTCTGCTGATAGTGGATTTTTTTTCCTCCTTTTTGATTTTATTGAACTAAATGTCTTATGCATGTAAGGAAAATATTCTATTACTAAATACACATGACCCAAGCCTGATAGGTCCTTTGTTTGAGAAAAGGTCTCAGGGTAGACTTGAACTCAGTAGGTAATCAAGGATGACCTAGAACTTCTGATCCTCTTGATTCACCTCCCAGGTCCTAAGGTTTCAGGCTTGCGCTACCATGCCCAGTTTATGATGTGCCAGAGATAGAAGCCAGGGTTTGTGTATGCTAGGCAAACACTTCCTGACTATGCTCTAGCCCCACCTTCATTATTCTGCCTGTTATATATTCACCTTTCCCAATGTTGTTTGTTGAAGACTGTTCTTTTGCCCAGTGGATGGTCTTGACATTGCTCTTGAAAACCACACAGTATTTGTGAAGATTTACTTCTGGGCCTGCTATCTTATTCCATCAATGGTTTATGTGTCTACCTGTTTTAACTGAAGCTGATTTGCAGGAAGGTTTCAAATTAGGAAGTGTAAATTGGGCCTAGTGTACATGTTCTCAAGTCCAGCATTTGAGAGGCTGGTGCAGGAGGATTGAAGGTTTTAGGCAAGGGACTGGGCATACAGCTCAGTGATGGAACACTTGCTGAACATGCATGAGTTTAAAAAATAAAGTTAGAGGCCAGCGTGGGCTATGAAACAAAGCATTAGCTCTACAGGTTTATTTTGTTTTGTTTTTGTTATTGTTGTTTGTAGACCAGGCTAGTCTCATTTTATAATTTATTATTTTTATTCTACATTTATTGTATTTTGTCTGCTGTATGTTTGTGTGAGGGTGTCAGAAGCCCTGGAACTGGAGTTACAGACAGGTGTGAGCTATCCTGTGGGTGCTGGGAATCGAACCCAGAACCTCTGGAACAGCAGCCAGTGCCCTTAACCTCTAAGCCATCTCTCCAACGCCTACAGTTTTGTAGTAGTTGTTGTTGTTCTTCTTCTTCTTCTTTGTTTTTTTTTTAGATAGGGTTTATCTCTGTGTATCTGTGGCTCTCCAGGTACTCACTTTGTAGACCAGCCTAGCCTTGAACTCACAGAGATCTGCCTGCCTCTGCTTCCTGAGTGCTGGGATTAAAGGGGTGTGCCACCATGCCCTGCTGCAGTTTTGCTCTTAAAACAGGGATTTATATAGGCCAAGCTGGCCTAAAACTCTCTATGTTACTGGGACTAGCAACTCTGGGTGAGTCTGTTTCCATCTCCTGAATGCTGGGGATTAGAGGCATGCACCAGCATGCATACCCAGCTTCCATTTTGTTTGTATTCAAGGTGGCTTTGGCTATTGTAGTTCTCTTGAGACTTTGTATGGATCTTAGTAAGGTTCCACAGAAGAAACAGAACCACTGGGATTTTGATGGTACTGGCTTAATGGAGGTGGCAGTCAGAGAGAGCAATGGTGAATTCTAAACCTTAATACAGAATGGCTTAGGGCAGCTGGAGTCCCTGGAGTTGAGCAAATAAAAAGTGTGAAGGTGTCCAGGTGCCCCAAGGTAACCCACAAAGAGCCTCATATAAGGGAGACAAGGGTGCTGTTGGGAAGAATACACTTCAACCTGCATATGGCAGTCATTGCTGGAATGGGGTCGGGACAGTTAGAATTAATGAGTATTTTTAGTGACATGCCTTTTAAGGATAAAAGACACAAAGCTTGTTTGTTGTTTTTTTTATTTTAAAAACATTACTGTTTTGCTTGCATGTGAGTCTGTGTGAGGGTGTATGATGTTGGAGTTAGAGACAGTTGTGAACTGCCATGTGGGTACTGGGAATTGAATCTGGGCCCTCTGGACGAGCAATCAGTGCTCTTAACAGCCGAACCATCTCTCCAGCCCCCATGATTCAAAGGGTTTAAGCTGTATCCTAGAGGCTAATTCTGAAGAAGAGGATTAATACTAACCAGGCACCCTGCCTTCTCTCTTCTACTCATGGGAACGACAGTGAGATTCCAAACGATATGGGCATGGACAGACTGGGGTGGAAAGCTGGGCAGGCCCGGCAGTTGACTTAATCTCTTATTTATTTCCGGAGCAACTGCCTGGCAATAGCTTGATGGAGTCGGGACAAGGCCACCCCTGATCCCCCACTTCCAAAGCACAGGAGAAACACTAAAGCAATTCATTTTCCCTGGTCTCCTTCAACAAAGTGGCAGCGGAGGAAGTGGCCAGCTTTCAGTTAAGGCAAGGAGCAGGATGGGGCTGTGGGTGCGGGATGCTTTTCTCGCCATGAACTCATGCTCCAGCAGGCACAGCAGAAAGAGGTGAGAAGCCGCCAAACAGCGTCATTAGTGAAGAGAAAAGGTAGGTAGGTAGGTGGCTTGGTGGGGAATGGCGGTCCTGAAGGACCCGAAGTGTCGTCAAGTTCAGCACCATAGAATCAGACCATCTGGGGTCTGAGCGTGGGCAGACAGTAACGCAAGAGCAGCATTCCGGATGCGGACACCGGCGAGGATAACCCGCTGGCCCATGGCAGAGCAATGAAGCAAAACGTTTGTGCTGGGGGTTTAGAAAGATGGCTCGCAAAGGCGAGGCTGAGGCTTGGGGAGCCTTCTGAGTCAGCAGAGGAGTCAAGGCATGATTTGAAAGAAAAAGGGGGGGGGGAATGCTTATTTTGGTTTCTTACCAGTGAAGAACAGATGAAAAAAAAAAAAAACATTTAAAGAAGGTTAGTGTAAGACACAACCATGCAAAGTGGGTCGGGGCAGGGAAAACTGGACTTTCTTCCTTTACAGCTATCCAAACAATACTGGGTAAAGAGAAAAGATAATCTCAAGACTAAGAACACACCATACTTTTCTATATGTGAATGAATGGTAGGAAGAAGAGAGACAGTTTAAAAGGTTTGAAAACTAGTTAGGTACGGAGGCAAACAGTTTTAATCTCAGCACGTTGGGAGGCAGAGGCGGGTCAGTCTCTGAATGAATTCAAGGCTAGCCTTGCCTGCGTAGTGAGTTCCAAGCCAGCTAGAGCTGCACAGTGAGACCATGACTTAAAGCAAGAAGTGTGAAATTAGCTGGATGTGGTAATTCACACCTCAAATCCCAGCATTTGTATGCAAAGGCAGTGAGGATTGCAGCCTTGGGCGTCATGGGAGGAAGGCAACCCCTGCAAATTCTGCTTTGTAAACACAAAGACACTAAACAAAACCAGATCAAGAAGAAACAAGATCACAGGAGACTGTGAATAACAAAAGGAAGGCCCCTTGGGACCATTTTAAAAGTTGCTGTCATGCCTTTAATCCCAACACTGGGCTTACTTTGTAGACCAGGCTGGCCTCAAACTCACAGAGATCCATCTGCCTCTGCCTCCCCAGTGCTGGGATTAAAGGTGTGTGCCACCACGCCCGGCCATTTTCCTGCTTTTTTTCAACTGCATGTTTAGGATAAACAGAATGGAAGAATTTCCATCTGGCAAACTTTGCATTTGCCTAATAATCAATAATGTCAGAACAGGACATGGATTTTCTTTTCTTCTTTCTTTCTTTTTTCTGAGACAGGGTTTCTCTGTGTATCCGTGGTTGTCGTGGACTCACTTTGTAGACCAGGCTGGCCTCAAACTCACAGAGATCTGCCTGCCTCTGCCTCCCAGTGCTGGGATTAAAGACATGAGTCACCATGCCCGGGTTTGTTTATTTATTTATTTATTTCCTTCTTTTTCTTTTGTTTTTGTTTTTCAAGTCAGAGTTTCTCTGTGTACCCCTGGCTGTCCTGGAACTTGCTTTGAAGACTAGGCTAGCCTCAAACTCACAGAGATCCACCTGTCTCTCAAGTGCTGGAATTAAAGGCATATGCCACCACCACCTGGTCTAAGCCATAGGTTTTTTTTTCCCCAGAACAATGGCTTCTCTCCTCATGAGAAAGCCATAGCTGTAGACCATGTTTGCAATCCAGTTTACTCTCTGCAGATCACTCAAGCTCTGGCCCTATCTAACCAGGCTTCCTGAGATCTAAGCCACCAGACGGCAGGACCAAGCCGCCAGGAGGAATTCATAAGTAATTCCAGTTCCTGGTATTTGGAAGAATATTGAGTTTGCTTTTCTGACCACGGTGCTTTTAATTGAAATTCAGCTCATTATTTCACAGGGCTTATACAAACCACATTTGGATGCCAGTGCTCAATGGTCATGCGACCCTCCTCCCAGTAACCTTCCTGTCAGGGTTACAGTGCCTGGGCAGCAGAGGCATATCACAACCAGCCTCTCCTGAATTAATTAAATCAGCTCCCACTCTGAGTGGCTGCTGGCAGCTGAAATCTGACTTAGGACCCAATTTTCTGTTAAGGCCCATTGTTTTTTATGTACAAAGAACAATGACCCAGGCTGTTCTTTCTTTTTCTTAAACTCTAGATTTTATACTATTAGAATGTACCTCATTTTCTATTCATTTACTTTCTTTGAAGAGCAAACATTCAGTAATTACATACAAAATAAGCACTGCACTGTTTGTGTGTGTGTATGTGTGTGTCTCTGTGTGTGTGTGTGTGCTTTTTCCTGTGTGCGTGGGGAGTGAATCCAAGCCTTGCTCATGTTAAGCATGAACCTCAACTTCCAAGCTACGCTCTTAGCCATGCAACTCCTGAACGTTGAACAGTTTATTCCCATTTTATAACTAAAATTTAAATTTATTTTAAAAACCCTATTAATTCTTCTCAAATTATACCCAAATATTTTATTTTTCTATTTATCATTATTATTAGTAGAAGCAGTAGCAGCACCAATATGTGTGCAAGTGTGGGCATAATTGTGCCATGACTTATGTATGGAAATGAAAAGACAACTTCCTTTGGAAGAACAGCCAGTGCTCTTAACCGCTGAGCCATCTCTCCAGCCCCTTTTTATTTATTTTTTCTTTTTGAGGAATGTGGAAAACTTTGGAACTTTGGATGGAAAAGTGGTTGAATTTTGTAAGTGGAGCTTAATGGTCCCTCCTGGTTGGAACTTGGGAGACAGAGCTGGGAACAATGCAGACTGTGGAAGCCCAGCTTCAGAGGTTTCAGAGGGGAACAATATCAGCAGCTAGGTAGCTGAGTTAGAGAACTTCCTTGTGCTGTTTTGGCAAGGAATGTGGCTGGTTTCTGTTTGTATCCTAAGACCTTGCCTGATAGCAGATTACAAAGTTATGGATTAATTTATTTGGCAGAAGATATTTCAAGACGGCCTAATAGCGACTCTGTTGTGTTGTTATTAGTAATCGCGATTATGCGGGTCTATGGAGAACAAAGAACAAGTAGAGCAGAAAGAAATACAAGCTGTATAGTTTGAAGAGAAAAAAAGCACCAGAAAATTTAATGTTGCAGCCATGGCTTGTGCTGAGAGAAGAAGCAGTGGTTCTCCATCTTCCTAATGTTGCAACTCTTTAGTACAATTCCTCATGTTGTGGTGACCTCCAACTATAATATCATTTTCCTTGTTGCTTCATAACTGTAGTTTTGCTACCATTACAAATCATAATGTAAATATTTTTGGAATTAGAGGCTTGACAATGGGGTCACGACCCACAAGGTGAGAACCACTGGATGAAGGAAAGGGTGCTCTCAAGGTAATACCTCATACCTAACTAATCTTCCAACATGTGAAAAGACCTAAGAAATTGTCTACCCCTACAAAAAAGAACAACAAACTTCTGCAAATGTCATTCCAAGGACCAAGGATCAGGACCAAGCTGGCAGTTGAAATTGACAATGTTATCCATGTGTGGTTCTGGCTTTAGAGTCCTGAAGGATAGACAGGTAAAAGGGTTGTGGGATTGTAGAAGGAATTGAGAGGAATAAAAAATTTAGAGACCCCCGTGACAGGCAGTGGAGTCAGGCCAGCCACGCTCCAGGAACTGGCTGACCACAAACCTGATGGTAAAGTAAGATTAAATTCATTTCTGAGAAAAACAGGTGTAGGATGTTTCCTGCTGACTAACTAATGGGCTGGTACATTCCACCTATATTTCTCCTCCCCCCCTTGGATTATGGTAAGCAATGGGCTGGGCTGGTACTTTCCACTTGTATTTCCCCTCACCCCCTTGGGTTGTAGTTTAAATAGCCAACTCTCCCCCAAATTGGGGTCTCGGCTCCTACCCCTGTGTGGGATATGAGTGGCGTCCTCAGTGCACTGACCCCCGCCCACGAAATAAACCTCTTGTGATTGCATCAAGATGGTCTCTTGGGAGTTTTTGGACGGCCGTGATATCCCGAGCATCGGGTGAGGAACTTCCCTCACCAGGGTGTTTCAGAATATCTTGTGTATTGTATGGATACATCACCTGTCAATAAAAAAAAAAAAAAATCTATGGCCTATAGCAAAAGGTAGAATAGAAGGTGGGACATCTGGTAGGCAGAGAGAATGCTGGGGGAGTAGGAGGCCCAGAAAGCTTCTCAGGGAAACACAGAGGAGGCCACAAACATGCTACCTGAGCAGAGGTAACCAGCCACATGGCAGAACTTAGACTAGAATAAATACATTAAGTTACAAGCTAATCAGGGAATGTGTCTAGCTGTATGGCCTAGGTATTTATTTGTGAATATATTTTGAATCTCAGAGTCTTATTTCTAAGAGCTTGGGTCTGGGAGGAAGAACACACACTACAACATGGGATGTTCCTCCATGGTTTCAGAATGTCAATGAGGCCAGTCAGTGTGTGGCAGGTGAGTGCCTGCATGGAGTCCCCTGGGAAGTCGCTGTATGAAGCTTTGGAAGGGAAGCCTGGCTTGCGCTCTCAGGTGAGACCTCAAGATGTTGGAATTGCCAGAGCTGTAGGATGTCTTCTAGGAAGAGCTGCACACAGGGAGTGGAACCACCCCGTCTTAGTCACTGTTCTGTCGCTGTGAGGAGACACCCTGACCCAAGGCAACTTACACGAGAGAAAGCATTTAACTTGTTTATACTTTGAGAAGATGAGTCTGTGATCATCATGGGAGGAGTGTGGCAGCAGGCAGGCACAGTGCTGGAGAAGCTGAAAGCTTACATCCCACCTGCAAGTTGCAAGCAGAGGTGAGGGAAAGGGAAGGGAGGGAGAGAAGAAGGGAAGGGAGGGAGAGAGGAAGGGAAGGAGGAAGAGAGGGATAGAGGGGGATAGAGAGAGAGAGAGAGAGAGAGAGAGAGAGAGAGAGAGAGAGAGACTGGTGAGACTGGCCTGGGCTTTTGAAACCTCAAAGCCTATCCCCACCTTCTCTAGCAATGACACACCTACTCAACAAGGCCACATCTTTTTGTTTTGTTTTGTTTTTCAAGACAGGGTTTCTCTGTGTAGCCCTGGCTGTCCTGAACTCACTTTGTAGACCAGACTGTCCTTGAACTCACAGAGATCCACCTCCCTCTGCCTCCCTAGGCAATTGCAGACAGCTGTGAACTGCCATGTGGGTGCTGCGATTTGAACCGGGGTCCTTAGGAAGAACAGCTGGTGCTCTTAACTGCTGAGCCATCTCTCCAGCCCCAAGGGTCAGATATTTTAATTCTTCCCAAACTATTCCATTAACTCAGGAACAAGCATTCAAACATATGAGTCTATAGGGGCTAACCTCATTTTTTAAAAAAAGTATGTTACAGAAAGCAAAGCTGCAAGAGTTGGGATACACTAGTTTGCCCTCCAGAGGTCTGGTCTTGCTTGGGTCCAGTATTTCCTCATTATGCCTTTGTTCTTTCCTTTTGGAATGGAAAGTCTATTCTGTGTTAATGTATGTCTGAAGTATGTAATTTGGGTTTTTTTTTTAATTTTCAGGGGGCTACAATTAAAGATTGCCTTGAGTCTCTGACAAGACTTTATACTTTTAAACAGTGTTGAAACTGAAAAACTATGGGGACTTTTGAAGTTAGACTAAATACATTTCTTGCATTATGATATGCCCATGAGGCTGTGGGGGCCAGGGAGTGGAATGTGGTAGCTTGAATGATAAATGTCCCACATGGTGTGTCATTTGGCCCTGTTTGGGAAGGCTTAGGAGATGCTACCTTCCTGAAGGAAGTATATGGATTTTGAAAACTTATAGGTCATTTTGAGTTTGTTCTTTGTTTATACTTCCTGGTGGAGATGTGAGCTCTTAGTTGTTCCTGATGCTCTACCTAGTCCTCACTGCTATGATTCCAAATTATG
Organism: Lophiomys imhausi; assembly: GCA_907164525.1. Lineage (NCBI taxonomy): Eukaryota > Metazoa > Chordata > Mammalia > Rodentia > Muridae > Lophiomys > Lophiomys imhausi. Next base: position 12,494,858 of record CAJQZJ010032563.1, read on the forward strand.
ATGGCCGGGTGGTGGTGGTGCACGCCTTTAATCCCAGCACTTGGGAGGCAGAAGCAAGTGGATCTTTGCAAGTTCGAGGCCAGCCTGGTCTACAAAGTGAGTCCAGGACAGGACAGCCAGGGCTGTTACACAGAGAAACCCTGTCTCGAAAAAAAAAAAAAACCAAATTATGATTGTAATGGCGATGGACCCATCTCTCTAAAATGAGCCCCTCCTTTTGTGAGTCACCTTGGGCATGATGTCTTGTCACAGAAATAGAATAGAAACTGAGACAATCTCTCTTGCTGTTTCTCAGGAATGAGATAGATACTCCATGTTAGCATGTTTGTGAGGTTCCAAGCACTTATTCTCCTGTCACTGCCTCCCACCTTTGTGTAGGAGTGCTGGGATTACAGATGTGTGCTTGCACATCTGTTTTCTTCATGGGTTCCAGGGATCAGACTTACCAGATTTGTCCCGCAATCACCTTCAGTTGCTGATCTATCTCACCAGCACCTTGTTTTGGTTTCTGAGATACAGTCCCACACTGTAACCCAGGTGGACCTAGAACTCACTATGTAGCCCTAGCTGTCCTCAAAGGCACAGCAGTTCTTCTGCCTCAGTATCCCAAGTGCTGGAATACATGAACAACATGTGCAGCAAAGTCTCCTCCCTCCCTCCCCAAAATAAGGAGTAATTTCCCTAGAGAAGAAAAAGAGTCAATCAAATGGCCAGTCACTGGATAAAAGCATCTTGACTTTAATATGGTTAAGCAAAGAAATATAAGTTTTTCATATGTTAGTATGCATGTAAAATATTGCTAAATTCTTTTTTGAAATGATTAAGGAAGGATAGTGTCCAAGAGATCCCTTCTGCCCCAAGCTACTATCAATGCAAACATTCCCTCTTGGTAAAGTCTAGTAACCAAACAGCTGTCTGCTGCATGACACAGTCCATGTCATTGCCAGTAACTCTGTTAGCAAGCCATTAGAGGTCATGCCCATGACTCTGCACTGAGTGTTCTGTACAATTGAAAAAGAAAATCAAATACGGGGTGAACTAGAAGGAAGAAATGGAGGTTGATACTATTATATTTCATTGTATACATGTATTAAATTCTCAAAGAATACAAAAATTATATAAAAAATAAAGTTCTTGCTCTAAATAAAATACCTTGTTCACAAAGGTCAGACAATAATTGTTACATTAGACAAGATTTTCAAAGGCACAAAGCAAACATGGTGGTAACTCACAAGGTCCTGAATTCACCTGTGTGGCTGAGATGTCATCAGTCTTTCTGGGGTCTGATGCTGTAATTTTTCATTTACCTGCTGGAGTCTGACACTCTATGGCCAGAAGTGATCCAAAGAGTCAATGTAGCTGAAATGCTTGCTTCAGCTCAGCTCTGTACAGCAGATGCCTTTTTGCTGGGAGGGGGAGCCCTGTTTCACTTTGTGGCTCAGGCTGGCCTAAAGTTTACCATGTGGTTCAGCTGGTCTCCAACTCAGGATTCTCCATCCTTTGCCCCTCAAGGGCTGGGGTCACAGGCCACATGTGATGTTTCCAGAACAGGACTCTGCTCTTCTACATTTGGCCAAGTGGTCTTGAGCAGGTGGTACAACCTTCTACTTCCGGTTTCTCCCTTATGAAATGAGTAAAGATGAGCTACTCTACAAGCTTACTGAAGAATTAATAACGGAAGATGCTTTAACATCGTTTCTAACACCTCTGTCTTAGGGTTTCTATTGCTGTGAAGAAACATCATGACTACACCAACTCTTATAAAGGAAAACATTTAATTGGGGCTGACTTACAGTTTCAGAGGTTTTAGTCCATTATCATCATAACCAGAAGCATGGCAGCATGCAGGCAGACATGGTGCTGGAGGAGCCACGAGTTCTACATCTTGATCCATAGGTAGCAGAGGAAACTGTATCCCACACTGGGTGTAGCTTGAGCATATGTGACCTCAAAACTAGCCTCTGCAGTGACACACTTCTTCCAGCAAGGCCACACCTACTCCAGCAAGACCACACCTCCTAATAGTGCCACTCCCTATGGGCCAAGCATTCAAACACACAAGTCTATGGGGGCCATTTCCATTCAAGCCACCGTTACCAGAGAGTGTCCTATGTACACACACAATTTGGATGTGGATCTCTCAACTCTGCCAAGGCTGGCTTCCAGTTTCTAATCTTCAGTCTCTCTAGTCACTGAGATTACAGGCTGTGCCACTGTACCCAATTCCATTTTCCAATTTCCGTCTAATCTATTCGCCCCATTCTTTGTTCTTGTTTTGGTTTACTGAGACACGGTTTCTCTGTATACCCACAGCTGTCCTGGAACTTGCTCTGGACGTCAGCCTCCAGTTAAAAGATCTGCCTGCCACTGGCTCCAAAGTGCTGTGAGTAAATACCTGTGGCCCCATTTCCAGTTTATTATTATTCCGAGTAATACATTGCTCCCTTTCTTGTTAAAAAAAAAAAACAAATGTTTTAAGTGTATAAGTGTTTTGCTGCATGTGCGCATGTGCATGCTGTGCATGCCTGGTGCCCATGAAGGGCAGAAGAGGGCACTGGATCCCTTGGAACTAGAATTATGCATGGCCGTGAGCTGCCAGGTGGGTGTTAGGGAATCAAACCCAAGTCCTCTGGAAGAGCAGCGAGCCTTCCCCTCCAAGCCCTCTCTCCAGCCCTCTCTTTCTACTAGATCTGAACCAAAAGACCGAGACTCAGTTCAACCTTTCTTTCATTCCCTCTTCTCTTCCTCATTTTCTTCTTTTCTTGTTTTATAGTTTATTATTGTACGTACACGGGTGACCTTAGCGTACATTTGTGCAGCACACATGTGCCTGAGAATTTCAGAAGAGTCTGTTGCATGCCTGGGAACTGCAGTTTCAGACAGTTGTGGGCCACCATGAGGATGCAGGGAACTGAACCCGGTTGTTTTGAGTTTCATGTACCCAGGTGGGCCCCAAACTCAATCCTGACCTCTAATTTCCACTCCTCAAGTGCTGGGATTAAAGGCCAGTGCCACCATGCCCGGCCACCATCCCTATTTTATACATTGCTGATGAACAAATCCATGGCTACCTGCATCCTAGGTAAACATTCTACCAACTGAGATAAACCTTCAACTTCTCAGGTTTTTTTTTTTTTTTTAAGGTGGTGTTATTTTGTTTTGTTTGTGTGTGAATATCAGAGGACAGCTTGATTCTCATCTACTGTGTGGGTCCCCGCAATTGGATGTGGGCAATTGGACGTGGGTTCTCAGCCTTGGCAGCAGGTGCTCTTTATCTTCTCAGCCACTGGCCTTGATGCCATTATTAACAATCAGATAGGAAGCAGATAGTTCACGAGGCTAGAACACTTATTAAAAAATATAGAGCAAACCACAATTCAAGCAGAGAAGCTGATTTCAGAGATACCATTTCCTAAGCCCCCACCACAAATGTTAGACTATCTCAGGCAACTGCTTTGAGATAAGGGAGCCACAAACCTATTTTACTGTGTATTGTACTATCCAACAAACAATGTACTGCCATCAGACAATGCCTGCAGCCGAGTGCAAATGAAATTAATTTTCCAAGGATTTTCTAACCTCCAAAGAACACAGGGAGACACAACATCAGACTTATGGGGTCATGTAAATTGCATTTAATTTATAAAACTGATGATCACTTTGGCCTCTGACGTAGATTTCTAAATCGGTCCTCTTAAATTAACAGTGAGTAATATGTTGTTTCTTGAAGTAATAAAAGACGTCGGAGTATTGCTGATGACTCGCTTATCACAGAAACCATCCGGGTCACTCAGGAAAGTTAAAAATGCTGACCTACATCCAGTGACACACACAGCCACTGCAATAAAATAGGACATTTTTAACTTCCCATGCTTGGAGTTGAAACAGGGCTCTAGTCCTCTGTGTGCCATGCATACTGTCTATGGGTAGATATGGATTTGGCTGACCGCTGTGTTGGGATGCAGGGTGCCTCTAGACTGGAATGCCATGTGACCCTATAGATCTGGCCCTACATTTTGTATAGATAGATAATAAGAGTATTTCTTATCCAAGGTGAAAACCAACCCAAATAAAGGATTACATTTTAAAAAAATAAAGGAACATTCTTTTTACATATTCATTTCAGGGGGAGCAGTGTATAATCTGAACTTTATACTTGGTAATTTTTAACAACTTTAGCTATTACTTTTACTATAAAATACTATTTGTGGTACGTGTGTGTACATACATGTATATGTGGAGATCAGAAGACAACTTGTGGGAGTCAGTTCTAAATGTTGCCTGACATACACACACACACACACACGCACGCACGCACGCACGCACGCACGCACGCACGCACGCGCGCGGGCACACACACATACACACACACTCCACAGTCTGAGGTTGTGTACCCTGGCCTCCATGTCCCTGTGTAGTTGAGGATAACTCTGAACCAGATTCTCCTGTTGTTCTCTCCCAGGTACTGGGATTACACATGCAATACTATGTCTGACTATCAGAGATTTTCTGTTTGTTTGTTTATTGGCTTTCTTTGCAGTACTGAGGATTCAACCTGGGGATTGTATATGCTAAGTAACGTTTTACCTCTGAGCTGCACACACTGACCTCATGATGTTTCAAAATCTGGATGTTTTATTCAAAATGAATACTTTGTTTCTATACAATGGGGAATACTTTAGTAACTTCCTTTAGTAATAAAAATTTGCCTTCACATCCCTGCACATCAACAGGGTCTTGCTGTATAGTCCAGGCTAACCTCGACTTCTGAGACTGTCCTTTTTTATATCGCTATAGCAAATAGTCTAAGATGAAGGGGCTGCGATCTAAAAGCACTCTCTGTGAGATCTCCTAATGGGATAAGGCATTTCTGTGAGTTCGAGGCCAGCTTGGTCCACAAAGTGAGTCTAGGACAGAGAAACCCTGTCTCTGAGGGGGAAAAAAAAGAATAAGGAGGTCTCAAGAACAAGAGGAAAGGGGTGGGGGACCCATTTTCTCCACACTGGTACCCACCCTGCCTGTCACTCTATCCTTAAGGTCTAATTACCTCTCACCAGGCCCCACCTCCTAATACTGTTACTTCAGGGCTTAAGCATTCAAACCACAGCTCTCATTAACTAAGATTTTTTTTCTCAATTACTGCTGGACGCATTTACTTATGTGACCACAGGAGATTTTTATTAGAGGCCAGTGATTTTAGGCTTACCTATTTTTGAGCAACTTACCCTTTACCTATAAATTTATTCAATCTTCTCTATCTATTGGCACAAAAGCAAGCATGTTTGAATCAATGAATCAGAATGACCTAAATGTAAATGTAATTATGATTTTAATCTCGGGGCTCTCTATCTAATAATATTTTTACTGGCACTACCTGTGGATTTGTGTATGAGTAACCTGACTTGGCAAAATAATCCAAACCCCAAACCTCAACCATAATTAAATATGCCGTTCTCCGTAGATAGCCATCATTTCCGCTACTTCTCTGTTATGTCTAACTTTCAAGTTTCTATTGTTCATTAAAAGGTACTGCTATTCTTTCAATTTGAATACACATGGCTACATAGTCTCAATTACTGTTGCAGAATCCTTCCCAGTGTGAACGTTGGATTAGGCGGCTGTCCAGTACCTACCAGAGAGGTCACCGGTGCTGAGTTAGGGTCAGTTTGACTTGACCCTCTGCGACCTCTTGCCCTCCTACTGCACTGAAATTGTACAATGGAAAGTCTGAAATAACTTCTCAGACCCTTTCTCCACTAATGACTGCATTCAGTTCTGAAATGCTCTTCCTGTCAAAACTCAAGGTTTTTTTTCCACCTTTGTAGTATTTTCTAAAAAGGAAGTATCTCTCAAGATTGTCTTTCCCAAACACTTCAATTGTGTCTACAATAATGGCTCCCAAACTCACACCTAAAGGTCTCTACATCTCCCCGTTTCCAGGGGACTACCTAAATCTGGGGTTCTTTCCTTTGAAGCAGGAGGATCTCTCACCATCCAGGCTGAACTAGAAATGGTCTTACACTTATGACACTCTTTCTACTTGCTACCCTCCTGGTGCTAGGATTATAGGCATGTGCCACCACATGTGTGTTGGAGTATTTTGGGGGTGGGTATTACTCTTGTTTTGAGACAGGGTTTTAGTGTATACACTTAGCTGGCCTGGACCTTCCTCCTGCTTCTGCCTCCCCAGTGCTGGGACTACAGGCATGCACCAATATGCTGAGTTTCTTAGTAACATTGTCCTTGTTTCTGCCAAACTGTCTATCTACTTCTTTGCAATCCACTGAGTAATCTTCTAAAATATCTATTTACCCGGATGTGGTGGTATACTCCTATAATCTCAGACAGGACTGAGAGGTCTGGGCTACAGAGTGATACCATGAATCAAATAAAAATATAAAATAAAAAGCATATCATGGGTACTTAGTCCTATGGATAGGAGACGACACTATAAGTACGATATTCAATATTATGTCCCTGTTTAAAATGTTTTTAGAATGAAAGCCAAGTTCTAATCCCTTCTTGATCTCAGCCTAATAGAACTTTTTTTTTTTTTTTTTGGTTTTGAGACAGGGTTTCCTCTCCCTGTAGCTCTGGCTGTTCTGGAACTCTGGAACTCTGTAGACCAGGCTGGCCTCAGACTCACAGAGATCCTCCACCTGCCTCTCCCTCCCAAGTGCTGGGATTAAAGGCTCTAATAGAATTTTTTCTTTTTTGCAACCACGCCTCTAAAGTAGAATCAGAAAGATCACCCACAGTTCTCCATCCACCCATTTCTGTTCTTTCTTTCATCTGTTTCCTTTGCTGGAACACTTGACTCCCAGAATCCTGTTTCTCTGGAACATACCCCTGGGATTCACTCTGAACTGTTTCCTCGGAACCTTTCTCTTGGTTACAGTTATTTTTGTCCTTCTACTTAGGTCTTTGCAGCATTTAGTTTGTTATCTGCCAACAATTTGGTTGTTTTATGAAGTATCCATTTCTCCTGCTAGATTGTAAGCCAAATGTCCAATGGTATGTTGGGGTTGGGGTGGGGAAGCCTCCTTGGGAAGTTGCTGTGTTCTGAATGGATCAAAACTTATCAAAAGTGGAAGAGGCTGAGCATGGTGGCTCATAACCTTGAATCTCAGTACTCTTAGAGGTTAACTCGGGATTGACATGAATTCAAGGCCAGTATGAGCTATATATTAACTTCCTGTCTCAAAAAAAAAAGGAAAAATGGAGGGGAGGGATGGATGGAGAGGGATGAGAGAAAGAGAAAGCTAAGACATGTCAAGAAAAATAGGAAAAAACAAAATCAGGAGTTGAGCCCACATTTTTCAGACAGGGGTTTCTCTGTGTAAAAAAAAAAAAAAAAAAAACCCGGCCTTGGACTCACCCTGTAGACCAGGCTGGCCTCAAACTCACAGGCTGGCCTCAAACTCACAGAGATCTACCTGCCTCTGCCCCAAGCACTGGGACCACCCACACCCAGCCAGCTCCTAACTCCGAATACTCTACCTTTGAAGCATTCTGGCCTTACCAGATCTGCAAGAGCTCTTTCTTCCTTTCCACTTTGATGATTTATTAATCACTGTGCCACTTACAAGGTAAATGGAGTAAAAGAACGTGAAGTGGGGAGGGTTCACGGTTTTCCTTTAAGATCTTAACTTTGGAGGGGCATCCAAAACAGGGCATAAGCCTGTAATCTCAACCCCCTGAAGTTGAGGCAGAAAACCAGCTATATTGGAAATCAGCTTGATCTACATAGTAACTACTATCTGCCCGTCCCTCCCATTCATTTATGCTGACTGAGTCTGGAGTTGAAAAGCTTTAGCAGGGGAAAGACTGGCAGATACTGCTAAAATAAAATGGCCTTTGTTTTGCTTTTTTGAGACAGGGTCTCACTATGAAGCACAGGCTGTCCGGAACCAGGTTGGTCTCCAACTCAAGAGATCCGCCCCCTTCTGCCTCCTGAGTGCTGGGATTAAAGGCAAGCGCCACCACATCCAGCTAGAAAAAGGCTTTTAAACGTGAGAGGGAAAAATTAAAAGCTACATAGGCCATCTTAATTTGGTAATAAAAGTTTATTAAAGAATAGAAAAGTCAGGCATGGCGGTGCATGCCTTTAGTACAGGAACTTGGGAGGCAGACGCAGGTGTAACTGAGTTCAGGGATAACCTGATCTATAAAACGAGTTCCAGGGCAGCAAAAGCTGCACAAGGAAAACCTCTCTTGAGAAACAAAAGAATAAGAAAAATAAAAATATCTGCAAAAGGGAAATACAGGGGATTAAAGAGATGCGCCTTAAAGTCTTGTAACTTCAGCAACACTGGCCTCGTTTTAATAGGGCTGGCTGGGCCTGACTGCATCAACCCTTTTCGAAAATGAAGACAAAGAGAAGCCACACTTTAATTAAAAAAAAAAAAATTCTACTGCACCATATTGCAACACGCGAACACTGAGGAACATTCTGGCGCGATCGGAGCCTCTGTAACCAGACGGGACTGGTCCTTGCTGGCCACGGGACACTCGTTTCCATACAGGAGCTCCACAGCCCGGGGAGAGGCGGGAACCTCTCCCTCGGAATACAGTCCCCGGGCATAGTCCACAGTTGTCACACAACCTAGTTTGATGGCGTCCACCCGCCTCCCAAGAAATACAGGTGCTGCTAAGCCGAGGACCCCAGGGCGGTCCCGAAGGCTGCGGTCAGTACAGAACAGCCGCGGGCTCACAAAGCGGATCGCGCGCCGCGGGCGTGGAGCGCAGGCGCCGCCGGGAGGGCGAGGGCGCGCTCAGCGACCTGGCCTCCGCCCCGCCCACCAGCCTGCGGGCCGCGCGAGGGCGGGAAGCGACCGACCGGCTGGCGACACCTGCAGGGCCCAGGGGCCCCGCCCTGCGGTCCCCTCCCGCGCCAGGCTAGCCTTCCTCTTCCGCCCCTCCCACATTCCCCAGCGGCAGCTGGCCCCACCTCTCTCGCGCGGCGGACCGGCAGTCTGTGACGTCGGCAGGCCCCGCCCCCTCTATATAAATACTGGCGTCGCAGGCGCCGCCTTCCCACACTTGCTGGCTCAACTCTTGGCTCCTGTGTTTCCGTTCCCCTCACTGGTTGTCGCCGGCTCTGCTCTTCTCATCCCTTCTCGCTCTGCTGCTCCGTGGTGTGACGAGGCTGACTCCTCTCCCCACCCAGTCCGCGCCTTCCTTTTTCTCGCGCCGCTCCATTTCTCCGGTTCGGCCGCCGCCGCCACTGCTGCTCAGCTGGTGTCGGTGCCGCGCGTTTCCCCCACGTCGTCCCCGCAGCTTATGGCCCAGGCCGCCTTGGGTATTTCTGCTCAAGGTAACCACATCCCTCTTTAAAAATTCCGCCGAAAAAGAGAAGACGCTTTACCCGACTCTTTGGGCCGTTATCTCACGTGAGTACCGGGCTTCGGGGCGCGGGGAGGGTCGAGCGCTTCGCCCGGGGCCACGCCGCCCTCGGTGTCCCCCGCAGTGCCCCGCAGCCGGCGGCCTCGAACATGGCGGCCGGCGGCGTGTGTGGCGGCTGCCGGTGGCCCCGGAGGCGGCCGGCGCCTCTCGACCCTCGGCGGCAGCCGGCAGCCGCGGTTGGGCCAGGGGGCGTGGGCGCGTGTGGCCGCGCTCGGGGGGCAGGCTGGCGGGGGTCGCCGTCCCCTCCCGGCGGCATGCGGCCCCCACCCCACTCCCGTGGTGCATTGCTGTTTCCGGGGAGGGGGCCGGCGGCAGCCCCGAAGGACAGGGGTCCCGCTGCCCCTTCCCGGGCTCAGTCCCTGCTGGGGGCTGTGGTGCGGGTTGGCCGGGCTGCGCGACGGGCTACCTCGGCCGTGGCGCCGGCTTATGAATGGAGTGGGGCGGGCCTCGAGCCGGCATCGGGTGACAGCTGGGAGGAGGCTAGATTCTTGCGGGCGGGGGAGGGGTTGCGGAGTGCGCCGACGGTCCCCCTCTGGCGGAGGAAAGCTGACCTTACTCGGGGCCCGGCGGCGGGGAAGCCCCGGTGTCAAGTTAGCAACGGGTAGGCCTTTGGTCCTTTCTGGAAACCTCGACGCTGCTGCCCCGCCCCTGCGGCTCTCCTGATTGGGCCAAGTCGTTTTCACTTACCCCAGTCGCCTCCTGAAGCCTGACGATTAGTCACCGTGGCTTCATTTTCTGGTCCCCTCCGCGATCGCGGGGCAGAAAGAGGGCGAAGGGTAGGTTGATGCGGCTTATATCAAGTACTAAGCTCGCTGCCAGCGGTTAGTGCTGGTGGGAAGTGTTTTAACCGTGTCACGTGTCTTGAACCTGTGTTACTGGTTAAGAAACAGAACGGTCAAGGGGACACCGTTTACAGCCTCGGGGTGTTTGAACAGATGGAACTCAATTTTGTGGTAGATATGTTACATTCTACTTGTCCTGTGATTTTCCTCCCTTACTTAGGAAAAGATTCTGTAGACTATGAGCTAGTCTGGCAGAAACAGGTCTGACAGGAGAGCATGCTTGTACTGATCATGCCCATAAGGTCTGAGAAGTTCACATTAAGTAGAAAAGGATGTTTAAATAAAATTGTACATAATCAAGGTAAATCGAGTGATCAGTTTTTTTATCTACCAAGGTTTTAGTATGATTGCTAATGAAGAAGTTATAGTGGTACCTCCAATTAGATCCCCAGCTAACTTTCTGCTATACTTACCTTCCAGCCACCTCACTAATTATTCTGCCTTACAGACATCAGAATGCTTCATAGCTTCAACTTCAGTTAATTTCTTTATGTTAAATACTCTGATTTTTAAAATTGGCAGTCATTCTCATTACTTACTTGTTCTGTTTATTTGATTGAGACAGGGTCTCACTTTGTAGCCCAGACTGAATTGATTAACCTCCCATCTCAGCCTGGTGCGGGATTACAGGCTTAAGACAAGTCTGGCTTCTATTTAATAAATTTAAACAAAGACATGATGCAGAGGCTCATACACTGGTAATTCCAGGAAGTTTTTGAAGGCAGCCTTGGCCACATAAGATCAAAATCCTGTGTGCAAAGAGGGGGAGAAACAGCTTATGATCTAAATCTTTATCCACAGAACATTGCAACACCCCACAAAGTTCTCTTGACAGTTCATGTCAGTTCCTGTAAAGGCCCATCTGGTCCTCCCTTTTTTTTTTTTTTTTTTCTTTTTCTTTCGTTTTTCAAGATAGGATTTCTTTGTATAGCCCTGGTCTGTTTGTCCTGGACTCTAGACCCAGCTGGCCTTGAACTCACAGAGAGATCCACCTGCCCGTGCCTCCCTAGTACTGGGATTAAAGGCATTCATCACCATCCCTAGCCTGATTTAGTTTTTAAAGATTGGATGTTCAAAGAATTAGAATGTAGGTTATAGGTTATAAATTAAATCCTAAGAATGTAGCTGATTGGTCAAGTGCCTGTGTCCATTATGGCCATGGGTTCAATACATAGTACTGTAACAGAGTTTTTAGGTTAGTATATTATTTGGAATCTAAAGGTCACAATCACTTTTACAAGTTGTTTTGAGATAACATCTCATAGCCCAGATGAGCTTTCAACTCTGTGGGTGAGGCTGGCCCTCAACTCCTTTCTGCCTCTGCTTCTCAAGTGCTGGGGGTTACAGTTCTGGGTCACACATTGTTAGAAATTGGATATGAATTATTTCAACAATCTTGAATGTTCTTAAGGAGTGATCAGTTTTCCTCACTTTATCTTGTTCAAAGTTGCCTAGATCCTGGTTTAGGGAAGATAGTCTTAGAAATATGTAGAGTACTTTTGAAAACATACAAACTCTTGACTTTATATATAGTTTCTAGTTTAGTATCTCTGGTTCCCTTTTTACTGCCCCTTTCTTAGAAATAATCAGGATGTAGTACTTGAAAATACTAGCCATGGAAGCACAAATGAAATTTAAGCGAATATAGCACTTTCTAAATTTTAATTCCTCCATTCAGTCAAACCGTTATTAATTTGACTACTTTTTTCTTTTTTTTTTTTTTGGTTTTTCAAGACAGGGTTTCTGTGTAGCTCCTGGAACTCACTCTGTAGATCAGATTGGCCTTGAACGTAGAGATCCACCTGCCTCTGTCTCCTGAGTGCTGGGATTAGAGGCGTGCACCACCATGCCCACCAACCAGTTCTTTTTTTATGTGGTTTTTGCTTTTTCAGACAGGATTTCTTTGTGTAACCTTGGCTGTTCTGGACTCAGGTTTTGTAGGCCAGGCTAGCCTTGAATCCACAGAAATCCGAGTGCTTCTGCCTCTGGAGTGCTGGGATTAAAGGCATGCGCCACCAAGCCTGGTGGGATGACCATTTCTAAAATCACTAAATTTAGCTTTTTTTTTTTTTTTTAATAGTATGCCAGGCTTCACATTTATTTGCTTCTGGTGATAATTGAAAGTTCTAGAGGGGCTAGATATGATGAGAAAAACTGTAGACTTGCTCAGGGCTTTTCAAATTTATTTTTGACACAGGTTCTCATGTCTTCTAAGGTGGTCTCAGGCTCTGGTTTCTGATGAAGGATGACCTTGAACTCCCTGGTTCCTGGTCCATTTGCCTCCACAATTGCCAGGATCATGTGTGTGTACTACTATCTCTAACTTTAAAGCTTTTTAGTATTGTAATAGGAATTTGTAGCAAAGGATAGTTTGAACTTGACCTAAGAAGTTCCAGGTTGTGTTGGAAAATTGCACATTTAAAGTTACTTTTGGTGTTTATTTAAGACAAGACCTAGCTATGTAACCTAGGCTGGTCTTGAACTTAAAGCAGTCATCCTGCTTAGCCTCCTGAGGGCGGAGATTGCAGTATATGGTACCATAAATAGTTGGAATATCACTTTAATAGAATACTATTAAATAAAAAAATTAAATATTTAAATTAACCTGTTAGAAGTAAAACCTAATTTTTAAAACACAGAACTTTCTTTTGTTTTTTTTCTTTTCCTTTTAAATTTTTTTAGGGCGAACTTTCTGACCGAGTATACAACTACCCAGAAGGCCTAGGAGAAGTGCTATATAGAGAGCAGTTTGACTTCAACGCTGAGCCACCTTGGGAACCTAGCTGATGATAGGGGGTTCCATCTCCTAACTTGTCCATGTAAGTATCTTCGTATCTGAGGAGATCCTAAGAAAATGGAAATACTGCTTCAGTGTTTCTAGAATTTAGAATTCTGTCCACCTCTTCAGATCCATAGAAACTTATTAAAAGGGTTCAGTTACAGACATGACTGGTAAGGTTGTATGCATTGTTTACCAACACTGGATCACTTATAACTTTAACTTGAATGCATAATAAATAGTACTATATCTAATGTATTAAGATACTTTATTGGGGTCTGGAGGGAAGGCTCAGTGGTTAAGAGTACTTGTTCTTGTAGAAGACCCTAGATTGGTTCTTAGCACCCGTGTTAGGTTATTCACAACTGCCTATAACTCCAGCTTGAGAGGATCTGTCCCATTCTAGCTTCCTGGCACCTGCATGCATATACATGTTCTCATACACAGACACATACACGCATCCATGTAAGTACAAATAAATTTTAAGAAAAGTTGTACTAGTCCAGGTTTTAATATAATTTGGAGAGTCGATTTTTGACTATATTTAATTTTTTTACTTAGTAGGTGCAAGTATTGGCTGAATCAGGAAAGAGTCAAGAGTTTACAAATTGAATCCAGGGCTTCCTCCATGCTTCATCTGTGCTGCACTGACAACATTCCCAGTGCCAAAGACGCGTGCGTGTGTGTGTGTGTGTGTGTGTGTGTGTGTGTGAACTAAGAGATCCACCTGCCTCTGCCTCCCCTGAGAAAAATAATCCTTTAATCCCAGCATGCGGGAGGCAGAGTTCAAGGCCAGCCAGGTCTACAAAAGTGAGTCCAGGACATCCAGGGATACACAGAGAAACTCTGTCTCAAAAACAGAGCTACTTACATGAGAATCATGGCTGTTTTAAAACCCTGTCTCAGAAAACCAGAGAGAGAGAGAAATCTCAGGAAAATTGAGTGGTTAAAGTAGTGTTTCTTTATTTTGGTTATACTATAGAGTCTATTAAATAAAAATAGTTTCAGAACCATACAGTCAACAGTGTGAGCATTTGGGAGGTAGAGAGTAGATCAGAAACTCATGACTTGTCTGTGGTGCATGAGACCTTTCTCATTCATTTGTGATCATTAATACATTGTAAGGTAGGCTTTTTATTTTAGGGGTGGGTGGCGTGAGGGATGCACATGCCACTGCACACTGAGGTTAGTGGCAACTTGTGCAAGTCAGTTCTCTCCTTCCACCATGTGAGTCTCAGGCATTGAACTCAAGTTTCTAGGCTTACATGGCAAGTAGTATCTTTTCCTGATGGATCATATTGTCATCCTATTACAAGATTTTTAAAAACAGATCTTAGAATAGGGGTGAGGAGAAATGAGGTTTCCAGGAAAGAGGAGACACATAACCCAAGCATGGCTATGGACTTCCAGATGAGAGTAACCGAA
>CAJQZJ010032563.1:12525612-12545737 GCA_907164525.1 Lophiomys imhausi
TTTTTTTTTTTTTTTTTTAGTATCTCCCCTCCCCCCAATATCTCCTCCTTTTAGTCCAATAAAAGGCTTTTTTTTGGGGGGGGGGGGGGCTCAAGACAGAGTTTCTCTGCATAACAGCCCTGGCTTTTCTGGACTCACTTTGTAGACCAGGCTGGCCTCGAACTCATAGAGATCCACTCTTTCTTGCAACAATAAATACACTACAAAACAATAAGAACAATTAAATTTACTCAGTCACTGCGATATGATCTCTTACTAAACACAGAGCTCACTCATTAGCTAGATTGACTGCTTCCCCAGCTTTAGGATTCAATGTTAGGATTCAATGCATCCACTCTCACCCTAACTGCAGTGGGTGCCGGAGATAGAAACTCAGGTCCTCATGCTTACACAGCAAGCACATTGCTAAGCCATGTCCTCACCGCCTCACTTAATGTACTTTTCAAAGTTTTCAAAGTCCAGTGTTTCTGGAAGTATTGATCATAAACTCCTTACAAAGTCAAATACTTGAGAACTCACTCATTACATCATGTTTTAGTTACTGAGATAATGCAGACTTTGATCTGACTTCTATTTTGACAGTTTGTTGCATATTCTAAGGACCCAGACATAGGCTTGGTGGCCCGTCTCTTGTTTTTCCTGGTTTATGACTTTCGGCTTTGTGGAATACGGCTGAGATGAAAGGATTTATTGACGATGCAAACTACTCCGTTGGCCTGTTGGATGAAGGAACAAACCTTGGAAATGTTATTGATAACTATGTTTATGAACATACCCTGGTAAGTGTGCAATCATATTACTCAAGCACGGTATTGGGTAATTTTTCAAATTTGAAAACATTGTTGGCTATGTTTCTCTGACTTTGATCTGATAAGAGAACTTGGTCCAGTTAACTTTTGCAACTTTATTCGTCGCTCTTGCCTGTGTATAGATAGAATCGATCACTTAATTCTGGTTTACTGTCTGCTATCCCAGAAAACTTCAACAGAACCCTGTTTACTGCTACCTTAAGTCATTTATTTTCATTTTATTGTGAGATTGTCAACTTTTTTAATTTTTCGAGACAGGGTTTCACTGTGTATCAGCCCTGGCTGTCCTGGAACTCACAGATCTGCCTGCCTCTGCCTCCTGAGTGGTGGGATTGAAGGCCTGCACCACCATGCCCAGTGATTGTTTCCATCTATTTGTGTTAATAGTGTGGCACAGTTTGTGGTTCTTTGTGAAAGCCAGATTTCTTGTGTTCTCTGAGTTTGTTGAAGAGTGCTAAATTTACTCTAGTTTTCAGCAAAGTATCTTCTTGACCTTCAATATACAAATATGACTAAGTCTCCTAGCAAAATTCACTTATTTCTCTATTTTATTGTCAGGTTTGTTGAGAGGGAATGGCACTTGATGATGCTAGGAAGCCCCTGAGAACAAAAGCTTCATGTCATATTGGTAGGAAGCTATTAGTCAGATCTTAGTTTGTTTTTCTCAGGTCAGGTGGAAGGAAATACTACCATCTGTTCTAGTTGACATTTAAAGTCATTGTATATTTAGTGTTGTCCTCCACCCCTAACTACGCAAGCACATCGGGTATACTTTTTCTCAAGTACCTTTTCAGTGGTTTTTGATCTTCTCTTTTTCATTATCAATAGACAGGAAAAAATGCATTTTTTGTGGGGGATCTTGGGAAGATCGTGAAGAAGCACAGTCAGTGGCAGAACGTGGTGGCTCAGATAAAGCCATTCTACACGGTGAAGTGCAACTCCACTCCGGCCGTACTTGAGATCTTGGCAGCTCTTGGGACTGGATTTGCTTGCTCCAGCAAAGTAAGTATTTCTCTTCCAGTAGTAGCAGCATTTCAAATCACTAACTACCAGCTATACTCACAAGTAGAACAAATGGAAGAGCTTTGATGTTTGGATTTTAAAAACCATTTAAATGTAGTCTAGCATGAGAAGTCTATGAATTTTTCAAGTGTATTGATGTTACATTGTGAGCAACTTTGGAGAAGCTTTACTTATTAATCAAGAACTTCAAAAAGGAATTGAGTTTTTATTTATGTGTAAGTTTTTATCTCATGTATATATACCACATTGTTTGCCTGCTACCAATAGAGGATCTCCTGGAAATAGAGCTATGAGTGATTGTAAGCTTTCTTGTAAATAGTGAGTGCTGGGAATGAAATCTAGGTTCTCCGCAAGAGCAACAGTGTTCTCTATAGCTGCTATAATGGTTGATTCCTTTAATTCCAGCATTTTGGAGATGAGTATAGGAGGATCAGTATGCAAGGCTAGTCTTAGCAATATGATGAGTTCAGGCAACCTGGGGTACATGAAAACCCTCTCTGAAAATTTCATTCTTAGGCTGTCTTCTCTTTTTATACTTTTCCTCTGAAACAGGATCTCTAGCTCAAGCTGGTCTTAAAACTCCCTATGTAGCTGAAGATGCCTTTGAATTTCTGCTCCTCTTGCCTCTGTGCCCCAGGAGCTAGGGACAGGTATGGGCTGCCACACCCAATTTCTATGCTTCTATGATGCAAACCCAGGGCTCATGTTAATTAAGCAAACACTCCATAACAGCTGAGCTACATCTCCAGTCAGGTACTTGGGACCACAGTAAATATTTGTAAAGTTTGAGATTGTTCCCCTTAAAAGGTTTTTTGCAGGGCTGGAGGAGATGGTCCAGCAGTTGAGAGTGTATGCTGGTGTTACGCAGAGAAACATGAATTCTGAGTCCCAGGGTCCGCACACAACAGCTCACAATGTCTGTAACTCTAGTTCCAGGGGATCCTGGGTATTTGGCATTACCAAAATGTGAATTCTGTGGCATTTTATTAGTTTAAGCAAAAGATAATTTATTCAACTGTTTAGAAGGCTTGTGGTCCTAGGTTCAGTCCTCAACATTGGCAGGGGGAAAAAAGGAGAAGGCACTCAAAGGTAATTAAAAATTAGCTTCTAAATGATAATGTTAAATCGCTGGGTGTTGTGGCACATGCCTTTAATCCCAGCACTTGGGAGGCAGAGGCAGGTGGATCTCTGTGAGTTCAAGGCCAGCCTGGTCTACAAAGCAAGTCCAGGACAGCCAGAGCTACACAGAGGAAACCCTGTCTCAAAAAACCCAAACAACAACAACAAGAAGAAAATGATGGTGTTTCATCTTTTACAGAATGAAATGGCTCTACTGCAAGAATTGGGGGTGTCTCCAGAAAACATCATATACACAAGTCCTTGTAAGCAAGGGTCTCAGATAAAGTACGCAGCAAAAGTTGGCGTGAATACCATGACATGTGACAACGAAATTGAATTAAAGAAAATTGCAAGGAATCACCCAAATGCCAAGTAAGTGCACACCTAAGTACTTGAAAATATTGAGTTTGTCAAGCTAGAGAAGGAACAATAATGGCAGAACCAGTGGTATGTACTAGAGCTTACCATTAGGATTTATGAAAAGGCTGATAGCTTTTTCTACCTACTTTTGATCCTTTTATGGAATTGAGATGCAGTGAAGCATTCTCGGACATGACTCATTAGCTCATGGAAGAAAATTTGGTGTGACCATCAAATTAAGGTCATAGCTAAGTGTATATGTATATTCTTAAAAGTTTATATATCTTTTGTCTGACTCAACATTTCTCAATGGCTGGTTCTCACCCTTTGGGGGTTCAAATGACCCTTTCACAGGGGTTGCCTAAGACTATTGGAAAACTATAATATTTACATTACAGTTTACAACAGTAGCAAAATTACAGTTATCAAGTAGCAAAAAAATAATTTTATGATTAGGGATCACCACAGCACGAGGAACTGTCTTAAAGAGCCACAGTATTAGGAAAGTTGAGAACCACTGGTGTAACTTGGTGACTTTACAGTTGTTAAGACATTGTTATCCTGAAAACTTTTGGATCCAGGTCTTTGGGGAAAAATTACAAGCACTTGTTTTTCTGAAAAAGATAATGCCTTTTGATCTTCAGAAGACAGACAAGCATTGGTTTGGTATGCATTATTGGATAGTTGATTCTAACTGTAAGGAAAATAATTTATTTTTATTTTATTTCTGATCAATATTTATCAAAACTCCTTAAAAGTTGTTTTTTGTTTTTTTTTTTTTTAAAGATTTATTTATTATGTATACAGTGTTCTGTCTGCAGGTATATCTGCAGGCCAGAAGAGGGCACCAGATTTCATTATGGATGGTTGTGAGCCACCATGCGGTTGCTGGGAATTGAACTCATGACCTCTGGAAGAGCAGCCGGTGCTCTTAACCGCTGAGCCATCTCTCCAGCCCTTTTTTTTTTTTTTTTTAGGTTTTTGAGACAGGGTTTCTCTGTGTATCCCTGATTGTCCTGGATTCACTTTGTAGACCAGGCTAGCCTTGAACTCACAGAGATCTGCCTGCCTCAGCCTCCCGAGTGCTGAGATTAAAGCTGTGAGCCACCACGCCCAGCCTCCTTAAAAGTTTTACAAACATGCATTTGTAGCTTTTTATCAGCTGATCATTACTTAACTCCTGATAATGTTTGATCAGTCTTAATCATTTTAGTTGTCAGTGGTTTTAAAAGAAATCGCTAGATAAGAATCAAGGATGGTGTTGAGGTATGCATACAGTGACTAAAATGTAGTTTTTTCCATTAGAATCCTAGGATTTGAGGGATAATAGATTTGTTAAGGGTTAGCTAGCTAGAAAGATCTAGGAACTTTGATAATTTAAAAAACCCTTACTGTTTTTATTGAAAGACATTGATGGCATTGCTGTTGAATTTAGTCTTTTTTGGTGGATTCACGGTCTAATGGACTTCATTTAGAAGTAATGTCATCTTTCATTGCAGAGCCCAACTGACACTCTTGCTGCTACAGCAGTTTTAACTTGCTGCATTTTCCAGAATCCCACCCTGCAAGCTTCATGCCTTAGGCCCTAATTGCTAGTTTTCTCTCTATACAGGATTGTTTCTCACTAGGGTCACTTGACTCATCCATCGCTGGATTTGGGAACACTGGCGACATAATCAACACACTTCCTACAACCTTCAGGCTTCACATGTGCTGATGATGATGTAAACCAACTCTGCCCCAATCATCTCCCCTTCTCTTAGGGTCTTACTACATATTGCAACAGAAGATAAAATTGGAGGTGAAGATGGTGACATGAAGTTCGGCACTACACTGAAGAATTGTAGGCATCTTCTAGAATGTGCCAAGGAACTTGATGTCCAAATAATTGGGGTTAAGTGAGTATTTATAGTATAGTTTTTAGTATAGAAAAAAATAAACATATGTTTTCTTTGTTTACTAGAGAGATGGTTCAGTGGTTAAGAGCCCTGGCTACTATTCCAGAGGACTCAAATCCCAGCACCCACATGGCAGTTCACAACTGTCTAATAGCTGGTTGTGGTGGCACACACCTTTAATCCCAGCACTTGGGAGGCAGAAGGCAGCTGAATTTCTGTGCATGGACAGCCTGGTCTACAAAGTGTGAGGCCAGGACAGCCTGACATACACAGAGAAACCCTATGTCGAAAAACCAAGCCAAAAAAAGAAACACACACAGTCTTATGGAGCTAACCATGCAGCTATGGTCTAAGTCTGAGACCAGGGTGTCCTCAGACTTAGCTCCTGCCTCTGCCTCCTCTAGTGTTGATACTAAGGTATGCACCACCACACCACACTAAACTCTGGTTCAGATTGTTGTGCCTAGGCATTGAGCAAGCCTTTGCTTTATGACTGTACTGCATCCCCATCCCTACACCATCTTTCAGTTTTTTTAGGTAATTTTACTACGTAGCTCTGGTTGGATTGAACCTGGGATTTTACTTTAATTCCCAAGTGCTAGGATTGTTGGTGTCTATACCACCAGCTAAATCATCTTTTAATTTGAATGGGGGGAATTTGCTCCCAATTCTAGTAGTTTTTAAACCCATAAGTTGAAGGTATTTTGTTTCTTTTTTTTTTTTTTTTCGTCTCTTAATCCCTCAGTGGCATTTCAGTAAGTCATACTAAAGCCAGGTATTCCAGTGCCTACAATCCCAGCTTTCAGAGATTAGAGAGAGGAGAAGGATTATGAGTTTAAGGCCAGCTCTGTGTGGATGAGACCTTGTCTCCAAAAATGGGGATGGGGAGGTAGGCTTCATCTTTTTCCTTTTTTTTTTTTTTTTTTAAATGTGAAGAAACCAAGACTCGAATAGGTGGTTTGGTGCCTTCAGATAATGCACATAGTCAATCCAGTGGAATCGGTTTCTCACGTGAGGTTCTCTTTTCTAGGTAACTCTTTAGCTGTGTCAAGTTAAAATAAAAACAAACCTATCCAGCACAGTAACTAATACTTGACTTATTAAAATACACTTTTGTTTACTGATTTAGTTTTGTTTGAACATTGCAGCATAACATGGGTAATTAGATTCTACTCTTGTACCAGAGGTTTGGTAAAGTTTAAAAATGCATTCAATAGTATCATACTGAATGATAATTGAAAGGAATTTCACAAAGTGCTTCAAAGCCATGTTTCTTTAAATTACTACTTTATTTCTTTCAGATTTCATGTTTCAAGTACTTGCAAAGAATATCAAGTATATGTACATGCCCTGTCTGATGCTCGATGTGTATTTGACATGGCTGTAAGTTCTCTAATTATTCTCTTATTTTAAACCAGGATTTTAATTCATTTCAGAATCATTTTGAACTAATATGAATTAATTGCTGTTTAAAATTAGCATAGCACACACGAGTTTTTAGATGTATGTGTTTTGCTTGCATGTGTGTGTGTGCACTGTGGGTATGCCTGGTACTCAGAGAAGTCAGAGCTCCTGGGATTGCCGTGAAGGATGTGTAAGCTGGGAACTGAACAAACCCAGGTCCTCTGCTCTTTAACCATTGAGCCACTTCTGCAGTGCTGTACACCTGATTTTCATCCTCCTCATCATCATTATGATGTTTGGTTTTGTTCTTCCAGACAGGGTTTTTCTTGTGTAACCCTGGCTATCCTCTGTAGATCAGCTCTATCTTTAGACCAGGCTGACCTCAAACCCGAAAACTGCCTACCTCTGCCTCCCACCGCTGGGATTAAAGGTGTATGCCACCATGCCTGGCTTCCTGGTTGTAATACTAGAAAGATTGAGGGTTCCACAAAATAATTACTTAAATGGGCAAAAGAGTAGAGTGGAAATTTAATGAATGTCTTAAAAGAAAGTATAGGCAAGATCAGGGACACAATTATAACATCTAGTCTCTTCCTGTTAGTAAGAACCAAAGAAGTTGTGTTTTTATAGCAAACGTCTTCCCTAGTAACTTGAATAATACTCAGGAGGCTGGGCTGGAGAGATGGCTCAGCAGTTAAGAGCTCCGGCTGCTCTTCCAGAGGTCATGAGTTCAATTCCCAGCAACCACATGGTGGCTCACAACCATCCATAATGAAATCTGGTGCCCTCTTCTGGCCTGCAGATATACCTGCAGACAGAACACTGTATACATAATAAATAAATCTTTAAAAAAAAAAAATACTCAGGAGGCTGAGGCAAGAGGATGAGTTTGAAGTCAGCCTACATAAAGACCTTGTCTAAAAGAAAGGAGCCGGGTAAAGCTGGCCATGGACTAAACAATAGAAAATTGTCAAAGAAAATCAAAGTAATTGGTATCACTGAAGGAAAAATATTTATCTAACTAGGAGGGCAGGATTTGTTTGTTTTTTTATTTATATACATTACAATTTGGGAACTTTGAGGTTTTTTTTGTTTTATCTCTAGGGAGAATTTGGCTTTACAATGAACATGTTAGACATCGGCGGAGGCTTCACAGGAACTGAGATTCAGTTGGAAGAGGTAAGTCTTTTCAATTAGCTCTGCTGAGATAATCTGCTATCTTTGCTACATAATCGGTGGGTGTATAGACCAGAATTTGAACTAGAGCCTGGGATACCTGCCTTAAAATTTCTGACAAAATAAACAGGAAACTAGTCCTAGTTACTTTAAAGTTTGAAATTCTATGAGCCCTATCAATAACAAAGTAGTCACTCACTTAACTTGTTGATTTATTGATGTGCTAATCATCAAATTCAGTCTCTCACAAGCTGAGCAAGTGCTCCACTACTGAGCTAACACTCACAGCTCACAAAAATATTGTTCGAATTGTATCGTGCAACTTAGTGGCTACAAATTGAAAATTTGCTCCTGTTTGCACCAATCAGATACAGTATTAGAGTTAACGGGGGTTTTATTAATGCCATTGTGCTTATTACTAAATAAGCTTGTATAAAACCTTGCTTAATTGAAGATACCTGGTAAGTAGCTAAGCTTCTTGCTCTGTGATTGGAATTGCTTAGTTTTCTTAGGGAACTTGAATAGCTAGCTGTTCAACCTCAAATTCTGTAATCCAGTATTGAAACTTGAATCTATAATTTAAACCCATAGGTTAATCATGTTATCAGTCCTCTTTTGGATATTTACTTCCCTGAAGGATCTGGCATTCAGATAATTTCAGAACCTGGAAGCTACTATGTATCTTCTGCGTTTACCCTTGCAGTTAATATTATTGCCAAGAAAGTTGTTGAAAATGATAAATTTTCCTCTGGAGGTAAGTTACAAAGTTTATATCTAGTGTTTTGTTGTGGTTTCCTTGCTTTGCTTTTGTCTCAGGTGGAGAGTCTGCCTCATACTTTGCTATAAGGCTACAAGTGTTCTTTAAATCCACCCTCAAGCCAAGCCAACAAAAACTGTCCTTTGTCTTTGTAGAAATAAGAGCCTTGTTATTGATATTAATAAAATTAATTTTTTTTTTTACTTTGGAATAATCTTTAGTCCATAGACAAACTAGCTTCCCCACTGCTGGTCTTTACTTTCCTTTTTTCTTAGTTAGAATTTAATTCAGGACCACATTACATGTGTTTTTTCTCCTTTTTATTTTTTTACTTTTTTTAAGCGTTGATACTTTTTGAAGGGTAGGTTGTTTTTGTTTTGATGCTTTTTGTCTTGCTGGGGTTCAAGAAGTCCACCAGGGTTTTAGAATATTCTTTGTGTATCATTAGGAAGCACATGAAAATGGTCTGCTCTTAATATGGGTGGTGGGCTTGGGTGATGGGTACTTGACTAAATTTTGTTTTATGTGTTTTTTGTTTAAGATTTTGAGTCTCAAGTGTATGTGTGTGGTCTGTGTGCTTGTGATAGTGAGTATAGGTGCCTAAGAGGCTGCAGGTGTGGGTCCCTTGGAGCTAGAGTTGGAGCAGTTGTGATCTGCTTAACAAGGGTTACAGGAATGGAACTTTAGTCCACTGAAAGAACAGCATGTGCTCTCGACTGCTGAGCCCTCTCTTCAATCTCCTGGGTTTTCCTTTTTTATTCATTTATTTAGAAACTGGGTCTTAATCTTGAAGCACACACTAGCTAGAAAGTCACTGTGTAGCTAAGCAACCTCCTGTGTGAGATGATGAGGTTGCAGACATGGACCACAACAGCAGTCTCTGTGCACTGTAGCTTCTGGTATATCAAGGTGTTCTTCTGGCCATTGTCCTTTCCCAGTCTTCAGCACTGCATTCAGTCATTTTCTCCATGGCGCCCTGGCTTATTTTTCTGGAGGGTAGAATTTAAAACCCAAGGAAGGAGTATTGATTCTTTGAGAGTAGAATTCCTATGTATTGAGTTAGGTGTGTTCATTTTGTTGTTTTAAATTCATCTTCCTTTTATTTCAGTAGAAAAAAATGGGAGTGATGAACCAGCCTTCGTGTATTACATGAATGATGGTGTTTATGGTTCTTTTGCAAGTAAACTTTCTGAGGACTTAAATACCATTCCAGAGGTTCACAAGGCAAGTTTGTTTGTTTGCTTGTTTTGTTTTTCCAAAATGTATTTGGCAGTTTCAAAACAAAACAAACAAGCCTGCTAGAAGGCTTAGTGGGTGTAAGGCACTAAGCTATGGGGGCCAAGTGGTGACAAAAGAGAGCTGATCCATGCAGGTTGTCCTGTGACTTTCAGTCCTGTACACACAAATACACATACCATACACAAATAAATATAATTTTTTAAAATTATTTTAATGCAGTGCAGATATACTTATCTGTAGGGACTTGGTACAACTCATGATATACAAGGCCCTTGATTCAATTGCCAGGATTCCTGCTCTCTTAAATCTTGGCTGTTACATTTAGCATGTTTGTTTGTTTGTTTGTTTGTTTGTTGAGTGTATTTCTAAGACTCATGTTCTGGTCTCTTCAGTTTATTTCTTTGTTATGGAGTTCATAGTAGCAATTGAGACTTCTTCCATAGATGTATGAGATCTGAGAAACTGAAATTGCTTTTTACTCAACGTGCAGATTCAGTTACAGAATTTGATAAACTTTCTTTTTCTACAGAAATACAAGGAAGATGAGCCTCTGTTTACAAGTAGCCTTTGGGGTCCATCCTGTGATGAGCTTGATCAGATTGTGGAAAGCTGTCTTCTTCCTGAGCTGAATGTGGGAGATTGGCTTATCTTTGATAACATGGGAGCAGATTCTTTCCACGAACCATCTGCTTTTAATGATTTTCAGAGGCCAGCTATTTATTACATGATGTCATTCAGTGATTGGTAAGGTGATTTTATTTAAAAACAGATGGAATATTTGAGTGACGGTCTAGATTTGCTCATTTATATAACAAACATACATAACATAGTCATTCAAATGAACATTTCATGTAAATTTTACACTATGACATATGAGGGTGATAGTGTTTGAGACACGATCTTTCTATGACTAATCCTGGCTGTTCTGAAACTCAGGGTGGCCTTGAACTCGAAGAACTAGGTCTGCCTCTGCAGGATTAAGTGACATGGGGTTAAAGGCATGTGCCATCACACCCAGTGGCACAGTTCCTTCTTAATGTATATTCAACCTTTGCATTAAAAGTAGATAAGTCTTAGGGCTATGGGGATGGCTGCCACACAGGCATGAGACCCCAGTTGAGGGGACTCTGTGGAATGGAGGGGGTAAGAGAGGGGCAGAAATGGGTAGAACCTGGAGCTGACTAGATAACCAGTCCAGCCAGTTTTTGAGTTTTGGGCTCATAAGAGATACCCTGTCTGGTGGTGCATACCTTTAATCCCACCACTAGAGAGGCAGAGGCAAGTGGATCTCTGTGTGTTAGAGGCCAGGACAGCCAGGGCTACACTTAGAAACTCTGTATAAAAAAAAAAAAAAACCACCCTGTTTTGAAAAAAATGAAAGCAATTGAGGAAGATACCAGAGGATGACTGCTGTCCTACACACACAGACACTAACTCCTGCCCCTAGTGTAAACTCCCTCGCCCCCCATTTATGTCTGCATGTGCTCCCGTGTGTGGGTGTGTGCAGCATGAGTGCTGTTCCTACACGGAGGCCAGAAGATGGTCAGATTCCCAGGAACTGAAGTAACTCCATGCTGTTGGGAGCTACCTCGTGGGTGGAGGTGGTCAGACTCCAGTGTTCCACAAGAGCCTTCCTCCAGGCCACCAAACCCCTTTTCTAACATGGATTTCAGAGATTAAACGATCACAAGCCCAGTCATCTCCCTGGCCCAGATAGAGATTTAGAAGGGACTGCGAGACTAGTTGTGAACTGGTTTCATTGTACTTGGTATTATACTGAAGTCTTGGATTTTGCTTATTTCTTCTTAAATACAGGTATGAGATGCAAGATGCTGGAATTACTTCAGATGCAATGATGAAAAACTTCTTCTTTGCACCTTCTTGCATTCAGCTGAGCCAAGAAGAAAGCTTTTCCAGTGAAGCTTAAACA
Organism: Lophiomys imhausi; assembly: GCA_907164525.1. NCBI lineage: Eukaryota > Metazoa > Chordata > Mammalia > Rodentia > Muridae > Lophiomys > Lophiomys imhausi. The sequence goes on from CAJQZJ010032563.1 coordinate 12,537,328, forward strand.
GGCATTAACGCTTCCTTAGATCTGAAGCCGCAGGTTAAGCTTGTCTGGTCTACATTCCAGTGTGGGGGAAAAAATTCAGTCAATCTTTATTCTGTTAATTCTCTTGAAAACAAATTCATAATAATAGCTATTTGGGACCAGACAAAATCAGCTTTCATCTATAATTCATTGGGGTAATGGGGGATTTAGATAATGTATCCAGATTTAAACACACCACTTTGACCCACCCCTTAAGTGTTTAAAATAAAATATGCAACAAAATGGATGACTTAGTGGAGATGGAAGCCCATTAATTGGGTTCCCCATCAAATCGTTTACATACAAGTACACAGTTTTTATAATAAGGATTCCTGTTAAAGTCTTGTAAAGTTGATGTCTTTCACCTAGATAGATCACATGTGAGTGGAAGACCAGTGTGACTTCATTAGATATGTTTAGTGTATTTAGAATGTGTAAATTTGTGCTTTGAACTGTAGTTTAATAAATGTAAAATTGCAACATAGTATTTGTTGTATTTGACCTAATGTAACCCTTGTATGATTGCAATAAAACTTTGTGTAGATTTTACTGTTTTTTCAGGCTTAAACTTTGGGAACGGGGCTAACTAGCAAAGGTAGTTTTGAAGTAGTTGTGTGTATGGTCTGTTTTGAGGGTTAGTTTTCTTTATAGCCCATTTAAGTTTGGCTTGGCTCAATATACTTTTTAGTTATTTAATTAGTAATTTAAGTAAAAGTGTTTAGTAAATCATTGTGAAGTTCAGATTCATTATGGAGAGTTGATGTGCAGTAAGCATGATGTTTAACAATTTTAACACCAAAAATGTTAATCCTGCATAAGCCAGTTATAATAATAGGTGTTTCTGTATAGCTAGGATGCATAGAGTACTTTAGTAAATCTTTGAATCACAAATCTTTTGGCTGATAGAGAAGATTTTATTAAACACTGAAAACTTGGTAGGGACGGGAAAGAAACTGCAGAGGACTGCAGAATCCTAACCTTAAAGAAGGGCTATGTCTGTTTCCAGCGTCCTGATGCCTCTTCGCACAGACATTTAAATCCAGAGGGCTTTGGGGTGGTGAAGCACACTTTCTTCAGTTTCTCACTTGTAATAGTATCAAATTGGAATTTTTTTGGTTATTGGTTTGAACCTAGTTCCTTAGTTGCTTGTTAATTGCCCATTTGTTCAAACTTAGCAATTCTTTTCGTACTAAAGCTTGTTGTTGGTGGGGAGGGGGTTAAGTTAGCATCACTGACCTGACACCTCTGCCAGGAATTCACTTTGCTCACCGCTGGTGTATTGGTCCTAGGTCTCAGAATCACAGTAGCAATGAGACAACTCACTGGGGTCACTTTTCCTAGCTCACTCTATGTTCACAAGTGGAATTCCTGTCTCCCAAGAGGAAATGTGACTTCAGTTTGGTGCCAGTGGACAGAAAATTCTACCTGTGCCACACAGAAGTGTGGGATGTGCTTAAATAGCTGGTTTTTACACCTTGATTTCAAGGTGGAAAGAATTGATCATGAATCTCTAATTTCAATCTCAAACCAGTAGGTGCTTAATATTTTTGATTTGAATATTGCCCACTTGAATATCATGGGTTCTATTATAAGAACAACTAAGGGCCCCAGTCCAATGTCATCTAGATGCCATTGGACTTTTTTCCAAGGTATAATACGGGGTTTTATGCAAAATTCAAGCTACCATGTAACTTTGAACTAACAAGGAGAAGGAATTGTTCCTTACCTCCTTCGTATTATGCATTGTTGTGGTTCAGAAATGCTGAAGCTTGAAGGATGGTACAACTTGAGTTCTTGCCTTGAGCTCTGTGGCTTATCAATTTTGGCATCTGCATAGGAGAGTGGTTGTATGTAACACAGCCCAGACTTGCTGATCTCACATGTGAATGATAAGTAAACTTAAGAATGTCTGTAGTGTATTTGAAGACTGTTTGCCATAAATCTAAAGTTAAACCTATGTATTTCAATTTGGTATGCTTAAAAATAATTAAAATCTTTTTATATGATATTGTAATCTCAGTTCAAAATTTAATTGAAAATATAAAACCCAAATGATTTCTATATATAGTAAATTGAACTGTAAAGGTGACTTGTGTGTGATTCTGAATACACAGATAAAATGTTTTTATTCCTCATGCTTTGATGGCTTCCATCATGAAATAGACGTGAAATTTTATGAAATAATTTTGTGTATATTGCCCATGTTCTTTTAGACTCTATTAAAAGTAAATGATCTCAGAATTCCTAGCACAATGAAAGTTTTGATGAGTTTTGATGGATATTCATGGGGACCACCTTTTTAAGCTTTGGCAAAGTTGGATCACTATTCAGTATAAGTTTAGATTTAAAAGAAAAAAAAGCATAGTTTCCAAACTGTTTTGGCCTGCTGAAATGAAAATCAGTGCCTCGGTTGTTTGTTACTGGATAACATGGTAGGAAATTCATTCTTAGTATTTTCCCAGAAGGATTGATTAGGTTTAAACAGTATTGCTTAGGTAATAGTTTATAGGCTGGTGGTTAAAAGGTAGACTGGCTTCGTTCTGCCTGCTTCTGGCACTTACTGTTCTGTCAGAGAGCAGGCATCTAACCTTTCTGTGTGGATAGTACTATGCATATGCATAGGGACACATAGGGGCTAACAATTGCTAAGGTACCAGGTCACTGGAGATTGTAGTTGATTTGTCTGGCAAATGGTTGCAAACAACATCAGTATACTACTCCCTTTTACTCTGACCTACTGTACATTGCTGCCATTTAGCTAATTTAACGTTAACTTGCAATAGTTTAAAAATACAGTCATTTGGCTGTGAGTTGTTAGACAGTAGACTGCATGAGTTTGCACCATCCAGCTTTCATGTGAGGACAGAGCTGTCCAGGAATTAAAACCTGTTGGTTATATTTTGGATGGTCATCGTTTGTTTGACACTGTAGCCTGACCTGGCCTGAAAACCACTCTGCAGCAGAAAGGCAGCTTGAGACTTGGTAGTTACCTCTCCAAGGATGGATGGGTGAGATGTCAGCTGCCTTTGCTACAGGCTTAGTGGGTTTCCTTCAGAATTTTGGCTGGTTGATTTTAAAAGTCTAAGTAGCTTTAAAGATGGCTCTTTTCCTCCGATTTAACTAGTTTCCTTTGAAGAAATTACAGGAAAAGCCAGGCTAGAAGTCATGCTGCCTGTGGAACAACCTTTTTACTAGAAGACAATGCCTATGTGTGATGGGATGGCTGAAGTATGAAGTGCTTTACATGTAGTTCCCTAGCCACATTGCATCTATTCACTTACAGTTGGATCTTAGCTATATAGTACAGGGTAACAAGGGTAACTATGCTACAACCAGTGCACCAAAGGGAACAGGAACATAGACTTTGTTTCCTGTCAATGAGACACTTCCCAGGTGGTGCTGCCTTGTAGGCCCCCAGTGTATGAGGAGGCTCTTGGCCCTCATATGACTGCTGAACTGGGGCGGGGGGTGGGGCTGTTATGTAGGGACACTCCACTCCAGAAGAGTGGGATGGAAGGGATAGGGGGTAGAGGGTGGGAGGGGTGGAAAGAGGACACTGTGAGGGAGATGTAACCTGAAGTAATAAATAGTTAATTTAAAAAAAAGTGGATGCATGCATGCAGTCCAGTGTGTCTTTAGAAGGCCTCAGGGCAGGATGTTCAGCTATACAACACTTCCACTTACACCAAGCCAAGATGATACTGCTTCCCACTTTCTGGGATGTTTTCTCAGCTCTAAGTTTTATCTTTTTATCTTTCTGTTTTAAACACACCTGGTCTCAGTTGCCCAGGTGACCTTGAACTCTTGACCCAGACCTGATCACTTCCATTGTTTGCTTTTAAAGTAATTAATATCCTTCCTACTAGGAGATGTTTCTCAAATATCTGATAACCCTTGTATCTGAGTGGGTTTTAAAGAACTAAAAGCATCCAGGAGTATAGTTTGTCAACTGGGAAAAAACATCTGCCCTGGCAAATCGGTTGGTGAACAATAACATTACTGTGAAATCTGAGGATTGGTAACCATCCGGTCTTGCCTGCCTTTAGGATAATACACCATCTGTTAGCATTCTTAACCCAGCATGGTTACAGGGTTAGTTGGGCTGAAGGCTTGTGTAGCTACTCCACAACTCGGCAGGCTTGTGGATGGCAGGGCAGTTCCAGCAGTGTGGGGTGTGGTCTGTTTCCTGCCACTTCTCAGTGTGTGCCTGACTTTGCTTCAATTGCTATTTTCCCCCCTTTGGTTTTGTTTTTGTTTTTTGAGACAGGGTGTCTCTGTGTTTCCCTCGCTATCCTGGACTCCCTTTGTAGACCAGGCTGGCCTCGAACTCACAGAGATCTACCTGCCTCTGCCTCCCAAATGCTGGGATTAAAGGTGTGCGCCACCACGCCGGGCTTAATTGCAGTTTTTAAAATGACATTTTAATATGGTGTGCCTGTGGAGGTCAGGACACCCTGGGGGAGTTGTCTCTTTGCCGTGTGGGTCACAAAAATCCAACTCAGAACTGGGAAAATGGATACCAAGGTCTGGCCCAGCTAAAACAGCAAGGTCCAGGTTTGCTGAGAGACTGGTGCATATAGGCAACATCAGCTCAGCCGCATCAGTTTTTAATCCCAATTACGGATTAGAAGGCAGAAGCAGCCAGAGCTGTACAGAGAAACCCTGTCTCTAAACAGAAAAGAAGAGTTGCTATTAGTACCAGGCAGTGAATAAATAGCTAACCTGGAAGGATGGGGCTCCTAACAGTGAACTGAGTAGTTAGGTGTACAAGCAGCTAATCTCAGCCCCCGGAGGACCAGCCTGGGGGAAGACTTGAGTTTTACATGTAGAGACCCTTTCTAAAGCCCTGCTAACGATGCCTCCACGGGCTGGCCTTGGGGCACAAAAGGAGGTTTGTGTAGCAGAAGCAGTTGATCCCACTAGATGGCGCTCCCAGACCACATTGGGTACACTGCCTGGCTCCTGCGGCCAAGGTGTCACAGCGCCCTGCCTCCTGTCTATTCCTATCCTTCTTTCTATTGCTCCATGTTGTGGAGTGTCACAGAGCTTGGGGGAGGAAAAAAAACAGATTTTTTTTTTTAAACCAAGAATGCTCTGGGAACTCAGTACATGAGTCACAGGAGAAGGTGTCCCGTGTCTGAAACAGTATAAGCAAAGGCTTAAAAAGTCAAGCCTAAAAGGATGTGGTTGAATACTGGGTTGCAGTCCTAGCTTTTCCAAATCCTCAACCTTCAGATCCACCAAGGATGTGGGCACAATCATGTAAAACCAAGTTGGAACCCAGGGTCCCTTTTTTCTCCAAACAAAGGTTTGTGTGGGGGGGTCTGTGGTTGGAGGCGGAGCTTGTAAAGCAAGAGAAGGGAACTTGGCTGTCCTGGACTCGCTTAATAGACCAGGCTGGCCTTGACCTCAGAGATCCACCTGCCTCTGCCTCTCCCGAGTGCTTTCTTCCAGCAAAGTCACCACCTAATCCTTCCCAAACACTTCCACCAATTTGGAACCAGCATTCAAATACACAAGCCTACGCAACCATTCTCATTCAAGCTATCATGAAGTCTCTTCGTGGACATCCAGTTTTAACATAAGAGAAGTGAGGGCTGCATCATTATTGTGGTAGCTGTGGGGCGGGGTTTGTATGCTTCAGAACTGCCTAGTGAATCTGCAGACTGAGCCTTTGTGTGTGTGTGTGTGTGTGTGTGTGACAACCACGTGTTTCAGATTTTTCAGCTTCATTGTAGAAGAAAGTTAGGATGGGACTGCCACTGGGCCAGACGGCGAAGGCAGTGGGGAGCCTGGTTAGGCTCTGGAAGCAGAAAGAGGGGACAGCTTCGGGGGTAAATGGGAAAGGTGAAGGAGAGGGTAAAATGGATTTCTAGTATGTGTAGCTGGATGGGTGACTGATGGCCTACATCAGTGCTACAAATAACAAGAGGGCTCTACTTGAGAATCAGCCTTTTAGCCTCTGAAGTGTCAAACGGGGGCATGCTTGCTGTAGAACTCGAACTCTCCTTTAAGCACCACATTGTTTTGGGCCTCTTTTTTCTTCTTTAAATAACTTCATTTTATGTGCATTGGTGTTTCGCCTGTCTGTGTGTCTGTGTGACGGTGTTGGGTCACCTGGAGCTGGAGTTACAATTGTGAGCTGCCATGTGGGTGCTGGAGATTGAACCCAAGTCCTCTGCAAGAGCAGTCAGTGAGCCATCTCTCCAGCTCGCAGCTTTTGGCTTCTTGAAATCAGAGCCTCCATGCTTGTCTGCACAAGCCCCTCACAAGGCCGGGCATATAAACATTCTCTCCTGAGAAGCATGAGCATTCATGAAGGTGTGCATGAGGACTTTCCCTCTAGGGAGCTGAGTGACCAAATGTCCCAACCCCATAGGAGTGGCAAAGCCTTCCCCAAGTGAGGCTCAGGGGATGGCTAAGCTCTAGTCCAAGTGCAAATGTTGACTGTGTGCCGAAAACAGCCATTGTAGCCTCCACCCTTTCACCCCACCTCACATGTTTACAGCCTGAAGAACTGCTCCTCTACAGAGACTGCTCTGCTGATGTTAGCTGGACCTGCCTCCTGTGTAGCTTTATATGATCTATACAGCCGTATAAAACCCTGCTTCTCTAGGAAGTAACTCCTTAGTCAGCTGCATGCTGCTGCATGTAATAAACATGCTGAGCTTCTAGGGTCCTGCAGCCTCCACCAGAGAGCCCAGTCCACCCAGTCCCAGTTTGACTGTGTGTCCATGGGTTTGTCCTTAATTCATTCCTTCCTTGTCCTTCAGGTTCTAGGACCCAAGCCATGCCAGAACATGGCACCTTTCTTCCTCAAGAATATAGCAGCAGTGTCTTAGAAATGCTGTTCATAAATTACCCATCTCCTTTAAGTAGCCGGTCACCTACACTCCTGTGTAACCCCAGGAAACTCACTGGCTCACCGAGCTAGAGTTTGATCTGTTGTGAGTGCTGTTCACACTTTTGTTGATGTGTCTGTCCCTAGGACTCAAACCAGGACACATCAAAGCCAAAGATGCTTTGGGGAACCATAAAGACATGCAACTGAAGTGCAACAATTCAAGTATGGAGTTGTCCAAGGGAGGGGAAGTCCAGAGTGACCACCACCTTCCTGAGGAAAGCTGGGGCTGGCTAACGCCACAACAGCAGGAGCATGATACAGGGTGGTACAGCTCCTTGATAAATGGAGGTCGGCCACATGAGCACGGGGTGCGCCTGAGTGGCTGATGTGCCAAAGCACATATTTCAGTATCTGTAAATTGTATGCATGGGAGCAGATTAAGTGGACGTGGCATCAGTGTTGTGGGCTTTGCTGTGGGAGAGAAGACATGCAACTAAAGAGTTTGCCCTGAAAGAGCTTCCCTATGCAATGAAACCCAAGAAAAGACATGCAGACGCCCTCCTCAGCACTAGCGTCTGAATTGGCGGGGGAAAAAAACATGGAACAAAAAGGAGATGGAGGTGCCAGTTTGACGCTTTTATGGTTAGGGGGCTCTTATGGTTGGGGGAGTGCAGGAATACAAGTTAGAACTGTGCTAAATATAAATAGTCTTTCCTGGTATCCGGAATCTTGGAACCTATGGGAACTGAACAGTGAGGAGAGAACGAGGTAGAAGTGGTAGAAGATAGCTGTAAATGAAAATTTTTATTAAACTGTATTAATCCTTAATAAATATCTAATAACACTTAAACAATCCTACTTTCACTATTTTGAAGGATACTAAGCCACAGGTCCCTAGGGCAACTTGTCAGCCTTCTATCCGCAGGCAACACCTCAAGCAGCAGTCACTCAGCAATCTGGCTCTGGCGCGCAGTCATGGTAGTCCTACTTCAGCTTAACTTTGAGGCTTTTCTCCTCAGGGTCAGGGCCTAGTGTCGCCCACCAGCTCCTGCGGCCAAGCTGTTTCAACCGCTGAGTGGGGTTGGCTTCAGTCAGCTGACATCTCCGGCCACTGTTTGAACTAGCTCAACCCCTCAGGGCAGGTGGTGTGCCCTGTGACTTAGCTTTCACTTCAAAACCTTGCCACAGCCTCTTGGGACAGTCCTGCTTGTTCTCCTCAGAGTGTGTTTGCCGAGGCTTCATAGCGTGTATGCACCCAGCACCTTGGCCGGTGCTGTAGCTGCCTGATGGCGCAATTGAGTTGCTTTGCTCCTGCTGCTGTGGCGTTAGCCAGCCCCAGCTTTCCTCAGGCAGCCATTACTGTCATTTCTATGGTCTTCTCAGCCCATGCACACCTCATGCCTCTCCTCTTGCCCATTTGCTAGCTGCTCTGCTCCTTCTGCTTGCTTGTGGTTCATCTTTGTGGCTTTCTCTCGGCCTTTGGACTGACTTGTGGCAAGAGTCTCTCTCTCTCTCTCTCTCTCTCTCTCTCTCTCTCTCTCTCTCTCT